>CM037153.1:45501982-46101982 GCA_020921065.1 Vaccinium darrowii | reverse complement strand
AGGACGTAATATGAAAAGTTAGAAATTTTGTCCAGTTCAATTTCTCTTAATCCAGACAAATTCGATATTGAAAAATTGTTCCATTAAGGTCAAAAATAAAATTAACTAACAATAAGAATAAACGTCTATGAGAAAGTGAGTCCAAACTCAGATTCATCGCAGCATGTTCTAACTGATTCTCGTCGCCTAAACTCAAGCTACAACATAATTGGACTATTTTTAGAGCAATAAGATTGAACTTTCTGCTTTGTAGAATCCAGTTAGAGCAAATCCAATGCAGTGCTGGGTGCTATAGTCATAATATGAAACCAATTTTAGAACTAAGCAATCCAACGCATAGTCAAATCCATATGGGAAACAGCAAAGATGGATGCTTGGTTCTAAATATAGAACCAAAGATGGCTATAGCCATCCTTGACAGCTCATCATCCAACTGAAAAGGGGATGGGAAATGGACACCGGACATTCTAATTTACCAGAATGTTGCCGGAAAATAATCGGAAAGTGGCCGGAAAATTAAAATATGCCGGAATTGTTGCCATTACTGACGTAGATGAAGACGCCGGTGGTGGGTTTGATTGTTGCCATCTACCGTTGAAATCTCCCCGCAGTACCTTTTTGGTTAAGTTGCTCATGATATTAGTTTGGAAAGGAAAATCTATATGGTAGATGAGAATGGTGTGGTGACTGCATAAGATTGAATTGTGTTTTTATAGAAAAGTTGGGTAGAAAGTTAGATGAGAAAGTTAGGTGAGAAAATTAGATGAGAAAGTTAGATAAGAAAGATACACAAAATATCTGGGGTTGAATGGTGGTTGAAACAGTGGATGACAAAAAAAAACGTAACTAAAAATTAGTTCCGAATGGGTGTTAAAAAATTAGGTCACACCGGAGTTGAAAACAACTGAGTTGAAAATAACGTACATAGTTAAATTGGGGTTGAAAACGTAATTAAAAATGTGTTGGTGGAAAAATTAATTAAATTTGGAACTGTTTGGTTCCAAACACTGGAGCCTGAGTTCTATTTTAACACCAAAAACCACTTTTTGGTGCCAAAATATAGCAATAGCAGTAGCAATTCTGCATTTTGCATTGGATTTGCTCTTAGTCATTGTTCTTAAAACCAGAGGTATAAAGCTGTTATTTACACACGATCACGGTAAGTATATACACACAGAAACAACAGGTGGTCGTCAAATGGTCATTAATACTACAGGGGGGAGAACCAAGCATTCATCAACTTCTCCGGCCAGCCATGTTACCAGTGGCAGAACGTCAGGACCTTAATACCGTAAGGTCTCTATCATAAATGCGCTGGATCTCTTCCCTGCACTCAGCCAACGACTTGTCAGGCATAGCTGCAGTTAGCTCCACCACATCTCCCATATTCAGTTCGCAGGAGGGATCGCTCACTGGCTCGCCATTCAACCTCGGCCTCAATTCTTGCTTCACTGGAAATCTATACGGGCTCCATCTACCCTGACTAGCTCTTTCCATCAGCTCCAGAATGGTCGAGTTTGCTGGGAATTCCTGCACTGACATCTGCAACACCACTCAACATGTTTTTAGTCAGCAAATTGACTTTCAATATAAAGAAGGAAGAACGCATTTGGAGTATAATTTTAAATACCTATTCACCCACAAAAAACAGCGTCAAGTTGACACCAGATTTGAGAAGATTATACAAAATAGTAGAAGCTACAGAAAATGAGTCGAACCCAAATTATAATTGACCAATAACCATTGGAAAAGCGAAGTCACTCTGAATCTTCTGAGAGCCCGGATACATTTTAAGGGTTCAAATAATATCATACCTAAAGATGCACCAGATCTAATTAATTAAGAGGCACAAATAATGCTCAAGCGCACCCAGGAATATCAATGAAACTACCTTTCTATGAACGACTTATGTTCCATTACAGCTTAACAGGATCACAAACATTATGGCTTATTTTTATCTTTTCTCAAATTCCTTAAAATTTGGTCCATATTTTTTTTTATTTTACTTTCTATCTAGACAAATCTAGAAAGTCAAATGACCCAAAACCTCGAACGAGCTCAGAAAATACAAAACTAAGCCAGTTTAGAAATAGTTAGGTGAAGCTCAGCCTCAGGCAAGTGCACTAATAACTTAATGATCATATGGAGCCATAAAATACACAACAGATAAATGAACACCACGGCTTTTTTTATGGCGAGTCAAATCTCAGAGATGTGGCTGATATAAAAAAACACAGCGATGTGTCCAAAAAAATGGAACAGATGATAATCAGAAAAAGTAAAGAAAAGTATTGATGCAAACCTTCTCATTCTCCGTCATGATGACATAGACAGGTCCATCAGTGCCACAATTATGTGTGCTGGAATATGGACAATCTTCCAAATGAGAAGGGAAATTGCAGGGTGGTTCCATGGAGTCCATACAGCCAATCATTGATGGATCCTTGCTCATAGTTCCACACTCGCAACTGACTACCCGGCGGGCCCTCTCTACCGTTTGAAGCTCAAACGAAGAGCATTTGCAATCACCTTCCTTATATCTCCAATGAGCAGCAATTCCAAACTCAGCTTGTAAATGCATCGCTCTCGTTCGAATCTGAACTTCAAGCGGAACCATTCCTTCACCAATCACTACAGTGTGCAGAGATTTATACCTACAAATTAACATGAAAATTAGAAGAATACTTATCAAGCACGTTTAAGCACCTTCTGTGAGAGATGATTTTAACATACCCATTTAACTTTGGACGATTTATGTAGTTCTCAAACTTTCCAGATACTTGAGACCACAATTGATGAACAACTGTCAATGCCTCAAAACAGTCTTCCTCTTTTTCAACAATCAATCGTAGACCGTGAATATCATGTATTTCATCCAGCGTCAACTTCTTTCTGCAAAAGAAATTCTGTTATCTCCTTTATGAACTCAACTAATTACACTAATGAAATTACACAACGATTGATCTCTTCTCCACAATATCACAAAAATCATGCCTAACATTCAGTCGAGTGGATAATGCCGCTTTAGTCAAAATAACGCAGCCATGATTTTTGAAATTTTGTCTTCATATATGTTCAGACCGAACCCATAAATATGATTAGTACCATATCGCACCAACCAGATCACAGCCGAAATGAATATTTGGCAGTCAAAAAACTAACTAAAAGCAACCACCATTTTCCCAACTCCATATGGATGAATCCAACATAACATTTGGCAGAAGGCATGAAATGGATAAAAAGAGAACAAAGTGGTCAGGGAAGCATTTTAAACTGTTACATGTGGTTCAGCAACCTTTTCTGCAGAACTGGAACATTTGGACAGAAGAATGCGCATGAGAGAGAGAGAGAGAGAGTACTTTGACATTTTTTGGTAGATGCTATACAAGCTTTTGTGCCTCTTAGATACACCACGGTAAGAAATGGCTGCATCACCAAGAGCTCGCTCTAACTTTTTGGCCGACGAATTAATCAATGCCTCATCAAAGGAGTTCAAAAGTTTGGAGGAGATTTCTTTGTGCTCTTCTGGATAGAGATATTTGAAACACAAGTTCTCAAGTTGCTCTTTCCATCTGTAGATCCCTAAGCGATGGGCCAAAGGAGCAAAGATCTCCAAGGTCTCCTTAGCAAATCTCTGTTGCTTGAGCATAGATAATGCATCCAGAGTCATCATGTTGTGCAATCGATCCGCCAGTTTTATAAGGACAGCCTTAGGATCTGGCATTGCAAGAAACATGGTACGCAACCGTTTTGCCTCAGCAGTTTTATTTGCTGTATTGTTTTCACGGGCAAGCTTGCTCAGATGACTAAGCTTAGATACCTAAAAAAAAAAAAAAATTAGAAGCTCTAAAAGAATGAAATAACTTTGTGACACTAAAACAATGCCAAACAATTTACTTCTAGTGGAAAACACTTCAGTGAAACTGAGATTAAAATCACATAACAATCACTTTCACCAAGACTTCATGTACTTGAAATCTTTTTACCTTCAACAGAAGTTTGAAAACTATTTTTTCCACATGTAATCAAGAGCTTGGAGAAAAATCAACAGGTAGGAAATCACTTATGCAGGGGGAAATCAAAGAAAAACCCTATTTGCTACAATCTGGAAGCAACAGACTCAGACTGAACCAGATCAATAGGAAGTGGAGAAGCTAACTCCTTGGAGAACTAAATGATTATGCAGGGGGGAGTAGGTGCGAAATGAAAAAAAACCTTCGTTCATTTCCATGAAGAGACTGTTTCGAAATTTACTACTAAATGCCAACATAGGCTTGATGTGTTGTGGCCATTTACATACCCTGATGTTTACAATAGAAGACCGATTTCTAGAAGACGTCTTTGGCTAGTCCATGTCCCACTTGATTTCTAAGTTTATTGACATTAAAATCTATAACATAATCTCCGTTAACAGCTGAAAGCAACACAATAGCATTAACTGTAAATACTACAGTACTAATTTCCAATTAACAACCAACCAGAAAATTTTCAAATGCTGAATAACGGATCAGCTATCGAATGATGATGTTTACCCCTTTGACCAAATCAGCAACCTCAGCTCCAAATGTCTGGCTAATGTCATCATATCTCACGGAAGAATCATCAAGTGTGTCGTGTAAAAGCCCGGCAGCAACTACTGAGGAGTTGGCACCAAACACTGCTAGCAAAACCGCCGTCTCCACACAATGCTCTAAATAAGGATCTCCACTTTCTCTCATCTACAACATCGACAACAAAGCACTTAACCCACTAGCAATTCTACGGTGAACATATATATTGGTGAGTTGGTAACACATGGCATGGTAAACCCGAAATACCCAAAACACCATACTCCATAATAAACAGAAAAAACTAAACAGACTAACATACCTGCCCTCTGTGAGCTCTCTCAGCCTCATAAAAAGCCCTGACAACAATATCTTCATGAAAGATCTTGTGTCTTAATTGCGCACCCAAAAGCAATTCTTTAGCATCCAACACCGAATCCGATTCCACAAACCCATCGTCCATCTTAAACGGGAGTTCATCTACCATAACAGATGATGAATTATTATCACTATCTACTTGTAAAGTTAGCGAATTATTTGCTTGAAAAGTTGGCGAATCATGATCCACACAAGACCCCAAAGCATGCCCAATAAACCCATTAAGCAACAACCCACTACTCCCCCTAACCGACTCTGGAACCTTCCAATCTGCAGCCATTTTTTCTCTAGCAACTCTCAACGGCGGGCTGCACGAAAGGGGGCCTTGAAAAACCGATACAGGACTCTGATTTCTTTTCAAAGACGAACAATATGGCGAAAAACGAAAGGAGCTGCTCAATTCTTCTCCTCTGTACACCGAATCTTCAACGCCACTGGAATAGCTTGAAGAAGAGGCGTGTTTTACAGATGGCGATGAGAACAGGCAAGATAGGCCACCGACCGTCGGTTTTTGGGGCGGTGATCGGACGGTGGAATCTTGAGCATTGATCTGGTGATGGTGTGGCGTTGAGCAGATACTGCTCCTAGGGCTCGCGTATAGTGCAATCGTGAAGCCGGCCATGGCATACGAAAGAAATGCTTTTTTGAAATTGGATCACCGTTTGGAGCACTGGGTGTGAATATTTTGGGAACAAAGACACAAACTTTTAGAATTTCAATAAGTGGATTGAGAGTTGGTTTGAAACCCTGGGGTATGATTTTTATGTACAGAATGAATTGGGAATTGGGAAATTTATAGAAAAGGAAGGAATTGGAATTTGGGGGGAGATGTGAACCAGGGGTGTGAGAATTGAGATCGAATAACGAATATATACAAATATATAATATATAGAGATTTGATTGAGAAGGGTTCGATTTCAGATTGTTAGTAAGAAAAAGGAAAAGGTCAATAAAGGAACCTAAATTCTGCGAAAGCAAATTTGTTGTTTACGAGAGGAGGATTACAAACCCTATGTGCCTAGCTTTAGAAGAAAGAGAGTCGAAGACGCTTTGAATTTTAGAGAGAGTGTTTCAGAGTGTTTTTCTTCTTCCTTTTTCCTTTCTTCTTCTTCTTCGAGAAGACAGGCTCGCTCTCTCACTCTCTCTCTCCTCTTAGGCCAGGCAAACGAGTGTGAGATTACTCGTAATAAGGACCTCAATATGTACTGGAAATAACTGTAATGCCACTGTGTATGCTATAAAACGGATTAAAGTACTAATAATCCAATTGATATGGAGTGGATAAGAATTGAGAACTGCTAGGGGTACAACCCCATTTTGCACCGAAAATGCACCCCACGCCTTCGGGGACCGGCTTTTGGGTCCCACACGAGTGATCCGAACCGTTCATTGTTCTTAAAACATTTTTCTGAGGGGGCCCACCAAAAATCAGCTCAATCGGACGGTTAGAAGTGCTTGAACCAAATTATCACCGTTTCAAATCCGATTGAGCTGATTTTTGGTGGGCCCCCTCAGAAAAATGTTTTAAGAACAATGAACGGTTCGGATCACTCGTGTGGGACCCAAAAGCGGGTCCCCGAAGGCGTGGGGTGCATTTTCGGTGCAAAATGGGGGTACCCCAAGTTTTCCGATAAGAATTTGCTTTTTTCCCCCGGGGGAGCACTTGGTGTGCGCCCATGGTTTAAGCACGTCGCCCTTGGTTTACGCAAGTCTAGGCAAGTAACGACTCGGATTTCATTTTGACAACGAACGCTTTGGATCTAAAAAGTGTCGAGATTAAATTAAGCCCATTAAAAATGCAATTGATGGCTCAAATGCCGCACAGTAAGTTGCACATCATAGGGTGCACACCAGCATTCCATTATCTATTTGAAAGTACTGCAATGTATCTCGATACCATTACGAATTTATCGCAATACATATTTTATACTTCCTCAGTCCCCAATTTTGGTTCTAAACACTACTTTTGTTATTCTAAATTTTTTGTCACAATTCAAAACTAAGGGGGCATTAAGCTAATGAAATTTCACTTTTATCCTTTCTTTTTTAGCGTAAGTACATAATGTGATATTTTGAAAGATAAAATGAGAGAGAAAAAATTATGAAGGACATGGGGTTGTTGTTGTGCATGGGATGCACGACAGCTGTTGTGCACCATCCGAGCCGTCTATTGCTTTGATGGACGACCCAGATTTCACCTTGGCACATTTGCATCCGAATCATTCGTTATCGTGCGTGTAAGATGAAATCTGGACTGTCCATCCGAGCAACGGACGGCTCGGATGGTGCACAATACATGTTGTGCATCCATGCACATCAGTAACCCCAAATCCACAATTATGACAAGCGTAATGATTATGTTCCCTTAATTAGTTGGAATCTCCGAAAGAGACCAATAATTAGAAAAAAAAACTATGGCTAAACTACTCATGCACACCAAAACTGATGTGGCAAATGAGGAGAAACCCATTTTTTGGGTGGGTCCCACAATGAATTTCTCCTCATCTGTCACATCAGTTTGGTGTGTATGAGTAGTATACCGATATCATTTCTCCCAATAAATTGGGACAGATGAGAGTATATTTTTAGTACGTTTACAAACAACCAAAAAACGTAAGAGTAGATAAATAAAACAAAGTCTAACACTTTGGTATACTTTAACCTTAGTCCTGATAACAAATTAAGATGATTAACATGTTATAGACTCCAAGTTTTGTTGAATTATCTTAGTAAAATTTAAGCCTTTTTTAACAACAGGAAAAAAAAATTACACTTAAGTAACCAAGGCACATGCACCGTTTTGCTGCCAGTACGATACCAGTACGATACAAAATTGACAACACTAATGGACTGTTGTGCCCTTGCAGATGAAAAGTTTATTAGGTGTGTGTTTATGGAGCATAGTTGCGTAATACGTGAGATCTTTATTCATCGTAAATTGTTTCCATGTTTGGCCTAATAAGCAAAGTGACACATTTTTTAGTCTTTATTTAATTTTTTCGCGTTAGTTAGTTTTGCGTTAAGTTTTTGTGCATTATTGGTTCGTCTCGACAAGAGAAATCGGAAAAATAAAAAATTACAATCGAAACTCAAAGTTTTTGAATAAAAATAAAAATAAGTCAAAAGGACATATTTTTTGGGTTGTTTTTGTCTTTATGCAAAAAAAATTGTGAGTTTTGACATTAATTTTTTTCCCTTTTCCGATTTTTCTCTTCGAGACAAACAAATAAAATGCAAAAAAATATATAATGCAAAACTAACTAACGCGAAAAAAATCAAATAGATACAAAAAAAAAAAAAAACACTTGACTATATTCATCACTAAAATGTGCACAAATCCTAGTCACCCGACAATTAAGTACGCATTTTATGACAAATCATGACCATATCCGAGGACTAGGTCCTAAGGACTAGGTCCTGAATGATTACTTTAAAACACGATTTGAACGGTCACTTTATAGCAATCGACGCGTGAAACAATCTTGTAGACTCTTGTAGGAATCTAATTTGCCGGATTTGGATAAAAAGCCACTTGACTATATTCGTCACTAAAATGTGCACAAATTCCAGTCACCCAACAATTAAGTACACATTTTACAGCAAATCATGACCATATTCGAGGACTAGGTCTTAAATGATTACTTTAAAACACGATTTGAACCGTCACTTTATAGCAATCCACGCGTAGAACAATCTTGTAGACTCTTGTAGGAATCTAATTTGCCGGATTTGGATAATCTCTTATTAAAGTAATTTTCAAAATCATGCTTGGCATTAATTTAATTATTCATGACTTTTTTACATACGGACCCAATCAAAAATATAAGTAACACAATCCCATAACTCCGTTGAGTTCATCCACCACATTATGTATGTATTTTATCCATCTCAACTCATTATTGAAGTTTTGGATATAATCAGAATAAAATTAGGAGCTTTGTGGGACCACCTTGAATATTTTTTAAGTTGGCTTTCACACCTTGGAATTAAAAAATTAAATATGGTGACTGGAGGAACATTATAGAGCAATGCTTAATTCTTTACTATAAATTGATCATATCCATGTTTGGAACGAGTTCCTAATCACCAATATAATACATCCTATTCATTGAAATACGATAATAAGATACGTGCCGCATCAAAACAACGTTTAAATATATTCTTTTTTAAATTTGCTCGTTTCAAAGGCTGAATATAAATTGTAAAATCTATTTTACAAGTTGTATTTGGTTGTACTTTTGTGGGAAATAGTTTTCCTTGTAGTTAAAAAAATGTTTGTAAATATACAGTTCCTCTTAAACACCTAAATAAGTATGAATATAAATTACTAAATTATTTCATCAAAATAATATGCTTGGGAAATGAGCCGAAATCACCAAATAATTTTAGGAATCAATTTTTGTACCGTAATTCGAACTTGGGATACTTTTGACCGATTGCTTGCCCTCATCTCGATCGTTGATTTACTATATAGCACTTCTAGTCCGGGATCCGGGATTTCGGACCTCCACTCTCCCAATATTTTTTTTTATGATCTGAACCGTAAATATGCAGTTTTGTAAAAAATTGCTTGGATCAAACCCTTCCCATTATTATTATTTTTTCTGATGACTTCTCGCATGAGCCTTTAAAAACACGTTTTAAACACATTGGACGGTTAGGATTTTGCAAAAACAAATTTCAAAAGCTTCAAAACATCCAAAAACCTCTAGTCAGGAATCCCTGACTGGAAAATCTGCCTATATATATACGATCAACTTCCAATAAGGGATCCCTCATTTTCAATAAAGTGAGGACCAAGCAATTTTTTCACTTTACGAATAGAATTTTGATGATCCAAACCGTTAGATGTATTTAAAATGTGTTTTTAAGGTCCATCGTGAGGATTCGTAAAAAAAAAATACCCAGAAGGGCTTCATCCGATTAGTTTTTGTTAAAAATGTTATATACATCTAACGGTTCAGATCGTCGAAATTTGGTTGGGAAGCATGAGATCCTCACTTTGGTCCTTACTAGAAGTTCCACCTCTAGTCAAGGATCCCTGACTTTGTTTAAAGTCAGGACCTCACATTTCCCGATTGAATTTTGATGATCCGAACCGTTCAATGTGTTTAGAACATGTTTTTAAGGGTCTCCGCGAGGAATCATAAAAAAAAATGACCGGGAAGGGCTTCATCCAAGCAGCGTTTGATACAAACCATAGATATATATTTTATGAAAAATTGTTCGGATGATGCCCTTTCCAGTCAATTTTTTTTTACGATTCCTCGCTGGAACTTTTAAAAACACATTCTTAACGCATTGAACGGTTTGGCTCATCAAAATTCAATCGAAAAATGTGATATCTTGACTTCAAGCAAAGTCAAGGATTTCCGACTGGAAAATTCATATGAATAAAAAATAAAGAGAGAGAGAGAGAGAGAGAGAGAGTTCAGATCAGTGATCTGATTTTGTTCGTATATGAACATAAGACGTGTAGTAATAGTCGGTCGCTCTTGCTCAACAGTAGTAGTTGTTTACTTTTCCCGGGTCTACTCTGCGGTTTGAGGAGTCTTTTGTCCTCATATTCGAGGGTGGGTGTTCAATATCTTGGTCAACTTTCAATCGCTTCACTAACCATCTCAAACGTGAAAATTGACTTTGGGACACAAAAAATCATCCGATGGAATTTGATGCTTATGGAACTGAACCAGTCCGCTGGATTTTTTTTGTTTGTTCATCGAATCGTGATTTGATTGACAAAATAAAGTTCATATCACAATTGCGACTAAAGAATTAATGGATCCCAAAACAACACAAAATATTAATTAGAAAATGCAACGCCATGCGATGACAAGCAAATAGTCCAAACACCGTGTAAACGTTCTAGAAAATCCGATCACAAATACTTGTGCAATCAAGAAGATGCGAAATACGTATGAAATTAAGAGACGCAAAGCAAAATCATAATAATAATGAAAGTAAAAATGATTATTAATGAATAAAATTAGGGCACCTGATTTGAAAGCTCAGTTCCATGAGAGGTGCATGCTCTTGTAAAGAGCATATCTAATGGACTACCTAAAAAATGTTTGTTAAAATGTACATCTAAGCATACGTGGAGCCCTATTTTGTGTGCGAATAACTTAATTAGTTAGCTAATGAAGAATGCATTTTAGTGGGCTACCTTTATGTATATTCATTAACTTTAAGTCTTTCCTCCCTCCCTCTCTCTCTCTCTCTCTCCTTAAAGTTATTCTTTCTCTCTCCTCGGAAGCGGGGGGCGTGCTGCGCAGGCAGCGCTGTGCAGCGCGCTGTACGTCAAAACGACGCAGTTTTGACCCATTTTTTGGTCTCCAAATTCTGCTGGAAAGAGCTCTGTTTGGACGCCTAACAATCCATTTTTTCCTTTGGTGCCAAAAACTGCTAAAGGTTCAGTAAAGAAACTCTAAAGGCATGCAACTGAGATTACAGACTGAGCGCTGGGGAACTAAAGTTCCTAAACATACCCCAAAAGCGCCAAAGTAAAGGTCCCAATGAAACACCCATTATGAAAAGTCACATAATTTCCTTGCGCACAGGGCAAAGAAATGAACAAAATTAGGATTTTGTCAAGTTTGGTCAGTAGATAACCGATCCGAAACTCTGCATAATAAACTGATTACAAGGAAGTGAGTCTTAAAACTGCTAAAGGTTCAATTTTTGGCGCCAAAGGAAAAAAATGGATTGTTAGGCGTCCAAACAGAGCCCTTTCTAGTAGAATTTGGAGACCAAAAAATGGGTCAAAATTGCGTCGTTTTGACGCACAGCGCGCTACACAGCGCTGCCCGCGCAGCACGCCCCCCGCTTCCCTCTCTCCTCCTTCCCTTCTTTCCTCTTTCTCTCTCCTTAAGTCTCTCTCCAAATTTAGGTAGTGACTTGGGACATTTTAGGGAATGAGGAGTGACGCCTAAGAATTGAGTGAGTCATTTTTTGTCCACAAGAGACCATTTTTTAAGTTTTTCCTAGTTAACTAGTTAGGGCATTTTAGGATATTCTTTTAGGTAGTCCACTAGAGATGCCCTAAGACTTGTAGTTAAGCATTCAAGTTGCTAGAAATTAAAATCTACAACACTCGTCATTAATGCATACTCTCTCCGTCCATTTTTAAATGATTCATATGGAAATACGTGCAATTTCAAACTACTAAAAAACATATTTATCTATATAACTTTTTAATTTGGTACAACAAAATTTAAAAACGTTATACGTAAGTACATTTTTAAACGTAAAAAAAAATACACGTTGCTCAAGTTGATCACTTAAAAAGTGACGGAGGGAGTATGACTGATTAGAATTAAATTAGTGATCTTCCTCTGAAGTCGATCTGAATAGTATTATTTTTGCAACTATTTTTTTCATCCTTTCTAAAAACACGTAATTTGGCTTACGAGTTACGACTATATATACACATTTCATAATTTAATTTCATGGGCCAAGCATGATGATAAATGACATGTAAATAAAACGATGTCGAAAATTAACTTGAGTGGATGGATGTGTATGGCTGTGCATGCAGCTCCATCTCACGTGAATGCATGTGTGTAGGCAGCTATGTTGCGTAGGATTGTTTTGTTACCAAAACGTGCAAGCTAATTAATCATATATAGGAGTTTTAGATCGTTGGCTAAGGCAGTACTATATAATTAGAATACTAGTATTACACAGTAATTAATAGTGCATTGGAAGTTGAGATGGTTGGCACTATTGCGGGCTGTTTGGATGCCGGAGATAAGGGTGGATTTGCGATGCGCCCTGATTTGTGATCCGTCCCCGTCTCAAATCAGGTCTTTGGCTTCACTTTTTTGAGGCCGGACTAGATTACTGTTTGGATTCCAAATCCACCACAAGGTGGATTTGCCAAGCCCTCCCTTAACGCACTGCTTGGCAAATCCGGGATGTTTTCGGTCGAGAATACCCTTCCAAATCCACCTCTTCTCTCTCTCTTGTACAGAAATTTCAGATCTAAACCGAAATGGTTTCAAACTAAAAAAAAAATGCAGACACAAAATCAAAGAAGAAGATGGGAAAACAGGCCTGATCTGGCTGTTGTAGAAGATCTTGCGGCCGAAATCGACTGCTAAGGGAACTCGAAATCACCATTGTCATTGTCTTCAATTGCCGAAATTGAAATCGGATTCAAGGCGGCGATGTCGGCGGGGAAACAGAGGAGGTGCTCGAAATAATGGGTAGTGGCGAAGGTGGGGAAGAGAGAGATGGTCCTGATGGGGGGATTGGTGTTTTCCACTAGTTCTATCATGATCCAACGGTTATGGTTAATTGGAGAAAATGGAAAAAAAAACTGTGTAGGAATACCCCAATTAACCAAGTACAACATAGGAAAAGTGAACTCATTTGTTTTCCTTCTAGTATGCGGACTCTGGAGTACCTTTTTTGTTTTCTAAATGTTAAACTTTTCAATTACTTTTTAAATTTTTTTTGGGGAAATAATGTCCTTTTAATAAATAATAGAGTTAAAAGAGTGTAACTTACAATGAATTTACTTTATCCCAAAATTAATTGTAACTATTAATTTATTGTAATGAATAGAGTGTATATCAAATTTGAAATTAAATAACCGTTCAAAATTTGAAATTTGCCCTCTATTGTAATCTAATTTTTTATCTAATTTTTTTCCCCAGAAATATTATTTTTTAACATCTAATATAGTATAGATATATTTTATGTATTTATTGTGTATTTATTTTAATTATTATGTATTTATTCGAATTATAATGAAATTAATAAAGTGGGGGCAATTAAGTCATTTGCCCTCCTATCCTAGCATATCCACCCTCTAGATCCCCCTTCTCAAAATATCATCCAAACACCCAATATACAAATCCACCCTTCTTAGGAGGGGGGCTCGCCCTCATTACAAATCCACCCTCAAATCCGCCCTCATTACAAATTCACTCAAAATCAAATCCGTCATCCAAACGCCCCGTTGGTTCATTTGTAATTTTGCAGTTAAATGTTTAGACGGGATAATGAGATATTGTAAGAGGGGAGAGATACAGTAGAAGTGGATTATTATAAATAAATAAAAAAAAGGGGCGATTAATTCTATAGGGTTTTTTTAGATAAGGGGGAAATGAATGAATAATGGCATTTTTGTAAACAATAATGGCAAAGTTGCAATTTTGAAGGTGTATATGGAGAGGAATATAATTCGGATAGTGTGAGGGGTATCTAAATTACCAAAGTTGCTACTTGTTCTGCGTCAGATTTGAATGAGAACACACCGAGTCATAGAACAACTATCCTTGAAAGGGAGTAAAGATTCTACACAGGTAATACGTAAACAATAAAATAAACAAAAAAGGGCACCGGAGCACCCCAAACTACAAAGCAGAAAAGAAAAGCACCAGCTATGGAAAGTAACACCGTGGCCCTTCGTCGTCGCCGTTAAACCGGGTGATATTATTCGCCGGTTAGTAAAACCGGACTAACCCCTGCATCATCACTAACCGGGTGATTCACATGCACTGGTTGTTTCGACGTACATTAGTCCAGACCTTCACACTCCAAATTTTGATGGGCCATGACTTCGGCATATGGCCCAAGATGTTTGTTAGCCGAAGTTTCCCTTTTACGAGAAAAGTTGCTGATGTTTTCTAGCCCAAATATTATTGGTATTACTGGACCAATCTAGGCCCAGGTTTGGGCTGACAAGTACTGCTTTGTCATGGAAAATGAACAAAATGAGAAATGGAAACTTTCATTCTAAACAAAGTACTACGTAAACGCAAAACAATTGTGCAATTAATTGATAGGGTTGGTTTTAAATGAAGTGTTGCCCAATGCTTGACCAAATCCCACGAAACCTGGCAACCTGCTACTATTTTCAACCAGTCTTTCTCGAAAGTAAAATTAAAAAAAGACAAAAGAAAAAATAGTCTTCCTGGTCAATAGTGTTTTATTTGAGGTAGCCTTGGGAGGCAAGGAAACCCCGACTCAACTGCATACAGTTTGGATCTACCAGCTACACATATGCCCTTCGTAAAATTATATGACGGTTCGAATTATTCGTGTGAGACTAAAAATAGGACGTAAAAGCCGTTGTATATTTTATGTACATAAAACCTTCTGCACCTATACGTTTTCCCTTGGATTTGACTATGCGTACAAAACATATAATGTACAGAAAATGTACAATTGCTTTTGGGTCCGAACGAATAATCCGAACCGTTAAATAATTTCAAAATATTTTTCCCTATAGCCTTGCAAAAAATCAGCTCAATTAGATATGTGTAACTGGTCGATCCAAAACTCCAAGTATTCATTCAAACAGTTATGAATGAAAACTTGGAGATTTGGATCGACCAGTTACACATATCCAATTGAGCTGATTTGTCGAAAAACCATAGGACAAAATATTTTGAAATTATTTAATGATTCGGATTATTCGTGTGAAATCCAAAAATAGGTCCCAAAAGTCATTGTACATTTTCTATACATTATATCTTCCGTACTCATAAGTTTTTCGTTTTCCCTTTGCCATGAAATTTATGAAAAGTCTCATAACTGTTAAAATGAGAAATTCCATAAAATCAACTCGATCATGTTATGGGAATTTCCATTTTATTCCCATAAAATCTTATGGAAACCTCGTCTCATTTATTGTCTCCTTTTTCTCTTTTTTTTTTGGGTCATTTTTCTTTGACAATAAATACTACTCCTATGATGTTTTCACAAAATTTGAGGAGTATTGGGTAAATTGGTTTGCTATATAAGATAGCAATGCTCTTGAAATCAGCCTCCTCCAGTCCTCTCCTTCCTCTCAAGAAAACCTGCGTTTTGCAAAACCACAAAAACCCCTCACTAACTGCCTTTTCTCTTCTGCTATTTACTTGCTTATTCACAAACACAAATTCCAATTCAACACCAAAAAACCCAAACCAAAATCAACTAAACCCTAGTTTTATTTTTTGTCGAAATCTTTGCACCTAACCCTAGCCCGAACAAACATTAGAGATCGCTCTAATCCACCTTGTTTATTCCATTCGAAGGTACGCGAGGGCTTCACAGATTCATCCATTGATTCAATTCTTTTCCCAGACGTATATCGGTGTGTTGCATTACAATCTGGATCAACTTTTGGTAAGAAAACTTAGTCTTTGAAGGGACTGTGTGATTGAACCGAGGTTTATCAGGTTTTAGGGTTTGTGGCTAGGGTTTATCACAATGGATGATCTGGAGAAAGCTATACTAATTAGTTTTGACGAATCGGGAACCATTGATCCGGTTCTGAAATCACAAGCTGTTGCTTATAGTCAACAAATTAAGGAGACTGTGTCAATATGTAGCATATGTATCGAGCGTTTGCGTGTTTGTAACATAGTTCAAGTCCAGTTTTGGTGCTTGCAATCGCTACACGAAGTGCTTCGTATTCGGTATTTGTCAATGAGTCATGAAGAGAAGTCTTTTGTGAGGAACTCTGTGTTTTCCATGGCTTGTTTGGAGGGTATTGATGATAAGAACAACAACCCTCTTAGGGTTTTGGACGGTCCTGCATTTATCAAGAACAAACTTGCTCAGGTTATAGTCACTTTGATTTATTTTGAATACCCATTAATTTGGCCATCGGTGTTTGTTGATTACCTACCCCACCTGAGCAAAGGTGCAGCGGTGATTGATATGTTTTGTCGGGTTTTAAATGCTTTGGATGATGAATTGATTAGTCTAGACTACCCCCGAAGTTCTGAAGAGACGGCTGCTGCTTCGAGGGTTAAGGATGCAATGAGGCAGCAGTGTGTGGCTCAGATTGTCAGATCATGGTATGACATTGTGTCTATGTATAGGAATTCTGATCCGGATCTATGCTCCAGTGTTTTAGATTCTATGAGGAGATACATTTCTTGGATTGATATCGGATTAATTGTGAATGATGCATTTATCCCACTATTATTTGAGCTAATTTTGGTCGATGGTTTGCCCGATCAACTCCGAGGTGCTGCTGTTGGTTGTGTCCTGGCTGTAGTTTCCAAGCGTATGGATCCAAAGCCCAAGATTAGGCTTTTGCAGAGTCTTCAAATAAGTAGGGTTTTTGGTTTGGTAGCCGAGGATGGTGATTCTGAGTTGGTTTCAAAAGTAGCAGCATTGCTTACTGGGTATGCAACTGAGGTACTAGAATGCTCCAAACGTTTGAATCCCGAGGATGATGTTGGTGTTCCAACGGAGCTTTTAAATGAGGTTTTGCCTTCTGTTTTTTATGTCATGCAGAACTGTGAAATTGACACGACTTTCAGTACTGTGCAGTTTCTTTCGGGTTATGTGGCCACGATGAAGAGTCTCTCTCCACTAAGGGAGCAGCAGCTGCTTCACGTGGGTCAAATATTGGAAGTTATTCGTTCTCAGATTCGGTATGATCCTATTTATCGTGACAATATTGATAAGCTGGATAAGATTGGGAGAGAAGAGGAAGATAGGATGGTGGAGTTTAGGAAGGATTTATTTGTGCTGCTTCGGAGTGTAGGTCGCGTAGTACCCGATGTTACTCAGGCTTTTATCAGGAATTCATTAGATAGTGCTGTTGCATGTTCTGCCGATAGGAACGTTGAGGAGGTAGAAGCTGCACTATCCCTCTTTTATGCATATGGAGAGTCGATAAGCGATGAAGCGAGGAGAACTGGAAGTGGTCTTCTGAGAGAGCTGGTGCCATTGCTCCTGTCGACCAGGTTTCCTTGCCATTCTAGTAGGCTGGTCGCACTTGTGTATCTTGATACAGTCACGAGATATATAAAGTTCGTTCTAGAGCATACTGAATATGTACCTATGGTCCTGGCTGCCTTTCTCGATGAAAGAGGAATACACCATACAAATGTTAATGTCAGTCGAAGGGCAAGTTATCTCTTCATGAGGGCTGTGAGGTTGCTCAAAACAAAGCTTCTGCCTTTCGTAGAGACAATCTTGCAGGTATCAAATAAGTATAAATCTATTGATTCTCTCTCTCTCTCTCTCTCTCTCTCTCTCTCTCTCTCTCTCTCTCTCTCTCTCTCTCTCTCTCTCCCTCCCCTTATCCCTGTTAATGTTTCAGAGTCTGCAGGAAACAATTGCTCAATTTACTACAATAGAGTGTACTTCAAAAGAGCTTTCTGGATCTGAAGATGGTAGTCACATTTTTGAGGTAACTGGTTCATTTGTAAATATGACCCTGTATTAAAGAAATGGAATCTCGGTAGTTTGGTTTCAGTCTGCTTGGATGTAACTAGAATTTCCGTACACACTTTGCAGGCAATTGGCTTATTAATTGGGATGGAAGATGTACCACTGGAGAAGCAAACTGACTACCTTGCCGCATTGCTTACTCCTCTTTGTCAGCAGGTAAATTTCAATTATTTCATTGAGTGGCACTAGGGACCCTTGTGCGATGAGCTTATCCTATTTTGTGTGTAGCCACGTTTGTTTTCGTTCATATGGCCCATAGGGAAATGATTATACTGTAATGTCCATATTTCTTGCTTTTGACCAATGTAACCTAACTCGTACTTTTAACAGGTTGAAGCTTCACTTTTGAATGCCAAAGTACAGAATTCAGAAGAGTCTCCTGCAAAGATTGCAACTATTCAGCAAATAATCATGGCCATTAATGCCCTCAGCAAGGTTCTTGTCTTCATTCTCTCAGATAATATAGGATGTGCATATTGCATCATGTCCAGTTTTCTGTTTCTTCTGCATGTAAAGTTTTTTGATGCTGCTCGTGTAGACATTTCTCTGATGTATCTGGAAACCTAACCAAACCAAACCAAACCAAGCCTTAAGTCCCAATCAATTGGGGTCGGCTACATGAATCCTTTTTCTCCATTGAGCTCTGTCCAGTGCATGTATCTGGAAACCTATTAGCCATTAAAGTAAAAACGGAATAAGTGACTTAGTATGTTGTTGCCAAGCTTGTCTAATGGTGCTTTGATGTGTGAAGTCTGGAGTCATGCTCTTTTTTTTGTTTTTTGGAGAAGACTTTTCTTTGTGATGTTTGGAAGTTATTTCTTGAAGTTTTAACTGCAATTGTAATGTGATTGTATATTTCCCTAATTGTCCTTAATTCTCGACAATTCCATGTAATCAGGGCTTCAACGAGCGTCTTGTAACTGGTAGTCGACCTGCAATTGGTCTCATGTTTAAGCAGGTTGGTATTCAAGATCTATCAGTTGATTATGTTAATCGTTTTCCATTTCTGCCCATTTGTGGTGTTATCAATTATGAGCAACAATTGCCTAACAGATGAGAACATGATGCTCAGCAATTGATTAGTTTTTTCAATATGTTTACTACTTTCACCTTTTCATTGTACATTAACCTATAGGCTCTCTCTTATGACAAGATGTATTATGTGGTTGGTTATCATTTCTGGGCTGTACATTGTACACAGTGTTAGTTATCTGGTGATGTGTCCTTGCAATAATGTTGCTTTTGTTCTCTCAGACATTGGATGTCCTCCTCCAAATACTGGTTGTCTTTCCAAAGGTTGAGCCCTTGAGGTGTAAGGTATGATTTTGAGCATTTTTTTTTAATGTTTTATTGATTTCACCATCACCCACTGCTAGCTACTTCACTGCTCAGGTTACGGATTTTTGCCTTTTTCATTCTTTGTCTTTATGTGTTTTTTTCCTGGTTAAATCAGGTCACATCATTTATTCACCGCATGGTGGACACCTTAGGAACATCCGTCTTTCCTTATCTCCCCAAGACATTGGAGCAGTTGCTTGCGGAAAGTGAGGTATAAGCATTTCGTATTGGTACTTAAATGTTGTTTGCTTTTCACATTGCTTCTACATTATTGAGCAATATAAGTTTTCCGCCTGACATACTTTTCATTTCTGAAAAATGCGAACACCACCACTTCCCCTGTATTTTTGCTCCATTGCCTTGCATTTACCCATATTACCTTTGAATCTGATTACAGGAAACTGTAAGTAGTATGTCATTATGTCTCCTGTAATCACTGATTTCCCTCCCATTATCAGGTCAACTCACGTCTCAGTTCATTACGAGGCGCAAAGCATGTTCTCTTTACTGGATGTTGTTTTATTAGCTTAAATACCCACTTCTTACTAGTTTGTTGTGCCTAGGGTGCATACATTTTACTTCTCCTTGATTGTGTGACGAAAATATATTGGAAGACAAAAGTTTTGCTGTACTTGGACTCAAATTTAGCCATGTGTATGGAAAATTTTCTCCATCTAGGGCTGATGCCAGTCTCCTGTGAAGGGATTTTCCTCTCAGTATAGTTGATTATGATTTACCTTGTCGCGGAGGATGGTTTTCCTGCAGTCAAAGAAGCCTTCCTTCCCGTATCTCCGGATATTGGTTGAAGTATAGTATAGGATATGGATTGTGACATGAATGTGACGGCTTTGCTCTTTCTTTTTCCGGGAGTATGATTACATTGGTCTCCATTAGTATGTTTTTTAATGTCTTTACTTCTCTAACTGTTTGATTTATATAATCTTTTGTTTCAGCCAAAGAAGATGGTGGCTTTCCTTGTGTTACTCAATCAGCTAATCTGCAAATTCAACACTGCACTCCATGACATATTGGAGGAATTATATCCTGATATTGCTAGTAGGATATTTAACGTCATTCCGAGGGATGGATTTCCTTCTGGACCAGGGAGCAATACAGAGGTATGTGAGCTTTTGAATAGTAGTAAGGTGATAGTGCATGCAGATGTTCTCATCCTCAACTTTTACGCATTTGGAAAGACGTACGCGTTTCATGTTCTTGGTCTTTACCCTGCTCTTTGTGATCCCTGCGTGTAACTTCCTAGCCTAGAGCTTCTCAAATGTAACTTTTGCCTGGACTCATTTGTTAGAGTCATGATCTGCTGGCTATATTGACATAAAAGTGAACACTTTTTTTTTTTTATCCTCCCACATTTGTCTCTAGATGCGTTACCCTGTAAACATGATGTTATAATGGTGAGTGAGTGCAATTGAACAGATGCCCATAATACTGTGTTTTGGCGCTGATTAAAACCTTACATACTTTTCACTGATGTCGTTGGTTGCATGGCACCTCGGTCATTCATTTGTGCCTTTTAATTTTGCACTTGTTATCACGATACATGTGTTGTAGTTTTATCTTTTCACGATGAGATATAGGAATAGGACTAAAGGGTACAAACTTTTAGATAACCAGTCAAAATGTCTATATTGAATATATGTTTAGAGGATTCGTTGAAATGGCTTTAATACAGAATTTGAGCTCGGTGCTGATATCTTCTACCATTACAGTTCTTTGGTTAGGAAGTGAGCACGTTTTTTTATAGTTGTGGAAAGTAATAGAAAACCTATGCATGTAAATTGATCTTAAAATCTATGGCTCTGCTTTTAGCCTTCATTCTGCATGATAGGAAGGTTGCATTTAATTTGCTTGCCAATGTACTGGTGATGGAAATATTGTTTTGTTATCTTATATCTGTCTCATGAGTAATTGCTTCTTGTTATTGAAGGAAATTCGTGAATTGCAAGAGCTTCAACAAACCTTGTACACTTTCCTTCATGTGATTACTACACATGATCTGTCCTCGGTTTTCCTCTCCCCTAAAAGTAGAGGCTACTTGGATCCAATGATGCAGTTGCTATTGTATGCTGCTTGTAATCACAAGGACATGGTTGTAAGAAAGGTGCGTCCAATGCTTTATATCTATCAACAATAGAAACACTATGATACAAGGTTGAACTTTACCGTGATAAATTTATGTAATGTAGGAGACGGACAATTTTGACACCAGTAGCTGCCTGAAAGCTAAATAAAATTGTACAACAAGAACTGTTTCACAATCTAGGAGATAGCTTGACGAGCTCATTTTAGTAATTATGTATTATAAGCTTCAAATCTTACTCTTTACTCAGCAGATTGTGTTTCATCATTTGGAATGCCAAAAGTTTTTTAAGAAAATAGAATCTTGGACTCTCTGTCTATCTTTGGGAGTATTAAGATGAATTAGCAGAGGTTCAAAATAAAATGTCAAACCCGCATGTAGGAGTGTCTGCAGTGTGGCAGTGTGTCCATCAAAGACGTGATTTCGTTTCACTTCGATTTTCAATACTTTGGGCTGATAAACTATTCTCATGGATTGAATCTAACTCTGTTACATTCTTCATTTAGTCTTGTGTACAGATATTTGTTAGACTAATTAAAGACTGGTGCAACAGGCCTTATGGTGAAGAAAAGGTAATGTTTCAAGCAATTTCTCCCTCGCCTTCCTCTTTCCAGATCTTAATTTCAACCTGACTGTGATTGTTCTTGTGAAAAGTAGATTTCCCACTTTTCGATTAGTATTCGTTCATTTGCCGAAGTGGTTGAAATGTTTCAGGTTCCTGGTTTCCAGAGCTTTGTCATTGAGACCTTTGCAACCAATTGTTGTTTGTACAGTGTGCTTGACAAGTCCTTTGAGTTCCGTGATGCACATACAGTAAGTTACCCGTTTACTGACTGGAAAAAGTTTCCCCCACTTGTTCGTTTGAATTGCTTCTTCGAATTTACGATCCTTGGATTTAGTTCAACTCCTACTTGCAAGACTATCTTTTTCTTATTTCTCTCTATACTTTGAATGACATAAGATCACCTATCCTGCCAGTGTTAAAAGCTGTGATCATAGTAGTTATAGAGAAGTTACTGGTCTGTATTGGTATAGATGGTAGTTGTGATAGAATAAATGGTCCCAATAAGAGGTGTGGTTTGTTACGTCATCGCCGTGGTTAAAAAAAGAGAGTATAATTTTGTCACCGCTTTCCAAATAGTTTTCTAATTGTTATGTTTTTAATTTCTGTTGCAGCTTGTTCTGTTTGGAGAAATAGTGCTGGCCCAAAAGGTCATGTATGATAAGTTTGGAAATGATTTTCTGGTTCATTTTGTGTCGAAAAGTTTCCCCGCTGCATATTGCTCCCAAGATTTGGCAGCACAATATTGTCAAAAGTTGCAGGTATCATTGTGCTATGGAAACACTCTCTTCTGCTTTTGATTGTGTTATAATTTCACTAGAGATGCCCAAAAGGGGTGTAACCTCTTTACACTACTAGGCAATGGGCAACATTTTCAGGATGGGCTAGGATAATTGGGAGGTAAGGTGGGAAATCATATCCTGTGTTTTACTAGTCTATCTAAACCCAAATTCACTAGCAACTTTTGGTCCCAACTCATAACACAATTTATCACATAAATATGATTAACTTCTAATACTTTCTCAAGAACAAATTTGTGATGTTGAAATAGCTTCACGTTATGCTGTTCAAAAATAAAAAGCTTCATGTGAAGAATATGGGAAGCCTTAGCTAAATTGGAGGTGAACGTTGGAGAGGAGAAGGAAAATCATTTCTGGTAACATTGGTCTGGCATTTGCTTAAATGCTGGGACAATGACTTCTAGTCCTCCCAATTTCCCCTTTCTTTTCCTCAAGTATGATTATAGGAGAGGCCGAGCAAAAAAAAAAAAAGTACTCCTAAGATTTTAGGAGAGAGGAGGAAGACTACACACATGAAATGAAAAGGAGCAACCCCACTAATCTCGACACAGTTCTTAAACAACATTGCGATAAATACTCCTTTTTTGTGTCTGATGTTTACTTTTTTGCCAGGGTAATGATATGGAGGCGCTAAAATCATGTTACAAGTTGCTTGTTGAAACTTTGAGACACCAACAAAATGGAAGCCTTGTTTTCAGATAGCATAACCACCAGATGAAAGTCTTCTAATTTATTGATGTTGCAAGTGCTTCGTGTCCTCTTGCTCCAGCCAGCAGCGCCAATCAAAATTTTGTTCACCAGAGGTGCCAATACTTGTTATTTGCATATTCTATTTGACATTATAATCTCTTTGGAGAATAATTCTTATGGTTTCCCTTACATCTGTGGATGTTTCAGGGTTCTTTCATTTTGTATAAAAAAATTTTGTGGTCGTTCCGTGGACATCAAGGTATGGATGTATACTGTGTTAACCTCTAGTTAAAAGTGAGATAAGATGTTGCGGCTAATTATTTCTTCCCTGTGAGTAACTTGTTTCTTTATTTATACCATTCAACAGGTGTATATTTCTGGAAGCCGTTTCTTACTTTCTTAGACGTGAACTATCGGAAATATCTGTTGGGTTTTTTGGGCGCCAATTAAAGCATTCAGCATTAGTTTGTTGTGTATATCAAGTTTTGGTATTTTCCCAGTTTATTTGTAGACTTGTGTTTCTCCTTCCTCTTCTGTAGTTTCCCATTTTCGCATTTAGGTTCTTCCCCATTTCAGTAAGTGTTTGTCTCATTTATGGCTTGTAATGTCTAATGCATGCCATGGGGTCTGGGTTTTTGGTGCCATGCCAAGTGAAAAAAAAAAAAAAAAGAAAGAGAGAAAAGAGAGTTCTTTTATTATTATTATTATTATTATTATTATTATTATTATTATTATTATTATTATTATTATTGTTTTTGCTAAAACCAGTTCTAGTATGGGAGACTGGGAGTTTTGATGTTCCTACAGGACTGTTCTTTCTTGAAAGAACATCGTAAATTATTTACATCCTAGTAAATCAAAATGGGATGCCCATTTATTTCTGATTTTTATGCGTGCAAATTGAATTGAACTAGCCAATGGCTAAAAGAAGATTTAATGAAGTAAAAACACAAAATGGAAGTAAAGGTTTAACTGTGTTCTTCCTAAAGTGAAGATTTACATGAATATGAAACGGAAATTTACAAGTCTGTAGAACTAAACCAGAGAAGAGAGTCCAGAATTAACACATAAGCAGATAAGGCGCTCGCCCCATACGTTATTGTTGTTTAGGAACGTAATGAATGGAATGGAAATCTCTGTTTATTCCAAAAAAAAGGAGAGGAATTCCCAGTGGTATTTGTTTGTCATTGGATCGTGCACCGATCACAAATATACACGGTAGTAGAACCATTTTTAGCAAAACTTAGGGGTGTTCCACTAAGGCTGTTTTTAAAGTAAACTGATTTTTCACAATTTTTTATGTAATGTATTATGAGAGAATGACATGTTTTGATTTTTGAAAAAAAAATATTTTTTATTAGGGAAACACCCCCAAACTTAGTAGTCAAAATTTCAGCTTAAGCAATGGAAGTACATTTCATGTGTCATCAGACAAAGATCAATCAATGACAACACAAAGAGAAATCAACTCTAGTCACGTATTGAATGTTTGCCAATCATTCCAGAAAAACTTGGGTGCAAATTGGGTATGAGTGACGTGGTACCTGTTTGGTGCATCCAGGCCCTCCAAAAATGCATCCGACAGTTCGGATTGAAATGCATTTTTTGCTTTTTTTTGTTTATTGTTTTTTTTTTAATTCGAACCGTTGGTTGCGATATTGGACGGCCCGGATTCACCGAGAGGGTACCACGCGGTACCTCCCCATACCCAAAAAAACATCATGGCAACCAATCTTGCGATTCCATTCTCCTTGCCTATGCTCTTCCCATTATCTTGGCAGAAAGCACATCAGTGGCTCTTTTGTGGAGAAGGTCACTTTGTAACACTGTTCGATTGGACTGGAGGACAAAAATTCTTGCTTAAAAACTAAGGTGACTAACAATACTCTCTTCGTCCCCAGATGGATGAGCCAAACCTTGATAAAAAAAAAACCCTAAAGGAAAGGAGGATACACGTCTTGGAGTGAAGGACAGAATACAAAAGGTCTTTTTTTTTTTTAATTTTTCCTGGAGAAGAGTTAAAAAGTAGGGTGCTCTCTCTCTTCCCTCCTGCTGCCCACAATCCTACAGAATTGGAAAGGATTTCCAGATCTTTCAGACTTCAGGTTCGGATCACATCTTTCAGACTTCAGCTTCGGGTCATGTCTTCTGCCTCATGGACGTTAACTTCTGGTGCTTTCCAAAGTTTGTAGTCCATACATCCTTTTCCTTTCTTTTCTTCTGGATTTCCTTGAGCGAGCTGTGCTGCGATATTTATCATCAGTTTTATCTCGTAACCAGTCTGCGTGGTACTTCTCATCATACGGAACTACCTCACCTTCGACAAATGGTTCTCCTGCAAGACAAATAAAGAATTTTTTGAATTCATCATCACAAGATTAACTCAAAACTTATCAACAGTCCAAGGTCATCATAAGGACAAGGATAGGAAACCTTGTCTTCTAAACAAGGCAATGATAGCATTGCCTACCAGCTGAAAACAAAATAGATAATCAACAAGTTGAGACGTGAGAATCAATGGTTTCAAGAGATTTAAGTGGAAGAAGAGGAACTTCAACAGAAAACAATTTTCTCCTTGCCTGGCCGAGTTTAAGCCATAATGTTCCTATTGTAATTTATATTTAACCCTCGTGTTAACTCCTCCTGCTCCTAGTTGGTGAAGTCCAGTATTCGTGAAGTTCTTCTAATTCCACTGTCCTTTATTTCTTAGTAAAGAACAACCACGAAGAACTGGTTATCTGCCCAGAAAAAGAAAGTGGAACCCATGCAACATATTAACTAGTTTGAATATTCATTGTTCTCATGTCATGCTTCAAATTTAGATCCAGAAGAAGCGTGTTGAAGATGAACATAAAGCACAGACAATACCTCCATAGTGATTTTCCCCAAGACACAAGTAAGAGTCCGGAAGAACCCATCTCACATTCGGTAAGGCTGGAAATGAAAACCAGTGTATCAATTGCAGAATACAGAAAAAGAATTGGGTATCAAAATGAAAGAGACTCTTGGAAATTTAAACTTTACATTTGATCTTGTGAATCAAACTTTCTGAGACTTTGCAACCAAATGCATAGTAATACTTTGTGGAAACCGAGTATATTGATCTCTTCGCTTCCTCCTCACTGCAAAAAAATTAAGGAAGGAGGCCAGAGTTTCCAGATGTAAGAAATCCATATCTATCAGGGTATTACCAACCGCAAATATCAGACTCCGACAACCACAAGGCGTAGGTCGAGTGGAGCAAAGCAGACACTAAGGACTTACCACCTCGAGCTTGCAGGTTCAACTCCCACCCCAGCAAAAAAATTCTTGACGCCATTGAATGTTTACTCGATCGTTATTCCACGACGTGAGATTAGTATAGGTGTGCGTAAACAAGTCTCCCAACTTTATTTTTATTTGAAAACCTCCCAAATCATTCTCTACCGAACAACCAGTAAAGCTTATACTCAATCTAATGTTAATTCGTTTTCGTTACCCAATTCAAAATTTCAAAAATATTACTTAGTGGCTTTGATATTTATCACTTGCCAATAATCAAACTTCTACTCAATTTTATACTTGAATATGAATTTTCCCTCAGAGTGCTCCATTTGAGGAAATTATTCTAAAAGAACATTTTCCCAAGTTTCTCTTATTAGTTTACTTTATTCCAACCCAACCAAATAGGGCAGCCAAAAACGGAAGTACAAAAAGAAAATCAATCACAATTCCGTGACAATGGGTTGAAAAACCATAAACCCATGACAGAAGACAGATTCAAAGTACCCCCCCAAAATTGACTATAATATGTGGATTAGAAAATGGTACCTTCCTAATGCCAAGGCTAGGGTTGTGATAAATTCGTGTACGATTTCGCTTCGTTCTGGGTATCTCTTTGGAGGTTCCATAACCACGAGCCAGTGCTCGTAGTCGCAGCCGTCGACAAGCGTGGCCACCCGGGTGAACTCTGAGCACTTAAATGGCTGCGGCGCCGACTCGGTCGAGCATCGTCTAAAGCGGGAAATTGACGGAGGGAGATGGCGGAAAAGAAGAGGAACGTTAATGGCAGGTTTTTCCTGGGGTTTGAGGTACGGAAACACGGCTGCTGCCGTTAATCTCAACGGAATTCTGAGAACGTTTCTTCGTATCATAGTATTTAATTTGAAAGTTGAAACCCAAATTGCAACCTCTCTAGTCTGTACTCTACGGAGCTCGGAGAGGGGTTTTACTTAGTCCATACGAAATTACGTATAATTTTTAAACTAAAAAATGATGTATTTACGAAAATAATTTTGTAGTCAATATGGATCTTGTTTGATAGATCTTATTGAGAACTTTTATACGATACCAAAAAAAAATTAATTTGAAAATTACACGTAGTTTCATAACAACCAAACTTTATGGGACGCAAGGAGAGTGCTATAAGAGCATCTCCTTCCCATACCCAGATTTTTACCCAAATTTGCATAAAAACTTGATTTGGTATGGAGCATCTCCACCCCTTCATCAAATCTTTCATCAAATCACAATCCACTCCTTCACCAAATTTGGCTTTACTCAAATGTTTCACCAAATCTTGAACCAAATTTTCAAGGCTCTTTTTTTACACTTTTATTTACCCTTTTGCCATTCAATGGTATGGATTAAATTTTCACCGTACAATTTAAGTAAGGATTGGAATGAGTCATATCAAATCAAGTTTTTACTCAAATTTGAGTAAAAATTTGGGTAAAGAATGGAGATGCTCTCAATAGACAAAAGCAAATCTAGGCATAAATTTGAGGAAAAACCTCATTAATGACATTATTATTATTATTATTAATTTGAAGGGGAGAAAATGACCTTTAAAATTTGATGTTGGGTTTGGTTTTCACCAAATTTGGTGAAGAAATTGAGTAATATCAAATTTGGTGAAAGAATGGAGTGAGGTTTTTGGTGCTTTTTACTCAAATTTGAATTTGATGTACTGTAAGATTTAAGTAAGGGGTGGAGATGTTGTAACCTTATTAAGGTTTAACGACCTTTAAAAACCCCCCCGGTTCAATCTCAACTAATTTGTGTTATGTTTAGAATCAATTTTGAACAAGATTTAAACAAAGTAACAGGAACATGAACATGAACTTGAGTTCTATTTAGTTTGTTTATGTACCATCTCTCCCTCCCGTCTCTCCGATATGTAATATGAGGGGATCTATTCTTCCACAAACTTTTATCAATTTGATTACAACAATTTACAGGCTAAATTTGTAGTAGAACAAAGGAAAGCAAGCAAATAGTAGTAAAACGGAGTAACAAGTTGTTTGTGAGATTTTTCTAAGACAAAACTTAAAAGAGTATCAATTGTATTCAAATGTGTACGCATTATTACTTCAATCTGATAACTAGTATCAATTTTTAACGAGAATAACACGAATTGGATACTCAACGGACCCATTTTGAAGGAAGGAAGAGAATCATATCATACAGTACAATAATCACAAAAGTGGATTCCAGTTTCAAATTACACTAACTTAAATCCATGGGGGACACTACTTTATTGAAATTAATTTGGTCCGAGTGAATACACTGATGACTCAACCATGTTTCTAGTTACTTCTTCTATATTTCTATGCACGGATATACAACTCTAAATGAAGGATCATTTTCTTGCAATTACATTACATTACATTACATATAAGCTGCGACACACATCCATCCAACTAATTACTGCCCAAAAGAAAACTAGAGTTATAAAAACCAATATGGGCCTCATATCGACACACTATTGGGTACACCTCTACAAGTCACCCCGGGCTCCGAACTAGGCGCAAGTAGCTCATACGGTAAAACCCCGGCCCCACACCTATTCCTCAGCGTTGGATCACTGTTCTTTTTCTCAATCTCTTTTTCCACCCGCCTGATCTCGGCTGCAAACCCGTAAAACTCCTCCACGATCTCTGTATCACCCGTCCAAATGGACGGCTGGTTTCGCTCCCCGATGTATTCTTCATCGGGCGAGTGAGTGGAGAGCGCGTCCACAACCGCCATATACTTTGTCGCTTGCAATAAACTCGGCATTGACGACAGGAAGTACTTCTGTGGGTCCGCTAGGAAATTTTTGTACTCGGGATCACCCTCCTCTGGAAGCAACCGTCGCACTAAAGGAGGCCGATTGGGCACGTAACCCCCGTATGGGTACTGGCCGAAGTTGAGAGCGGCATGTTGGGCTGATGCCAGCCAAATAATGGTGGTTAGAATCGAGGCAAGGTCCTCGGGTGTGGCCAGTGTGGGCCACCAGGCCTCGTGACGGAGGTCTGCATGGCCCACATTGATGGACTCGGCGTACCATGCTTGTAGCTCTCTGTCGTTGCAGATTTGGGCAGAGTCTGGGTAGTAATGGGTCACATAGGTTCGGACCCAATTCTCAATTGCGGACCAGATCATGAGACCGTCTGATGCGTATGGGTAGTCCTCGATTAGGAGCTTTAGTCCGTGTGGTTGGGTTGGGTCCGGTACTGCCATGCCCCTGATTCAAGATAAAAATGTTCGTAAGTTTGGTTTTGCAACAATTCAAAACGACAAGTGGTCTATAGTAATCAATCATGCTTGCTAATTCATGGTTTTGAAATCGGAATACGTATCGTGTATCGTTTTTCTTGTTTCATACCTTCTAATGAGATCAGCAGGTAGACCTTCAAGATCAAAGCGCCAGAATTTCTTGTAAGCAGCAGCACTCATCTCCATGCAGTAGCGGCCAGGAGTGAAGCAAGCCTCGATCACGCCATCTGCGTTTATTAGGGTTTGGCGGGCCTGAGCGTTGATCTGTAGCGTGTATCTCATGTGCGGGTCCAGAAGCTTAAATATGGGGTGCATCGCGCTCAATTGCCTGTGCGCTGACAATATAAATGGTTCCATACTCGCATGGGTTCGCAACCTGTTTGAATTGTAGAGAGCCAGTTCAGCAAATATGTTCCATCTTATAAAGGCTCGTTTCTTTCTTTACGAGACTAATAGTGAAAGGATATATGAGGCTTACCAGTGGTTAACGAGCTGGTGAACGCCTGCGTCATTGGAGCAGACGTGGGCTTTGGCAAGTTGCCACATCCAGCTGGTGGTGGCGTCGACGGGCGGTGTGACCACGCGCCTCTTTGAACGGGAAGAGGGCCCCCCGGCTTGTGGTAGGCTAAGCTCGATTGCTATGGGCTTGAGGGTGCCCAATGGGCTCAAGAAAAATACTGTGCGAGTCGCATAAGTTTTGCGGCCGTCCAGGGCGTTTATGCGATCGATAAATGGAAGGTAAATGTCATGGTGGTCCACTATGTATAGCTTATTTGCGTCCAGTGCCTGGAAAAAAGAAGGAAATTGCAATGATGACCCACCCTTGTTAGAAGACACTAGTGAATAATTTAGCACCAGAAAACACTGCCTACGGTACGGACTACTCTGACCTGATCAGTTGTTGGTTTATTAATCATGTACGTGGTTGATAAAGAAGAATTCAGTACCTGTTGGACGGTCATGCCATTGAGGTGGCCCAAGATGTGTTCTTCCTTGAGTGCAGATTCTTGTGGACCATAGATTTCTGGATCAAGTTTGCTCACTGGTGGGAATACCTGAAGCCTCTCTATGGTAACAGGGTTAACCCCTGCTATCACTTGTCGAGCGAATTCATCGTCTCTAAGCCATGCAAACCTATCCTCTGTCGGAAGCACGTATTCGCATGTTAGTAACCAAAATTACTATCTCACCAACATAATCAGAGTCATTTTTCCTTAAAAACGAACAGATTTTGGTGTTTAAAGAAAAAAAAAAAAAAAAAAAGCAGGAAAGTGCATGCTTACTTGAAAGTATCTTGGGAGTGTTATATTTAAGAAGGTCGCCTTGGCTAGACTCTTGGATCATGTCAACTACCTTAGGGAGTGGCAATTTCTTCAGCACCTCATCTTCAAGCCCTAGTTTGAGGAGGAGTCCTTCACTGTAGAGGCTATCGATGTCTGAAAAACTCCTGAAGTCGTGATTGTTGGCCGAGATATTGGCCATTAGGGATGGTAAAAGGTTATGAAGCACTCCCTGTAGCCTCCCATTAGAGAATGTGTTCCTTTTTGTCTCCTCAAATTGCTCATCTCTAGGTACGTACGTTGGATGCGGCTTCTCCACACGGCTCTCTGCATTCATATCTGTAAAACACAATCAAGTATATGGCAATTTAGTCGTGAAACTTTGTAACGTACCAGAAAAATAACATTAGATGCAAAAATTATTCTGCATGAAAAAATTCTGATTGTATAGCAGACCGACTGACCTGTATCAGTTGGGAGACGTCCAGTGCGGCAGCGTCTAGGAAAAGGGATCTTTTGACCTCCGAGAGTGAGTCGGGCGAAATCAATTCCTCTATCGGGGTTTCCCAAATCGTTGTACACATCAAAATCGTATACCCTATCGGATAATTTTCTAACTCCTTGCCCATCACCCCTCAAATCTTTCAGCTCCTCCTCTCTCAATGCTCTCAATCCTGCTGGTGTCTCGTGAGGCAGATATGGCTGTTCAAATACAAGCACTCATCAGATTACTTTCCATGATGAAACAAAACTCATCAAGTACAAATGGAACTCCAATCCAGAAAACAGGCCAATGATATGTTCTTTGTGAATGAAAGAGGCCCATGATTATTGACTTTCCTAGCAGAAGTGAAAATTATGTGCAAATGCAAGTACGGACCGAGGGACAGCTGAAATTATGGACCAAGGGACGGATGATTCCGCCCCATCTTGAAACTGTTGACATAACAAGAATGAAAAGTCGTGAAAAGTCAAAAAGGCGTAGAAAGCCGTCATTGAACTTCTTGATTCCACTAACTTAAAAAGCTAAAAAGTCAACTTATTGTAATTTTCGAGACAGATTCTCTTATAATACATTACAAAAAAAAAAAAAGTCATGAAAAGCCAAAAAATACCCGTAGTGAAACAGCTTTGAAAGGACTACCAAGCATAAGGACTACCTAACATGAGCGGAAAATTCAAGAAGGGATGCTGAAAAGAAAACATAGGATTTTGACCGTAGAATTTCGAATTGAATATTACTATTTAACAAAATAGAAAAATTATTTAATAACACGAACTTTTTCCATTGCCAGTCTGCCATTGCCGTGGAAGTCTCAAGTGTTGAAAAAATCAAACAATAAAAATCAAAAGGCACGAAAAAGAAAATGTCTCTTTTTTTGCTTTCACTTTACCTGATTTGAGAAGAATATCCTTTTAGCAGGATGATCTTTATTAGACTGGACCCAGGAATTGCAGGGGAAATGAAGCGGACCGCTTGGAAATCCTTCAATTGTAATGCTTTCCAAAAAGAACTCCTTTTGATGCTTGTTTGTAATTGTGATTGCACCTGGGTTTCCAAAATTTGAGTCCACTGTGAACTCGGTTACGTAATGTACCCTCTCTGTTTTCAGATTTGATTTCTCCGACCAGTCCTTCAGCGCTGCCGGTTTGCTTTTCTTTCCAGCTTTTGTTTCTGTATCAAAATACGCCTATTAATCACCAATTTACTCAATTTTTTTATGCAAAAAACAGAACACACACACACACACAGAGGAAAGGGGGTTGAAATTGAATTGATTTGAAGAGGGACCGCAGAATTGGAAATTAGAGAAAAAAGACATACTTGGATCAATTTCAGAGCTGCTAATAAGCTCTAACACCACATTCCTTCCAACAATCTTATCAGTGAAAGCATCAAAATGCTTAACAAGGGTCTCAGTCAAATCTTCCTTGTTCTTGTTCCTCACAGTAACCACCCCTCTAACCTTGAATTTCGCAGCTGCTGGTTTTTCCGGCTGCACTAATGCTTTCACGAAATTCTCACTTATCGCCGCCACCACTGGCTTTACCCCCACAGCTTTTCTCCTCAAACCCACCTTTCTTTTCTCCGATACTGAGCTAACCCAGCAAAACTGGTTTTTATTCTGATAAATTGGATGAACTTTTGATGCACCCACATATAATGATCTCTCAATTAAACCATAACCCATGATGATTTCTTTAACCAGAATGAAAATCAGGTGTGCTCTTTTGTTTGGGGGAGAGAGAGAGAGAGAGAGAGAGAGAGAGAGAGAGACTTATAGTTCTCAATTTTCCTGATGAAATGGGAGAGAGGGGTTTACATTATATATATAGTCGCAGAAAGTAAAGAGAGTAAAGGTCCAAAGGTGTTTGGTAGTGAGGAGTAGTACAAATTTTAATTGAGTTTTTAGCGAAAAATGATAATTGCCGTCCACACGTTTTAAATCTTTGACACGAGCGAGTCGCATGTAGTTTTATGGGGGCTGCTGAGTCAATGAAACGGGTTCGTGGTTTCCGAGTAAAGACGCGGTAGCGGAAGCTAAATAGAAAGTGAGGGGTGCGGGTGGAAATTGAATTATACTGTATTTTGTTTGGTGGGACGTCTATATCCTTGTTTTCACATACTACTTATATTAAAAGAGCCACTGTACAGTTGACTTTTTGTAATAGGATGGTGTGTGGGGACATTGGAGTGAGTGTTTAAGAGAGAGGAGACTCTATTTAAGGGTCATTTTGGTAACATTATTATGATGTTTTAGTTTTTAAACTTTTCTATAATACGAAAATAGGATAAATGGTATCGTTTAATTTTGAAAAACTAAAAAAAAAAAATTTATCTACTGCACAAGTATATATAGAATGTATTTCGGTTGCAAGCTTGTCAGGAGGTGACAAACGAACAAGTTCGTCGCAAGAGAGAAGTTGAGGTTGAAAGGTGAGGTTTTGTCGGAGTGCATAAGTGGATAGACGGGAGGTAGGGGTAGAGTTGCCGGAAGTCGGGGACGAATGAGGAGAGGAAGTCGATGTGGACGTGCACGAATGTGAAGCCTAGTCCTTTCGAACGATATTAATCTACGAGTGAATATTAGTCTTCACACGATTGCCTAGAGATACTTGTAATTGTATGTTGTTCATTCCTCTGTCGTTTTTTCGTAGCACAACAGAGTATAGTTGGAAAACATTTCTCATCAATAATTTCTCATTTATTCTTATTGTGAAAACAGAAGGAAGAAATTCACACATAAATTTACTCAACTAATTAATAGCTAAAATTTATCTACAAAGATTTCCATATGTTTCCATTTACTGGTCTCTAACTACCTCAGAAATCTGAGAGTTGTCTTGCCCTTTAATTGACTATGTAGTAAGATTGTATTTGGGATATTGTTTGGAGAGACAAAAGAAGAATGTTGCTAAGGGTCTTTTTGGTAAAGCTATAAGGTTTTAGTTTTATTTATTTATTTATGTTCCGTAAAAAATAAGATAATTCTATTGAGACGCAACGATCTGCAATTTAGTATATTTGTTGAAAGCATGTGCAAACGTACCAAAAAAAGAAAAAAAAGCATGTGCAAAGGAGGCAATCAAGGACGGTGGTCGCAAGAGGAACTGGATGTTGAATAGTGAGGCATGTCAAAGTGAATAATTAGAAAGACGGAAGCTAGGGGTGGAATTGTCGGAAGTGATGGACGTAATCGCTGGCCTGACTGTTTAGGTTACTTCTTGTTAAGGCGATAAACACGTATGGGTTATTGGTCCTTACAAGACCCGCCTAGAGAAGGTTGCTATAATTAGTCCCGTTTCAACCATTTCTGGATCCGTTTGATAACCAAGACTGTTGATATATTAAACTTCGTGGAGAACATTAGACACGCAAAAATTATGCTACTCAAAGTTCGTTGGATGTGTTCTCGAAACATTATCTCAGCATTAGTTGGGAATGGGGAGGAGATTGGACAATCCCGTCCGACTCATTTCCGGACCTTTTGTTGGGAACATGTGTGAAGGATGAGTCCCACATCGGATAAATAGAAAAAGGGTTGGACCTTAATATATACTCCCTCCGTTCCTATTTGTTGGTCCTCTACGAAAAGTCGTGCCATTTTTCAAATGAAAAAATAAAGTATTTTCTTGTATCATTTTTCAAATTTTTTTACACCAAATTAACGTACTCATCGTGTACTTTAATTCGGTGTGAACAAATTTGAAAAATGATACACGGAAGCACTTAATTTTTTTATTTGAAAAAAGGCAAGAGAGAGAGTGTGGGACAAACAAATAGGAACGGAGGGAGTAATTGGATGACTCGCCACTTACAAGGCTTAGCCTTTTAAGTGGATATGGGTCATTTAATGTATATTGGGCCCAACGAATGTGGTGGACTCCTTGGATACTCCCCAATGGATTGGGCCTGCGCACACGGGAAGAATCTCAGGCGGATCAGACTCGTAACAAGTGGTATCAGAGCCGATGGCTGACGATCTATGGGCGGACTCTCTTGGAAGTATCGGTGGTTGTGGGCTTGCACGGAGACTCTCGGAGGAGCAGGAAAAATCCATTGTAACTCTCGATGGAGCAAGAAAATTCCTGGTGCGTGCAGCAGGTAGCTGGCAGCAAGGTGGCTCTCGGTGGAGTGGGTACTCTCGATGGAGCAGGAAAAATTCCTAGTGCGTGCGGCACCTGGCTGGCAAGCAAAGGTGGCTCTTGTGGAGTATGGTGGCTCATGATGGAGTGAGTGCGGTAAATAAGCCCGGGTTTGGACACGGTGATGGAGAAATAGATCAAGAATTAAGGGGGAGTCAAGTGGAGATCGAGGGGGAGCTAGGCCCAATGCATGGTTCACACATGAGGGGGAGATTGTTGAGAACATGTGTAAAGGATGAGTCCCACATCGGATAAATAGAAAAAGGGTTGGACCTTAATATACAATTGGATGACTCACCACTTACAAGGCTTAGCCTTTTAAGTGGATATGGGTCATTTAATGTATATTGGGCCCAATGAATGTGGTGGACTCCTTAGATACTCCCCAATGGATTGGGCCTGCGGACACGGGAAGAACCTCAGGCGGATCAGACTCCTAACACCTTTTTCACATCCGTTTTGATTATCAAGACCGTTGATATTTATATCTCATCGAGAACATTAGATACGTAAAAAAATCATGCTATCGGATATCGTTTGATGTGTCCTCAAAATATTATCTCGCCATTGCAATATTTTAAACCCTTTCTCCCGAGATAAACGTGTTTCGAAACTACACCAAATTATATCAGATTAACATGAATTACAACATGCCTAATGTTTTTAACGAGGTCTAATATAATCATGGTCTCAGTATCAAAACGAACCTGGGAAGGACCCGGATGGACCGGAGAGGATCACATTCCAATTTGATTAATTTTCATACCTCCAGTGTCCTTGCGGTAAGAAAACAAAAAAGTAGTTGTCTAACCTTTTCCGTTAATAAATTTCTATTTATTACTGAAGCAAAAACCAAAACATGAAAATACAAACTAATTTAAAGCTAAATATATCTACAAAGATTTCGATATCTTTCCATTTAACTTTCTCTAACTACCTCAAAATTTAATGAACCACAACACAACACAACAATTGCAAATCCATCTGTAACTTTTTCGAGCACTTACCAAATCATCACAAAAAATGTAAAATGAAATTTCATGAAAATGGTTCGAAAAGACAAAGAAGAAAAAGGTCTATTAAATGTTTTATCTTTTGGGATTTGATAGTGGGAGACAAAGGGAGCATACAAGTGAAAAGCCAACAAAAGTCCATTGAAAGTTTCCGATTCGGAATCTAAAAGAGGCAGATTTATTTTATTGGGATAAGATATTGGTGCCTGCCCCTTTTTTGTTAAGAAAAATGCTAGTCTACACCCAAAGAGTGAAAGATAATAGTAAGTAAAAAGTGTATAGATATAATATATATATATATATATATATATATATATATATATATATATATATATTAATATTCTTGAAACTTGTATTAATATTTGAATTATTTTGTCATTACATACATAGTTTTCTCCACCCATTGGGTGGAAGTTAGCAGGACTCTTTTGTTAAATGTAATAAAGCCATGTGGATGGCCACTCATGGCATGATGTATGTTGGATCAAAATTGGGCATGTTGACTTATTTTTGTTTTATAATAGAGGTCACTCTATCATAATACATTAACTCCAAAATTTAACTTAAGCCAGTTTCACTGACTGATTAAATTTAGATTGGTTTGTGGAATGGAGTGTGAAAATGCATTTGAAGCTATTTAAAAGCCAAAAAGAAAAAAAGAGGGAAAAACATTTAATCAAGGGTATACATGTGATTCCGGCAAAGAAAAAGGATTATTTGACATAACTTAGACCATAAACGACTATACCTTGTCACAAAAAATGCTGAAGCTCAGACGGTTCTAAAATAACACAAATAAAATAATTATAAAATTGAATGTTGTCCAAATTATAATAGTTCCGAAATCAATTGACTTGTAATTTGTGCATACGTTATTTGATCGTAAAATCGACAGTTGTCAAGTTTGCAAGTTTTTGAAGATTTAAATTTGTCTGCTAATTAATTATGGGTCGACTATGCTAATTTGGTTACATAATGAAATAACAATTTGATTGGATTTTATGCCATAACTACCTAGGTTATTTTGCCACCACAACAAGTTTTGTTTTCTCATTGTTATGGCTTTTGATGTACGATATATTTCTCAATATAAGCAAATTGGACATTTTGATTCTACGGTTTTTTTTCATTACATCTAAAGAACATTGTTTGGAATTTCCTTTACTGAGTTCATTTTCAAAAAAAAATTCACCAAAACTTTTTAAAATATTATAATGCGTATCTATAAAGTACAGATATTGACCTAGTTTTAAAAATATCACTAAAAGCATAAATAAATAAATAAAAGAAGAAGCAACAAAATTAGTTTGGTTTTCTTATTTACTACTTTTTCTTTAGACCAAACTTCCAACCCAAAAATTTAGTAAAATTTTATATCAAAGAAACTGAAACAAATTCAAGCAATTAAATGACAATCTCTTCAAGATTTAATAGATGCCAAACAAAGTCAAAGTAATATTTATCAGTCTACTACTGTATATAAACTTGCCCATTTGGTTGACTAGACGAATCAATTCTTTATTAGTCGCTAGTCGTACTATTCTGATCCCTTAGGCCTTATTTATATATAATTATAAAATGACATGGAAGGACTTGGAATAGGTCTTTATGTGGTTAAGAAGTGGGGTGCGATTCATATAGGACCCCAAATAATTAAGAATTGTTGACTTATATCGTTTCCTTCCAACAGATTGTCTGGAACTCATCGGATCCCGTTAGTGACGGATCTAGAAATTTCTTCTAGAGGGGTCATTACTTCAAGATCTTAGATGTTTGAAGGCCCGACGGATCTATAAATTTCTTCTAGAGGGGTCACTACTTCAAGATCTTAGATGTTTGGAGGCCCCCGAGCTCACTCCTATTTTTATTATTCAATTCGAAAAAAGAGTATATAATTTTTTTTCTTGTTAGTGTTAGTCAATTTTGAACTTGTAAAAAGAGTGAAGAAAATATAAAATACACAAAAAGTGATTTTTTTTTGTATTTTATGTGAAACTTCTAGTTTTAACAATTGATTTGTGTATTAATTAACAACACAAAAAAGTAATTTTTTTTGTATTTTATGTGAAACTTCTAGTTTTAACAATTGATTTGTGTATTAATTAACATTATATGACTTTGTGGTATCAATGCTATATAAGTTAGAGTGTAGTTTAGGTCTCAACACACTAAAATCTTATGGAGAGTTTTTTAAAACTATTTAAACACTAAAAATAAGGAAGAGGGCACCGGGACTCAAACCTAGATCATAAGTGTGGATGCCAAACGTTTTACCACTGGAATGCTACAATAAATCCAATAGATTCCGTGCTATTTACCATAGTATAATAGTTTTTTTGACATGCGAGGCCCTATTTTCGGAAGGTCAAGTAACCCCACTGTGTCTAGACTGAATCCGCCCATCCATCCCTCTATGAACAGTGGGTGTTCAGAAGCTAGAGGAAGGATAGACAATAATTTTGTTAATAAAGTAGGAGTACGAGACAGAGAAGTCTAAAAATTTAATCCAAATTAACTCCGCTGGTTGGCCTCGTGATGAATGTCCGTTATTTACCGATTTGCTCGTTCTTAAAATTATGATTACGGAAGCCGAGCATGATGAAATGGTTAATATTTTGGCTCCTCAGCATGATGATTCATTCTTAATTTGTCTTTGGGCGAGTGGTGTTAATTTGCTGCAGGTGGGTGGGTTTTTGCTTTGTAGGTGAGTGAGTGGGTGTATTTTTCGGTCATGGCCGGCATCTTGTCAAATCTCAGGCGTCTTTCTTTATGGGTCTTGGCAGCATACATTGTGATACCTCGTGTTTTGAATTCTTTTAATTTTTATAATTTATTTTCAAAGAATAAAATTCTTTTTTTTTCTCTTAAAAATAATTGGCATTTGGTTAATTTGACAGATAGCGCACCAATTTTTGTTCGGCGTCGGCCTCATTGTTTATGGGGTTTGCGGCGGTGGCATGGCGTGATCTCTCCCATATCGATGAAGGTGGTGGGCTGCCGTAGTGGCATGACGTGGTTCTCTACCTAACCAATGATGGCGGAGAGGTTGAGGTCGACGGATGACTGTTTTGGGTGGTTTTCTCTATTTGGTTTCTTTTTAATTTTTTTCTTGTTCAATCTTTGATTGAATTCCCCTCTTCCTATTTTATGTACCCTTATCGAGTTTCTTCTATATATTACAGTAAATAATTTTTCAGCTAAAAAAATAATTACTATAACTCCCCTATGTCGCAGCAACTTCTCAACAAATGACATTCCTAATTGCCAACCAAGGAACATACTAATACAAGTTTATGACCATAAGTCAAATTGCAAGCCTGTCTCCTAATCATAATCATATATTAGTATGAACATCGACCATATGTCAATCAATTCCATTCGATCGCATGGAGTGTCGTATATGGTTAGATATTGACCATTTCCATATGAGGTTGGCAAATAAACTAGTCTTTCTCCTCTTGAATTTTTTCAAAGCGCAATACTATCATCTACCTACCTAGTATTTTACAGTGCCTGCTCATTAATTTTGGAGACTTGAAACGGACTCATTAGATAAGGCACTCTATGTATTTTGCATAATAAAATTTTTCAACACATATATAAATAAAAAACCATTACAAAAATATTAATCAGTGTACAAATTTAAATGCATAGTCATCAAAAAAATAAACAACCATTACAATATATAAGAGGCTTACATGTTTGGGCGCCCCTATTTTTTACATTTTTCAAAGGGGTCCGAAACAGTCGCTTCATTGGCTTTTGCCATGAGCCGGCCTTGGTATTTTAATTTCATCTGATCATCATGTCTTGCATGCCATGACAATAGACAACTTAGTTCTAATAATATATGGATGAGCAGCGTTTTGTATCATTCGAGCTTAGTTTGTTTGCTAAAAGAGTTTCAGCCACGAGCTTGGCACGTTTGTAGTTCGTTTACTAGAATAGCCTCTATGAAGTAATGAGTCGTATTTATCAGAACCAAAAGCTTTACAGTGTTGGTCTCGACTTATTTACGTTACGAATGTAAAACTCGAGTTCGAGCTCAACTCTATTACAGTATTAAATTTTTCCAGCCTCGAGCTGTTCGCGTCTTGGTTCTTAAAATTTGAGAGAGAGAGATATATAAATCTTTTTCTAAAGACGGCATGAGTATGAAATTTCTTAAAACAAAAACAATGGGCTGTGTAATGTCATGTAACTATGTCGTAAGCCCATGGATCAGCAACAGCGATTTGCCAAAGTGTTTTGATTTTTCCGATAAAGACTTTTGGTCGGTCAGCGTACGAAAAGCCCAAATATTGACGCGAAGTCACCATTTCAGATTACAGTAGTATTCATTGACTGGAAAAATTGGACGTCTGCCTAACCCAGCACCGTCCACGAAACACACACTCCAGAAATTATAGCTTATATATATATATTCTTACAAACTCTCTTCAATCCAAACATGTTCTTCAAATGACTAATTATTTTGCCTTGTTCTCCAATATTAGCTAGGCAAATTTATTTATCCAATGAGAAAATGCCAATGTCCTTAGTCACCCCACTGACGTGTGGTGTTGTTTCTACTTTTACACTTTGACTAGGCAAAAAGGCCAGTTGTAGTGTAATACTTACAATCCTAAAAAAGTGAGGCGGCAAATTAAAATTTGTACTCCTACTTTGAATAGTCATAATGCTTACTAACGTTGGTGATGCTCTTAGACGTAGACCCGGTTAGTCCAGGACTACCAATTCCAGGACTATCAATCCTGTCTATTTTAGTCCGTGAATCAAACAAGGCCAAATAGGACCAGTGCAGAAAGATTTTCGTCATTCTAATATGACTTCTTTATATCTTTTTGCCAAATATGTGACTCTTCCAATTACAATCTCTCTTTTTCACAAAAAGAAAATAGTTTTTTGCCAAATATGAACAATGCTAGAAAAAAAAAGATCCCAAACAAGAGCTTTAATTAAACTAATCACAAGCTGAACGAGCCAAGTAGTAATTTGTTCATGTTTGGTTTGAAACTTAGAAAGTCGAATGATAAAATTAATGTTCAAATTTGACTTTTTTATCTAACAAATCCATCTAACGAGTTTTAAATAAAGAAACACGAGTTTAAACTCAAATAGTCAGGTTCGTTATCAACCAGAACCACCTTAGAGCATCATTATCAGATTTAACAAATTGCTTGAAAGTTAAATTTGATGAGTGAAATGTAACAAAACCCTCCAAAATCAGACTTAACAAATATTTTGCAAATTTACAAAATTTGTAGCTTTGCTACAGTGACTACTCAAGTTTGAGTAGTCACTGTTCATGCAACAAAACCAACCCTTTCCATCTTCACATTGCCAGCTACACGGAAAGTGGGGGGGGGGGGGGGGGGGGGGGGGGGTTTGCAATTGTCAATCTGTTGTGCACGGACCACAACTCCCCAAGCGGGGAAATGAGTTTTTAGGGGGGAATTTTTTTTTTTTTTTTAAGACTTGAGGGGAATAGTTTAATATATATATAGTAAAATTTAGATAGAGAGTCTGATTTTGGAAATTTTTGGATAGTGACTTGCTAAATTTATAAAAGGTGTTTTTGAAGTTAAATTTAGTGTAAAATTTGGTGCTCCTGATAAGAATGCCCTTATGCGCATAGAGACTAGAGAGTGTCTGTCAGAGAAATTATTCACTTCTCCTATTTTTTTAGCATTGTTCATACTACTTTTTATGACAGGTGGAACAACGCCCCTCACTGATTTTTCAGGTCTGACCACCGTCATACCGCCGCACCTTACGGTGGAGCCCTAACGGATTTGACAAAGCCCACTTATTAGATTTGTTCACAGTCCACTGGTCCTTCACAGTCCAATCACTTGGAGTCACACATGCAAATAATTTTTTTTTAAAAAAAACTCAAAATCTGGCTAACGGGCTACAAACCTTTAATCAGGAGTCTTCAGTTGAGAAAAACAGTCCACAACTTTTCGGGTTATCCATATGGATTGAAAGAATCCAACCGAGTACATGAAAATATTACCCACGGAGGGTAGAGAGAGTGTTACGCAGGGAACAAAAATCTCCGTTATAGGAGATAAAACTAGAACAATCAAAAATGAAAAACGGAAAAACAGAAAACAGTAAACCTCCGCCGGCAGTAGATGCAGATTCACAGGAACCGTTGCCACTGGATCTGATGACTTTTTTGCCAAAAAACAAAGCCAAGCCATCTTGATCCAAATAATTGATTCCATTCAATTTGGCATCGACAAAAATTTGTCCTCTGTTTTTTGAACTGTTGCCATATCGTGAAAGCTTGTTACATGTTTCAGCTTCAGTCCAAGCATTCATTTGAGTCTCGATCGATAATGCTTTGGGAATACAAGATTGCTAAACATGGACACATGCCGAACGTGTTTGGAGTCGTTTGATGTGTGTGAGTCTCACTTCTATCGTGTGAGACCCATGTGCATTGGGTAAGTTCGACAAATTTATGCCTAGACCTGTGCATTGATCTCTGCCTGTGTACACTCAACATTACTCTTCAGATTATTACGAAATGCATTAAAAATACCTATTATAGGAGTAATGAACAAGAACTGCAGGTATATATCCTTCTACCCTACCCCACAAGGATATCGAACTTCATTGTCAATTTATTTGAAGCTAGATAAAAAAAAAAAAAAGATTTTTCATTTTTTCGTAATACTCCTACGTACTGTGCAATATACATATAGGCATTATATGTGTAGTGTTAACTGAGAGACAAGTAACTATCGTGGGAGGAAATGCTTTGTGGGACAGCTAGCCGCTTTAATAGTTTGTTTCCACGTTCCAATAGTGTTACCAGCGAATGCGAAATTGCCATGGTAGTGATTTTCACGTTTCTCTTTCTTTTTTTTTTTTTGATCACACGTTTCTCTTTCTTTACAACCACTTTTTTTTTTTGTTCCTCTTGTGACATGGATTTACATTATTGCCCTTCCAATAATGGAAGAATATACAAGTAAAAGGTTATGTTGTAAATTAGCATTATAAGGTGACAAAAAAAAGGGAATGTGGTTATAAGAGCATCTCCGATGACATAGTCAAACGAAAAATACTCAAATTTGGGCATTCGGATACTAAAAAAAAACTCACAATGACATTTGGATAAATACTCAAAGTTAGTAACATTTTTTTATAAATACTCAAATTTTGACATTTGGATACTCAAAACTACAAACATTTTTCCAATAATTAAACTTGGATACTCAAACATTTTTCCTTCTTTTGATTATGGACAAAAATGAACCATTGTAGAGCTTCACATTGTTAACTTTATAAATTCATTAAATTAATACTCAAAAGGTGATCTGGTAATATTTAAGTATTCATATTTGAGTGTGCCATTGGTGATGCTCTAAAGAAGGAGAGTGTGACTAATTATCAAAAACAAATTTGGCGCTTCAGTTACAGCTTTAAATTTTGAGATTATTTTCTGTAGTGGGCTTGATGATGGGTTGGGCAGCCAAGCCCAACTCTACGTGGGCCCAATTCACCAGCTGACCAAATCCCATTGGCGACCAGGAGGGTCCAAGGCCTAAGAATAATTGGCGGCTGAAGTAATCGGGTCTGGCCGCGCACAACACTTCATGAAACAACACTTCGGGCTTGTTTGGAATTTAAAGAAAATGGGGGAAAGGAAAGGAAAATGAGAATTTTTCTCACTTGCCTGTTTGGTTCTTGGTAAGGAGAGAGAAGAAAAAAGACGGCGAAAACGTCTAGGAAAGGGGAAGAAAGTAAGAGGGAAACAAAGCGCCAAAATTTGAAGTCAAATTTCCCTAAACTTTCTCCCTATTTTCCTCTCATTTTCTTTCTAGAACCAAACAAGAGAAAGAAATCCATTTTCTTTATAGTTTCTCTCTTAAACATTTTCTCTCCTTTTATTTTCTCTTCCACATGTTACAAACAAACCCTTCATATCTTCATGTCCAGTTCAAAATAAATAAATAAAAAATAAACCAACACTTCATGAAAGATAGAAGTGTCAGCATCCACCTATCCGAATTGACCACATGGCACCAGTCAAGGTCCTGCCATGGGGCACAGCCACGTGGGTCCTGCCACATGGCACAGTCACATTTGGTTCGACAGCGTGGTATTCTAGCAGGATGTCATACAGGAAGATTCGGTCTGATTGCGTGGCACGGATGTACAACGGCAAAGCACTCGGCTGAGGTACAGCCTGTCCACATGTCACCCATTAGGTTTTGCCTCACGACGCGATTTTACAACGTACAACGGCAAGGCATTCAACTTGGAAATTTTGGTAATCCATTTTTTGTTATTCCATTGGGGACACCCTAAGATATTTGATGTTTTTTGTTAAAGAAAAATTACACTGACCTCCCTTGAGGTTTTTAATAAATACGCTAACCTGCACTCTAGTTCTAAAAATTACAGTCGCGTTCCTTATTTTACAAACTAATATAAGCATAACTCCCTTGTCGTTAAAATAGGTAGCTTTGATGAGTAAAATACTAAAATACCCATGTATAGTTGATTGCATTGACCACACATGCTCTAATATTAACACATTATTTTAGTATCAACATTACACAATAATAGAAGATTATTTTATTTGTGATCATTATATAATATAAGCAATAGAAAAATTCAGGAATTTCAACTTTCTTAGACTTTGTAACGTTGGTGCATTATTTGCTAGTTAGTCTAAGGTAACAATATTTTTCAATTCTTTACTTACAAGTTTAAAGAGCATTTTAGTATATTTATTAAACTTATTTTGAATTTTTTTTTTAATGTTTCTCATTGAGATTCGCTGACAAATTTAAGAAAATTAGTCAGTAAGCATAAAAATAGTCACGAAGGATAAGAAACCAAAACTTGGACCAATTTTATAAATTAAATTTTAATCACATATTTGTAGAAGAATAAAATAAATAAAAAATACGTGAATCCTATAAATCTTGTCTTTAATTTACTCTTTTTGGTTTGGACAAAATCTACTGCTATTTGTAGCTGAATAAAATTTTGTTACACTGAGTTTCTTTTTTGTTGTACAAGTTTGTCTAGAGGTTCGCCCATATATGTGTGTGTGTATTGTCTTCCATCCCAAATATACCAATGCCTATTTTTGAGTGGTCTAAATATCTTTTTCATTACTTACATTTGTGTTGCATGGAACAGGGTGAGTAGACAGTAATTAATTAATTATTTTTTTTGACGTTTTCGTAATCCTCCCATTCATTGTAATCTTGTAACTCTTATTTGAACAACATATGTCTTAAAAATCAACTGAATATGCATTTGAAATTATTATTACTTTTTTTATTTTATTTATCGAATTCTCGTGCTTAGCACTGGATTGGTGCTATTATCATATTATTAATATTTTGATGGAAAACCCAACAGCATATTTGTGTGCTTTAATTTGGTTTCGGGGCTTATATTTAGGCCAACTGAACATATATAATAGTCACGCCTAGCAGTTGAGGAATTAATAATGTAGGATGCATGCATGCACATCTTTTGAGGGATGAACTAAACTTGCACTAGTGATTTGTACTCATGCATTTACTATGAATTACAGGTAGGTAAATACAATTGTGTGTGAATGTGAACACTGCACTGAACTTTTCGATAAATCAAATCATTATAGAAAGACTTGGTTATCTACTCCTATCTATTTTGCCTATTTTTTTTCAAAAAAAAAAAACCCCCAAAGCAATTGGATATCGGTGCTTGATCAAAGCATATAATTCTTGTTCTAAAATTAATGTAAACTTAACCTTTGAACCAAAATAAATGTGATCCGAACAAATACTTGCCGACATGCAAGGTTTTGAATAGCGGTAGCGGAACGGTGTAGCAGTAGCGGGAGTATCAAATGATAGCAGGAACAAGGTGATACGATAGTAATTTTAAAAAAAAAATAAAAATTAGAGTCAAAACCAGCCGTAGCCCGTTGTGGTCGTGTAGCGGCCATAGCAACCATGTAGCAGGCGAAAAAACTGGATAAAAACTGACACCTAGCTGGAATTGGCCTATACGCATGTGAATTTTGGGGAGCGCATGGTACAACAGAGTGTAGCGGTACCAGAAGACCGAAAAACCAGTACGTAGCGATTGATATTTAACTCGTTGCAGACATGGGATTTGATTGCCTTGTAAAGATCAAGCTCTACGAAATAAATGAATCTGACCATCAAAGTGTAATCAGGTGTAACATCACACAAAGTAAATAATGTTCACCCTCGTTTTTAGGGTTGGTGGTGGCCAAGAATCGAACAAATACTAATTTATATGGACTTTGCCAAACACAAAATCAATTGGGTCAGCTTAAAAGTTCAAATTATATAGCTAATTGTCACCTAGAAAATTGAAAACTAATAATAATTTATATGAACTTAGCCAAACACAAAATCAATTGGGTCAGCTTAAAAGTTCAAATTATATAGCTAACTGTCACCTAGAAAATTGAGAAGAATAAGATAACTGATTTGTTGGACTCCCCAAACATCACCTGCACTTCTTTATTCTTGCAAATTTCTAACATTATCCTTTCATGAACTGAAAAGCGAACAAATGAAAAGTCAATGTGATTTTTTAAAAATAGATCGTGCAGAAAATGAAAACGATTTGTTGCTAGTACTGAACCCTTGCCCCATGTCGTATTCCCCATTTTTGAAAGAATATATAGGTTTTTTGCGACGGAGGAGAGAGATTTAGGGATGGATAGTGGGGGAGTTGAGAAGAGGCGGAGAGGGAGAGAGGGTGGTGGTGGTGGTGGGTGGTGGGGAGAGGCAGGTAGAGAGGGAGAGAGAAAGGGAGAAGGGGGAGACGATGGACTAGAGAGATTTTGAGGGTTTTTTTTTTTTCCAGAGAATTAAGTAGTAGGGCCTAGTGTCACGGGAACGCTATGTATGACGGTGTGGTTAGGGTGTGGTTGAAAGGGTGTGTGACCCTATCATTTTCGTTTTTTGTTTTTTTTTTCTAAGAAATCTGTGTCTTCTTTGGTTTTGGAGTTGGCAATTTAAAAGGATAGTACTAGGCGTACATAAACTTTTGTACAAAACATGTACAAATCAGTTGCCCAAACGGATGATTGGAGCTCAATTTGATGTAATGTTACAAGTGCCTTAATAAAATCAGCTCAATCCAATATCAATAAATGCTCAATCGATTTATCAAGGTTTTTTTAATTCTGAACCAACAATTGGATAAATGGAGAGAGGATTTACAGTTGAGTGTACAGGACCTGGAGTGGACCCAAACAAACAAATTTATACATTTTTATGTACCAAATTTCTCTACCCATAGGTCTTTCCCCTTTGGAGTTTAAAAGCATCCTTCATATGCCAATACACAGTGATGAAAGCAGTGACATCATCTGATTATATATATATATATATATATATATATATATATATATATATATATATATATATATATATATATATATATATATATATATATAAAAGTCTTTTTCCGTTCTGTACAGGGAAGTTTCATCCACAATTTCTGAGACATGATCGAAGTAGATCTGTGTATAGTTTACTCCACATAGTCATTTGTAGGAATTCTGTTGTACGTATCTCTTTCTGGACGAAGATAATTAAGGTCCAATGTGTGTTACGACCTACGAGCGCTAAGAAGCAATGATGAAAACTTGGACACAACTATTTAGCGAGAAATTTCAATTACTTTAATTAGCGGTTGAAAGTCACTTGTTGGTGATCTGAAATTTCTTACGGTCATAAGCAGCGATTGTACGCACATGCCTTAATTTCTAAGCATTAGTAAAGATGATATATTATTTCCACCATCCCAAATTATTTGTCTTTTTCGAAAATCGGCAATTTTTGAAGCAAAAACCGAAGCAAGCAACTTCAAATATGGGACAGGGGGGGAGTAGTATATATTTTAAATGAAACAAATTAATATGGGAACTTGGGAATATTAATTGTGAGTTGGCATGGTTTCTATCTGGTTCAGATCAAGTTAGAAGATGGTGTTGGAAACTCGGTTTCGAATAATCTGAAAAATAAACAAAAAAACAAAATAAGAATGATCAGTAAACGTACCGGGCCAATTTCAGTACACCGGAAATTGGCGAGAGACGTTTCGAGTCGAGGCGAGTATTAGAATACCCTGTCCTTAAGGCAAATTCGCCCTCCACTACGGTGCTGATGGAGAAACTTGGGCGTTTGCCTCCCAGGAATACCCGACTTTCACCGGTCGGAAGCAGCACTGCAATCTGAACGGTAGGCGAACCAAGAAACTACGCAGAACTCTCGGAAATGTTTAATGCAGTAAGAGCGGTATGATGCAGAGTGAGAACGTGAATGAATGAGGAAGAGGAGGGTCCTATTTATAGAGAAATAGGCACCCGAACGAGAGGGTACGAAGCAATAAGGTGCAGCTGTTCGAAACGGGACGCAACCCGTCGGAAATAGTGAACAGACGCACTGGAAAGGGAAAAGAAATTCCGGCTGGAACACACTGTTTCGGAGAAGGAAATAAATTTAATTGAATCGGACCGGTTCGACCCGACCCAGTTCATGTAAATTTTCTGTAAAAAAAATAAGAACCCGTTGGGCCTAAACCCATCTTATCTAATGACCCAACCCAACCCGGCCCGGTTCGGTCGGACGGACGGCGGCGGCGCGCGCGTGTGTTACATGGACCAATAGCCCATTTAGTCCATGCCTTCTCCCCCAACAAAAGTTGTAATGACCCAAGGGCCAACCCTTAGTGTCCAACTTGGGATACATATACCCAATGAAATAGTTGTGCCTCACCAATGTGGGACAACACATTTTCCCCCTTCTACCAATGTTCATGTAGGCACTTTCAAGGTCAATTTCTCATTCACCTTAACTTGTTTTTATCCAACCAAGGGTTCGGTCTTAATCTCCTAACTAAGACGAACACAACGGTATGTGGGTCCGGCCACGTGGACGTGTGGGACCCACTTTAATAATTAATTAAAAATGGATAAAAACTAAGTTTTTCTAACAATCCCCCACATGAATGAAATTGGCAGGATAGACAGTGCTATGCAGATGCAAATTTCTGAGAGTTACAATAGAAAATCTCCTGCATGGGGTTAGGTAGCTTTTGGCTTTGAACCTCACCTTGTGAATAACTATCGGACTTACTAGCTAACCAGTGAACGCGATGTCTTGAACTGTTCAGCCGTTTGTGTAAGCCAAGACAATAGTCAACACACAGGATCATTCCAAACGCAGTTTGGTTCTTACGGTTGTGCTCATTACGGCCCTGAGACACTCCTGGTCTTCATGAATGTTTTGTAGAGAATTCCGCCCGTGACATTCTCATAGAATCGGCCCATTCTACATCCACATAGGTGATTCTCAATAAGAGTATCCTGCTATACCCTACTTGGATTTTCCAAGGTTTAAGAATCATTAAAGGCATTGCCTAACCTTTACGCTGCAGGCATCACTGTTGCATCATAGGAATGGGTAGAGACATAGTCTCCACAGTGATTCTCCTAAGTCTTATATAACTCGGTTGTCCCGTTGAACCTAGATCTTGGGATCTCCAGTCAGCTAGGTTGGGTTGCCGTTATAGAGGCTTTTAAGTTATGGGCTTCAGCCCCATTCCCCTCGATGATTTAACAACTAACTCATTTGATAACCCTTTGGTTAGCGGATCCGCGATATTATCTTTTGATTTTACATAATCAATTACAATAATTCCATTTGAGAGTAGTTGTCTAACGGTGTTATGTAGCCGACGTATGTGTCGAGACTTTCCGTTATACATACAATTTTGAGCTCTACCAATTGCAGACTGACTATCGCAGTGTATGCAGATTGGCGGCGCAGGTTTAGACCAATTTGGAATATCCTCCAAGAAGTGACGAAGCCACTCAGCTTCTTCACCAGCTTTGTCTAAAGCTATAAACTCAGATTCCATTGTGGATCGTGCAATGCACGTTTGCTTGGTGGATTTCCAAGACACAGCTCCACCAGCTAATGTAAATACATATCCACTTGTGGATTTTGAGTCATTGGTGTCGGATATCCAGTTTGCATCACTATATCCTTCTAGTACTGCTGGATACCGAGTATAGTGCAGTCCATAATCAATGGTATGTCTTAGATATCTAAGCACTCTGATTATTGCCGTCCAATGATCCTTCCCAGGATTGCTCGTATACCTACTCAGTTTGCTAACAGAGTAGGCTATGTCCGGCCTTGTACAATTCATCAAGTACATTAGACTGCCTATAATCCGCGCATATCCCAATTGGTTTACACTTTGACCAGTATACTTGTATAGATGCAAAGTTAAGTCTACTGGTGTTTTGGCTGTATTGACGTCTTCCCTATTAAACTTTTCTAGTATCTTCTCAACATAGTGTTTTTGAGATAAGATATATCCCTCGGGATTTCTGATAATCTTGACTCCGAAGATGACGTCAGCCAAGCCCATATCCTTCATGTCAAATTTGGAATTCAACATGTTCTTTGTAGATTTTATGATCTCATTATTGCTTCCAAGAATGAGCATATCATCTACATACAGGCAAACAATGACATAGTTAGTACCGCTATATTTGACATACACGCATTTGTCAGATTCATTGATTTGAAAACCACTAGAGATCATGACTTTGTCAAACTTCTCATGCCACTGTTTTGGAGCCTGCTTTAAACCATATAATGATTTAACAAGTTTGCACACTTTCCCCTCTTGTCCTGGAACCTTAAACCCTTCAGGTTGTTCCATATAAATCTCCTCATCAAGATCACCATTTAGGAAGGCGGTTTTCACATCCATTTGATGAATCTCAAGATTGTTTAAAGCCGCAAAGGCAATTAACATTCTTATAGATGTTATTCTTGTAACAGGAGAATAGGTGTCAAAGTAGTCTAGACCCTCCGTTTGTCTATAACCTTTGACTACAAGTCTCGCCTTGTACTTGTCAATTGATCCATCTGCTTTCATCTTTCGTTTGAATATCCACTTGTATCCTAGAGGTTTGCAGCCTCGAGGAAGATCCGTGAGTTCCCAAGTGTGATTTTGCAGGATGGATTCAATTTCACTATTTATGGCTTCTTTCCATAAAGGAGCCTCCGACGATGACATCGCCTCTTGATAAGTTTGAGGTTCAGCTTCTAACACATATGTTAGAAAGTCTGGACCAAACGATGTCGAAGTTCTAGCCCTTTTACTACGACGAGGCCCATCAATGTCATCATGATTTTCTTCAAGAACTGAATCAATATCAACGTCCATATCATCAGATTCCTGAATAGGCTCAGTTTCAATAACTGGCCTAGGGACTCTATTATCCCTAAATGGAAACACATCTTCAAAGAATTTTGCATTCCTGGATTCCATAAATGTATTAGGATGGATATCAGGAACTTCAGATTCATAGACAAGAAACCGATATGCACTGCTATTATAAGCATAACCGATGAAGACACAATCAACGGTTTTAGGTCCTATCTTAACCTTCTTAGGACCGGGAACAGCTACCTTGGCCAAACACCCCCACATTTTTAAGTATTTATAGGAAGGCTTGATGCCTTTCCATAATTCATATGGTGTAACCTTTGTTTTCTTGTGTGGGATTTTATTCAGAATATAGTTAGCGGAGAGGACAGCATCCCCCCACAAAAACTGTGGTAATCCTGAACTAATCAACATGGCATTCATCATCTCTTTTAGAGTTCTATTCTTTCGTTCAGCAACTCCGTTTTGTTGTGGTGTATAAGGAGCAGTCGTTTGGTGAATGATCCCATGTTGGGCACAAAATTCACCAAATGGTGCTTCATATTCACCACCTCGATCACTTCTAACCATTTTGATCTTTTTGCCAAGTTGATTTTCCACTTCTACCTTGTAGTGGATAAATGTTTCTATGGCCTCACTTTTAGCTTTAAGCAGATATACATAACAATATCTTGTGCAATCGTCAATGAAAGTTATGAAGTACTTATTCCCACCGCTAGTTTCAACAAACTTTAAGTCACACAAATCTGTATGAATTAAACCGAGCGGTTCAGTACTTCTTTCAATTCTTTGAAAAGATTCCCTTGCCATTTTCGCTTCTACACACACTTCGCATTTATGATCAGAGTTTATACTAAATTTTGGAATACTTTCTAAGTCAATTTGACGTTTCAAAGTTCCATAGTTAACATGTCCTAATCTACCATGCCACAAATTAGAGAACCCAATCATATAAGCAGAAGTTGTGTTCATTTCATTGATACCCGGAGAGGCCGGAACCTTTGACACACCCGGAGAGGCCGGAACCTTAGTTAGCACATTCATTTTAAACAATCCGTTAACCATGTATCCCCTCCCTACATATACACCATATTTTTTCAGCACAACCTTATCAGCCTGAAAGTTCACCCCAAAACCATTTTTGACCAAGAGTGAGCCAGAAATCAGATTCTTCCGAATATCCGGCACATGCATCACATCCTTGAGAGTCAGATTTTTCCCGGAAGTCATTTTCAGAACCACATTTCCAAGCCCTTCAACCTTGGAAGTCGAGGAGTTTCCCATGAAGAGTTGTTCGCCAGAATCCACCGTTTTATAGGTGGTGAACATCTTCTTGTCTGCGCACACATGGCGAGTTGCGCCAGTGTCCACATACCACTCCTTGGGATTAGAACCCACAAAGTTGACTTCGGAAACCATAGCCGAGATATCCAGTTCTTCAACACCATCGGAAAGAGCCTCCATTTCAGTCATATTGGCTTGTGCTTGTTTCTTGCTGCGACATTCAGCAGCCTTATGGCCCTGTTTGTCACAAACAAAGCACTTTCCAATGAATTTGTGCTTTCCCTCGAACTTAGCCTTTTTACCCACACCACCTCGCGGACCGAGGTTAATACCTTTGCCCGGTTTCTTCTTGTTGTTGCTGTTTTTCCATTTGCTAGCCTTGCCATCTTGCTCAACCATGTTGGCCTTAGCCGCAAACTGAGTTACATTCTTTTTCTCCAAGTTCAGAGTGTTCTCTTCCATTCTCAGACGCGTGATCAGATCTTCCAAAGTCATGTCCTTACGCTTATGCTTCATTTGCTTCTTGAAATCCTTCAAAAGGGGTGGCAACTTCCAAATGATGGCCGCCACTTGGAATGATTCACTCAAAATCATGCCTTCGGTATGAATCTCATGAAGCAAAACTTGGAGTTCTTGGACCTGATCCAAAACGGACTTGGAGTCGACCATTTTGAAATCCAAGAACCTCCCCACAACGAATTTCTTTAGCCCAGCGTCTTCAGCCACATACTTCTTCTCCAAGGTAAGCCAGAGTTCCTTGGCGGTTTTAGCCGTACAGTACACGTTGTACAATGCATTGCTCAAACCGTTGAGTATGTAGTTGCGGCAGAGAAAGTCGGAGTTCTTCCATTCATCGAAAGCAATCCGAACCTGAACATCTGTCTCATTCTCCGCGACAATGGGGGCATCTTCAGATAAGAACTTTGCCAAGCGGAGAGTCGTAAGGTAGAAAAACATCTTCATTTGCCACCTTTTGAAGTCCACTCCCGTGAACTTTTCCGGTTTTTCAGCATGACTCAATGGCACCACGGCCGGAGTCGGAACCGGAGCAACAACTGCAGTTGGGATAACGGGAGGAGGAGTGGGTGGAATCTCACCAACTTTTTCGGTAGTCATTTCTGTTGCACAAACAGAAGATAGACACAAAGATAAATCCCAATTTTAACTGAAAACCAAATATAACACTATTTTATTATATTTAATTTTTTTTCCTTAAAAAAACAGTACACAAACAGATTACAAATCTGCAAAACAAAAATTACCACACACTAGCAATTAAGAATACCAATAAGATGTATAGCATGTAAGACCCACTGTCTAAAATCATGCAAAATGAATTATATCTGTGAAGCCACAATTCGGACAAACCAATATAGAAATCCTTTACTAAAACACAAACAGATTCTACCAAGTAAGAATAAGAAGCCACTTTATGTATTTGGAAATCAAGTACAACTCCCACTGTTTGATAAAGAATTGTGATACCCACTGGTTCCGAAAAAGGTTTAAAAACACCAATCTATATTAACAAAATAGAACAAAATTTGTTAACAAAATATAAACTACAACAGTTTATATCGACAACCGAACAAAATTAGTTTATATCTTCCACTGACTAGAATATGCAAAACTAAGTTAGAACCATTTTACCTTTATTTCCGAAGTACCGAATGTAAACACTTAGATATAGCCTTGACAATACAGTGACTATTCACTGTAGAAAACCAAACTAAATGGCTAAACATGCAATTAAAAATTAAAACTTTACCCAACAGTTTGTACTCTAAAACTTTTAACAACAACAGTACACAGATTTAAAATTTTCCAGTAGAACGTCCACGAAAATATTTTCAGATTGTAAACCAAGTTCGTAAAACAGAATTTGCCTTAAGATTGTTGGAAACTCGGTTTCGAATAATCTGAAAAATAAACAAAAAAACAAAATAAGAATGATCAGTAAACGTACCGGGCCAATTTCAGTACACCGGAAATTGGCGAGAGACGTTTCGAGTCGAGGCGAGTATTAGAATACCCTGTCCTTAAGGCAAATTCGCCCTCCACTACGGTGCTGATGGAGAAACTTGGGCGTTTGCCTCCCAGGAATACCCGACTTTCACCGGTCGGAAGCAGCACTGCAATCTGAACGGTAGGCGAACCAAGAAACTACGTAGAACTCTCGGAAATGTTTAATGCAGTAAGAGCGGTATGATGCAGAGTGAGAACGTGAATGAATGAGGAAGAGGAGGGTCCTATTTATAGAGAAATAGGCACCCGAACGAGAGGGTACGAAGCAATAAGGTGCTTAATTGAATCGGACCGGTTCGACCCGACCCAGTTCATGTAAATTTTCTGTAAAAGCCCTCCACTACGGTGCTGATGGAGAAACTTGGGCGTTTGCCTCCCAGGAATACCCGACTTTCACCGGTCGGAAGCAGCACTGCAATCTGAACGGTAGGCGAACCAAGAAACTACGCAGAACTCTCGGAAATGTTTAATGCAGTAAGAGCGGTATGATGCAGAGTGAGAACGTGAATGAATGAGGAAGAGGAGGGTCCTATTTATAGAGAAATAGGCACCCGAACGAGAGGGTACGAAGCAATAAGGTGCTTAATTGAATCGGACCGGTTCGACCCGACCCAGTTCATGTAAATTTTCTGTAAAAGCCCTCCACTACGGTGCTGATGGAGAAACTTGGGCGTTTGCCTCCCAGGAATACCCGACTTTCACCGGTCGGAAGCAGCACTGCAATCTGAACGGTAGGCGAACCAAGAAACTACGCAGAACTCTCGGAAATGTTTAATGCAGTAAGAGCGGTATGATGCAGAGTGAGAACGTGAATGAATGAGGAAGAGGAGGGTCCTATTTATAGAGAAATAGGCACCCGAACGAGAGGGTACGAAGCAATAAGGTGCTTAATTGAATCGGACCAGTTCGACCCGACCCAGTTCATGTAAATTTTCTGTAAAAAAAATAAGAACCCGTTGGGCCTAAACCCATCCCGGCCCGGTTGGACGGACGGCGGCGGCGCGCGCGTGTTACATGGACCAATAGCCCATTTAGTCCATGCCTTCTCCCCCAACAAAAGTTGTAATGACCCAAGGGCCAGCCCTTAGTGTCCAACTTGGGATACATATACCCAATGAAATAGTTGTGCCTCACCAATGTGGGACAACACATTTTCCCCCTTCTACCAATGTTCATGTAGGCACTTTCAAGGTCAATTTCTCATTCACCTTAACTTGTTTTTATCCAACCAAGGGTTCGGTCTTAATCTCCTAACTAAGACGAACACAACGGTATGTGGGTCCGGCCACGTGGACGTGTGGGACCCACTTTAATAATTAATTAAAAATGGATAAAAACTAAGTTTTTCTAACAGATGGCATGGCGGACACTCTTCCTCATGACTATCTGACTTTCAATATTTATATATCTACTGACTGGTGATATCCCGAATAAAACTATTAAGTTGATTTCATTGCTGTTCAAAAAAAAGCTGATTTCATTTTCAAGGGAAAATGATGTACCAACAGAACTACTTTTGCACACACAAAAAAAAAAAAACCCTTCAAGTCTTCCCATAAATACGGAAGGGGAATGAACAGTACTGATTTCATCCTCCAATTGAACTGTTTCTTGCCCCACCTGACTGTTTTTTCAATTATTAATTACATTTTGCATTTTGTTTTTTGTTTTTTTTATTACGATCAGAATGTATTATTGAATCTGTAGAGCGTTTGAAAGATATGTGTGCAAAATGTACAAAATGCAATTTGGAATAGGAGTAGGGTTTGGAAATACGTGCATAATACATTCTATAGATATTTTTGCTAACCAAAATGGAAAAAGTAAATAAAATGAAAAAGTTAAAAAGCTCCCCTTACCCTGCTTTTAGCTTCCCCTCTCTAACGTCCAAAAATCAAAACCCATGTTACGAGAATCTGTTCTGAATGAAGTCTTCCAAACACTCAAAACTTGAAAGGTGAAAATGAAAATGCAAAAAATAGTTTGCCAAACACCCCCTTATTGGCCCTTAATAAAGCGTTTTTTTTTTTTGACGATTAGTGATGTCCTAGCCACTTACGCTCATCTCAAATAATCCCCTCTCTGGTACGGTTAAAGTCTGGCCATTTACGCCTGGACTAAGGAATTCACAAGATTTGAAAATTGTTTTGAAGAAATGAAAGCTAATTGATTGAAGATGCTCTCTCTCCCTCCCCAAACAACATCGTCATCCATGAAATCCACCCATGCACAGTCGAAGCCATAACTGTATGGGTACAAATGTTTCATGTAACGCACTGCGTGGACCCAGCTCTAGTTTCACAAAAATAGTCGAAGCCGTTGATTTTGTAAAATATATTTTCTACAACTTTTCTATAAAAAAATCAGCTAAATTGAATACCATGAAGTGCTTGACAAATTGATTCAATTTTTTGTTCAAAGTCATCAAGAAGGTGTGAGAAATACTTCCTACAAAATGAGCAACTTTGGTCATATGTGTGGAGCGGAACCACACAACACATTTGTACATTTTCCTTGCATGAAATTTCATGCTCAATGCGAGCGGCACTACCACCGTCCATTCTTTCAATGAGAGGTATTTATGTCAACTGTTCCACTTGATCAGGGTCTTTTAGCTCTTTATTGTTTTGGTTTTCTTCATTCATAATTGATACTATATAATCACACATAACATATATAGTACTATGTGCGAAAGATCTCTATCTATGTAATTCTGACTTATATATCAACAATTTGTTTGTCTATTTCTTAACATTAATGAGAGCATCCTTATGTAGATGAACAAATTAACTTTTTAATAAAAATAGAGGGCCAAAACCCAAAATAAGGCCAAAATCAGGCTCACCAAATGGTTGATCAAATTTGCTAAAGTTTTTGACTTTGCTACAGTACTGCACCAAATTTGGTGCGGCACTATTCACTCACTAGGGCACTATTAATGCACTGTTCATACACTATTCATGCACTGTTCACTTTTATATATATATATATATATTACTTTTGGGGAGTAGGAATAGAAAGAAAGAAATAATAGTTTAATATAATAAAGTTAGAATATATAGAGAGTTTGATTTTGTGAATTTTTGGAAAAATGACTTGCTAAATTTGTAAAAGGTGTTTTTGAAGTTAAATTTGGTGTTTTTTTTTTTGTGTGCCCCTGTAAGGATGCCCTGACATATATACATACAAACTTAGACCTACGTACGAAATAGCTATATGTATTTACTGAATAATTTTTGTTAACCTATAAAAATATAGGTGGTTCGTATCTCGTTGTGTACAAATTTATTGCTTACCACTAATTGAGATGAGATAATGAAGAATCATATTAGAACGTGTAACGTCAATACAAAAACTTAATTTTGAGACTTGTGCAGTAGTAGTTGTGCTTCGCAATTATGTGTCCTTTCCATGTGAAGATCATTAATTTACTCCCCAAGTAGTAAGTAGTAGGGGTGAGCAAAAACCCGTCCAACCCGCCCAACCCGACCGACCCGACCCGACCCGCAGCGATTCGGTCGGTTTGAAACCAAGTAATCGGTCGGTTGCGGGTTGAGAGTTCTGAAAAAATCAATTTTCGGGTCGGGTATCGAGTTTAAGCTTTACAAAACCGATTAACCCGACCCGACCCGATTAGGATATATTTATATAATACTCCAGGCTTTATTAATGGTGTTGTACCGTGTACCATCCTTTCCACGAGATGTCGTTTTCAAACTTTAAATTTCCAATACAAAACCATTACACAAGGTGCAATAAAGCTATACCCACCGTCTCACCCCATTATCTCTTCCCTATGTGCTGTCAAGCCTGTCCCCACCACCACAGACTTGAGACTACCAATACTTCCACTGCACACTACCCACTGTACCCACCGCCATTACTCTTTTCCCTATTCTTTCACTCTGACCGAAAATATTACTTCCAAAGTACCCTTCCTCTTCCCCTTCTCTCGTAGACTTCTCAAAATGCAAGAAACTGGTGCAATGGTGCTCTCTCTCTCTCTCTCTCTCTCTCTCTAAATTCTCATGAACACCAACAGAGATCAGAACGGGCTCAAGACCAGCAACAGCGCATAATTTTTTTTTTTCGTTCTCTCTAATCTCCTTCTTAAGGCTTCCTCTACGACGGCTGCTTGTCCTCCTCGTCGTTCTCCGTTCATAACCTACCCAAAATCTCCAGATATGTATATTTTTTATGAGATCTGCATTTATTTTTAATGTTTTGGTAGAAACCCGACAGACCCGACCGACCCAACCCGCCAAAACCGTAGAGGTTGTTCGGGCGGTTTTTGCATGCCCATCGGTCGGAGTCGGGTCCAGAAATTTCCAACCCGATCAGTTCGGGTCGGGTGACGGGTCGACGTCAAACCCGACCCGAACCGACCCGTGCTCACCCCTAGTAAGTAGATTCCTATAAACAAATGGAGTACTACCAGAAGATGCCTTTAATACAGTATCTCTTAATTCAATGTCTAGGAGGTGGAAAATAATATGGGTACACCATTTGTGCACTCCAAATGCACACTATCCGGATGTGGCAAATGAGGAAAAGCTCAATATGAGACTTACTCAAAAAATGAGCTTCTCCTTATTTTTCACATCAGGCTTGAGTGGTGTGTATTTGTAGTGCACCCATAGCATTGTTGTTACGAGTGAGGTAAGGTAGCCTTGTAACTTGTATTCGATGCTAGCTAGCTAGCTCACACATGGCATGGACGTGCTTGATCGGGCTTTGACCTCAACTGATTTGTACTCATCCTTGGGACCTGTTTGGCCTCCCCCATTTTGCATTTTAAAATTTCAGCTGTTTGGAACTGATTATGGGATGGAATCTAGCTACCAAAATGCATTAATTATCAGAAATTAACCGAAAGAAGTGCAGAGAATACAAAAATCTGCTATTGATCGAGGAGCTTTAAATTTGGATTATATATACAAGTTAATTTTCACTTACACAAGCACTCTTCAAGAAAATCGATTCTGCACACACAATTGAAACACGTTTACAAATTCTTGTCATAAGCTAAAAGTTTATAATCTACGATCCACTTTAACTGGCTATCAAATGGGAGTTTTTGAGATCACGAAAAGGCTTCAAAACTCATCTTATACTCTTACTGCTAACTTTCTTAATGCTGATCTTGTTGCGAAAAAAGAAATAAAAAGCAAAACCTTGCTTGGCACGGTTTAAGGGACCTTATGATCTACTCAAAATCCATATATAATATACAGTACATGCAAAGATTACGGATTTTTTTAATTTTTTTTTACAGGAAAGCAAACAAATTAAAGTTTTACTCTCAACCATGCATCTTTTGAAAAGAAAAAAATTCATCTACTATCAAGGCAAAAGCATTACAATAAACCAAAAGTTTTTTTTTTATATATATATATATATATATAATTATTATTACAAAAGGTGAGGTAGGGGTATATATGGATGGATCAGGGACCATAGGCGTGGGGGAAGCTGTTGTAGGAAATGCCCAAAACAGGAATTGCAAAGGAGGGATCCAACAGAACCCTCTGCTGCACAAGCTCCATCGCAGCACTAGCTTCGATGATCTCTCTTATCAAACACCTATAGTAGTGCTTCAGCTTCTTCAGCGTGCACATGTACTTGATCTTCTGCCACCGCACCCGAGCTCGCCGGAATAGCCTCACAATGAAGAGTCCCCGCCGCCGGGACTTCTTCCCTCCCAGGCGGACCGAGGGTAGTTTCCGCCTCCGGAGGGGGATTCGGCGGCCGCTGTAGGACAAGTAGGTAGTTGGGGTGGAGGGACATAATATTTGGGTCTTGTACTGGTGGGTTAGGTCTTGGTTGAGGGTTTTGTGATTTGGGTCCATGACCATGAGGTGAAGAAGGAGGAGAGAGAGATTAATTGGAGCTAGGAATTAAGGAGGGAGGAGTCTAATGAAACAGATGATGATGGTTTGGGTGGGGTGTTTATGGAGAATATATATATTTGAGGTGCACGTTCCCACATGATGGGGGTGGGGGATTAATCAATGTTGTTGGAAGCACCGTATTTGCACAAAATGAAGGTCAGGTTGGTAGAGGAATAAGATAGGCGGGATACTTAACGCGTTAGCTACAATATTGCAAATTAATGAAGTTTATATTAAACAACTTTATAGACATTAAATAATACGAGTACTTCTTTGAACTCTTTAGGTTTCTTTTGGTTTTTAGTAAATTTTAAGGGCTTTTGGTCACATTTTTTTTTAATTCCAAAGTGCATGATAAATTTAGAAAAATTAGACGCGAATGTGAAAACAAAAAAAACAAAAAAGTTGTTGAATAATTGCCCAAATATGTCAAACAAAAAAGGAATTGAACCAAAGGCTGTGATAATAGTACTAGTAATTTTGTCCAAAATTAAATTAATTGATACCTTATCTTCCAATTCTCTTATTGATACCTTCCTATTCTCAAATTTCCTAAATAATTTTCTCTTATTTGATTTGACAAAAGAGGGAAAGAAAATAGAAAAACAAAAACGAAGCAAGGTGAATTTTCCTCCATGCTTTTCTCTTCCTCTCCTTTCCTTTTTTTTTTTCCTTCTGTTCTTTTCTCAAGTTCCGAACAGGCTACTAGAACAAAAATGAATCCCGCCCGTTCAATTTGAAACAATCTAAACTGTGGGGACGCTATCAACATCGTACATAAACTAAAAGGCAAAATAGTGCAGTTTGCCGTACTTCTCTCTCGCCTCCTTTTACTGTGCAGGACACACTCGAGACTCACTCTACCCTTTTTCTCAGTTATCCCAGAGATTTCATCAGACAACAATGGACACCGACGTCGCCATGGTTCCAGCCGGTGAGGGATCAAGCGTCCCTGGACCTTCATCGAAGAAACCTAAGCGCTTCGAAATCAAAAAGTGGAATGCCGTCGCTCTCTGGGCTTGGGGTATCTTTAACCCTAACCCTAATCCTTATCTGCTAAATTTTCGTGCTCTTGTGTATATGTTTACCGTTTCTAATTTGATCTGTGGATCGATTGGTGTAGATATCGTTGTGGACAACTGTGCGATTTGCAGGAACCATATCATGGATCTCTGTGAGTTCTCTTGACTGTTATTGTCTTAACTATTTTGTATTTGTATTTGAAGAGTGAGGTATATGTCGAGTGATTCTAATGCATTTTTGGTTTGTTTAGGCATTGAATGCCAAGCTAATCAAGCTAGTGCGACCAGCGAAGAGTGCACCGTTGCTTGGGGTAAAACATTCTCTTTACTTGACTGATTTACAACTTATTGTTAGTGTGGAATTAATATATTATGCTTGGCTTCTAATCAGTACTTGAGTGAATTGACATCATAGAGAAGCTTGTTTCCAGTTGGTTTTCCAATTTCTAATCCCTTTAGGAATTCCCCATTGATCACATTCCATAGGTTGTGGCCTTCTATTAATCTACTCCTTTTGAAATTTGAGGAATAACGGTTCCTTATTAGAGGCTAGGGTGCAGTCCTAGAACATTGGTTCAGCTAGTTGTTCCGAATTTTATGCTCAGATAGGATTAGGAAAAAACTGTGGGGGATGTCAAGGATATATAGTGATGTAAAGTAATGATAACAGTATGCTTAATACAGAAACGTTGAAATGCGCTGCAAAGCTAATGATACCAAGTAAAATCATAGAAGTGAGCTATAGTGGTGAGTGTTATGAGATGTTTTAATTTTAGCCCATCATTAGAGGGTTTAAGGGCTGTTTCAATGCTTTGAGAGTTAATTTTGCTTCACTGGTGATGTTGCCTATTGTGCAAGATAGGCACAAAATGTTACAACCAGATTGCGATGGGACTAGCATGTAGGACCTCTTGCCAATTTGAGTATTAGAATAAGCAATGCATAACAACCGCATATCTCAACATTCTTTGTTTCAACTCTGAGGTGGTTTATCTTCATTGGAAGTCAATTGCTCTTTCCTCTAGACCCTGCCATTGCTATCTCATTTGGCACTGCAGTTTCTTTATCTTATTTTGTGATTTCGCAATATTCTACTTGGGGTCCCCTCCGAAAGGTGAGCACTCCGGAACTCCGGGAGTTTCATTAACCATAGGTTGCATACAATGTGCATTATTCTCTCTGTGGAAAGAGAAGCCTCATTCAAACAGAAGAACTGATTCAGATCCAAAACTTAATTGTTGGACAGAGTCGTCTTCCCCAGCATGCTAACCTTCATAGGAGCTGCAGGTGAAGCTTTAGGCGAAACATGGCTGGATTGTACCTACTTGGGGGATTCTCCTTCAGAAGTGGCACAAATAAATGCTACAGTTGAAACGTCAAATCTCTTGCCACCACAATTAGACTTAAAAGTTGCACATTTATGCTTGCATTTTGAACAACACGGCTTGCGTACGTTTTCTTTCTTCTCATTTTGTCTGTTGAGTAAAATTGTGTGGAAAAAGCACCATGGGAGTGCAACTGTCATAAATAAGGCCAAGGGAGATCCCATCAACTGGACACGTCTTACATTATATTAATTCTAACCAGATAGGTTTGCTAGAGGTCGACGTATTGACGTGTCCAGCACGGGGACACAGCGGGATACGTATGGGACACGCCATGTGACGTGTCCCATATTTTTTTAATTTTTTTGTGGGGGACACGGTCGGTTCCCGGGGGGGGGGTGTTGGTGTGTCCAATTTGACTTCTCTCTTTACATTGAATCATTGAAATCCAAGCTAACAAATATGTTTATGTATATATACTGTGACATACTAACAAATACGTTGTTGTGTATACATTTTACAGTTTAAGCATGGTGTACCTGCACATGTACCTTATGCATAATATCTTATCTATATCTTTTGTTTTGTTTTTTTATCACACTTTAACCAACATTTTGAAAATGTCAAATGTCCCTCTTCTACATTCGCTACCCTAATAACCCTCTAAAACACAAGTGGGGTCCCACTTTAACACTTTTTGTATTAAAAAACACCCTTAACAAACATTGCCTGTTGGTTTACTATATGTTTTGTTGGTATTGCTGTCTTGTTGATGATGTGGATTGTCATTGTTACCTAATTTAGATCCTTGTTTGCTTCTGGGTGGGTTGCTCGACATAAATAATTTGAACATTATGTATGGTTTAGATTAGTAGCAAAATATCAAGGATTTCTGGATACACACACACAATTGTTCTGTGACTCATCCATTTTGACGCAATATGAAGTCCATGCTCAAATAGTCACCAGAAACACTTAACTCCCGCGTGCTTGTGTCAGAGGTTGTTGGTTGTGCCGTGAAATTGTCTAGTTAACAGTAAGAGTCCAGCTTCTTTGGATTGTAAAGAAACGCAGCATAATATAGGCGTCCACGCTGTTAGCATTGTAAACAATCTGATCTTTTTTGTTGCCACAAATCACTCTATTTGCCTGGCATCGATCTGAAGTCATATGGTTTGTCATTTTCGATTGTAATGGCTTGTAAGATTGTTGAACTGGCTTAAATAATAGTTTGAAATCTCAAAGCTGGTGGTTAGTACCCCAACTACCAATATTGCAACTCTAATCATCCAAACAATAATTCCGTGACTTGATGACAAAAAATCAAATAGATCTCTGACTCGCATTCATTCTCATCAGTATGTTGATGTTTCGGTGATATCCTTCCTCTTTCATGTTGCTTATTCATGCTGACGAATTGATGATGATTTTCATGCTCCGATCCTTTTCGAGACTCCGTGGTCCAATTCATTTTTGTTTTTTTGACTTCTTGTTTCGGTGGTTGTTGCTCTGTCTCTCTTATTGTCATTTATGTCCTTTAAGTAAGCTTGATTCACATTCCTGCAGGTGTATGCAACCATGCCTTCCATTTCCACTGCATCAGCCGATGGCTCAAAACCCGCCAAGTGTGCCCACTCGGTATTCTACCAATCTACACTTATACTGTACTAATTTTTATGTCTTGTTCATGAAATTGCACCATAATTTTGAGTTCTTTAATTTACTCTCGCGTCTTCTCACTTTGCAGATAACAGTGAATGGGAGTTCCAGAAGTATGGTCACTAGAGCATTTAGTAGCATCACATTGGACATGTTCAAGACCAATCCATTTCTTTAGATGTTTTTTTGGAACAGATATTAGTTTGATGTTGACAATCGTTGACGATCAAAGATCGGTGTGTACAATGTTACTTGAAGTTTGTTTAGTTGAGATTAAGAACTGAACTACTAGATGCTCTTTTCCAAAATTTACTCTTTCATAATCTTCCCCCACATGGTGCAATTGCGCGCATGCATATTTATTTTATGGTTGTCTGTTAACTCTAAGAATGTATGTACATATGAATATGCATCACGTATAATTAACTATGATCCATGCGAAGTTAGTCTGGGGCAGAGCAGAGCTTATACATCGGTGTGAAATGCTACAAATGACGAATATGTAAAGAGTGGTACATTCTTGAGCGTCACCACAATAGTTCCATTATAAGCATTGGCTGATAAGTACATTTTTCTACCTGAGAAAACTCACAAGGGAGGAACCTTACAATACAGCTCACTTTTTCGTTTATTCACATTTTGGCATTTGAATGCAACTAATGAATGGGGGTTATAGTTTAGGTCGTGGTATTACTCATTCGCTGAAAGTATATTCTCCGCTCAATCAAACAAGGCCTTGGTAAATTTGATCTGCATCATGATTTTCCCTGGTAGCCCAAACGTTAAGTGATCCTGCATGTGTCAAGTACAAGCACTTAGCCAACGTGCCTTTGGTCCAGCAGCAGAGGAGGAGGGCCTAAGTGCCAAGGGAGAAGTCTCATGTTCGAGTAGATAGAGCTACGTTCGGCTTGCTGTAATCTAACTACTGACAGTAGTACGGCTTGCCTTAATCTAACTACTGACCGCTAACGCTGCCTATGGCAAATAAAAAGACAAAGTACATGCACTTAAAAGCAAGCAATCGTTAATAGTATTCCTTTTAAGGTCATATCTGTAACCTTTCCATGCTTTCACTGCATTGAGCAGAAGCGATTCGTAGTCTACTCTGCTTTTATGGAAGAGCCAAGTCCAAGAAGGGCTCTCCAATGTGAATTGTCTACCCTGGTCTCGGGACTACCCAAGTCACTGAGTCTTTGATAAAGTTGTAACAGAAGGAGTACACCCTATCCAATACTACACCTACATAGGAGTACTATTTTCCAATAATGGCGGTTATCTAGGTTTCCATCCTCTTAAGGACCTCCAAACCAGTTGTGAATCGCTTTGAAAAAGAGCTAGAGGCGAAAACGAAGAGAACAGTCGACTGCTGCATTTATAATTCAAACAGCAATTGAAAAGGTCCGTTCCATCAACCACATTACTCTCAAGACTCCAGCTTTCATGCATAAATCGTTCATCAAGATCTCTAGAGATATTACATGATTCACATGAATCTTCTTACGTGTCTAACCTTCTTTGCCAATCGACACTTAGATAATGGTATGTGAACTATGTCCACATACTTAGTTGACACAACCACAAGCGTGTGTTGCAAATGGAATTTACCATAAACTAAGCACTGAGCTCCTTATATCATGCATGAAATGCCTTAAAAGACATTTACACTATTAATCCGAGAAATTCATAAGAAATACTACAAAGAAATTGCATATCTTGTTTATCTCCACGTTCCTTGACAATCTTTATGCAAACCATAACAGTATTCATGTAAATCCCAATTGCCGGGAGAATGGACAAAAGATACTTTTGGCAATAGATGCACAAAGTGTCTGCTCCTAGAAAGTTTTTAACAATGAAATGGTGGCCCCCCCTATAACTTCAAAAATCAAGGAACTCAAGGGACGCTATTTCTATGTCCTTGACATGGAAATCAAATGAATTGACCAATATTCAAACACATATCCATACAGAACACTTGTATCACAGTATATGCAACAGATCTCCAGCTTTCAGGTCAGTCTTGTATGAAGGCAGGTTCATCTAGTTAATTTCACTCCTGACATTAATGATGCAGTACAAGAACAGATTAAACTAGGAGGACGAAGAAAATATGCTAACCCACCAGAGTCCTAAGAAATGCAAGACATTGTGAGGTCTCATGCAACAAATGGAACAGAAAGGAATAAACGCTTTACTTTTTTTCATAATTAGCTAGGCAGTGATTGGACAAACTTTATAAGAATTTGCAAAACATAGGGTCTGCCAAGTTTTTCCTCTCCACAAATCCACTATACAAAAGTACGTAATCTTCAGATAGATGTGTACAAAGTATCATCTTCTGAAATACAAAACTTGATTCCAAATACCTGGTGATGATGACAAGAGAGGTTCAATTTCAAGATGAAAATATATCAGCCCAAAACTACACATCCCTGATTCAGAAATCTCTCAATGCTTGCTCCTTCCCCGTTTATCGACTGCAAATGTCAACTAAAACCAGACAATTGTATGAGTCCAGTTGCACTAATTACCCTAACAGAGAGAAATACACAGTAGAGAGCAATGAGGCCAATTCCAAGTCTCTTGCTAGGACGCATATCATTCCTTGGCAAAACAACAAGTGCCCAGATAAGTCCTGAAAACATAAATCCCATTGTATAAAATAGGCTTTGGTCTTTTGGAACAAGGTATAAACTAGGTTTCTCTGACCAGGCTCCAAGCAACATTGATACCCCCAAACCAATCAGAGTGTTGAACATGGGGCCTGCATAGCATCCGGAAAAGGCAATCTGCACGCCATCCCCACCGTTTGTAGCCAATGCGATATTTGAGACCAAATCACCCATTGAGTTTCCCCATGCCAATACGGTCAATCCAAGGATTGACGGATTAACCCCTAGAATTAAGCCTAGTCCTACCAACAGAGCTACCAGTTCGTTCGCAATCATGTAGAACCATACGATACTCATCAAGAAACCACCCAAAACCCAGGGAAGTAAGAACTTCTGAGGTGGACGATCTGATCTGGTATAGCGATACGCTAGAACACCAAGTGCAGAACCAACGGAAATGCCAAGAAAGTAAGCAACTTTTCTGCTTCGAGAACCCACACTGTCTTGGGTACTCCAGAGAAATGCCAGAAGAACGGGCGCCAATGAAGCACTGGCTACAGCATAGGGTTTTGACCAAGTTTCTTCTTCGACTTGAGGAATTGTCAACTGACGCGGCACTGTTAAAGGCAACTCCAAAAGTGAACATAGTTTAGAACAGGAGAACGATGAGTGCTCGGTTCCTATACCATCATCCATCCAGCCCCACACAGGCCTCTCACCATCAAGCCCCTTATGGGACTGATTCGAATATATTGCGACATTGGATGCCCACATCCATTGAGGCAATGAACTGTGGGAATGGACTGTATCGCTTTCTGTGTCAATCTCAAGCAAAGAGCTATAGATAGAATCACCCTCTTGGTTCCCTTGGGGAAACACACTTCCTCTCACTGGAAGCAGTGGCGTAACTGCATCCAATTTTAACATTCGAGCATGTTTCCTCAAAATCTCATTTGCTCCAACAGCAAAGGCGTAAACCACGTAAATGGATACAAATGCAATGGCGCCCCAGACACTTAACTTACCAACAAACAAAATCAACGAAAGCGATACAAGAGTTATCATAAAGAAACCAATATCTCTTATAAAACATTTCCGATCAATCTGAACGTCCAGGTCAGCAACACAAAGAGAAACAGTCCCAACAACAATGCAGATTACAAAGACTGCACCACCCAATACGCTATTAAGACCCACTTCACCAGTGCCTGTCCCCACAAAAGAAGCAATGCTTGCAAAAACATCTGGAGCCCCATTTCCAAGCGGAAGAAGAGTAACCCCGGCAACTGTTGGAGATAACCTTAATAGGCTAGAGAGCTTCTCCAAAGAACAACAGAAGTAATCGGCCGCAGTATTACCCAACAAATAGAATAATGCAGCTAGCCAAATACCAAATACTACATAAGCCAAAGAATTTTCATTACAATCGCAATAGAAAAACTTCACGTAATCAAAGAACCCACCGGACGAGCACTCAAGGTGCACTTTCAAGAACTCACAGTGGGTTGCGAAACCCTCGTGGTTGAACAATCCAGTGCATAAATCAGGGTCAGCAACTATCAAGCTATTATTTTGACCAGCCCCATCTACCAAATTTGATGAATTAGCACCAACTTCGACCATTCTTCGGCGAACTACCACCGAATTACTTGAACCCACTAAGGAACCACCGGTCAATTTCAACCGGGGATCAGAAACGAAAACCGATTTCTTGATAAGTGGGTTCCTCAAGATATCTCCTCGGTTATAAAAGAAGAAAATCAAGATTAGGGCAAATAACCCATTCAAGATCCCACCAAATTGGCGATGTTTTTTACGATTTACACAAATCACTTCTATCATTTCTAATCTATCTCAATATGTACTCGCAAATAATTCACAAAAGCCAAAACAAAGCGTAGTACCCAATTAAAAAACAGTCAATGGGTTTCGATGAATGATCAACGAAAACCCATAAACTATCTCTAAAGATGATCGCAAATAACTCACCAAAGCACCAATTTTCAAAGCTTCATACCCAGCAAAAGAGCTGTCAATGGGTTCCGATGGATAGCCAACGAAACCCCAGAACCTAAATTCGATGGAGATTTGAAAGAAGTGATGAGATTGGATGACGAAGAACAGCTCTCAACAGCGCTAGCGCTTGATGGCACCAGATAACAAAATTAGGTTTCCGAAAAGGGTACCCAATATAGTGTAGAATGGAAGATTTTGTCGTTGAGCTCTGCCGTGTCTTCTTGGGCGAAGTTTCTTCGAAACGTCTTCGATGTTCTCGTCGAATCAAAAAAGGGCTGGAATGGCAGGGTAGGAAAATTTTCCCCAAAACTGTCCAAGTTTTCAAGGTGTTTCGGCAAGATTTTGCGACACGCTTTTCCCCTCAACATCACTGCATATTCAGAAAAAATATCTAGAAATTTTCTAAAATTTAAAAATGCTTTTTCGACATGTTTTTCCCCTCAACATCACTGCATATTCAGAAAAAATATGTACGGCCTTGTTCGGTTAGACATTTTAGTTTAGTTTAGTTTAGTTTTGATGATGTAAGCAGGTGTAATAAGTGGAGAGAGATAGAGAGAAAAGTAAAAAAAGTGATGATGTAATCAAAACTGGAATAGTGCAAAACTGGGAGAAAACCCCCAAACGAACACAGCCGTAGAGTTTCTCTAAAATTTGAAAATGCTTTTGCGACACGTTTTTCCCCTCAACATCACTGCATATTCAGAAAAAAATATCTAGAATTTCTCTGAAATTTGAAAACGGTTTCACTTCTCGCGTACATTATGGTAATTTTTTCCTTGTTCTTCAATAGATTTTATCAAAATTTGATAAAATTAAGCTCTTGATTTTATCTATTCGTGAAAACATTTGATAAAATTTGTAGATTTTTGTATTGGAGATTTGATAAAAAATTTCACGAATGGATAATATCAAGGGTTTTTGATAAAATTCATTGGAGAACAAAGTAACTGTTTTTCCCTTGGTTAGTGGCTAAGAGCATCTCTAATGGACTATCTAAAAATGTTTGCTAAAAGTGTACACCTAAACACATGTGGGGCCCTATTTTTTATTTTTTTTGAATTGCAAAAAAGGGTGCTTTTATGGGGACTTCACTGCACCCTGAGGCCCTGGCCCCGGGGTCACCGGTTGACGGCCAGATTTAACCCAACCCATAGGAAGGGACCCACCACCAGGGCACCAGTGAAGTGCATCACACCCCCCCAGCAGAGCCCGGAACGTTTCTTTAACTCTTTTAGGAGTCGAACCTGGGACAAAGCTGCGGCAGGTTGATGCCTCCACCACTGGGCCACTGTCACGCCCCGCCCCGCAAACGGCACCCGTGGTGGGTCCGAAACGGTGCGGCCACGTGGCATTCCAACACAAGACTCAACATCAGCTTAATAAACTCTTATAATAACAACACAGCGGAAGACTTCTTCACATAAACAAAAGTGCCAACGTTAAATCACTAACTCAACACCCACAACTGTCTACTCAGAAACAACTTAAGCTTTACATAAACTCAAAATGCTTTATATTATAAACCATAAAAGTACTAGATGACAACATGTCCAAAAATCCACTCGACACCAACTTCATAACCCAACGCTGACCGGTAGTGGACCCCCTCTACAGCTCCTGCTATCTAGAAAACCATAAAGGAAATCCAGAGTGTGTGAGACATAGATATGCTCAATAAAATACAACCAAATCAACATGCCAAAACACAACAACGTTATACATCAACTAAACCATCATTCAAAACACAACATCATTATACAACAACTTTCAACATGTATAAAACCAATCACATGCAAGTGGCACGTCTGCCACATCCTATGTATCCTAGGTCACTGTGGGAGCACACCCCGCTCGTTGTCACCGGTAGCTAGCCGACACAACGTACTCGCGGTGCAACCCAATCCACAGCCCCTTCGCAGATACCATCTTTCACACACAATATACAATGTATCCTAGGTCACTGTGTAACTCAATCCACAGCCCCTTCGCAGATACCATCTTTCACACACATCATACATGCATATCCACAGCTAAAACATCTATTAGCATGATATACATACATCTTCACAACAACACGCCACATACATCCGTCTTTACAACAATACATCATCAGCAGCTAAAACATCTATTAGCATGATAACATCCATCTTCACAACAACACATCATCATCACATAATATACATCCGTCTTTACAACAATACATCATCAACTCAGTTATATGTTATTGAACATGAATATATCAAACACACTCACCTCGATCTCCAGAGATAAAGGTAGATTTGATTATTGTATTCGGCATCCCGGATGTGCCCGTATCTGCCTCTGTACACGTATCCTCAATTAACTCAAAATCATACACAATCAATGGTAGACACTAATTAAGACCTTAGATAATCCCATGAATATACGCTCAAACACAAGAAAGGTGCTCAACACACTTAGGACAACTCGACCCCTTCGCGGTCTACGAATTTATAGAATTAATCCACCCGTCCAAACATCCCAACATTTTAACCTTAGACCATAGACACAAGCAGAAACAACATACTAAAAACTCAGAATTTTCTAAGCTCTGCAACTATTTTTAATCAACCGTCATACCAGCCCAGAACCTGCTAAAACCTTCCCAAAACAGATTTTCTTCCAACTTCAAATTAAAAACTGCTATTACTGGGAAATAATCAAGCTACAAGGCCTATCAATTCTGAAAGCCTTACAAGTCTAGTTTCATAATCAAAAGACGGTGTACCAATCGGATACCCGAGCTAAAAGTTATAACCGTTTTCCCAAAGAGTGTCAGTGCTGTCTGCACAGACGCGAACCCGACAGCAGCTCGGTAAAACATTTTTCATATTTTCTGTACTTCTCATAAAATCACTAAAATTTAACACAAGGTCTAGAACTCATATGGGTACCTCCAGTTAAATTTCCAGAAAATTACGAACTCAGAAACCACATCTAAAAATTCGGCCAAAGCCATGGCAGATTTGATTTTCTCAAAATCAGACAATGAACACATCTACTCCCTACCACGAATTTTTGTAAAAGAACAACCCCAAATCACTCATATGAGATACAAAATACTCAATCAATTTTATAAATAAACAACATAACCCAAGTATTTTGGAGATTAAACTCCAATCCGTACCTTAATTCGGGTTTTTCTTCAATTTTTCGGTCTCTCTCTGCCTCTTCTTCTTCTTCTTCTTCTTCTTCTTCTCTGGTATCCCTCTTCCTCTCCCTCTCTCTCTTATTCCATCAGACAAAAGGAAAAGAATAAAAAGAAAACAAAGGGAAAGGAAGAAAAGAGAGGAGAAAGGGGCGACTAATGGGGGTGGGGTGGGACCCACTCCCATAAAAGAAACTTTCCACTTCCAGCAGGCGGCTGGAACTCCCGCGACCGTGGAAACAAGCCCCGTTCCGACCACGCAGTCCAGATTTCATCTTCGAAAATTCTAAAATTTTAACCGTGGCTCAAATAAATTATTTTGAGACTAACCCCGGTCCCGGTTTATCCAATACCATTCTCGAAAAGTAAAATTAATTATGCACCCACTCACGGGAAATTATTGGGTGTAGTCACACCACCACTCTAAATTGCGAATTAAATCCTAAATACCGGGAACGGGTATTACAGCCACCATCCCCGGTGGTTGTGGGGCCCTATTTTGTGTGCTAAGAATTAGCTAGCTAATGAAGAATGCACATTAGTGAACTACCTATATGTATATTTATTAACTTTAAGTCTTTCATTTCTCTCTCTTCTCTCTTCTTAAAGTTTTTATCTCTCTCCTCCTTCCCTTCTCTCTCTCTCTATCTCTCTCCTTAAGTCTCTCCCCAAATTTAGGTAGTGACTTGGAGCACTTTAGTGAGTGAGGGGTGACACCTAAGATTTTATGGAGTCATTTTTTGTCCATTAGAGACCATTTTTTTGAGTTTTTCTTAGCGAACTAGTTACGACACTTTAGGATACTATTTTAGGTAGTCCACTAGAGATGCTCTAACCTCCACCTATTAGCCATAAGTTTGGATTTTAATACACACTTTACTGGTAACAATATATTTTCATGGAGTAAGTACGGTTTTCCTCGGATATCGATATACATTTTACACATCATTTTCTACCTATTGGATGGAGGTTAACATTTTTTTTTTTTCCTAATAATTCACTTTGACTTTTTGACCTTTTTTTTGTCTTTATTAAAAAAAACTGGGTTTCAATCAGAATTTTATGATTAGTTATGCAATAAAATAAATTAATCACACAACAATACCTTGAATGAAAATAAAGAATGCATCCTCAATCACGTATGTTATGGTCTTGAACACTTCTCTTACTTTATTATTTAACAAGGAATAAGTAAAACTAATTATCAAGAGTGACTTATGTATTACTACATTTGTTGTAGTGGTTGAGAAAGCCCTCCAATAATCGCCTACATGCCAAGACGTACTGGGTTTGTCTCAGAGTAATCCATTTTTCCTCATTATTTGTAGTGAAATCTCCGTGATAGTTTACAGGTTGAATTGGTGGTTCGAACAGTTCAAAGTGAGAGCAATCGGGTTTGGAAGGTTGCCTGGACTAGTATCTTGATTGGTTGATGGGCCAACCGGCCAAATTGACCAATCCAAACCAGGTTTTAGAAGATTGTTTTTGTGTGTGTGTGTGTGTGTGTGTGTGTGAGAGAGAGAGAGAGAGAGAGAGAGAGAGAGAGAGGAGTACAAAGATGTATAAATAAGTGAATCAAATATGACTCTTAAGGGCAAAAATGTAAAAAGTCACCCTAGCCAACGGCATCCAACCAACAGGCCTCACAGCGTGACAGGGGAAGTCAGGGCTATTTCAAATAAAGGAAGGGAGCTCTCTGTAGTTGTCAAAAACCTATGGGGAAGTGAGTGTAATTTACCTCAACGAAAAGGACACTTCAACAGTGATACCGCAAGGAATCTGTACTTTCTCATCCGAAAATAGTACGCCCTCTGTCCCCAAATTTTGGTCCATCGTCAATTCTAATCGAATAAAAAACAAGCTATAATTTTTAATCGGTAATGAATTTTATATTCAATATGGATTTTGTTTGATAGATTTCAATTAATTCTATAAAACAATGTTTTCGAAATCATGTAAAACAATGTATACTACGAGATATAATCAATTGAAAAGTGACACGAACTCCCAAAAGGGACAAATAAATGAGGACGGAGGGAGTATTATTTATTAATTTTAAAAAATTAAAGAATAAAAAGGGTACGGGGTTCTGGTAGTGAGGGGTTCACTACAGTTTTTTAGTGAGCCCAGTCGGCCATCCGTCTTGGTATTGAACACCTCATATTTTAATTCAAACAATGAACAGCTTAGATCATTTGGAATTTGGATTAAATTGGAGCCGTCGGTGTCAAGAAAGACAGTAAGATGGGACTCGCTAAAACTAACCTCACTACAAGGCCCCTGCTTCTGGTAAAAAATCACATGAGAGGATCTGGTCTTGAAAGATTATAGTGGTCTTGTTCGTTTCACAGTTTTAGTTTTGTTTTGTCAGCATTATACTTATTTCTCTCTCTATCTCACTCCACTCATTACCCCAATTTCCAAAACTAAACTAAACTAAAACTACTAAACGAACAAAGCGAGGATGCAAAGATAATACATTTTTCAAGAAAAAAATTAAACTTTTGTTAAAGATTAAACAAACTCAATGATATTTAGTACATTGTCGAAAAATATATAAAAAAAAATTGAACAGCGTTAAAGTTTTTTTGGCCTTATTCGTTTTCCTGTTTAGTTTTAGTTTTAGTTTTGATGACATCATCATTTTCCTTATTTCTCTATCTCTCTCCATTCATTGCAGCTGCTGACATCATCAAAATTAAATTAAACTATCTTACCAAACACAACCTTTGTAGCCCGGACAAATATTTTGAAATAAATGATGTTGTGGTGCTATCAAAATGGACAGCACTACGGGTACCGACCCAAATGGCATGAAAATGTATCGATCGCACACGGGGACCCACTTTTGGGTCCCACATGAGTGATCCGAACCGTTCATTATTCTTAAAACATTTTTCCGAGGGGCCTCACAAAATTTCAGCTCAATCGGACGGTTGTAAGTGCTCCAACCAAAGTCCAACCGTTCCAACCAAAAAATTGGAATAATAAACGGTTCGGATCACTAGTGTGGAACCCAAAAATGGGTCCCTGTGTGCGATCGGTACATTTTCGTGCCATTTGGGTCGGTACCCTTGTCATTATCGCTATCAAAATGGACTTTTTGAAGGTCGCTGCCACTCCCATTATGCATAATGGAGTACCATACTCCATACCTACAGGCCATTACCAAATTTTTTAGTAGTAGTAATCCGAAAGAGACGGGGTGACTCCCTGCCAATCCCAATCGACACGAGACAGAGTCCTCTGATGCTACGTCTCTCCCTTTGCTTCCTTCAATCGAATTCTGCATTTCGTCTCTTCTCCAATCTCCACCATTCTCTCTCTCCTCCCAATCTCTCTCCAGTTCGAAGTTCGTATTCCCCTCGCTGATTTCAAACCTCACACATTCGCACACATATTATCGGTTTCTTTTCTACACCTAATTTTTTGTTTGAGATACTGTAACATTTTTTATTCGACAGAGATGAGTTTCGCAAACAAAGAGTACGAGTTTCTCAAGGAGATCGGCCTTGGCCCTCGCAATACCGGATGCTATGTCAACGGCGTTTGGAAGGGAAGCGGTCCAGTAATCACCTCCGTAAATCCTGCTAATAATCAGGTTTGCTGGCTTTGCTTATCCGATTGTCAAATCATTTGCTCAAATTCGAGTTCGATTGTTGCGAATTTGTAGGATCGGAGATAAGTAGACCTGGAATTACGTATTATCTCTGATGGACTTCAGCTCACAGACTGCCATAGGAGTTTTTCTTTGGTCTCTTCTTTTGTTTAAAGGTGTTAACTTGATGGAGCTGAAATGGAAATGCTCCAAGAATCATATGATTTGTCCAACGCCCTTCTGTCCTCTTAACATTTTGCGACCAGAATATATAGAATGCGAAACCGAGGAATCTTAATTTTTTTAATGCCCATTCAGCGGTGAGAATTCATGCAGACGATGCCAGTTGATTCAGACTTAAGGCTCAGTTTGGTTTTGTTCATTCTGCTGGAAGAAGGCTTTTGTTTTGTAAAATATATTTCAATCGAAGTCGTTGATCATTTATCTTCTCGATTTAGGCAATTGCTGAAGTTTCAGAAGCTTCCACTCAAGATTATGAGGAGGGCATGCAAGCTTGCTTTGAAGCAGCAAAGACATGGATGCAAGTGAGTACATCATTGATAAAATATATTTTTGGAAATTTCTGATTGTTTTGCAGATTTATTAGTTGTAATGGCTTATGATATGTATATGTGTAATGTTTTGAGTTATCGCTGCATAAAGATAGAACCTTTGCCCCTTCATAGTTGGTTCATTTCCTATCTCAGATTCCTGCACCAAAGAGAGGTGAGATTGTTAGACAGATTGGTGATGCACTGAGAGCCAAACTTCAGCAACTTGGTCGGCTTGTCTCTCTTGAGATGGGGAAAATACTTGCTGAAGGAATTGGGGAGGTTCAGGTGTGCTATGTTACTTCCCGCTCCTCTTAAAAACAAGTGTTGTAGATGGATCTTGCATGTAAATTGAAATAAGGTTATACTGTTGATTGTTTCCAGAACTGCCCATCTGTGGCTGTTACTAAGATTTGTTCTTATGGTTACATTCATAGGCTTTTCTAAGTCAGTCACTGCTGGTTACATTAAGAAATCAGCTTTTCTTACTTATTCATCTGATATATCATTACCTTCCACTGGACTTCCTGAAACTGATTATTGTACAGAAAATGAAACATGCCTGTTTAGAAATCGTACTAAAGTATTGTTACTGCAGGAAATTATTGATATGTGTGACTTTGCTGTGGGGTTAAGCCGGCAACTGAATGGATCAATCATACCTTCAGAACGTAAGCTCAATATTATTACTCCTCGTATTTCAAAATTAAAATTTTAATAATTGCCACCTTTCTTTTGGTAGTTGTCCTAAGCTCCTTCAATTTTTGTTTTCGCTATTGATCTTTCACCTTTGTTTTTTTAATTTCTTACTACCTCCAACGAGATCGTTCTTTCTGTTCAATTAGCTGATGTTTGGTTTTCTACTCAAGTCCTATGGCAATTGTTCTGAAATAATATTGGTTATTTTGTTAACAGGTCCAAATCACATGATGTTGGAGGTGCGCTGATTTTCAATGTTTTGGAATTTGAAGAGAAAACTTATACCCATCACAATTTTTAATGTTTTGCACACTTTTGGTCACAGATGTGGAATCCTCTTGGAATAGTAGGTGTAATTACAGCTTTCAATTTTCCATGTGCTGTTCTTGGTAAGATTTATTTTCTTTCTCAACAAATTTGGATTATATTTTGAGCTGAGGTGCTTCATTTTCTTGTCAAACAATGTTGAAGGGGATCGTCGAAGATCTCCTTTCGTGTATGGTTTGACAAACCATCCAATAGCATTCCAGTTACCTTGTAGGCTTGTACTATGATGTAACTGAATGGTATTTCAATTTCATAACATTTCGTATAATATGGTTTTGTAGGATGGAATGCTTGCCTTGCGCTAGTCTGTGGGGATTGTGTAGTTTGGTAAGTCTGAAACTCTGACTATTTGTTTCTGTTGAATTCTGCAAACAAGATTTGAAGGGCTTTATTTTGTCTTCTTTCTAAGTTGAAACTTTCTACCTGGACACAGTAAAGTTTAATTATATAGCTATGGACATGTAGCAATGCTGTATATTCAACGAATAGTCAATCTTTTGCTTTCTTTTGATTAGTTTACCTTTGCTTGTTTCTCTTACAACGTGACAAAATCTCAGGAAAGGTGCTCCAACAACACCTTTAATTACAATTGCGATGACAAAGATAGTGGCTGGGGTTCTAGAAAAGAACAATTTACCAGGTGCTATCTTTACCTCTTATTGTGGTGGTGCTGAAATTGGTCAAGCTATAGCAAAAGATACTCGCATTCCTCTTGTTTCATTTACAGGAAGTTCAAAGGTATTCTTCATTTTCCTCCTTGGAAACTGTGCTTTTTTTTAGAAGAAATTAAATATTTGTAAATTCTTCGCATAGATGAACAAAATTAAATGCATGTGAATGAACCAAACTAAATTCATACATTGAACCTCCTAAAAATTAGATGCAATGAACTAGAAATGTGTTTAATGTGTCCCGATGAATATTAATGCAGGCACTTAATTCATGTTAGACCCTTGACCTCCCTACTACAATGGATGACCCTTGAACTCCAACTACCATGGATACTCTTGAATGACAAATCCTTGAACGACCCATGTTGTCCTTTGATTAGGATCATTGCAATTACCCAAAGTCCTGTCCTCTTCAAGAGGTCAATATCTAGCATTGAGCCCATCACAAGTATAAGTTGGAAGAGCGAGATAGAGAAAAAGACCCAATGGACGGCGAAAACACTTTCCTGCACGCTGATGAGGTCAATATCTAGCATTGAGCCCACCTATCACAAGTATAAGTTGGAAGAGTGAGATAGAGAAAAAGACCCAATGGACGGCGAGAACACTTTCCTGCACGCTGGAACCTTCCTTCTGTCTTTCAGCCTTGATGCTCCAATCTCACAAGAGTCTCAAGCTCTTTAGTGATCCATTGATCCTTTTTCCCAAGTCTTCTTTGGGCTCTACCTTTTCATGAGTGGCTAAATCTACCATTTTCGTCATTGTTCTATTTGCATATTGCATCGTAGAACTATGTTTTCCTTTACTTTGTTCGTTAAACAAACCAGACTGCAGAAACCGTTTCTAATTCACACATATGTCGCAGCAGTTCATTGAAGAAACTTATGTCATTCCTACTTGTCACCTAGCATGCTTTTGCTTCTTAATCAACTGTATGAAATTTACTTAACATCTTTGACGTGCCCAAATACAGGTCGGACTAATGGTTCAGAAAACAGTGAATGAGAGATTTGGTAAATGCTTGCTTGAATTAAGTGGAAACAATGCTATAATTGTCATGGATGATGCTGACATCCAACTTGCTGCTCGCTCTGTTTTATTTGCTGCTGTTGGGACAGCTGGCCAGCGTTGCACCACATGCCGTAGGCTGGTAACATGAAGTTACAATTTGGGACTGCAATTTGCTTTCTTTTTATTATTAATGCAAGATCTTAACATTATTAACTTTTCTTCTTATATAGTTGCTTCATGAAAGTATATATGAGAAAGTACTTGACCAACTACTCGAAGTTTACAAACAAGTTAAAATAGGAGATCCTTTGCAGAGTGGTACCTTGCTCGGGCCACTGCATACTCGTGCTGCAAGGGAGAAGTTTGAGAAGGGAATAAAGATCATCAAATCTCAGGCATGTACTTACTTTTGTGCCTAAAGCTTTTCTTCTCAAGTTATTAACAAGTTGTCGAAAACGACAACACTGTTTATATAGCGTGTATAAATTATTTTGTTGTATGATTGTTTCTTGTGTTCTTTCAGTTGAGTCGTATTGACAGATATAGGAGGTAGGAAGCTGCACTCGTGTTAAGACTTTGAAACGAATTTATATAAGACGATTCACGATTGTAAACAACTAAAGGACACATGACCTAACCAAGAATCCAACAGACTTAGAGATGTGGTGGATGAATTAATTGTGAATTGTCATATACATTTTTCCTTTTCCTTGTAAACTAGTATCACCTTCTCCCATTTGTGGGGCAACTCTACTGCCAGTGTCCCGTTTATTTTCTTGCGTGTATTTTGCTTGGAATCTGGGATATTTAGTGGGTTTAGTATGGTTTACTTTTTTGCTGGTATACAGAGTAGTTATAAATTAATACAGGTACAATATGCTGGCATTCTCACTTTGGTGAACATGAGCACCCGGTTCCTTAAACATCCTCACTTTTAGGTTTTACAAGTACATAACTGTATTGATGTGCTTTTGTGTTTGTAGATTTGTGCTGTGTGGAATGTAATAAATGGGTTGAAACTTTCTACTATTAGTTCTTTCTTAGAAGCTTTTTTGAGTGCATTTTTAAAGCTTCAAGCGCACCGTATCTGCTATTCCAGTGTCTGTTTCAGAAAACATTCTGCTGCTCTTTAAATTGTACGTCTCCTGACCCTTCCTCTGGTTGGGGCCTAAAATTTCTCTTCATCTAATGATATTTTCAGGGAGGGAAGATCCTTACAGGTGGTTCAGTCATCGAATCAGAAGGAAACTTTGTGCAGCCTACTGTAATTGAAATTTCTCCAAATGCTGATGTTGTCAAAGAAGAACTATTTGCTCCTGTTCTTTATGTTATGAAATTTCAGGTACCTTTTCGTGAAGCAGGTTTCAGTTGTTTGATTGGATGAGCTGCTTCAATCTATGTTCCATCCCATATTGGTGTCACTGCTATTCTTACAAGTTTCCCAAACTTTGCTTGCAGACTCTAAAAGAAGCGATTGAGATCAACAACTCAGTACCTCAAGGATTGAGTAGTTCTATATTCACGCGCAAACCTGATGTTATCTTCAAATGGATTGGGTGAGTGTTTTTACCTCATAGACACTAGGTTTAGCTTGTTTCTTTCTGGCTGAGAAAATGGAAGGGTGGTATTGTTGATCTAGTTTTCTAAGAATAGTGGTTTCTCTTTTCAGATACTACTAACTTAAAACCTAATTTCTAGAAGATCAAATGGGCTGTGAACTTGGGTTAGAAATTTGACCACTCTTGGGTAGAAGGTACTTTTCGGACAACCTAATTTCCAAGACTAATGTAGCCTCTTCAAAATTCTTTTTCTCTAAATGAATTCTCACTTGGTGATCTCTAGTTCAGTGGTCTAAGACTCACCCTACTAATTTCTAGGTTGTGGATTCGAGTAAGAGGATAACCACTTTGTGAATTTAATGGAAAATTAGGTCTACACCCAACTCTCACTTCCAAACCCCCATTATGAATCCTAAACGGGAATACTTTTTTGTTTTAACCTTCACATGGGTGGAACTGGTACAGGCCTCAAGGAAGTGATTGTGGGATTGTGAACGTAAATATACCGACAAATGGCGCTGAAATTGGCGGTGCTTTTGGTGGTGAAAAAGGCACAGGTGGTGGCCGTGAGGCTGGTAGCGACTCTTGGAAACAATACATGCGGCGCTCAACTTGGTAAAATCGACTAGCTTCTCTCACTTGATAATATTGATAAGCATAGCTGATGCTGAATTTTTCTTGGGAAATAAAATAAAATAAAATAAAATCTTTCTTCTTTGAAATTTCACTATCTAATGTGAGCTCTTCTTGTTGATTGGATGTCCAAATTTCCCTAGCATTCTTTGTCTTCATGTTGTACTGACCTAACCATTTACTGTTCCTCACAGCACAATCAACTATGGGAATGAATTACCATTGGCGCAAGGAATCAATTTCGGCTAGCGTTTTTCTTTCTGGTAAAGCAAAATAATCACTACTCATGAAATAATGTTTCATCCGAGGTACTCTCCGTGGGTTCATTTGGTAATCCGGAACCAATCCCACCAGCCGCAACCTTGGATCGCGTGGCCTTGCCATAACTGGAGCCCCCTTCCACAGCTATTTTCGCACAAACTTTCCACCTCTGTTTCGCACAAACTTTCGACAGCTATGGTCCTTTGTTTGTTTGTGCAGTTGATACTCATGTTGGCTTTTCTTTTTCTTTTGTAAAAACAACAGCTTTTCTGTAAGATTGCAATTCTGCAATTTCCTATTCGGATGATTTGAGTAGTTCTCTGGGAAACTTTTTCCAAGTATCTCTTATGTCAAACTGGTTTATCTCTTATCTCATATGGTTAATTACACATCATCGGAGATAACACTGAGAAAACACATACTAGCTTGATTCTGTAGAGACATGGATTATATCATCAATGATTGCTTGAATCTCTCAATTACTGCAATTCCCTCCAGGGTTGACAACATTAGCCACTTTCTTAGAGTCTGACTCAAATAACTGCCGAGGTGAGCTTCCAAATTCTTCTAACCACTTTCTTCTAACCATTACCGAGAGAGAGAGAGAGAGAGAGAGAGAGAGAGAGAAGTGATTTCTAAGCATAACTGATATCCACACAATTCATGTATTTACGCAGTGAGAAAGTCTAGTAACGCAACACTATAAACAATATTTACGCAACATATGCTTATGTGTCAATGTTTCATCGACAACTAATGACCTGGGAGTCAGTGGCGGAGCCAGGATTGAGAATCCGGGGGGGCCGAGTTCAAGGGCGGCTCTAAAATTTTCATCTAACGCTGACAAAAATGCACAACATATTTATGATGAAAGCTGTATGCAAAGAAGTCGTCTAATTTTCTTTAATTTTTCAGTGTTTCCACATTGAACTTAATGTCAAACAATTATTATCCTTATATGTTTATTATACATGGGCTTTCATAAGTGGGCCATACTTATTTTGTTTTGTTAGGGTTATAACAATTTGGTTTAAATTTTGTTGGAAACATTTATTTTAATTTTAAACGAGTAACCCTGCGCTGAAAATAGCCAAAAAAAAATTAATTTATATCAAAATTTTAATTTTTTTTCAGTGCATTTTTCAAACTGCGGGGGGGCCAGGGCCCATCCCAGCCCATGGCTGGCTCCGCCCCTGCTAGGAGTACTACTAGTTTGAAAAAAATCAACGAAGACTACCACATGCATGTTGTGCAAAATGAAGTGCACATCAAATGAATCTTTGTATATATTACGTGGGATAAAATGAAAATTTTCCTATCTTTTGTATTTTCTTATTATTCTATTTTCTCGGAAAATTCTTTTTACGCTCAATGTCGTATTAACGTGAATGGCTATGCCTGAGAATGCATATGATCAATTGTGATTGTTTTACTTTGTTATGGAATGATGTTGTGGTAATTGTATTTACTTATTATATCCGGGATCTTCAAATATAACACGGGATACGCATTGAACCCATATTCTGTGGGTGATCAACTAAATGACGAGTGCATAACATATAAATTTTGAAACTCAAATTACATCGAAATGAGATACTCAAATGCGATCATGTATCGACTGTAACATCAAGATTTTGTGATAGAGAAATATGGGTTTCATAAATCAGTTATCTTGTTAAGTTGGGAATCATCATGATACTCCATACGATCAATCATTATAAAAACACCAATCATGATGGGAGGGTAAATAGGATTCCCCCAAGAAAACACCAATCATGATGGTAGGTAAATAGGATTCCACTCCCGTCATTTAGGTAGTACAATTTTCCCAAGACGGAGTCACGGAACTCTCACATCACTTGACAACGTGCTACCTTATTACAAGACGATCTCCTTGTGTCAGACTACTCAGACGCAATCATCATATTATACGTTTTGCAGCTATCTAGCACCTTAACCCCAAGGCTGAGTCCGGTTATTTTTCACACAATTAATTAATGTTTTACTCCCTCCGTTCCATAAAGTTAGATCACTACAAAATTACGTACAATTTTCAAGCTAAAAAATAACGTGCTTACGAAAATAATTTTTTAGTCAATATGAATCTTGTTTGATAAATCTCATCAAGAACTTTTATACGGTGCAAAAAAAATTCAAAAATTATTTTGGTATTATTTTTTAGTTTGAAAATTACACGTAGTTTCGTAGTGATCTAACTTTATGGGACGGAGGGAGTATATTGGAATCGGAGAAGTAGTAATTTCTTGTGAACCGCTAGTCTTGTCTTGAATGGCTTGCATTTGAACAGATCAATAGAGGAAATTAATAGTTGAGGTACACGTAAATTGGCTAAAACACCCCTTATTGTTGAAAACAAAACTATCTATGCACCAATCTATATCAAATTCGGGATTAAGGGTCTGTTTGGAACTTGTAAAAAAAGAAGAAAAAGGAAAATTAAAAAAATTTCTCCCCCGAAGTTTGATTTAGAGGGAAAGAGGGGAGAAAATAAATTTTTTTAAAAAAAAAAATCAAGTTTTACACGTAATAAAACTTTCCTCCTATTTTCCTTTCATTTCCCTCCCATTTTCTTTTTCTTTTTTTCCTCTCATTTTCTCTTAGTTCCAAACATAGCGTAAGATTCTATCGTATGAGATCGAATTCTTTAGGCGATTGTCAAGACCTTTTATGTGGTCCATCATTTGATCTTTTAAGAAACGGTTCCACGACCTGAATTGCAAAAAAAACACATAAATTTAATAACAAAAAACTCTACACAATAAAATAAGCTCTAACTTGACGATATATGTTGCCCATTGGGATCGATGTGTTTATCTTAGTTTTGTTAGGCTATACCATTTAGTTACTCATAAATTCAATTAATAATGTTTTTTTTTTGGCTCCTCGTGAGTGATTCAATGTCGCCAATACTAAACAAATTACATCAACTGTGTTAAATAATAATCATTTTTTTAAACCTGTGGCTCGCTTGAACCCTCCAAAGTAATGGTGGATCCTCCTCTATTGTTCTTCATGTAATGTAATGCAAAATATATAATGCATCACATTCAAAGCCCTATTTAACAATTGGAACTTTTTATATTATAAATCTTGATAAATTTGTTGCTCATTTGACGGAAGAGATGATCTCCCGGTGTCAAACCTAATTATCAAACACCTAGCAACTCCGTAGACCAATCTATTTGTCAATCAATTTGGTACCGGAAAAAGTCCGTTGTTTGCTTTTTGGAGCTACTCGCATGACTCCTTTTTTTTTTGGAAGAATCTTGCAATTTGCAAAGAATACCCTTTCACTCAATATAGAGACAACCCCATGTTAAAGTCGACGCCTGCTTTAATTTGAGGATTTGGTCAAATGAGCATGAGAAAATAATAAAAACTTATCTTCTATGAGCTCGTATATTCGAATCTTACCGAAGTAAAATATTTTAAACTTCGAGGTTACTGGAAGGTCTATCCGGTAGTATTAATTTCAGGTCTCCAAAAGTAAGCGAGGTGCGCATAAACTGACCCGGACATCTATTTATGAGTGGACACCTACTCTCGTAAGGTTCATTTTGCCTTTCCATATCAATTATGCTTTTTAAATAATTGAGAAAAGCACAAAACAGTAAGAGGATAACAGAGCATTGCCAGCCCTGCCAATAAGAAGATTGCGGCGCTTCCTTTCCAACAGAGACCAGAAAGTAGGAATTGTTCTCACTCAAAGTAGGCCAAAAACTTACCCATTTTCGAATCATGGTTGGTGTAAAAAAAAACAATTCTTGCAATTGATTATAATAAAAACAAAACCAACAAAAGAGTTTCCCCTTAGGACATTGCCTCTTAATTTGGGACTACAACAAAAGAAGAAAACTTATTACTAATATTTTCAAAGTATCATATGGGTCATCTGGCATCGTCACTTGATATTCCCAGCAAATGAGAAATCGGAACACACATGATGCTATGATGCAAAGATGGGCGGGCCATTATCTCCTGCTCAGTTTAAAAAAAAAGTACATCATCGTCTTTCACTTCTCAAATTTTGTCGTTATGTGATTTGTTAAGAGCGTGCCATGTGAAAAACGCCCCATGGTAATCCAAAATTATTAAATTATTAATCAATCGGGATGAAGGATGTTTCTATCATCAAACTTGGAGACAAATTCATCGGACAGATATAGCAGATCCCACAAATTTGTGAGCTCAGCTCCATGCCTCCATCTTCTAAGTCTGTTTAGTGGCCTAACCTGTCACTAGGTTAGTCTTAGTCATGTGGTTGAGACGCAAGCTTAATAATCACTAGTGAGGCTGAACACACAGGATGCGTGTACAAGTCAAATAATCATGCAGAAGGGAAAAAAAAACCCAGTCTTGCATCCACCATTCATGCGAATAGATACAATAAGAAACAAGAAATTCCAATTGCTAAATATAATTGTTGTGTACTACACATGATATCCAACGAATTTTCGATTTCCTTTCCCCCCTTTCCTTGCGTCTTTTTTTTGAGATGAAACTTTCGACTTTGTATTCTTTCCTGTTTAGGATAGGATGTGCGGATTGAGCTCCTTGGATTGATTCTTACAGTCGTTTCTATGGAGTATTACTTGTACTTGACTCATTCGTTGGCTTCTTTTTCCTCTTCAATGGAATCGATACTGCTGCTGCGAAACGATGACGAATCAACCAAAGACAGAGAAAGAGTCGGAATACAGCTTTCAGACCGCGAAAACTTTGCCGAACGATCCATCATCCCTCTCGAGGCGGAGCCCTGTCTCGGACTGTTTGGCATCGACCTCAATGATCTCGGAGAATCCACACTTCGCCTGAGAATCTGCCTCATCGCCGATATCAGGTGAACCGCGGGATTAGGCGGCGGTCCTGCTGAGTTGAACTTCTTGCAAAAGTTTATGTGCTGCGTTAAGGCCTCCTCGGTGCTTATCATGCATCGAACAATTTCGTCCTTCACGGCTTCCGCGCATAGGCCGCAGATCCATTTTCCATAGTATCGCTCACGAATCCGTTCGATGTACGCGGGCGTGCACTCCTCTGTTAATCCACAGCAGTCGCATTTAACGGAGTCCACCTCGATTTGAGTGAGTTTCGTCGTAACAGCTTGTGGTTCCGTTGTAGTAGACATTACCATTGTTGCGGACATCCTACAAATTGAACGCAGACTCCTTCAAATCAATCATTCGAATCAATTGCGCAAAGAAAAACGATGAATCTATCCATACGCTACAAAAATCCAATCGAAGACTCCATCACAAGCTCAAAATGGCCACATGCTCACCCCAATTAATATTGATTTCCTTAATGAAACAAACAACGAAATTGAAAAATTCTGACACGAACTCATTCAAATTGTCACATACTCTCATTCAAATATAAAGAAACAATGAAATCCTAAATATCCAACAAACTTAAAATCGTCACGTAAGGATTCGAATTAGAAACTGTGTATATCAAATCAAAAGAGTAATGAAACAGTACTGAAATACCACCGCACCCATAATCTCTCGTTACATAATCATTCATATCATCATGTAGTATAACCTAAACTAGATGTACAACCATTACTAGTACGAAATCAAATGAAATCATAAAATCCAACACAAGCTGCAATTTGATTAGATAAGGACATAATAAAATCCGACACGAGCAAATTTCTTTAGATATTCATCCAAATCCAAATTAGATGCACGTAAGCCAAAATAAAACAAGTAGTAATGAGGAATCGAATCAGATCAAATTTAACGTTAGAATTAATTACCAGCAGAAGCAGAGGACAACAAATTAGGTTTTGTTCCTCCTGATCGGTCTCTGTTTTGGGTTAGTTTCGATTTTATCTCTCTTTTTCCCACTCTCCTTCTTCAACCCTGGCTTCTTCTTCAGGAATGAGAAATTCAAGCATCAATGACATTTCAATCAACACCAAAAAACAAAATCCCAGAACCGTGTTCGTATCTCAAAAATTATATATGTATGTATCTGAAAGAAACAGAGATCGCTTGCTTTTCGCTTCTTATCTGCAAAAACCTCCCAAGAAATTTAGAGAGAGAGATGATGATGGGCAATAATTTTGTAGAGAGAGAAAGAGGTCCAATGATTTGATTTGTGGGTGTGGGAGGAATCGGCTGATATATAGTGAAAGCCACGTAGACAGCGGTCTGTTGTGTGTACTGAATCGTAGCCGTAGATGGAAGGATTGACAGCTGTACAACAGTAGTATCGTGTTAGGAGAGACTACTTTGTTCCTTCTTCCCCACCCCAAAATGTGCTGGTTTAATTGGGAATAATTTTTCCGATTCTATTTCGGTTCTTGTTGACCAATACATGGCAGCCAGCTTGTTATTTGGAGGCGAATTACCGGGCTTTTAAACTGTCATTTGCAATATGACAGGTTAAATTTTGCCAAATTAGTAAGTTGTAGAAAGATTTAGAACTACGTATCTTTGAGAAATGCTAGATTTAGAATGGAGTAAATTAGAAATTAAAGAGATTGTAAATTTTCAATTATGGGCTAGATTACAAAATACTAGTGGACATGATTGGAGTATGTCTCCCCTGGGGATTCGGAGTGGGTGCTATGCGGCAAAATTACGTTGTTTTGCTTGATTTTTGTACACATCTCAAAGCTTCCAAGGCCTTGTTTGGAGAAAGAAAAAACAACTACAAAGTGCCTAAACCTAAACCCGAAATTCCTAAACCCGAAGTGCCTAAATCCAAGTACCTAAACCTACTATACCCTATCCCAAATAGCATAAATCCCCTAAAATTAAACCTCAAAATTAACTCTCCAAACAGAGCCATTGGATATACCAAGAAAATGAGCAAAACGACGTAATTTTACCGCACAACACCTCCCCCGGATCCACACACGCCTTTTGCCTATCTATTTGTTGTGGTTTATAGCTTTTCTTCCTAAATTGGCACTATTTCATAATTAATGTATTTCTGAATTTTAATTTGAGTCTATATACTTTTTAATCCGAAAATGCACACTTTTTAATTCCTTTGTATACGCGGTTTGACGTTATGAATGAAATTTTCATAAATGCTCAAAAAGAAGTTCCAAAACAAAGCCTTTGTAGCGTTGACCATAGCTCTACAGTTATTAGTACAGTATACTGGTGTCCCCGGCCAGAATCATACGTGCAAGTTTCCTTGTATGTGGCTCGTCCATGCTTACCGAGGCACTACCAGTGGCTCAACATGAGAGAAGGGGCCGAACTTCACACTTTCGTGTTCAAAGCATTGTTTAAGCGAGTAAGCAGCACCTACCAAGCAAAGCTTTCTTGAAGAAGCCAGGCTGGAATGCTTTCATCAAAGTGATGGAGTATTAATTTATTTAGGCCATAGGGCCACGTAGCCTAGGGTGGATATCCTTGCAGTGATCCTCTTGGATCCCAGTTTCTTGTTCATAAATATATCGACCCACCACAGGCATTCATATATATAATTCAATCTTTTTTCTTTTTTCTTTTTTTTATTTGGGGTTTGTTAATTAATTACTAGAACCTTTAGTCTATGGTTATTTATTGATGGCTGGACCAAGCATGCACCCAAGGGACACTCTTGTGTACGAAAGGGACCTCCACTGACGTGGTCGACGACAAAAACAAAATTGTTGAGGGGAAGAGTACTGTACAATGATTTTATTCGTGATTTCAACAACTAATAAAAAAAAACGCAGATGGGAAGTATAGCACGCGCAGTCATTCCTGGTCTCGTTCGCACAGCAAAAACAGTTTTATTAATTGATGATGATACTTACTTTGTTTTGGGTGATGCAGACTGTTTCGGACCAGCTTGTACACACGCAACACAAATTTTTCTCCACAATTTATTTGACAGCAGTTTCACGTGCTTAAGCATGAGAGTAAGGTGGCACACGTCAAAAGAATCTATAGGAATTGAACCCGTAATCTCACTAACGATGGTATCAACTCTCTTTCTGTAGGAATTGAACTCGTAATCTCACTGCAAACAAGCACAGATGCGTATGCAACTGTTAGACTAACTGCTCTGCTTGGACAGGCCAGGCCATATTGGATTCTCCTCTATTCCCAATTCTGATACCCTTTCCTAAAAGTTGAGCTTTCGTGATTATGACGTTTCTATCCTAACTAGCTAGTAGCCTAGTAGCATTGCTGTTGTCACAAAATTACTATGGTGACCTTTTGTTTACTAAGGCCCTGCTTGGATGGGGGTAAAGCCTCCCTCCAAAAATTATCAGGGGTGAAAAGAGTGGGTCCCATGCCTTTGCCTTGGTTTGGCAATCCAAAAATCCTCCCCTCTTAGTTTTCACCCCTTCTACATTTTCACCCCTTTAGGGGTTTTCTCCCGGATAAAATTTGGGCACCCTTAACCCTACCCAAAAATTATCCCCCGGTAGAGGGGCGTGATTTTGACGGTTGTATCCCTACTTATCCCCTTACCAACCTCCACCCTCCATCTCTACACTAAAGAATCCCACAAACAAATACAAAAAAATAAAACACAGATCTGATACCAGAGGGTAAAAACATAAATTATCTAAATACATACTTCTAAATCCGTTTGAAAAAAGGGAAAAAAAAAAAAAAAAAACTGGTACCAGATTTCACCGAAAATCCAAGGTGCTCCGATGGTGGTTTTGTTCGGATGGATTGGAAGGTCTCACCGAGTAGAACAACATTTCCTCTTGGCTTTTAGATCGAATCCCACGTAATAGCCTTCAATTTTAGGTTTGAAGATGAGATTGGGTATGGAGTTGGGGAAGAGAGAGAGACTGTGAACGGAAAAAAAGAAAAAAAGGCGAAGAAGATGAAAGAATGGGTACACTGACACATTTGTCTAATAATTATAGGTGAGAAATAACACTATACCCCCTCAACTAATTAGTAATACCTCCACCAATTTAAATTTAAAATAAAATTATTACAAAAAAATAAATTTCAATTTAATAAATTTATATAGCTGCTAATTGTCCAAAATTAATTAAATAGATTAAGTTTTGTAATTATATAATTAATTTAATGCATAATCAAGTTTAATACACCACAAGGGCAAAACAGTCGTTTGACAGCTTTTCCCATCATCTACCCCCTCTTATTTATAAAACATCCAAACCAAGTCAAAAGTTATCCCCCTGTTTTATCCCTCATCCAAACTATCTACTTTTTTTAACCCCCTCCATAAATATCACATCAATGTGGGCCAACCCTCTAAAAATAATACCCCCTCTTATCTTATCCCCCCTCTATAACTTATCCCCCTGAAATTTTAGCACCATCCAATCGGCCCCTAATGGTAAGACTTTTAAATTAATGTGAAAAGTCAAGCCTCAATTCACATGGAAACGAACGCACCATTATTTCACAGTACTCATGCATGCTTCACGTGGACATCGGGACCATTAGAATCATCAAGGATGAAGTCAGAGGAGGACAAGTGGTGGCGCTCGTCAGTACAAATTTTTCAAAAAGTACAATTCCTATGTAGAAAATAAAAATTTATTCCTTAATTATATAGGTTCGCCACCACTAAATTTGTTAAGGAATTGTGGGGGCCGCTTCTCCGATGCACCTCTTTGTGCCTTATGGGACGGGCAAATAGGGGGCAGGAATTGGTATTGGGGATCCGTCTGAAACCTGCACAAATAACGCCCATATTAGTGCCTCGCTAGGACGGTAGTAGTCCGAGAAAATACTCCGACGGTCTAGTAAGCCGCCAGTGGGAAGAAATATCACTGAAAGAAAAATGGTGTGTTCCTTTTTGGGGGAGAAAAGTCCTCTCTTTACCTGTGGGGGGAGCCTTTTCTTTTATAGGTGAGGGGAAGCTTCCCCAATACGCTAATCGTACCTCCCACACGCCGTTCTTTTCTGACTAAGCACATGGGCCAGCTATGATGACTTCGCCGCTCCGGCTGACGTCACCCTACTTGCCTGTCTATGCTCTCAACAACTCTCGGATATCCCCCGGTCCGTCATGTGGTCCGCCAGACGCCTCGAGCGCGACGTTCTGATGCCGCCTAACATCGTTTCAATCCCATCTGTCACTTGTCAAATCACCACCCACCCCTTGCCAGGGCGGCTACATTGGTCCTCGGCAGTACATCTCTCTTTCGGACGGCACCCTCAGTTCTCGGCCCTTAGGTCAGCCCACACTTTGGTTCTTGCCCCTCGGCAGCTAACTTTCAGGCAGGAAGCATGGCCTGACCGATGTCTCACGACGTCCTTCAGGGGCGGTTATCCTTATCCCCTTGGCAGTCTACAGCCTTACGACTGTGTACGCTCTGCCGAGGACGCCAGGAGCGTAGCTGAGAGGTTAACCCCCACTTTGAGCCGAGGGGGTTGGCGTCTGTCGAGGAGACTACTGCCGAAGCAATATATGTTGAGAGGGTACCAGGAGCATGGCCGAGGGGTTTACTCCCACTATGCACCGCAGGGAATGACGTTTACCGAGTCGTAGTTGACCTTGTGGGACATTTGGACCTCGGCTGCTACAGGAATATAGTCCCACATTGATATATATATATATATATTCTCAATTTAAGGTTGCAACATATGTGAATGTGAAAAAAATGCATGTGTTAGTAGTTAGTACCCTTACACAGAGAGTTTATGGGAGGTACATGTATGAACGTATGCACCATGCGGCCATGGTTGGTACAATTTGGGCCAGAAAAAGAATTTAGTACATATAGTTGAGCTCGATGGAGTACTGTTGGATTTTATTTGCTTAGTGTTCTTTTTTGTTAGGGAAAAGAAATATATTAGTCATTAAAAAAGACAAAGATTAAACGGACTAATGACACAACGGAAAGTGCCGCCCAAGGACCAAACATGAAACAGGCAAGATGGCAAGCCAACCAAACAGCAAAAACAGCAAACAAAAGAAAAACACACTTACCAAAACCAAAACTCCAACAAAGACCGAAAACTAACACCATGCCGGACAAACCAAAAGCATCCAAAAGCTAAAGGTTTGTTTCGAAGAGAGGAATAAAATAGAATTTTTTTTTTCTAAAAGCTATATATATATATATATATATATATATATATATATATATATATATATATATATATATATATATATTCACCAAGGATGAAAGTAATCCAAATTTTCAGTTTTTTTTTAATTTTTTATTTCTCAATATTTCTCAAATTTGTTTTTTTATATTTTGTACTTTCCAGTTTCTTGTTTTCTCATCGAGACACATCAATAATTCCTAAAATACTGACAGAAGTTTAAAAAAGCTCAGTAAAATGAAAAAAAAAAATCAAAACGTAAAGTAACCCATATGTTAAGGTATATTGTCAAAAATCAGATCTGTGAAAATACGAAAGCAAACAATTTGGAGAGCCGTTTGATTGTTAGACTATTTGTGAGAGAGTCCTTAATTTGGAAAGCTTCACACAACCACAAAGGGACATAGTCATACTTTTATTGTGTAGGCCTTGAGAACTAATAGACAGAGGGGGGTATGCGTAGCCTTGTGCTGCGCAGCGTGCTGTGTGGCGGCTTTAGGCATCGTTCCGACGATCGAAAACGTCCACCTCGTAGAGCTCGTCGAGTACTACAACTCCACCAAGTATCAATTCAATCGGATATCGTTAAGTGCATTATCGGAACGCATATAACTTGAAAAAAATCAGAACATATAAAACTTGAAACACTAGATGAAAACCATTGAACCCATTTTTTTCAAGTTATTTTAGTTCCAATGAAGAACTTAACGATCGAGTTGATTTTTGGTGGAGTTGTAGTACTCGACGAGCTCTACGAGGTGGACATTTCTGATCGTCGGAACGATACCTACACAGCGCCTAAAGCAGCCGCACAGCATGCTGCACAACACAAGGCAGCGCAGCACCACCGCCGCACAATCTAATAAGCCCTTCCTCTCTCTAATCTTTAATTTTACGGCAATTTGTCTAAAAGTCCAATGGTACGGATCTGTTGAGCCATTTAGTCCGGTCTAATTTTGAATGATGAGTCGTGTCCACTGAATTAAAAATCTTACTGTCATTAGACTGGACTAAATGGCTCAACAGATCCGTACCTTTGGACTTTTAGACAAATTGCCGAAGCTAGAAACTGAGAAAGAACATATTTTTCCTCTTTTTTTTTTTTTTGTGTGTGTGGGTAATTCTCTTGTTTGTTTTATAAGCAAGGAATACAATAACATACATAATAAAGTAAACTAAACAAAGATGACACTAATAAAGGAACTAGTTTTGTATTGCAGAACAGTGTTATTATTCAATAAGCGTGTATCATTTTTTATATTAATTAAGCATATTGATGAGTGATTAATCGATGAAAATATGTAATTTTTGGGTATTAGGTATGTTGATAGGTGATTAACATATGAGAAAGTATAAGTGATCAGATTAACATATGAGAAAGTGTATTCCTTCGAATACTAGAAATAATAAATCTTAGAACATTTGTACTTTACTCCCCCGCCTATGAAGATAATCCACTACAAAAAAAACTCTAATTTTCGGACAAAAAAATGAAGCACTTTCGACCATAATGTCTTACATTTAGTGACACAAAATTAAATAATTAATTGAAATTTTTATCCAAAATTTGCACATCTTTTATCTAGACTATCTTTGTGGGACGGAGAGAGGGAGAATATTGATATTAAGTGTCACCTTCAAATCGAAATCCTAACTCCGTCCCTGAATCACAAGTTTCGGTGTGCAAAGAGTCAACCCAGTTAGCCACACAACCTTTAATCCTTATGTGTGAACATTATGGTAGTTTTCATTTTGTAATTTGAAAAAATGAGTTGTGATGACCCCACGTTCCACGACAAAAAAAAGAAAGAAGAAGAAGTAATAATTAGTCCTTATTTTTTACAACAACTAATCAAGTCAATACAACGACTACCAAAGACCATTTTACTGGAGAAGTAATAATTAGTCCTTATTTTTGACAAAAAAAAAAATAAAAAAATTGACCTCTCAAGAGAGTGTACAAAATGGCCAACTAGCACTCTAAGTGGTTTAGAGGCATAAACTATGGATCATCCAAACAATGCGTTGTGGCTATGTCCTATCTCTATCAATCACAAGATTTTTCTTTTCACCTTAATTATAAATTTATTGCAAATTAGATCATGTGACTGAGTTAACTCATAGGACAGGGGAGATGCACCCTTCTAACGTTTCACAAAAGCATATTCTTTCTAGAACCCAAATTGAACTCTGTCTTTTTGCTGGACATTAATCCAAATCTCTCTTTGGAGGTTGCTTGATCTTTACTTCATCTCCAAGCTTGATTTGGTGAAACTTTTTAACTTTTTCTTTCTACTTACATACCCAAAATTCAATCACATAGATCAATTCACTTAATTACCCTTTGTTCGGTCGGATCTGAGAAGCAAATTAATTGGATTAGATATTCAAGGAGACCACGTGTCGAGTACTTTGCTGAAGTTTTTTTGTTCCGAATTCATGCAGTGGCCATCGAGTATATCATATCACAAAATCATAAGCAATATGTAGGGATATTGGTATGATTAAACCATCATTCTTTGTTTGATAGGAGTATATTCACACAAAAATGCTTTTCTAAACAAACTTCATGACCCACATATTTTTTTTTAAAAAAAACATGATTTTAATTCCAAATTATTAAAAAAAAAATGAAGAAAAGACATTTTAGTGGAGGGTCATGAGATTCTCGAATTGATTTGAGGTTGTGCATGCTCCATGTCAAGTTGGCATCATTAACAGAAGCCACCAAGATTAAAATAAATTAAGAAAAGGAAAAATAATGAGTGGGGTTTATGTATCGATCATTGAGTGCAATAATGCATGCCTTGTGATAGGTATGCATAATATATAGTCCATGCATGTCCATATGAGAAGAAGTACTCGTGCAAGTAAGGAAAGCTGTGCTCGATCGTCAAGTGGGTTGTCATTTAATTTCTGACACTTCGACATCAAGGTGAAGCAAATACTATATACTAGAAGCTAATAATATTTAGGGACATTTACCATTAGGTCACCCTTGGATCCCATAATTACCATCAAGTCAAGCTAAACTCTGAAAAATTCCCATCAACTCCTCAACCCGTATAAAAATGCCTAAATCGTAGGGTACCCTATGAAAGTGCCTAAAATCCTAGGGTACATTATGAAAGTGCCTAAACCACTAAACCCTATAATAGGAAAGTGCACCCTAAACCTAAACTCTAGGGTACCCTACGACTAGGGTATCCTTATGACTAGGGTACCCTACGACTAGTGTAATAACCCGAAATTTCGTAAATAAAAATTTCGATTTATTAATTCGATTAGTTATTTTTAATATCGCTAAATAAAATAATTTATTATTTAGTTTAAATAATTTGAATGAAACTAGATCTAGTTTGTTATTTCCTTTTATTTATTTTTTCCGCGCCGTAAAATAAACGCGTACACACCGGGTATTTCACCACACTGCGTCCGGAAGCCTTACTAAATCCCCAACTCTTATTTTATTTTATTAAAGCTAACCTTGATTAGGTGGGAGATTACTTATAACCTAAAACTAATCTTTAAGTTGGTGGGAAATTAGGTGGGAGATTACTTATAACCTAAAACTAATCTTTAAGTTGGTGGGAAATTTGGTGGGGAATTTCTTATAACCTAAAACTAATCTTTAAGTTGGTGGGAAATTTGGTGGGGAATTTCTTATAACCTAAAATTAGTCTTTAAAACCTAATTTTTGCTTTTGCAAAAGGTTGTTTGGACACTTGTGGGGAGGGTTTTTAGCTAGTGATTATTTTTGGGGGAGGTGAACCTCATTGCTTCACTATAAATAGCTCACTCTCCTTGCTTCATTTCACACCAAAACCTCCCAACTTCTCCACTTTGTGCTTTCTAGTGTTCTTGAGTGAGTTCTTGGGTGTTCTTCTTGAAACTCATCCTAAACCACCACACACCACCACTCTCGACCACCCCTAGATCTTAGAAAGGTAGAATAAGTTAGCAAGAAAGCGTTCGAGCAAAGGTCGACTAGTCGTTACGCCGCCGGAATTCAACTAGCTTATTGGCTTCCGACTAATCATCGGAATTAAGGTAGATACTTTATCTTAACTTTAGATTAGTATTTACTAGTTCATATTAAGGAGGTTATTATTTTGCTTAAACATGCCTAATTATGATTAAACGTGATTATGTTGGTGATTAGTGATTTTATGAACAATTAGACTTTGAAAAACACACTTAGTCGATACTATGCACGATTTGAAATTGACTTATCAAAATGCACCGTTATAATGCCGATGGACTTTTGGAAACTTAAAATATCCAGTTATAATGCCCGGATGAAAATCGACTTTTCAAATTTACGCTGTTATGCTGCCCAATTGATTTTTTTGGAAAATAGTCGACTAAACTTTTCTTAAAGCAACTTCAAAATGTTTTGACTGTACTTGGACTGTTGAGATTAACCCAAGGCTAACACCCTTGAGGGTCTGTCAAAAAAAGATATGCCTAGCGCTGTCTAAGAAAGGAATGGTGCCAGTAACTGCATTCGTGCGGCCATCCAGCCTGGGACTCTCCTGGTTATCTCATTTGTCTAAAGAAAGTCACCAACAAGATTTTGTACCTAAAGTAACACGGTTATCGTGAAATATTTTTAAACGAAAAGTTTATCTTGAAACGATTTCTAAACGGAAGATTTTTATGTAATATGGCATGTGCATGTTTTTCGAGACGGTACGACACGATACATTTTTCAAGAAAATGATCGATTGTTTTTACAAGAAGAAATAGAGATGAGAATGAAAATACTGTTGTAAATAAAATACTGCCATTAGAGTCCCGCCTCAGTTCCCCGGTGTGAACTGGTGGTCAAAGCTCAATGGAACTATACTATAAACAATACTGCCATTGGAGTCCCGCCTCAGTTCCCCGGTGTGAACTGGTGGTCAAAGCTCAATGGAACTATACTATAAACAATACTGCCATTGGAGTCCCGCCTCAGTTCCCCGGGGTGAACTGGTGGTCAAAGCTCAATGGAACTATACGGTAGTGCTGTTTGAAGTTTCTCCTCAAATTCCGCGGGTGAATTTGACGGTTAGAACTTACTCAGTACAACACATAGCAAGCGGACCTCATAAACAGACTGGTGGGGATTCAGTGATATGGGTAGCCGGGACTATGTCGTGTGTGACGCGGAGTTAGCGGACCTCATACTGCAGGAGTCAGTTTATGGGTAGCCGACCCTTTGTACGGAAAGGTTGGTGACCGTTAGAACGGGGTTGTAGAACGGGCCAATAACTTTCGAGAGATGTGAGATGTTGACATGGTTGAAATTTGAAGAAGAATGCTGTTATGAGAAAATGATGCGAGATACTGACACTATACTCTGGATTCTGAAATAATACGAGATACTGATTTTATTAAAGCTGCACTCTGATATGAAAAGAAATGGGATACTGATTTTTATTTAAGCTGCACTCTGATTTGATGTGATACTGATGCATTGACACGCATGAACTTACCGTTTTGATAAATGATTTTCAACTATTTACCTGCCAACAATATTGTTCTAGAATTGCTAGTTTAATGTTGGGGTACGGTATCTATTGAGCGTCCTCGCTCACGGTTTGCCCTGGCATAATACCACGATGTTGGTATTATGCTAGATTGTCACGATGAACAGAAGGAATAATATAGCGCCGGAGGAGCTGCCGACATGGAGCACGACCAGATCAAGGAACGTATGGAGCCATAGAGTCCACCCAGTCTACTTTTTTTGTAATCTGTGAAGGATAGATCATCTATATGTATTTTTGGTTATTATTATTACTGTTTAAGACCGACTTTAAATTGTAATAATAATCCATAACGTATCCCGAAAATGCGGGGCGTTACAAGTGGTATCAGAGCCCTAGGTTCAAACACTCGGCCTTGGGTAGAATGGGTAGATCACTTTCCGAGAGCGTAACCTGAATAAATGTCCGTACTTTGTACTTTTGCTACTTTAAAAATAGCCTATTTGCTAACGGTGTAGTTATAGGCATATATGAGCCATTACCAAGCGTAGGGAAGCGAAACGTGAGAACACTTAGGATTTGACTGTTTGTGACATGTGTCCTGCTCACATGTCAGTTTCAGTATAAATATGTGCTCAAAGATAACGTTTAGCAGCAGTAAATCCTTTCCGAATTTAGATTTTAGCCGTAGTATTGTGCTATTATTTTCAAAAAGGGTATTCTAGACTGAATTTCCCTACGAATTTCCAACTCTGGAATGGCGATTACACGTAACAATGGTGAGGACTCGTCCAACGGAACCAACGGTAACCCTGACCTCGCACAACTCGTGCAAGCCTTCATTGCTGCACTCAACGCGAACCGACTCCCACCAAACAACCAACACTGGAGGAGGAATGATTCCAAGCAAGGATCATCCAAAATTCTGGACGAGGTAGCACAATAGCCCGATGCTATAATTGCTCAAGTATTGGACATGTCAATCGTAACTGCCCCCACCCGAGGAAGGAGGAGACTAACACCAGAGTGATACGCCAAGGAAATAGTTCGGGAGGACCTATCAAGACTGTGCATAACAACAACGATCGTGGGCCCTACCCAGCCAAACTTAACCCTGCTCAGATTAATACCCAGCCTTGGAAAAGGGGTGACCGAAGGCAAGGACCATCGGGATCAACACACAATAACCCAACAATCTGATGCTTTAACTGTCAAGCCTTTGGGCATATCAGCCGTAATTGACCTAGGACAGTAGGACCCATAGATTTTGGATATCAGCAGCCCCAGCAATATCAACAGATTGACTTTGCCAATCCGAGCTTTGGGAAGCAACCTATACAATAGAATACTGGGCCAGAAAAGAAAGCATGTCGAGAATGTATTTCCCTTGAATGCTCCGAATGAAGTTGACCAGATGACCGAGAAGATTAGAACCTAGCCATAGTTAGGTTTTTAAATAAAATGTTGTTTTCACTTCTAGTATGAGAGGTTAACCTTTTGCTGTATTATAAGTAAACCTCGGTTGTAAGCAAACCTACAAGTCTGTCGGTTGTAGCAATAAAGCGAGTATTTAGTAAACCTTGTTGTACTTCCTTTAGCACCATTCTCACATTTTCAACACCACAACACAATTTCACACAAGGACTTGCTTTCTCTTAGCTTATGACTATGCCGATGAGCCGTCTTTTCCACCGTCCTGGCACGCTACCACCTCGACTGCCGCACAACCATCACTACCGGTGCCTTCTCCAGGACCATACGCTAGACTCTATCCTACTACTGTTTAGTACCTGCGTTCAAACTTTATTTGACACTGGAGCATCGTGTTCGTTTATATCAGCTGCATGCGTATCTACGCTAGGATTAGACACTGAACCCCTAGAGAACCAGATGACAATAGCATCACCTTTAAGCGCTAGTTTACCATTTAATCTAATCTGTAGAGGCTGCGAGTTAGAAGTAAGTAATATCCGACTAACCTGTGACTTACGCGTGATCGAGATGGTTGACTTCGACTTAATTATGGAGATGGATTGGCTGTCAACTCATCGAGCTGTCATTGATTACCATCAAAAGATAGTAACAGCTTTCACCCCTGATAGGACATGTTTCCGTTTTAAGGGGGATAGACAGGTTGTGAATTCGGCGACTCAACGCTCGTAGTGACAGAACCAACTGTTTAGATGGCTAGTTAGCCTCCAGTTGGAAGAATCTGACCGAGAAGAGTTAGGACTGCCACACATCGTCTGTGACTATGCTGACATGTTTCATGACAATCTACCTGGATTAACCGCCACAAAGATAGATCAATTTTACCATCAAGCTTCAACCTAGAACCGCCCTAATTTCGATAGCCCCATACCATATAGCGCCGACAGAACTGAAGGAATTGAAGACCCAACTACAAGAGTCGTCAGAGTAATGATACATCAAACCGAGTACTTCACCATGAGGAGCACCTGCACTGTTCGTGAAGAAGAAAGAAGGAACCTTACGACTGTGCATTGACTATAGGCAACTGAACCAAGTCGCGATCAAGAATCGCTATCCACTGTCTAGAATAAATGACCTGCTTGATCAGTTGAAGGGAGCAACTTGTTTCTTGAAAATTGATCTAAGATCAGGATATCATCAGTTGAGAGTACGAGATGAGGACATCTCGAAGACCGCATTCAGGACAAGATACATACACTACAAGTTCGTGGTCATGTCGTTTGGATTGATGAATGCTCCGAAAATATTCATGTGTCTCATGAACAAGATATTCCAACCCTATTTGGATAGATTTGTGGTGGTGTTCATTGACGATATATTGATATACTCAGCCAATAGAGTGGAGCATGAAGGACACCAGAGGCCTGGAGGAGAGTTGCAGCCGCTACCAATTCCATAGTGGAAATGGGAGCATATTTCGATGGATTTTTTTTTGACTGGACTTCCGAGATCATTAAAGTCAAACACCGCTGTGTGGATAATTGTTGACCGTCTCACTAAGTCGGCACACATTTTGCCAGTGAAAATAACGGAAAACATGGAAGCATTGGGAATGCACTACTTACTAGAGATAGTACGACTACATTGAGTACTAGTATCAATCGTATCAGACAGAAATCCTAGATTTGTCTCACAGTTCTGGAAAGGACTACAAAGGGCACTAGGGACTGACATTCGTCTCAGTACTGCTTTTCATCCGCAGACTGATGGACAGACGGAGAGGACAATCCAGATATTGGAGGACATGCTTAGGGCTTGCACCTTAGATTTCACAGGGAATTGGGAACGACATCTACCATTAGTAGAATTCGCCTACAATAACAGTTATCAAGCTAGCATAGAGATGGCCCTACGAAGCTCTGTACGGCCGCCCGTGTCGATCACAAGTTTGTTGGACTGATGCCGGAGAGATAGGATTACTAGAACCTGAAATGGTTAGAGACACGACGAGAAGATTAAGCCTATCCAACAGAGACTGCTTACTGCGCAGAGCCAACAGAAGAATTATGCGGATCGAAGAAACAGACCCTTGTCGTTCAAAGAGGGAGATCACGTGTTTCAGAAAAAAAAAAAAAAAAAAAAAAAAAAAAAAAAAAAAAAAAAATTCGGCCCCGAAGAGGAGTAATTAGATTCCGGAAGAAAGGGAAGCTTTCTCCGCGATATATCGGCCCATTGGAGATTTTGGAGAAAATCGAACAAGTGGCCTACCGATTAGCACTCCCACCACAGATACCGAGTGCATAACATTTTTCACGACTTTATGTTAAGGAAGTATCTCGCCTTGCCAAAACACGTGTTAAATTAGGAATATCTCGACATAGATGAGGACGCAACTTTTGAGGAAGAACCAATTGAAATTCGGGACAGCATGGAGAAGCGTATCCGCAACAGAATCATTCAGTTAGTACGAGTATTATGGAAAGATCGAAAAATAGAGGAAAAACCTCGGGAACGAGAAGAAGCCATGAGAGCCAACTATCCACAATTGTTTCCATCCGTTGAGTAATTCGAATTTCGAGGACGAAATTTGTTAAGGGGGATAGATTGTAATAACCCGAAATTTCGTAAATAAAAATTTCGATTTATTAATTCGATTAGTTATTTTTAATATCGCTAAATAAAATAATTTATTATTTAGTTTAAATAATTTGAATGAAACTAGATCTAGTTTGTTATTTCCTTTTATTTATTTTTCCGCGCCGTAAAATAAACGCGTACACACCGGGTATTTCACCACACTGCGTCCGGAAGCCTTACTAAATCCCCAACTCTTATTTTATTTTATTAAAGCTAACCTTGATTAGGTGGGAGATTACTTATAACCTAAAACTAATCTTTAAGTTGGTGGGAAATTAGGTGGGAGATTACTTATAACCTAAAACTAATCTTTAAGTTGGTGGGAAATTTGGTGGGGAATTTCTTATAACCTAAAACTAATCTTTAAGTTGGTGGGAAATTTGGTGGGGAATTTCTTATAACCTAAAATTAGTCTTTAAAACCTAATTTTTGCTTTTGCAAAAGGTTGTTTGGACACTTGTGGGGAGGGTTTTTAGCTAGTGATTATTTTTGGGGGAGGTGAACCTCATTGCTTCACTATAAATAGCTCACTCTCCTTGCTTCATTTCACACCAAAACCTCCCAACTTCTCCACTTTGTGCTTTCTAGTGTTCTTGAGTGAGTTCTTGGGTGTTCTTCTTGAAACTCATCCTAAACCACCACACACCACCACTCTCGACCACCCCTAGATCTTAGAAAGGTAGAATAAGTTAGCAAGAAAGCGTTCGAGCAAAGGTCGACTAGTCGTTACGCCGCCGGAATTCAACTAGCTTATTGGCTTCCGACTAATCATCGGAATTAAGGTAGATACTTTATCTTAACTTTAGATTAGTATTTACTAGTTCATATTAAGGAGGTTATTATTTTGCTTAAACATGCCTAATTATGATTAAACGTGATTATGTTGGTGATTAGTGATTTTATGAACAATTAGACTTTGAAAAACACACTTAGTCGATACTATGCACGATTTGAAATTGACTTATCAAAATGCACCGTTATAATGCCGATGGACTTTTGGAAACTTAAAATATCCAGTTATAATGCCCGGATGAAAATCGACTTTTCAAATTTACGCTGTTATGCTGCCCAATTGATTTTTTTGGAAAATAGTCGACTAAACTTTTCTTAAAGCAACTTCAAAATGTTTTGACTGTACTTGGACTGTTGAGATTAACCCAAGGCTAACACCCTTGAGGGTCTGTCAAAAAAAGATATGCCTAGCGCTGTCTAAGAAAGGAATGGTGCCAGTAACTGCATTCGTGCGGCCATCCAGCCTGGGACTCTCCTGGTTATCTCATTTGTCTAAAGAAAGTCACCAACAAGATTTTGTACCTAAAGTAACACGGTTATCGTGAAATATTTTTAAACGAAAAGTTTATCTTGAAACGATTTCTAAACGGAAGATTTTTATGTAATATGGCATGTGCATGTTTTTCGAGACGGTACGACACGATACATTTTTCAAGAAAATGATCGATTGTTTTTACAAGAAGAAATAGAGATGAGAATGAAAATACTGTTGTAAATAAAATACTGCCATTAGAGTCCCGCCTCAGTTCCCCGGTGTGAACTGGTGGTCAAAGCTCAATGGAACTATACTATAAACAATACTGCCATTGGAGTCCCGCCTCAGTTCCCCGGTGTGAACTGGTGGTCAAAGCTCAATGGAACTATACTATAAACAATACTGCCATTGGAGTCCCGCCTCAGTTCCCCGGGGTGAACTGGTGGTCAAAGCTCAATGGAACTATACGGTAGTGCTGTTTGAAGTTTCTCCTCAAATTCCGCGGGTGAATTTGACGGTTAGAACTTACTCAGTACAACACATAGCAAGCGGACCTCATAAACAGACTGGTGGGGATTCAGTGATATGGGTAGCCGGGACTATGTCGTGTGTGACGCGGAGTTAGCGGACCTCATACTGCAGGAGTCAGTTTATGGGTAGCCGACCCTTTGTACGGAAAGGTTGGTGACCGTTAGAACGGGGTTGTAGAACGGGCCAATAACTTTCGAGAGATGTGAGATGTTGACATGGTTGAAATTTGAAGAAGAATGCTGTTATGAGAAAATGATGCGAGATACTGACACTATACTCTGGATTCTGAAATAATACGAGATACTGATTTTATTAAAGCTGCACTCTGATATGAAAAGAAATGGGATACTGATTTTTATTTAAGCTGCACTCTGATTTGATGTGATACTGATGCATTGACACGCATGAACTTACCGTTTTGATAAATGATTTTCAACTATTTACCTGCCAACAATATTGTTCTAGAATTGCTAGTTTAATGTTGGGGTACGGTATCTATTGAGCGTCCTCGCTCACGGTTTGCCCTGGCATAATACCACGATGTTGGTATTATGCTAGATTGTCACGATGAACAGAAGGAATAATATAGCGCCGGAGGAGCTGCCGACATGGAGCACGACCAGATCAAGGAACGTATGGAGCCATAGAGTCCACCCAGTCTACTTTTTTTGTAATCTGTGAAGGATAGATCATCTATATGTATTTTTGGTTATTATTATTACTGTTTAAGACCGACTTTAAATTGTAATAATAATCCATAACGTATCCCGAAAATGCGGGGCGTTACAACTAGAGTACCCAATGAAAGTGCCTAAAATCCTAGGGTACCCTACGGCTAAGGTACCCTATGAAAGTGCCTAAAATCCTAGGGTATCCTATGACTAGGGTACCCCATGAAAGTGCCTAAAATCTTAGGGTACTCTATGAAAGTGCCTAAACCACTAAAACCCTATAATAGGAAAGTGCATCCTAAACCTAAACTCTAGGGTACCCTACGACTAGGGTACCTTATGAAAGTGTCTAAAATCTTAGGGTACTCTATGAAAATGCTTAAACCACTAAAACCCTATAATAGGAAAGTGCACCCTAAACCTAAACTCCAAAAAAGAGTGACTTACCTTAGTGGTAATTAAAAAAAATGACTTACCTTATTGGTAATTAGACATCTCTTTTCTAGACCTAGAGGTAATAATCTGTAATATTTACTACTCTTTATTCGGTGATTATAATGATCATTAAGTGGTGTCAACCTCAACGACAAATTATTCAATCTTCCCCCTAGGGTACAGTAACTCATGCATGTGGTGCCCCAAGCATTTTTTTTTTTAAAGTCAATTATAAACTCTAGCCTCCATAGATATATGTGGTGAGGAACCACTTGGGATACCACCACGGCGTACCCTAAGGGCACTACTTAAATTATTCCTTCTATCTCGACATGTGGATGCTTTTGTCGAACGGCAAAATTTTTTTTTATTAATCTTGAAATTGTTACGATAGGAGTAAGGAAATAGCATCATACTCAAAAAACAATCATCTGCTCGAGTCCCAAAACAACAATTTACAAGAAATCAATTGAGGACATCCCTCAGGCGAAAGTCCACCTAAAAGCTGAAACCCAACAACCTGATGGATCTAAACATTCCCGAATAACACGATCAACAAATAAAACCCTAATTAGCAACCCGACAGCAAGAAAACCACCACCACCTCTACCAAGCCCATCGCCTCCACGTACGGCTACCTGAATGGGAATGACTATTAAAAACAACTTCATTGGGAAAAATGTAATTACACGATACGTCTTTGGAGTTTGGAGCTCTTCTCTTCCTTTTCCAATCTACTCACTAAGACATGAGAACCTCAATAACTTTACATAATAGTTGATGAAAATCTAATAGACTTGTTCTGCTCAGAGAGTAAATCACAGGGGCAAAAAAAAATCACTCCTATTTTTCGTTTCGCTTAATGGCAAAACAAATGTAAAATGGAGGTAATCATGTGTAGAAGTTCATTTTGTCCAAGTCATGGTACAATACTTATCTTTTCCATTTACACAGCAATGCTTAATTCTTTCTTTGGAACCCCAGTAGAATGGCACCAGAAGAGAGTGATTAAAACAAAGTTAGAATTTGATTCTCCATTTGAATGCTTGGCCATCGTAAATCCTGTGCATTCCGAAATCTTCATCTCTTGACTGAGAACGCGAGAGCACGCAATGGGGGTAGGGTTGTTAGGAACATCGCTCATGATATCATTGATATGAACCAAACTGTAACACAAAGTTAGGCAAAGGAAGTGAAATATAAGGACGATTGATGTCGGCTCGTTGTGTCTCTTGAGTTGCCAAATTATGTTGTTAGTTTATATCCCTTGCTATTGTTTTCCTTGCATATTTTATACGACTTTTACATGGATCGAGGTGGTTGTTGAACATTGTCCGAATCAAAAGCGATTGTAAAAGATAGGAGCAATCTGGAAAATTGGCTCATTTGAAGAAACCGTCTGGTCTTACATCCTAATAACAATGTTTATAAGTCTTGACTGGTGGAGTATAATACGATACTCCTGATCGAGATCCACGCGATATACGTAGATTTAAGGTATCCTAATGGATTTCAGCAGAACTTTAACTTTTTGTTCCTTATTACATGGGTTCTGGGTATCATTTATTACCAAGTCAGGAACGGAGATTTCCTTCACGCTTCCATGCTTTCTTTCTCTTCATCACGGCGACGTGAATTTAATTGATTAAATTGAAAATGAAGAACAACACTGGCGATTTTTCTAATTTCTTGAGAAAAAATTACACTTTTTCAAGGAACAAAAGTAATCGGCCAGAGAAATTGAAAATGAAGGCTAAAGATCTGTGAATTTGCATGCGGAGATGCGAATTTCTGCATGTACCGTAGAATAGAATTCGTTTAGGCTGGGTTGAATTGGGGGATCAGATATTCAGATCTGATAATTGGAGTACAACTTTTTTGAATGGATCTTGTGTTGTAGTATTGTTTATCTGAAAGGAAAAGCTCATGAGACAAATAAGAGCATCTCTGATGCACATTGAGGGAAGATTTAGGCTCCGTTTGTTTCGACGTAAAATATTTTACACCGGAAAATATTCTTCGTGTAAAATGATTTTGGTCAAAAATAAAATCTTGTTTTTATTTTTCAGTGTTTGGTTGGCATTTGGACAAAAATTCATTAGCAAACAACATATTGCTATTGAACCTCACAATCTTATTAAAATTTATCAAATTGGATTGAGTAATTAGATACACGTAATCGTTATATACATGTGTAATGTGTGTGTGTATATACACACTTATGTATCTATATATGCAATAAAAGTAGTTGTTCCAATGTAGAGTTGTCTCACTCTCTCTCCAGCGCTCTCTCTCTCTCTTCACCTCTGTTTTTTACAGTACTTTTTTTCTCTCTTGCTCTACGTCCGCCTGTGTAGGAGGTTGCCAGGTTGCCAATTGCTAAAAAGAGATCATATGCAGTTGTGGAGAACCCTTGGGAAAATGACTTACGGGAATTTCTGTAGTAAAACATTTTCCTCCATATGAGGGAAAACATTTTACTTAGGAAAACATTTTACACAAAATCTATCCAACCAAACACCGGAAAATGGGAAAATATTTTACAGGAAAATATTTTACGTCCAAACAAACGGAGCCTTAGTACTTCTCTTTTTTTCAACTTTTTGTACTTGTGGGATTTATCGTCTTTTTTAGAGATTTGATCTCTAAATTTATTTTTGGGTATCCAAATTACCCATGTTTTCATTTTGGTCCCCAGATCTCTAAAAAAATGATGGGTCCCTAAAAAAAATACAAGAAGTTGAAGAAAATATATAGAGGGTAAATTTCAAAATTTTCACTGAATATGTCACATCCGATCTTTAAGAATCAAAATTTAGATATAGAGATGCATTGAAGATGCTATCATTCACATCAAATTGAAGATGAGGAGAAGAGAGAGAAAGTGGAATGTGTGTGTGTGTGTGTGTGAGAGAGAGAGAGAGAGAGAGATGGAGCAGATGTGCAAATGGGATAAATGGGGATGTTGTACGCCTCTATTTTTTTTCCCAATTTGTGAAATTCACGAGTTCGAAGCTCGTGAAATTTATTATGAAATTCACGAGTTCTAAGTTGGTTTTGTTGATTCGTAAATGTTGAATGGAATCTCGAGCTCATAATCTGAATGAGAATCACAACTCAAATTCAATGAAAATTCACGAACTCTAAATTAGTTGTGTTTTGAAATCCAGTGAATTTCACTCCAGAAAATTTGCCAGCTGCAAAAGGTTGCAGTCGGAAGTGGATGTTGGGTGGAGGTGGAAAGTGGCAGGTGAAAGGAGAATAAAATGTAAATTTGTGTTTGAAGGGTAAAAGGGTAATCTTCAATTTGTTGATCGTGATTTACTTGGATCGGTTCGACATGGGCCCAAAATTTTTCGGGCCCAAGAGTATCTCCAATCATGCTGTCATTTCGTAATTTTGAAGAATGAATGCACTCCAATATTGCTTTATTTCTCTTTTTCAAAATGAAGAATCATCTTTTGTTCTTCATTATGAAAACTCCTTCAAATTTTGAAAAATGTTCTTCACATATATTTATACAATAAACATTGTATAACTTTTAACATTGTGATCCAATGGCGATAAAATTAGTACTATTAAAAGGATATTGTCGTTTTAACAATACTTTTAAAATAAGACCAATGCTAATGTTAAAAAATTAACATTCAAAATTTTGGAAGGCAAAAGAGAGATGATTGAGTTTTGTGTGTATTATTTGAAAAATGAAGATAGAAATAAAGACTTGTGGTTGGAGTTTGAGTAAGGAGTACCATTTTTTATATTCGTTTTTCGAATAAAGAACAACATTGTGATTCTTCAAAATGAAAAATTAGGTTGGAGATGCTCTGTGAAATAGTAATTTTTTCCTTTGCACAGAAATTACAAATAGCTAAAGTAGGCCCCGTTCGGGCTTTTAGATTTTTGTGGCTTTTTAATTTGATGTATTGTGAGAGAATGACATTTGAGAGAAATTAAGAATCTTGTAGTGCGGCATCGGAGCCATCGATCGCATAATCGACGACTCAAATGATCAGAGTTGTCCATTACTAAGATAAATTCTAATTATGAATTACCGAGATCAATGATTTAGGTGCCGCACAACAAAATCCCTAGATTCGCATCGAGTCAGAATCGCCATTATATTGATTACATCAGCATCACACGCACACATACAAAAAAAAAAAGAAGAAGAAGAAGAAGAAAAAAAAAGGTTCTGCTTACATTTTTTCAAATATTTTTCTCGTCGAAGGCCAGGGTAATAGAAGTGTCTTTGGCTGCAGCAGAGCCAAAGCAAACATCTTTCCAAACCAAGAAACTCCAGCCGCGAGTTCATGGGGAACTCCGAACCCTAATTATTCTTCCCAAATCCAATACCCTCTAACTTTCCCTTATTTTCTTTCAGTTTCTCATCCTTCTCTCTCGCTCTCTCCAATTATTCTTGTCCGATATTGGACAACTTCCTGTGAGATTGGATCTGAGTGTTATTTCGAACCACTCAGTTTCCAATCCGAAGGAATAACCCAAAGTAGGAATTTTTGTGCTTTGTTTTGTGGGTATTTTGGGATTCAGCAGACTCTAGGGTTTTTAGATCTGAAGAACTGTGTTACTGAAGTTTGGTGTTTGATAACGACTTCTTATTTTGTGTAGTCAGTGCTTTTGGGAAGAGTTCGAGGTCTTTAATTTAGGGTTTCTGTTACGAATAGGTTTCAGTTGAGGATTTTAGCTTAGGTTTGGTGATAGGCATCAGAGAGGGTCTGAGCTGCCAATGCCATTTGCTTCGATTTTGGAGGATTTTTCGGTGATTTTTCAGATACCGAAAACGTTTCAGCTCAATGTCTTGGGCAGGACCGGAGGATATTTATCTATCTACTTCTCTTGCAAGCTATCTTGATAGTAAGCTTCCCAGCAAATTCTCTTGTAACTAATTTTTGGTATGATACTTGTGTTGTGAGTTTAATTTAGACTGTTATTTGTGGGATTTCAGCTGTTTCTAACTCTATATTTTGACAAAAATTGAATATCTTCAATTCCAAATATTGGTTTTTGCCTGTTTTAGCTTTTGGTTACGCGATATTCGTAGCATGTGAAAAGTTGTTAACTTTTCGTTCATGTGATGGAGAATAATGTTATTGTGAAGTTATGGCGAAGAAACTTTATAGCGGCATTAGCTGTTGCATACAAGAACGGTTGGCGGAGAAATCTCTGTTGATGATTTGATGTTTTTCATTTACTTCACTTTTGTTGTTTTGAAGTCTTCTTTAATTGTACGTGCATGTATGTTTGCAAGGCAAGTCATCCATGAGAAAAATGGTCTGTACACATATACACCAATAAAATGAGGGATAGAGTTGGATTCTTGAAAACCGATAAAATGTTGGTTGATATGAGTGTTAGAAGGATTTCAATAGAATTTGAACCTCATCTATTCTACTGTAGAGAGGGTCCAAAGGGAGAAGACCAATTGGTGTGGACAAATTTTTGAATCTTCGTCACAAAATTGATTTCCAATATTGTCCATACAAAAAATTGTACTATTTTACATTTGTTTTCACTATACATGAATTAACTGTTAGGGCAAAATAGTAAAACCACTCCAACTCAACCACCCACTCCCATACCAGAAAAACTACCCAACCCCATACCCAAAAACTACCACTTCCCCTCTCCCCCCTCCACATATTTACACTTGCACACATAGAGCGTGTGCCCAACCCCTAGTAACTAAGAAAATATTTGAGTTAGTTGTCTTTTCTTGGATATTTCCCAAAATCTTTGGGTAAAAGTCATAATTTTCCCCAATTCCGATTCCTCTCGTCGATACAAACCTACAATAACCAAAAGTTTGACGCAAAACTAACAAACGCGAAAATAAAAATTGAATAAAGTCAAAGCAAAAAATCCTTAAGCCAATGGCATTGGAACGGACTCTAAGAAGTATGTTTTGGGTGAGACTCTTATAGAGAGGAGCTATGCCTTTATTTGGATGTTGTCTTGCACGCCACATTCTTTTACATGTTTAGTGAATAATGGGCACACCTTGGACATGACCAGTTGTGATTACATTTTATGTCTTGAATAAACACAATATAGCTGACACTAGTCAGTAGTCACGGATATGGGTTGGGTTCACAGTTCTGATTTGTTGCGTGAAATGCAAAATTTGGACCCTGTTTTATGTGAGATGTCATGTATGTGTCTATCTCCACTGTCCAGTTCTCTAGTTTCCTAGCCGTTGCTTGTTCTAGCATATACGTTTTGAATATGGTTGTTTCATGTATCTTTGTTGGTGCAAAGTGTGTTGTGTGTGCCAGTTGATGTAGAGTCCTGTAGGAAAAAAATATTACTATTGATTTAGCTTTATATTTTGCTGTCAAATATACGTAACATATGAATGACTATTTGTTTTCACGCTGGAAAATATATTGAGTCTATGATATATACAGTTGAATACGGTTTTGGGGGCTGTTACCAACATACAATCTGATTACATGGAGCAATAAATTGTTGCTAAACAAATGCTGGCATTCTCAAGCTCCACTGTTTCCCCCTCTTGTTAGGGACTTAGGGTGGTCATGCTACCTTTGCTGTATTGTCTCTTTTCCTGTTCTAGCCTAGCTTTGTTCTTTGGTAATCGTTGACTATCACACCCCCATTTGTTAGTTGCTGTCAACATGCAACACAGGTTTACTAGTTCGGTAGTTATTGCGCTGAAGTTTAATTCCAACAATTTCTCCTGCTCCTCAAAAGCCCACATGAATGGAGTTGATGCTCCCTCCGTGGGGCTTTGACATTGCCAAATAGATAATTTAACCGCATTTTATTCTGCAAGTTGGTCATTCACATGTCGTGTTTGCAATAAGCCTATAATTGTAATAGTTTGGTTACAATCACATGATTATGAGAGTCCCAGCCCCTGTAGTTCTTTTGCATTTACTGTTTTACCTTTTGACATTCTTTATGTATTTTTTTTGCAGAGAAGCTTCTTGTATTGCTGCGGGATGGTAGAAAGTTGTTGGGAATACTTCGTTCTTTTGATCAATTTGGTACCATTGTTTGTATTTCTGTGATTGATTTGGATTTCATGTCCTTTTTAGTGGTCTCTTGACTCACAATCTCTATATCTTATTTTCAGCCAATGCTGTTCTAGAAGGTGCATGTGAGCGAGTTATTGTTGGTGAATTGTACTGTGACATTCCATTAGGTCTATATGTCATCCGTGGGGAGAATGTCGTTTTAATCGGCGAGCTGGTATGAATTTATTTGTCGCCTTCTCTTTGAAATTGCTGTGTGTAGTAACCAACATTGTGATTCTTAGTATATGTTTCTGATTGTTCAGGACTTGGAAAAGGAGGAGCTTCCTTCACATATGACGCGCGTATCAGAGGCAGAGATAAAAAGGGTAAGTGTTATTTTTGGTGTCCTCAAACTGCATATATTTGGGACGATTATGGAGTACCATGATGCACTAGCTGTTCTCTTGCTGAGGCACCTATCTTCCTTGCTTGCATGATTCAATGGGATGTCCTCATGCTGGTTATTAAATCTTTTGGCTATTTCTGTATCACTGTATATGTCCTCCATTGTCGACAGAAACGACTCAGACTTTTTCTGCTTCCAATTATGGCATTCAATATGAATTTCAGCTACTAAAATAGTACCCAGTCAAGTTTTCTAGTCCTCATGCTGCTAATTACAATTCTTACTAGTTTCTTAGCCTCGTTTAAGTTGCTGATCAACGAGGTTATAGAAAACAGCTTTTGGGTGATGACTTGATGGCAGTTATTTGTCTAAATTGGTAGTGCATAGCTAAAGCATCCAACTTGAAAGCAATTGGCTAGGTCATATTTGGAGGTTATAATTAACCAATATGGGACAATCTCCAAGAATTAGTGGGACATAATCAAGCATGGGAATTGAAAGCAGGAAATCTTGTAATTCAACACTGAATATTTGGTCTATCTCTATTCTACCCCTCCCAACTTTACCTCGTGTGAAAGTGATTTTGAAAAGGATATTCGAAAAACCACTAATTTGTATGACACTTCTGCAGTCGGTCTGACAGCCACCCTCTCCTGTACAAGTCACTAGTTCTTAATTTTTTTTTCTTTTCCCTCTTCTGGTTTCTAGCTCTGCATCCCTCCACGACAGCTGTTTGAAATTATGTACTTCTGACAGGCACAAAAAGCGGAAAGGGATGCTACGGATCTTAAAGGTTCCATGAGAAAGAGGATGGAGTTCCTTGATATGGACTAATGAGTATGTCTGCAACATCCAGTCCTGCGTTTTGTGAAGCCCATGCCATATCACCCGCAAATATTATCGCGGCTGGTAGATGTTGGGGATTAAGAAGGGATGGATGGTTGTTTTGCTTCTCTCTCTCTCTCTCAAAATATCGTTCTGTAACATTTGCAAAACATTGATTTCACAAGGTTGAAAATGGGATATTCATATTTTCATTGTCTTAAATTTGTCAAAGTACACCCTCTTAGTGGGGATTCTAAAGAGAGTGGAGCTGGAGACCACACAGAAATGCCCGGAAATCTTTGCTTCCATTTTTTTTATGTAAACTCGATTTTGGGTGGACTTTGGTTTCTAAATAGGTGGCAGATTGTTGAGAAGGCGACGTGGGGTTCGGCATTTTGATCCACTTGAGTTCATACATCATTCTTTGTTTAGTCACTTGCGTTAGTTATTGTTATTAGTGCTGTGCTTGTTTTGTTAGTCTTTTTAATTTGCTTGTCCTGCCACATTCCTTTATGGTTTGTCTCGGCTAACGGGCTAAGATAATGCACTTCAAAAACTGGCAAAAGGCATTTTTGTTTCTCATTCGTGAAAAGAGGAATTCGTGGTAAAAGAAACACAACTTGCAGCATCCCTTTAGCTTTCAAAAAAATTGGCAAGCTTGAGGCTACAGACAACACCGGAAACGGGCATTTTGGTTTCAGTTTTAGTTCTGCGTAGTTGATTTCAGATGGACTTTGGTTTCTAAATAAGGTGGCACGTTGTTGAAATTGTGAGGTGGGGTTTGGCATTTGTCTATTTGAGTCAACGTACTTGCTCTTGGTTAAGTTATTTGTACGTTTTTTTTTTGGGTAAGTAAAATTTTATGGCAAATGAGCAAGGAGCTACAAAGTATCAACAGGGGCATACCCCTGGAATGAAAACATCAAAAACAAACTATAACAAACCAAAATTCAAACCATATACAACAAAAGCAGACTCTATGGGCAGTGGTTAACAGAAAAAAATCTTGGAGTCTCAAAGTCCGTCTTCATACAGCCTTTGATTCTGGGCTGAAAGTTTAATGGTGACCAAGAGCTGACCTTGGCTCTATTGACCTTGGCTCTAATGGAATTGAAAATGGCTAGAGACACTCCATCCACATCCCTAGCTTTTCCTTGAAAAATTCGCATGTTACATTCCTCTCATAGAGTGTAAATGGAAACTGCCATTGACAACTTGTAAAGAGCATCACGAAAGCTTTTCCCTTCCCTGTTATGTACTACCCACAACAATTCCTGGGCAGAAGGTAAAATAGGCCGAGAGATTCCATTCCTAACCAGAATTTCTCCATATCAATGAAGAAAATGGCAATCAAATGAGAGATGACTATGAGATTCCAAACCAGTCAAACATAAAGGATCATAAACTATGGTTTTGGTCCGTCATTCATTTGCATGTCCTGCCGCATCCCTCTATGGTCTGTCTCGGTTAAGAGCTCACATGTCCAAAAGCAGCAACGGGCATTTTGGTTTCTCTTTCAAGAAAAAAGAAGTGGTATCTCTTTTAGAGAAGCAGCTTTCTTAGTTAAAGAGCACCACTCGATCAACGTTGTCTTGCAGCATCCCATTAGAGTTCAATATGCCGAGCCTGGGAATTGGGATACAGTTTTTGTGGCCAGTTTTCGGTGTTCTTTTTTTTTTGGTGATAAGTTATTTCTTGTATTAAATTGCAAACCCAATAAGCCAACAGCCCAGGGGCGTATCCAGCATACATCCAAAGCAGTGGTCAAAACAATCCTACCCAAAACCAGCAAAAAAACTGAAAGGTAAAAACGGTACCTGCCAACAACCTCAGACACACTAAGCCTTACTCTGAGAAGGCCACTCCTTCCTCAGAGAGCATAGAAATTATCTTGATGGAGGAGTTCGGTGTTCTTAGGATAACCTGGTCCAGAGCAATAGCTTTCTTCCTCAAAATCCTTCAATTTCGTTCCATCTAAAGACCACAAACATTACATTCACGCATCTGTAGCCTTACCCATTAAACAGACAGCGATCTCCTTCAATTTAGATTATACACTCTGAGTTCTTCTCTATCCCCAAACAACCATCCACACAGCTTCTGAGAAAGGAACACTCCCCCAGTCGGTGCCGCTACTGTCTTGAACTGCTAGGACATCTCCATTGACCATGATGTAAGCTTGACGATACATCATAAAGAGGACCCAATAGGAGAAATTTGCTGTTCTATGGTTGATTGCAGAACTCTTTAGATATGAAAGGAGGAAGGATAAGGCTTGTTAGTCCTGCTGCAAAATCCAAGGGCAAAATGCAGTTTCAGTGCAACTTCGTCCCCTGTTTGGTTGGCTTGAGATAAGGAGGGATAAAGAATCGCTCACCATTATCTACACCGGGGATATAACAAGAGGAAAACTGGAAAATGATATTGGTGAAGCATTAAACCTTTAGATGAACCAAGAAACCGGAGCTCAACGTCAAAGGCTAGAAAAAATCAGAACTCAGCCTCGAAAGATGCTAAAATTACTGCACCATGTTTGTGTTCCAATACACCTTAAAAAGTTTTAGAGCTATGTGAAATCTGTCACAATTTTGCATAATTTTCAATGAAGCTACGTAACGTGAACACCTAACCATTTGGTGAAAGACAATTCAAATGCCACCAACACTTTCGAGTACTCAATGCTACACTAGTATCAGACTTTAAATGAATCTGAAATGAACGATCCAACTAAAACGAGCTACGAACATAGCCATTTAGACACACAAAGCAGATTCAGATGTCTCTGGAGTCCAATATACGTGGATCCTACGAATCCGCTATGGGACAAACACACATCATGGTGTCTGACATAATGTTTACAGAAAAATGCATCAAACAAAATCAGTTCATGTTACCTAAATAACACCATGCATGGTCAAGTTTATTGTAAACTCTAACCAAAGCAAGTAACCCAGGTAATTTCTTAAGCCGCAACAGATGAAAATTGTTGTTTCATTGTCACAATTGGTTTACATGGGTACGCTGCCAACCCCTCGACAAGTCACCTTCTAAGCACTAAACACAATAGGAACCACTGTAAAATACTGAGTTTTTTCTTACCCAAATCCCAAAGCACCATGTTCCCATAACTTCTAAGGTTATCAAAGCTCAACTACGTACCCTTTCTGGTTTCAAAATTGTAGTTGTGCATAAACATATGAGTACAGTACATACAACAATTCTCGTGCCAATAATTGAGAGAAGAAAAATCTAGAATTGACAATCATACAACATCATCTTACAGTGAAGAAGCATCCAGGTTGAGTGACTCGGTTGTTTTGGGCAAGTATAATTACTCTCTGCGTATACCCAAACGGAACATTCCATAAACCAATTCAAAAAATGTTTCCTATGCTTCTGACTGATAATATCCCAGGCTTTCACTGAGATCTCCTCTTCAATTGCTGCTGCGAAGCTGAGGTACCCTCGAAGAAATCCAAGATAGCGGCTTGAAGGTCCTCAACAGAGTACTTGATGAAGGTCTCAGGATGCCTTCCACTCTCAATATAGCTCCTGAACCTGCCGAGAAACGATGTGTAAGCAGGAATCAACAACTCTGAAATTTGTATCCGAAGCTCCTCCCGAAGCTGAGCGTCGGGTATCAGCCACATGGCTTGAGTCTTATGAACCTCTTCAAACATGGCGTTGAAACTCTTGAATCTCTCTCTCAGAGCACTCTTTGAAACCCCAGAGAAACTGCCACTCCCATGTAACCCCTCATCCCTCAAAGAGTGCATGACCTTCACCCAAGTTGATCTCTGATAACTAGTTGCCAACTGCCTGTACTTGCCACTTAATTTCTTTAGATAACCAATTCCAATCATCTCTTTCAAATCCGGGAACCCTTTGGCTTTCTGAACTATATAATGAACATTATTCATCATGAATAAATGAGCCAATGCAGGGTCTTTATAATGCTTGGACTTACCATCCAAATTGGATTGTAAGATCACAATTATCCATATCAAATGGGAAGCAAGAGGAGTTCTCCCCTCCACCACCTCAACTTCCACATCTGTCAGATCATCCGAATGCCTCAACTCCGGTTTCGACACAATCAATTCCACCAAAGTTTGCTTGTAGTCAGTAATCAGAGTGATGTAATTCATCACGTATCTCGTCAAGGGGTGAATTGTTCCTCCTGGAACCAGAACTTTTGATGTTTCCTTAAGCACAGCATTTTCAAACTCCGATAAAATCCCTCTCACTGCCTCTTTTAGCTCAGCCAGTATCTCCGATGCCTCAACTCGGATCATCTTTGCTGACTCCGAATCGAAAACCACCTCTATATCGGGCAATAAATCCAACATCGCGTCGTGTAAATCTAGTATCTTGAACAACTTCTCAGACGACCGGGGACATATACTAATTGCTTCAGCGAAATTAAACAGTTGAATCACTTGACCTTTAACGGTCTCAACGAAACAAATATCGTCGATCGAACTACCTAAATCTCGAAAGATTTGCTGGCACAGCTTTTTCTCACTCGCAAACACGATCCTTATCGAAACCCTAGCCGCTCGTATCCACCATCGGATCATCGTCTCCAAGTTCACCCACTCCATCCCTAGGATATCGTCGATGCTCGATTTCTCCATCCCGAGAAGTAGCAGGCTGGCGTCCACACAGGACTTCCGTACACCAACGCACACCTGAACACACTCCCGCATGTATCCAGCTGAAATCATCCTTTCTGCCATGCTTCTGAGATCGGAAATCGCATCGTTTGGTATCAAATCGATCTCGCATATACTATTTGCGAATCGATAACTCACGCAGGTTCCGCTCCCAAGTCCTTCATCGTCCTCCGTGAAACTCTCGTCGTCGCGTAAAACAGCGCCGTCTGAAGAGGAACCGGTTCTGGAGTGTTGTTTTTTGAAAGAGTTGTTTGGATCGATGAGGCAATCGGTTTCGATAGGGGAGGTGTGAGCAGTCAGTAGGTTACGAAACTCATATTCGAGACGGGCCATGGCGATCCGTATGGCGGTTTTGGCCTTTCTCTGGTGGTCGGGGTTGGTCAACGTTACCGATTCGATCGAGCGTTGAATCTCATCGACGGCTTTAAGGTAATGATTGATCTCGCCACCGTCGAAGATCGTTCGGTGGTCTCGGTAGTCTTCTGACGACGACGTATCCCATCGGAGTATTATGTTTTCTGCTGAATCGAAAGTTAGTCCGACGGGCTCCGGTGGGTCCATCGTCGGAAATGGAGGCTATGATGATGGACTCAAAAGGTTGAATTGAATGGAGTATTTATACAGAGAGCAGCCAGTCGTTTGGTTGTTTGACTCGGGAGGAGTGTGAGAAACGGAGAGAAGAGAGTGGCCTATACGATGAAGCTTTTGTTTTGCGAGAATTCAATCAATTTTTGCAATTATTGAATTTCTAGTATCAATTCACTTTCTTATCATCAATACAACTTAAAAGTTCTCTATTTAGTGCACATTTCTTGAATTTTCTATCTAATGTCTAAAATTCTTCCTAAATTATTGATCTCTTATTTTCTTCATTGTTTTTTTTTTTCGATAAAGAGGTAGAAAATTTTCTTCATTGTTAGAATTTCTTTTTTGTTTTACCGCAGTGCGGCTCCAGGAATTTATGAAAGGGTGTTTAGAAATTACATTTTAACTCTACTAGCTGATCTATTAACCAATAATATATTTACAAAATATCATATATTAGTATAAATAGTGCGGTCAAAAAATATAAACTCTATTCTGAAAAAATTAACTATGAGGCTAAATGAGAACCTAATATATTAGTAACATTTTTTTTTTTTTGAAAGTTGTTGTATTGGGTAATAAACAGTTTTTCAAGAATGGAGTAATTTTTTGTAGTTGTCCCAGAGGAATTCTCATATTTTGTGTCAACATTTAACCGGCTTATTAATCTACTAAAAACCCTTTTGAAAGAAATTGTAGAAAGTATGATGGAGCCGACTTTTTTTTGAAAATACTCCTATGTTTTTTTTTAGGATGACATGATGAGATTTTCTATCACAGTCTTTGAATTATTCAAGTCACGACGCTTTGCAATGTAGATGAAGTTTTTTAAAAGCTTTGCCCATAATCTATAAGCCAACTAGACCCAAAAAAGTAGTTATTGTCATGAATGCGAAATTAATACGTTTAGACCATCAACAATAGAATTGGGTTTCGTGATTTAGTGTTTAACTGGTTTTGGGTTGGGTGTTCAATTCGTTTTGGATTAGGTGTTCAAACCTATTAGAATTGGGTGTTCATTGATAGTATTTGAGTTGGGTGTTCAATGATACGTTAGCTCATAATTTATATGTGTATTCAAAGCAAAAAAAAAAAATTATTGGGTGTTTATTTGACCATTGAAGGGTGGCTATAGAGGCGCCACTAGTTTACCGGCACAAATTTTAAGAGCAATCTTTTGTCTCAACGAGATAAATTTAAAAAGTATAAAAATCAAACTAACATTAAAAAAAGTTAGGTTAGACAATACTACTATAAAGACAATGAACACACTTGTTTCAAATTTTTACGCTAGTAGTTATTTAATTTTAGGCTTTAGGGGGTGTTCCACTAAGGGTGTTTTTAGAATAAATTGATTTTTTAAAGGTTTTTTATGTGATGTATTGTGAAAGAATGAAATGTTTGTTTTTTGTTAATTAGTGGAATTAGTCATACGCTTTTTTTTTTTTTTAAACTTTTAAGACACGTTATATAAATGATTGATAAAAATCGTAACTCTAATCTTTTAAAAAATCAAAAAACAAAAGAATGAAAATATCAACAACAAATTTAGGTCAAAAGTAAATTTTATTGACCTCCCCTGAGGTTTCTGACGAATGCAGGAACCTCTCTTGAAGTTTTGAAAAATTACACCAACTTGACTTACTTTACAAGTTACTATCTAGAATCCCTCCCTTTTGCTAATAATTGACTGAATGCCCTTGAATATTAGATGAACAAAATAACCAAGCATTTTTTTTTCTTTTTTGAATTTCAATTGGTGTTTAAATTTTGAAACAATATTAAATATAACTATTATCACATTCAATATTTTAGTCATTATTTTTTTTTTTATGGAAAATGCACATTTATATTCCTAACCCATAATATCTAAAATAAAATTGTCTTAATTTTTTAAATGACTTTTTTAAATATAAAGGTAGTCGACGTAATTTATCATTTAAGTAGTTTTTGATAGGTAACTGTATTGTATTCATTTTCTATTACAGCTTTAATTAATGTTAACATCTAATTAGACTTAAATTTCTCATCCTTTTCGTCGAACTTGAATATAATTATTTATGCATTTCATATTAAGATAGTCATTGCCTAATTTTTTTTCCTTGAACGTATACTACTTTTCCTTTTATTTTATATTGGAATTGGAACCAAATTAAGTAAACAATCCGGAAAGTGTTTGATACATGGAAAAAAAAAAATGAAATGGAACATAAAAATGCATTCGACGGTTGAGATCCGCTTGGTGCACTAATCTTAGTCGCCGTCGAAAGCCTTTTTATGTTTCATTTTATGTTTTTGGATGTATTGTACCAGGCCTCAAACAATTTAGATCGGGAAAAATTCTATTGAAAAAACATACATCATCTTACATGGAAGAAGCAACCAGATTGAGGGACTTGGGGTTCTTCTGGGCAAGTATAATTAAGAAATTAACGTGTCTGTAACTAAAATTAAATTAACATTATGTTAACCAATTAAAAAATGTTTCACTGAGATCTCCTACGCGATAGCTGCTGCGAAACTGAGGTACCTTCAAAGAGATTCGAGATTGAAGCCTCAAGATCCTCAATGGAGTACTTGATGATGGTCTCGGGATGCTTTCCGCTGTCTATATAGCTCCTGAACCTATCCAGAAACGACCTGTAAGCCGGAATCAACAGCCCTGAAATCTTCATCCGTAGATCCTGTCGGAGCTTAAAATCGGGTATCAGCCAAGTGGCTTGAGTCTTATGAACCTCTTCAAATGTGGCGTTGAAACTCTTGAATCTCTCTCTCACAGCACTCTTTGAAACCCCAAAGAAACTCCCATTCCCATTCCCATGCAACCCCTCATCCCTCAAATAGTGCATCACCTTCACCCAAGTTGATCTCCAGTAGCTTGTCGACAACTGCCTGTACCTACCGCTTAATTTTTTTAAATACTCATCTCCGATCATCTCTCTCAAATGAGTTTCAACTTTGGCCTTTTCAACAATGTAATGTACGTTGTTCATCATGAATAAATGACCTAATGCTGGGTCTTTGTAGTGCTTGGACTTACCAGCCAAATTGGATTGTAAGATGGCAATAATCCATATCAAATGGGAAGCCAGAGGAGTTCTCCCCTCCACCACCTCAAACTCCACGTCCGTTGTTGTTGGATCGTTTGAATTCCGCAACTGATCCGGTTCCGATACAATCAATTTAACCAAGGTTTCCTTGTGAACTTTAATTTCAGTGCTAATGTAATTCATCACGTATTTAGTCATGGGGTGAATTGTACCTCCCGGAACCTGCACTTTCGACGGATAGTTAAGCACGGCATTTTCAAATTCCAACCAAATCTCTCTCACTGCCTTGGTTAAATCAAACAGTATCTCCCCCGCCTCAAATCGAATCATCTTTGATGACTTAGACCCGAACACCACCTCTATATCCGGCAATAAATCTGACATCGCATCGTGTAAATCCAATATCTTGAACAACTTCTCTGGCCGGGGACTTACTGAACTTATAGCGTCACAAAAATTAAAAAGTCGAATCGCTTGACCTTTAACAATCTCGACGAAACAAAAATCCTCTATTGAACTATCTAAATGTGATGAGAAGATTTGCTCACATAGCTTTTTCTCACTTGCAAATACGATCCGTATCAAAACCCTAGCAGCTCGTATCCACCACTGGAGCATCGGGGCTAAATATTCCCACTCCATCCACTGGATATCGTCAACAGTCGATTTATCGAACCCAAGATGTACAAGGCTGTCATCCACAAAAGACTTCCGTACACCCATGAACACCTGAACACACTCCCGTAGGTATCCAGCGGAAATCATCCTCTCTGTTATGCTTCTGAGATCAGAAATGGCTTCGGATGGTATCAAATCGATCTCGCAAATACTATTCGTGAATTGATAGCTCACACAGGTTATGCTCTCACGTACTTCATCGTCCTCCGTGAAACTCTCTTCGTGTAATTCGCAAGTGGAATCCGTTGTAGAGTGTCTTTTGAATGAGGAATTCTGATCCATGAAACAATCGGTTTCTATGGGGGAGGTGTGGGCCGTGAGTAGGTTTCGGAACTCGCACTCGAGCCGAGCCATGGCGATTCGGATAATAGTTTTGGCCTTGCTCTGGTTGTCGCATCCTGTCAACGTCATTGATTCGAGAGAACGTTGAATCTCGTCGACTGCGTTAAGGTATTGATTGATCTCGTGGCGATTGCCACCGTCAAAGATCATTCGGTTGCCTCTAGCTGCCTCCGACGCCATCGAGTCCCATCGGAGTATTATATTTTCAGCAGATTCGAAAGTTAGTTCCACGGCCTTCGGGGGTTTGATGGTCGGAAATGGAGGCTGAGACGGCTGAGCATCTGTAGCTTCCTCCGACGCCTTCGTGTCTCGTCGGAGTATTATATTTTCAGCAGATTCAAAAGTTTGTTCTACGGCCTCCGGCGGGTCCATGGTCGGAAATGGTGGACCTCGCGATTTGGCGGCGACTGTTAGACTTGCTTTGAGGCCGGATTGTAAGCCTTGGTTGGTAGGGTCAAGGTCAACGCCTTTTTTGTAGGCAGAAACTGCATCGTTATAGTTTTGGAGGCCTAAATGGGCGATGCCAAGTCGGGAGAAGCCCTTGGGCCAGCCGGGCTTCAGGTTGACTGTCTTCTGTGCATCGGATAAAGCCTCGGTGTACTGGTTGAGATAAGCGTAGGCGGCCGACCGGTTCGAATAGAGGACGTGGTTGTCGGGAGAAAGGTTGATCGCCTCCGTGTAGTGGCGGATGGCGTCTGCGTAGTCGCCGGCGGAGAAGGCGGCGTTGCCTTTGACCCTTGCTTCGCCGGCCATGTGGTTATCGAACGATTGGCGTTTTCTAGGGTGCTGACCGCTGAGTATATATGAACACAGAGAGAGAGAGAGAGAGAGAGAGAGAGAGAGAGAGTATGTGTGGGACCCGAAAGGGCGGAGAGGCTTCAGCAAGACAGCAGGAGCATGTGCGCCCTAAAATTCATACGCCAGCTCTGCCGCTTGTGAGTCGATGAGGATTTTTGTTTCTTCTCAAAGGAGAAGTCAATAGCGCCAAAATAACTTATTCCCCGGCCTTCTTCTTCTTCTTCTTCCATTTTTTATTTTGGAAGAGTATCCACTTGTCTTCTTTGCAAGAGCAGCAATGCCGGGGACCCTAAGGCTTTTGTTTGGAAGTTAAGAAAAAGAAAGAAAATGAAAATAAAAAAAAAAATTCTCTTCTTTTGATTGGTTTGAGAGAAAAAAGAGAAGAAAAATAACTAAACTAAATCATATAAACTAAAAAAAAATTTGCGTAACTTTCCTCAATCTTTTCTTCCTTTTTTCTTTCTTTTTTTTTTTTTCCTTTCTTTTCCCTAACTATCAAATGGAGCGTAAAAGTTACCACGAAAATGTCGTTGTATATAAAATCAATGGTTCAGATTTTCTGATATGTCAATCTCAATCATTAATTTCACTTTTGAAGACATCTTTGAGGTAAGTTTTCAGGTCGCCAGCATTTTCCTTGCAAGAGTGCGATTTAAACATTATTCTTATCAAAACGTGTATTGCCAGGGTGGGAACTTCACCGTTTCAAACAATAAGGGGATGGTAATGTTTACCCTCTTTTTCAAGTAGTGGCTAGCCCGTGAGGTAGAACTCTTGGATGCCCCACACTGCATTCCGGGATCGAGTCTTATTCCTCTCTCCCCATGTAATATATTAGGAATGACGAATGATTAAAAAAAAAAACTAAAAAACAAAAACAAAACTATTTACCATATATCTTTTAAAGAGGGTTAACAAAATTAAAGTCATAATCATTATTTTTCTTTTTTCTTTTACTATCTTTTCTGATTCTTAGATAATTCAAGTCGCCCAATTAGAAAAGTGAAAATTATAGACGGGAAATTAAAAACTTTTACAAACAGAACTAAGGCCTAATTTTCCAAAAAAATTTAGCAACCAAGTTGCTAAAATCAACCATGACTTTAGCAAATGAGTTCACCAGGTGCTAAAATCATGGCTTTGAAATCAAAAAATGAAGTGGTTTCATGTATCGTTTTTCGATTTTTTCGCACCAAATTAAAGTACTTCTCGTGTACTTTAATTCGGTGTGAAAAATTCAAATAATAATATACGGAAACACTTTTTTATTTGAAATACCATGATTTTAGCACCTGGTGAACTCATTTGCTAAAATCATGGTGAATTTAGCAACTAGGTTGCTAATTTTTTTTGGAAAACTAGGCCTAAGAAAAAAACTTGTCTTAGTTTTTAATATTTTTAACCTTCTCCAAGTCGAGTTCTTTTCATTTTTTTTTACATTTCATTTCCTCTAAACTAAACGAAATGAGTCTGATGATGAGTTTTTCAAATGATTTTAGCAACCCATTTGTTAAAATCACTGATTTTTGCAAAAATGAGTTCACTAGGTGCTAAAATCATGGTTGATTTTGGCCTAAAAATCAACTATGATTTTACCACATGGTGAACTCATTTGCTAAAATCAGGGTTGATTTTAGCAACCCAAACGGAAAAACTCAGCCTGATTAAGGGTGGGTTTGCCAGTAGATTAATCATATTTTAGCCCTAATTTTATCAAAATCATTCCTCAATTGATAAAAGCTAGCAAGTGATTTTAGCCCAGATTTTATCAAAACTATTTCTCAAATGATAAAATGCATTGGGTGGAGATTTTATCAAACTAGATTTTATCATTTGGGAAAACATGCAATGTGATTTTATCACCTCCATAAACTCAACTAAAATGAAAATTCTCATTTTATCAATTGGCAAACTAGGCCTAAGAATATTTTTTTCACCAAAAACTACAAAAGTTTTCAAAAAAAAAAAAGACAAGTCAGTGAAAAAACTAGTTCAGACTTAGCCTAATAAGGAGGAGAAGAAAAAAAAAAGGTTAATTAAGCTCACTTCATTGAGTTCATAGTTTATACTATAACATATTCCACCAAGCTATAAACAAAACTTAACTTGCGGCTTGCCACTACAGATCCACAAAAGTAGTTTTAAGTAAAGAGATAGAAATATCATTAATAATCACAATTTAATACAAGACGGAGTCCCAGCAAGCTGAAAACAACCAACATAAAGATAATAACAAGCATAAAGCACAAAAGTTTGAATGGTGTATGTATTTTGTGAGCCCGTTAGAGAAAAATATCCATATAAAAAATGAGCTGACTGAATCAATTTGATTTATTTCATGGTGTTCTTTTCTTCAAAGTTTAAGAGATGAATTTTAAAATTATAACCCAATCATTCACGAAACAATTGAGGAATTCTTGCGGGGTGTGAATATAAAATATATGACACAATGACCATACATTTGTGCAATCTTTTATGATTCTTAGAATTAATTGGGTTACCGTTTCGTTTTCTCATTATTCAAGTCGCCAAATTGGAAAAGTAAATATTATAGATGGAAAAAAAAATTATAAATATAACTCAGAAAAAAATTTATCTTATTTTTAATTTCTTCTTATCCAAATCGAGAGTTTCTTTTTATTATTATTTTTACATTACACTTTTCTTCCCACGAAAGGAGTCCGATAATTAAATTTAAGAATTTTTTTTTCCATCAAAAACTAAAGAGGTTTCCAAAAAAAAAAAAGAAAGATAAGTCGTGAGAAAACTAGCTAGTTCAACAAAAAAAAAAAAACAAAAACAAAAACAAAAAACTGACTGAATCAGCTTAATAGGGACGATATAAAAGAAAAGGTTAAGCTCATATGTCATATTCCACCAAAACTATAAACAAAACTTTGAGGAACCTATCACCACGCCCCACAAAGGTAATTTGAGTAGTAAGTCTTATAGAGAAAACTATACATATAAAAAAGCAAAATAAAATAAATAACTGACTGAATCAGTTTGATTTATTGCATGATGTTCGTTTCTTCGAAGTTTACAAGATGAATTTATATAATCTCCCAATCATCCACGCAGTAAATATAAAATTATACCTATGATAGTGACCACAGATTAGATGCGAGTATAAGGATGTACTATATATGTGAACTGGAAATTATCTATGTGAAAGATTTGAGTTTATTTTGGGTATGATTTTAAGCGCATATGTGGGATAGGAGTAATTAACTAAAAATGATTTCAAATGTGTTTTAGAAAAACCTGTATTTTTGTTTGTGCAGAATGTCCATTGTTTTTTCGGTTAAGAGCAAGCATCTTAGGTTTTATGTTGGTTCTATGGTCTTTTTTTTATCATCCAAAATGTTCATGTGGTAGGTCTCGATGTGTGTTGATATTGATGTGAAAAACAGGGTCACTAGAGATCAGTAAGGATTTTGTTAAATTATATTTGTTTGAAGATAAATAAACGGATTGTCCATTTCTTTGTTGGCAAATATTAGAGCTTATTCACAAATTTGACTTGTCCACAAAAATTGGCTTATTGCACTTTATGAGACAGGTCATTCTCTTCCAATACATTAATCCAAAAAACTTACTTAAGCCAATTAAGCCAACAAGTGAGGAATTGGAACAACAAATGGATATCGTTGTCCAATAAACTTGATTTTATGTAACCGTGTTGTACACGTACATCAAGACTTACACAATGAATAGTCCGGATCGTCAAATTGAGTCATGATCACTATTTTTGCATCACATGCGGAATCACAATATGAAATGATATGGATTTGCGCGCATTGGGTTTGAAGTTTGTTATGAGCTCATTAGTTCGCTTATTTTGTTCGGCTTCTCAATTTTGGTAACATTGGCAGAAAAACTAGATCAGTCAAACATCCTTAGCATTAGCGGGTCTTTTGATGACTCTATGACTGGTGACTCTCAAGCTTTTGTACCAAGAACATCCATTGTTGATGAAGCAAATACTTCAAGTGGTGAGCTGGTTCTAATGTCAGTTGGAGATATTGGGGAGCCTCCAATCAATATAGAAGCAGCTTTTGCGCATCAAGGTTCAACTATGAGAAACCTTAGATCTAATCCCATTATAGCTTTTGCGGAAGATGTCTTTGAGGATGTCATTTCCTCGAAGAATGTCCTTTCCTAGGATTTTGCATCACAGCATCTGCAATAATCACTGTCCCAAGATCAAAAAATCGGATCCGACAAGGTAAAAGGAGAGGAATTAGAAATCATTGCTATTGCGAGTGGGATCACTGATTATGTGGATGGAGGTCTTCATATGGCCCGTTCATCCAACCACATGTTTAGATATCTCAGGTCTGTGCGACTCAAGGCATCCAAGACTAGCAGTGCTAAGAAGAGAGGACATCATTTGTGTACTTTAGAGATTTGCAAGGCTTTTAGACGTTTTTTAAGGCCGAAAGACCTTGATGGTGGTTAATCTGTCAAGGATTTTACAAAGTTTTTCTCTAGTACACTACTAGAGACTTACAAACATCACCCAAAGGTGGATTTCAAAAAAATCAACAAAGATACAAGTTTAGGTCTCACAAAAGTAGATATCCCAAATTCTTAGATCCCAAGAGAAGCTTGACGATCTGCTCCTATCAAAACATAGAGCTCGTTGAGGTGAACAACATACTGAAATTTCATCAAAATCGGAAAAGAAATGCCACAGCAATCTTGGCTTGAACTTAGAACAAAACCCCTGTCATTTTTTCTCTTTTTTCTCTCGTGCTTTTTGTTTTCTGGAAACAATTAAAACTAAGGGTCTGTTTGGAAATTGGGGAAAGGAAGGGAAATGGAGAGAAAGTTCAAAAAATTTCCCTTCCCTTGTTTGATTGGAGAGAAAAGAGGAGAGAAATTGGCTAAATAGAGTTCTAGGAATAGTAAAATTTTCCCCTACATTTTCTCCCATTTTCCCCTACATTTTTCTCCCATTTTCTCCCATTTCTCTTCTTTTCCTTCACTTTCCATAAGTTCCAAACAAACTCTAAAAAAGTCTCATGACTTCCATTTGTAATCCCATAAAGAGATTACAAGATTCCCCCTTTGTTATTTACCAAATAACAAGATGACCCATGACTTTATGGACCTAATCAAATGAGCCCCTTAGGGAACCCACCAATTAAAGAGGGACCCACCTAATGCGTGTCCCCTTATTCCAAAAGGGGTTCACCCGACTTAATGTGTTTTCAATTGAAGAATCGTCCATTGAGCTCGCCTATGAGTTGAAATTCGAAGACAGGATTCAGGAAATTGAAATGGTGAGGTTGAGATCATCGCCTCCTTTGTATAATGTGTAGCGGCCGGGTTCGTAAAGGCTAGCAGAGGCCCCACTCTGCATAACAGGAGGGCAAAAGGGCCAACCCCTCAGAATCTGCGAGACTGAATGTAAATCAATGTATCTCACCCCCGTCGAACGAATGGTCCCTTCGGCATTTGGCACAGACGTCCATGTGTGGATGAATACGGATTTGTGTGATATTTGCCGAGCCCTGGGGTGCCGAGGTCACGACACTCTGTGCTTAGCTCTTGGATCTCTCTCGGAGACTCCGCCGATCGGCGTGCCGAGCGCCTGAGAGGCCGGGCAGCTCGCGTGCCGAGTCGGTCGACTTCGGCCAAGCGGGGGGCTCGGGGGTACTTGATTTGGTGATAGCGTATCAAGCACGCTACACATTCTATGATGGAGCATTAAATGCGGCAATCACCTACCCTGCCACCGCCGCCTGCAGAGTCATGTGGGTGATGGGGAATGTCTTGAGGTGAAGTGACCTCTCGGCCATGACGTCAGCCGAAACGCGGCGTCTGCAATAGAGATGGAAGTCACATCAGCTGTCATTCCAAGCGTGAATGACAGGTGCATGAGGGGCACCGAGCGCGTAGGACGCACGCCCCCTCTGCCTATAAATACTAGGGGTGCTCACGGTTCGGATCGGTCCGGATTGGCATGAATCCAATCCTAATCCGCGAGTCACGGTTTTTTGAAAATACAATCCGTGTCCGATCCAAAAGTCTCACGGTTCGGTTCCAATCCGAACCGCGAGTCACGGATCGGTTCCGGATTAATCCGCGGATTTTCAACTTATTCGGAAAAAACAACAAACAAAGGAAGTAAGGCACTAGCAAGTAGCACTTATAATAGGAGTAGCTGAACAAACAAAGGCATAAACTTATGTTACCACAGAGGATAGCAGATAGTTACTTCCGGTTTACTCACAAAGACAATAGCAAATAGTTACTTTCAGTTCACTCACAAACAGAGAGTATATATAGTAGCACTTATAATACTTTACCCCCCTAAATTTTATAGAGATAACAATATTCGCACCATAACTCCTACAACAGTACAACCAAACTGTAAGTTTGCTAAATTAACAATATCTATATAACTATAATTATAAAAGTGATAAAATTATATATAATAAAAATCTCACGGTCCGGATCGGTTAATCCACGGTTTCAAAATCAAAATCCGTGTCCGATCCAAAAGTCACGGTTTTTTATTTTTTGAATTCATGTCCGGACCATTAATCTACGGTTAAAATCCAAAAGGTACGGATCGGTTCGGTCCGAACCGGATTCACGGTTCACCGGTTTTTTTGAGCAGCCCTAATAAATACCCAACTACAACTACCACAATGGGCATTCTTCTCTCCACATTAACTACCCTCATAACTCTATTTCTCTCTCTAGATTTCCGGCGTATCTCTTCCCTACGGTGACTGACTTAGCCATCGGAGTGCCTTCCCGGACCACCACCGTCCGGGCTGGGCACTAACGTGGTTGTCTATGTGTGCAAGTCATCCTCTCCAGTGAACAGCTAGGATTCAGACACGGTCCAACCGTTCCACCATCACCCATACCGTTTCAGAAGGTCCAAAGAGCTCACTCTGGCGAGGAACACCCCCACATAATGCTTTCGAGTTCATATCCTCCATGTCGTTAGGGTTCGACTTATAGAGCCTTTTTGAGAAGAGAGGAAGTCGAGCTCGATGTTCACTACGAAAAGGTCGGATTCTTCGATCATGGCGAAGATCAAAGCGCTGACGAAGAAGTTGAATTTCAAGACTGTAGGTGAGAGAGAGTTTTCAAAATAAAAAACAAAAACCAATGCAAAAATTGTGTGATGAAACAACAAAAACACATATCTAAATTAAATCTTCAGCTACAATGTGTGTATAAGAGAGAGAGAGAGAGAGAGAGAGAGAGAGTAACTTTTGGGTTCATGTCGATTTTTTTTTATTTTTTATTTTGGAATCCAATTTTGAACCCATCTTAAAACTATGGATATATGAGTTAATATGGGTTAACCCATATATGATCCATACTACAATATAGGCAAGTTGGATTGAGTTATAAGTGGACAAGTTTGAGTGGGTTCATGGCTTGGGTTGGAAATTGCCACCTCTACCGCAAACCTTTAGTACTCATAGTCGAGTCGATGTACATTAAGGATTTGTTTGGCAACCTACTCTTCACATTTTCATTCGCATTTTTTAGTTTTAGCTATTTGGTTGGAAAACGAAAAACTCATTTCGTCAAGACGTGTTGTTATTTTTGTGATTCAGAGAGCAAAAGTGAAAAGTAGGGTAAGAAGAGTTTTTTGACCTTTTATTTTCCATTTTTCCTATTTTAGTTAACAAAATGCCTTCAAAATGTACAAAATTCAGGCAAGCTAAAAGTTTGATGGGCGGGTTGGCCTAACTTTTCCATGGTGTTGGTTTTTAATGCACGGGTGAGGTGCCGTGGTGTTTTTTTTTTTTTTTTTTTTTTTTTGTGGTGGGGGGGGGGGTTCTTTATAGTATATATTGATTTGATTTTGAAGATCGAAACTATTATAAATTTAGTGATTTACACTTTACACGCAAAAATATAATACAAAAACAATTGCTTGCTATTTATCCATGGAATGTGACTTATATTTATGGTCCTCCTTTCGTGCTGTAGTAATTTATGTTGACATTGAACCAATTCAATGATATGCGAATTAACCAGCTGGTATATTAAAAGGACAAAGCGAAGATGATCTTGACAGTGTTTGGTTGAGAGTTTTGAGAAGAATTTTTCGAAAAATATTTTTGAGATAGTGTTTGGATGGGTTTTTGGAAAAATTAATAATTAGAGAGAAGTGTAATAATAGGAGAGAGATAGAGAGAGAAATGAGAATAATGATTGGAGAGAGGGGTATGAGTAGAGAGAAAAATGTGATTAATGATTGGAGAGATGAGAGATGAGGAAAGAATCTTTTTGAAAATTTTTTTAGAAATGTGAAGTGAACAAAGTGCTTATATTTTTTAGGTCGCTATAGTGTAACGCTTTTTGTTTTATTTTAATTTTTTAAGGAACCGAGAAATGAAAACACAAGGAATGTTGACTTAGTACTTTATTTTTCTAATCCTACAAGATATGGAGGATTTTTTTGTAATTCCTTTCATTAATCCGGTTTTTTTTTTGCCCTTTTCTGAAACCACGAGAAAATGAAAAAAGACTTAAAAAACACTCGATTATTCTCGCGTCTTTATTCGAACGCCTCGCTTTACACGCGACTGTTATTTTCCTTCCTCGAGGAGACCATCCATCCCCATTTCGAACCCTAAAAAATCTCGATGTTCAGTCTCAATTGATTTTGAACAACCATTCGAATATCAACCAAAATAAACACCCAAAGAAATGCAGCATAATCAGAGGCTGAAGGAGCAACAACAGCAGGCGTTGATGCAGCATGCTCTCCTTCAACAGCAGTCTCTCTATCATCCTGGCCTCTTAGCTGCTGCTCCCCAGGTTTTGACCCATCTCATCTATAAATGCGTTATACATCCATATGTATGTCAGTTTTGTGGTTGGCGTGATTTCGATTCCTGGGTTTCTTGTTATTTGCTTGATCTTCAAGCTTTTATCGGTAAATTTTGTGGAGTTGAGCTTTCGTTCCCCCACCCCCTCCCCCCTTTTGTGCCTGGGATAGAGTTATAGCGCTTTGGGTTTTGGTTATTTGCGGTCTTTCGAAAGCGCTGGCCTTGGATTTTTTTGTGTTTTGAGTAAATTTTCCGTGGAAAGCAACGATTTGATTCGCAGGTGTGGTTTTTATTTTTTTATTTTTTTAAATTTTTTTTAAGGGTGAGGGGCTGGTCTTTGGGGACATTATTAGTGCAGTGTTCTGTTATTGCCTTATTGGGTGGTTTTATTGTCTCTATGTTTGTTTTTGGATGCTAGAATTTGCAAAGACCATGTGCTTTTGCTTGCTATTTGGTGGTAATTTTGATTTTTCCATGAGAATTTCCATACATTTCTGGCTAGGTGGTGGGCTACCCGCTCTTTGCATTTCTACTCATCTTTATGTATTTTAAAGGGTTTTGTTTTCATTTCAAAGCGCACTCCTAGCCTTTGTTACTCTCTGCTTGTATGAGAAGAAACAAAAAACGTGAGCTTCTGTTTATTATTATGGTGGGAATACCCTATGAGTATGTTGTCCTTTGTGATAAACAGCAGATCACCTTTTATACTGCGGTCTGCTTGATGCAAATCGCATGAACTTGCATATGAATGTTCAGGCTTGCTTAGGCCCTTTTCCCCCAAGCAGTAAAAGTTCTTAACTATTGAAGGCTAGAGGGGGTAATCCATGTTTTGTCTTGATATGTTCAAGAGATGAAGTTACTTCTTAGTTTGGTGTTTTAAGAAAATAAGTTTCAAGTAAAATGAGTTGGGACATTGACCAATTGAAGCACACCTAATGTTTACTCGTGTATCACCACTTTGTAAATTTTGGATGTATTGGCCTTTTTTTATCATTGTTCTATTGGTACTTTATGAATCTTGGATCAAGATTGAAACTATAGTTGCTAAGTTAGACTTCTCAAGGAGACTTCACAAGATGGCTATTTGGCCAATTTAACCCATATAGTGAAGGAAATAACAACTTTTTGAGGTTCCTTGTGATATACGTTTTCTGTCCTTTAAGTCTTCATTTAGTTTGGATTGAATTTATGCTCTTCAAATCGTTCTTACATATTTCTGCGGTTAACTTCAACCGGAGGTGTATCTTGAAAATAGCTTTGTTGTTCTTTTCTTCTTGGGATTGAAGTTAGCCAGGGTGTAGGCAGTTGACTAGGGACTCCCCTACTCAATTGTTTTTGTTCCTTTTTTTAATTTTGCAGATTGAGCCAATCCCTAGTGGAAATCTGCCTCCTGGTTTTGACCCAAGTACATGCCGCAGCGTGTGAGTGTAGTCCACATCTTTCTACTATAAGTATTTTGTTTCTTTCTTTTGTGTTGTTGCATGTTTGTTGCTTTGTTATGTAGCAGTTGTGCTCATTCAATGGACAAGTCACAACCTTTGCTGCCTATTAAATGTTGTTGCAGTCTTGTCTAGTCATCTTCTTTCTTTAAGATTCAAGTTGTTTCTTTTCTTTGCGTCTTCGTTTACAAGCTCTAAAAGCACCAAATCACTATTCATGCACGATTAATTATGTCATGTTTAATTTATAGTTTTGGACAACTGGGGGAGATTCTTATTGCTCAACATGTTTCTTGTTTTCTTCTTTTTTACTTCTAGTTTCTTTACTTTTGAGAAAATGCAGGTATGTGGGAAACATTCATACACAAGTGACAGAACCCCTCCTTCAAGAGGTTTTTTCAAGTACAGGCCCAATTGAGGGGTGCAAGCTCGTTAGAAAGGAGAAGGTACCTGGTTATATTGTAGTTTTCACTTTTTATGGTTGTGTTCTACCACTTTGCTAGCTTCTTTGCTCATGAGATTGATGTTTTTGTTGTTTCTCTGAAATGTAGTCATCCTATGGATTCATTCATTACTTTGATCGGAGATCAGCTGCTGTTGCTCTATTGTCTCTTAATGGAAGGCACCTGTATGTAGACTTCTTACTGGTTCTCCAAGACATTTTGTAGTTATTCGTTCATGTCTTATTCTCTTTTGACTTTTTTCCAGGTTTGGACAACCTATCAAAGTTAATTGGGCATATGCCAGTGGACAGAGAGAAGACACATCAAGTGGGTTCACTTTATGTTTGGATATTAGTTCCAGCATTTGAATTGAGCATCTAATGTAGGTGTGATTTACGATTTTTTGTTGATGGTATTTCGTGATTTTGTTAACTTGTATGCAGGTCATTACAACATTTTTGTTGGTGATCTCAGCTCTGAGGTTACGGATGCTATGTTGTTTGCATGCTTCTCTGTGTACCCCAGTTGCTCGTAAGCAAACTCACCCACTGTATTCTGTCTTTCTAAAACTTTTAATTAGATCTAGAATTTTTTTATCAACTTAATGGATAGCCAGAGTGATTTTTTATTCTTAGCAAGCTTTTGTGATTGAGTCGTGGTTTATATTATGATTAAGTTGATATCACTTGTCAGTCTAATGGGACTTATTTTCATTGCGTGCTGCTTTATAGTGATGCAAGAGTGATGTGGGATCAAAAGACTGGGCGTTCAAGAGGGTTTGGATTTGTTTCTTTCAGGAATCAACAGGTGATATTTCACATTTGATATTTTTACAGTCTGAGCTTTCAGCTTTGTGTACCGAAACTCATTCATTTTCTTTACCTGTATTTATCTGTTCAGGAAGCTCAAAGTGCAATCAATGACTTGACTGGTATGAGTGATTAAATCATCCCGCATTTGCCATTTTCACATTTTATGGTAGTTACATTGCTTTGTTGACATGGTACCTTTTGCTTGGCTTCTAGATGTTTAGTTTGCGTTATGCCAGAAATATATTTTTTTCAGTAATTTAGCTTCCTCTTCCCTTGGCCATATCCCTTAAACTGTGGAATAGGCACAATATCTAGATACAAATGAATGCTGAAGTCCTCTCTTTGAAAGCATGTCGATGAAGAACTTAACGATTTGGTGTTAGGAATATCACCATTTAGTCAATTACCACAAGTGTTGGAGAAGAAAATTCATTACTGCCATTCATATGTGAAAACAATTGTGTATCTGTGTAACTCTATATGCTTTGCTTGTTTAATGTGACAACAGGAAAATGGCTTGGTAGTAGGCAAATCCGTTGTAACTGGGCTACAAAAGGTGCTGGAGCTAATGATGACAAGCAGAGCTCTGATGCCAAAAGTGTGGTGGAACTAACAAATGGCTCTTCAGGTGCGTCAGAGAATGTTACATCACAAGAACTAGTAGGAGATATTCAGAATGGGAATTTGAGTAATTTTGTTTTTCCTGGATGTTGTTTCATGTACATGTGTAAGACTATTTTACGTGGGATTTTGTTACCTACATTTCGACATCATAAACTAAAATGTTTAGTAATCCAATCAAGTTAAACTAGTTTTAGTCTAACCATTCTTTTTCTGTGTTTGGCGAAAATTATTTTCTGGTTTGACTTCCTCGCATGTTGTCTTGACTTGCCTGTATTTTGAAATTTTGACCGATCACCTATGTCCTCACATTTGTGACATCACTTGTGCAGAGGATGGTAAAGAGACAGCCAGTAATGATGGGCCCGAGAATAACCCTCAATACACCACTGTTTATGTGGGCAATCTGGCTCCAGAGGCAAGAAACCCCTGTTTTACACATCTAATTATATTATCCCCCCTCCTAATGCACCTTTCATGGTAGTAGACTCTTCCGCTTGTGACAATGTTCTTGTAACTGGTGGAGTGAATCCATACTCAACTATTCTTTTACTCCCCTTTTGGAAAAGGGGTTAGAATGGTTGAACTTTATTTTTATAAAAAAAACATTTCCTTTTGGTTATTTTGGAATTAACAATTGTTCTAGAGACATAACTTGTGTCAAATTTTTTGACAATATGTGGATTCTGGAACTTTAAGAAGTTTTACTTTTCTTTCCACTTTGACACTTTTTGGTAATCTGCAGGTTAGTCAGCTTGATCTACATCGACACTTCCATGCTCTCGGTGCTGGAGTAATTGAGGAAGTTCGTATCCAACGCGACAAGGGGTTTGGCTTTGTGAGATATAGTACCCATGCTGAGGCAGCTCTGGCTATTCAGATGGGAAATACCCAGTCTATGTTATATGGCAAGCAACTGAAGGTATTCCTTGGCGCTCCTCTATTTTAGCTGTTCCAATGGAAAGCCATTGCTCTGCCATACTATTGAGTTAATTGATCATTTTTGCTGCTCTCTGATTGTTTGAGTAAATCCCATTCAAGTAGAAAAGGAACTCACTGCCAGTTTTCAACTTAGCCATTCCATATTTTACCAACAGTAATGCAGGATGCTGTGTTGCTTTGCCATCCAATTCACTGAATTCCAGATTTTGGCAATCCTAGGATTTCCAATTCATATAACCACAAACTTTTGGCAATTCAAATTATTGGAATCTAGTACACCTTGACTGTTCCTACGCCAGGAGCTGTTCCTTGCACATTTTTTTGTTTTCTTTAGTCCAAATTTCTCCTTATTTGTGATTACTTACGGTCAATCAGCTCAAGGAGTTGCATGTTACCAGCAGATGAAAGCTTGAGCAAGCTACATACATACCATAACATGGTGAATTTGACGAAATGCATTTCTTTGTTCTTTAGCCGTGGGTAAGGGGCATGGGTTTGGTATTTGGAATGCCTGTGGTGTAATAGTACTTTGGTTGCACATTAAGCTTTTAAGATTTAATTGGGCATATGTTTAGATTCTGATATGTGCAAGTATGTAGAAAATGAATGGTAGTTGTTCCTTATGTGGTTATTTTCGCCTTGCACTCGTATGTTCTTTATTATGTTGGTTTTGACTGGAATTGTTCTTTCGTGCTTGAAGTGTTCATGGGGCAGCAAACCCACTCCACCCGGAATAAGTTCAAACCCACTTCCTCCACCGGTAGCCGCGCCTATGCCAGGGTTTTCGGCGAGTGATCTCTTGGCCTATGAGCGGCAACTGGCAATGGCCAAGATGGGTGGTGGCGTTCATCCACTCATGCACCCCCAAGGGCAGCACCACCATCTTCTTAAGCAGGCAGCTTTGGGAATGGGTTCTGCCGGTGCTAGCCAAGCTATTTATGATGGTGGCTTTCAGAATGTAGCCGCTGCCCAACAGCTCATGTATTACCAGTGATTTGAGTTTCGACTTGGTTGAGACCTTGATTTTCCTGGCTGTTTCAGGCCTTATTTAAGCTTTCAATCTGCTAGGGAGTTCTTATAATGTAGCACCTTTCTTGAGCTACACGGTGATGACCTTGTAGATACGTGCGATGTATGTTTTTCTCTTTCTTAACTATTTTGTAGGGGTGAGTAAACGATTGTTAAGTTTGTGTCTGTGTGAGGCCTTTGATTTCAACCCTCGTTAGTTGTATTTGGTGATCTATGTTTGAACTGAATTTCGGGTTAGTCAGAGAAAAAGAAACCATTTCTCCTATTACAAAAATGAGTATGTGGGCTTGGGGATGCTGCCGCGTCCAGAGGGATGTTATGAACCAGTTCAACCTCAATTTCACAATAAATTGAACACTTCACGGCTGAAATGAAATTGCTAAATTTCTAAAGCCTGCACGCTACACAGCAGTGAAAGGTGGAAAAGATAGAAGGGGGAAAGAGGGGAAAAGAGCTGAGAGAAACTTTGTACACCCTCGCAAGGGTATGTATGCTCATTCCGTGTCTCAAAATTGATCATTTGTTGGTAGATTACTTTAAAACTCATTTTCGTTGTACATTGGAAAACGTTTGATCTAAAAATTCAAAATTTCAGTCAAGTAAAGTAAGACAGAACAAGCAAACTGAACGGTTTTGATCAGCAAAGTAAGACAGAACAAGCAAACAAAATTGATAGGGTGGGCAATTAACAAGCAAAAAAATCCGACATTCAAACTAACCATATGTCACAAGTCCAACGGCCAATCATCCAGCAATTTAATATGTAGTCGATTGGGATACAAGTAAAACAGAGTACACTGAATATTATGTAACATATATGAGTAATAAAATTCTGTCTAAGGCCCTCAAAACGATTTTTTGTTTCTTTCAGTTAACATGTTCCAATTCCCAATTCCCAATTCAATCTCATTCTCAGGGTATCCATCAAGTACCTTGATGGCTTGATTGTTCCCATCTTACAAAATATACCCAGAAAGCCAGGTCTCATATCACTGGCAGGGTGGCGAAACTAAAGGAAGCTGCACGTGACGATGATACATCACCAAATTTTATTTTTCACCCAGAAAAGAAGGAAGACAACTCCAAGAACAATGGCAACAGGGGCCCACTTCCGAATCAAAGCCTTCAGTAAACAAGGATATAGAAAATTTTAGCTAAACATATGTAAGTACCAAGTTTAGAATAAAAGCATCTTAAGATTCTTAACAAAAGCAGTGTCAAATAGACAAGCATCATGGGACATGTGAAGTAGGTTCCTACTGCTACATTACACTAGGGTTGACTAAAGAATGTCTCGATCTATGCTCCAGCATATAATCTGAATATACTGAGAGATAGGTATTAAGTCAACTGCCAAGTTTGGGGAGTATAGCAGAAAGTGTCCACCCTTGAACCATGTGTTCATAATACCTAATACCTCTGCTGTGGCCGAATTGAAACTCAAAACTCACCCATTACTCATGCTCAAGCCTTTAGGAGGCTGAAAAAGTAACACTAGGGTTTGTCGAAGCAGGTTGATAGACTTACCATTCCAGTGGTAACACAAGTTACCATGCCCAAGTAAGCAACCATTTTTACCCGATGATCCAACATTTGCATGCAATTGTACTCTACACAATTTTGTTTCTAGGAAATGGAACAAATAACTCAATCTTATTCTCCATGAGTTATTTAACTCATGAAGCTTGGTTTTATACTCTCCTACCGATATAAACTAGTTCAAGTAACACTGTTGACGGTAAGGAAAATTTCCTACGCCAACAAATGTAGGCAAAAACATATGTATTTACAGAACAACTTGGAAATTTGCGTGCCAAAGAAGAAACCATCAAACCATAAGGTGGTGATGATACCAAGAGTTTGGGACAGAGCCGCGACTAGGGATGGCAAACTCGACCGAACCGTTGGTCAACCGAACCGTACCGAACCAATTGGTGCAGTATTTAACCGAATTTTTAACGTGTTTTTGGTTTTTGATATAGAAAAACCGGCCACCGGCCGGTTCGGTTCCATATGATAACCGCACCAAAAAACGTAACCAAACCATAGATAATTACCTATACCCTCTTATGGATCTATTCAAATACTTCACATGCTTCATTAAAGCCGTTCAACTTTACCTGGCCAAGTATGTGAGATGAAATCATGTATTAATACTCCCTCTGTCCCATTTTATTTGCTCCATACGAATATCATGTTTCCACCACAGAATCAGAGAGCTTCTAATTCTATTAAACATGTTGAACTATATGGTGTATTAGTTTGATGGCATTTTGGATATTTTGTTGGATTTTAAGTGCCTAACTCTATTAAACATGTTGATCACCGGTTTCGGTGAAAAAGCAAACCAAACTGGTAACTGTGGTTTTGGTTATGGTGGATATTTGTTTTGGTTTTACCAATAACCGAACCAAACCGTACCGTTGCTATCCCTAGCCGCGACAGACACATCTATATTTCCATCTCTCTCCCATTACGATCCGGGTAAACTAACCTGACGATTTAAGTCCCTTGCCTTGTCAGCATATATGCGAGATTCTGATGTCAACCGGCTGGACATTTCACTGACCTCTGCAAAAACGTGATTTTCAGCCTAGATATAATCAACAAAATTATCAAGATACACAACACGATAACATAAAAAGGTAACAACTTAATTGCAAGGAAAATAAAGTCAGCAACCAAAAAAGAGAGGAATAAACAAAACGGCAACACAAGGATGATCTTGTGAGCATAGCTGCATGCAAATTACTTATCGCAAACACAAACATAAACAGAAAGAATCCTAAGCTGACGTAGTAGCTAAAGCCGATTTTCTCTGCCTGTCGTGTATGGAGTAGTTAGTTCTTGATATCCTAGAAAATTCCATGAATTGATGGTCTATGAAGTTCCAGTAGTCCAAAACGTCCTTGAAAACAGAATCCATCAACAAAGGTCTCTTGCTCAACCCCTAGACTCCACGTCTAAACATAGAGAAATGTTATTGCAGTGTGCCTGCTTATTCTTACTTCCATTTCTTCAGCTTCCGTGGATTTCCCCTTCTTCTTAAGGTTTAATCCTTTTTGTGGGCGGGGATGGGTTTGGGCCAAGGGCAGGACAACTGAAACGATCCAAAACATGTTCACGAGGAGGAACAAAAGCCGAATGTGTACACTATTAGCCAAATTTAAGTTATGTAATATTAAAGCTCAATTGTTGATAATTGAGCCTTAATCTTCACAGAGACTTCCAACACTTAGACTACAACAAATGTCAAAAAACTAAGAAAAGGAATTACTTACGGTCCAACTTTTCACCAACACCCAGAACTTCCTGAACATTGCGAGTCATAATTTGGTGGACCTCATAGAGTTCGTCATTCAGCTTTGAAATATTCCTCTGAGTTCGTGTGTCCAGGTACAACTTCCTTGTTTTCTGTATGAAAGTATCTTTGAAACAAACAAACAAAAGAAGGGGGAAAAACATTAAAATACAGAAAATGTCGGAAAATCAACATCGAGAATGGCATGTAAGGAAGTGAGGATAGCAGGAAGTGTACCAAATTTTATGAAAGCATAAGGTCTAGCAGCAGTTTCAATTTGACTACCATTAACACGCTCAAACTCATTCTTGAGATCTTCCAGGTACTGAAAGGCAAGTTTCTTAGGATATGCACGATCACACATTGTCAAATAACAAACGCGTCCTTCTATAACATAACTAAGAACTTGGGTTAAGAGAACAAGGAGATGCATAAATGGTGCACTTCCAAACAATACAAGCATGTCGTTTCCAGAAACCAAGTTTAGCGCATAATAAAAGGAAGATATTGCCATACTGAATTACAAATAGGCGTAAAACAAAGCTTTCCAAAAAAGTAATAAATTATGGAGCGTAGTTGGATAATTGGTCCTTAATCATGCAGCATAAGTGCTCTGTTCAGCATCAACATACAGACACACGTGTTATATACTTGCCAGCATGTATTCACCTACAGTTAATAGGTTATCATCGCCAGAAATTTGGTATAAAAAGCACAATAGCCACCAATTTCTCTTTTCTTCTGGTAAGTGTGTCGACTGTCGATCAATAAAATTGGGAAAAGTAACTCTGAGGTCTTCTTTGTAAACAAATAAGCAGCTAAAATGTTTTCAGATTTTTTGATACCAGTAAGAGAGAAGGATAAGTGCAGACATGAGAGTTACCATACTTCTCCACCCTTCAGCATTTAAAGGAAAATTTCCTTTCTGGAACCCAGACATTACTAATAATAGATGCAACCATTAACACAGGAAGCTGGACAAAGAACTTAACCCTGTACTGAACAATGTAACACACTTAAGCATAGCTGCAAGCATCTCCCTTAGTTGGAATCACCAATATTATAACAACAGTGACATAATATTCATGACCCATGTTATCACATAAGTCAGTTTGCCAAAGTCCCGCAGAATTGTTATAGAATCGTGTAACTAATCACTCAAAAGAAGAACATATAAATAGAATCGTTAAGTCCTCTTCGAGAAAATCTCAGTTATTTACGACTCAAAATGCCTGTCAATTCCTTGCATATACAGAAGAAAAAATAAACAAGGAAGAACAATTCCTAACAGTATTGCGAAGGATACTGGAAAACGTATGGGCCAGTTTCAATCGACATTCTCGAAGGCTCATTCTGGCCTCTTGAAAGATTCTTGAACAAAGCCTTGACTTGCTGTTTGTAAAATTCAGCATCCTGCAAATCACGGCCATCGTCCAGTCCCTCTGCTAGTGGAAGCCCATCAGTGACACGAGCTATCATTGTCAGCTTCACCATCTTTGCTTCACAAGTTCTAAGCTGTAGCCTGTACAAGATTCACAGAAGTAAATTACCTAATAAAATACTGAGGCGAGCAGTAAATTTTGCAAACTCAGGGCAGTAATTCCCCAGCTAAGTGCGATTGGATTTTAAACAACATCGTAGAAACGTTCCAGGTAGAGTCTAATTTTTTATTGGTAGGCTAAAATTTTATTCCAAACAAACCAAACACTGGATACAACAGAGAAGCAATCCTGTTCCTAGTATCAGTACCAACTATACTGCGTAAAGCTCTGAATTCCCTAGCCTTGCTGCTAAAACCCTTGTATCCCTTGCCAACCACTCCTGATGTACCACTGCAGCAAAACCCAGCGTAAGGATGGCTTTTCCAAAGGAATTCCTCCAAAATGATTGATAGCCACTCCAGCTCCCCTGACCGTGGAAGAGTATTCCTTTTAAGGCTACAATACAACAATCCAATAGCATAGTCCAAATCTTCTCAATAAATAAGTGATCCTGGCTTTCCTTGGCCAGGTTATGCAGGAACACAACCATCTTGGACAGACATTCCAGAGTAAAAAAATCTCTCTCTTGTATCCAATTTTCTGTTGCATCACAGCCAAGGCATGAAAGAACAATTAGGCACATTTCCTTTGTCCCACTCTGTAGGATTCCCTAGCATTTGGAAGCCTCTAGATAATATCTTCAATAATCTCTTAGATGGAATTGGGCAATGATGCTAACTACTGTCTACGAATGTCAACCCTCGCACCAATGTCTGTAATCAAATACTTGTGTTCAGGCCCCTATTGAACCGCCGAGATCCATCTTGATTAATGAGACATCTACATCCGGTTATTGCCAGAGATTAGGTTTGTCTCCAGTCCTTCCCTGCCCATACCCCATCGATTGGTGATTGCATGGGTGCTGATACGGTTTATCGTTCAACCCATTATTAGTAAAAATTCTGATGAACGTGACATGGAATCAAATCTCAGTTAATCCCTACAAATTCCTTGCGCAATGAGAGTGAAAGAAACTAGGCAGCTACGCTGAAGTCATTTCGAAATGAGCAAATCTAACCGATTCCCAATCGCTCGAAATTTACCATCAATCAAGTCACTCAGAAATCACTAGAAATTGAATGATTGGTTGGATTCGCAATAGATATTCAACGACAGTACAAAATACATGTCGAAAGTGCATATCAAAACGTAGAATTAAGAACACATTACGAAAATGGGCATGAAATCGATAAGACTTGTATAAGAACGATTTGAATACCTCTCGTGTACGCATCGCAGCTCAGATCTTTGCCTTGATTAGTCGCTCGAGATGAAGCATTTGGTTTTTCCTTTCGATTTCTGCGATCTGATGGACGGTTACGACAAATGACGACTGAATTTGAAGGTAGAGAAAGGGGTTAAATAGGGCTTTTGGTATGAAATTAGTATACGGATCGTACATGGAAATGAGATCGTAAATGAAGCGGCCGTGTTTCGTTTACTAACGGCCGTTCAGAATTCTAGAAATATTTGGCAATTTTTTTCCTAAATAAAAATAGAGAGTTTATTTATGTCCTCTTTGTTTTAATAATCAAAGTTGTCGTCCTCAAATTCAAATAAATTTCAAACCACTATTTCTCTTTCATAATATTTCTTAATTTATCTCAATCTCTCTCTCTCTCCCCTATCTCCCCTATCTTTTTCTTTCTCAAGTGTTTAATTCTTTTCCTCTCCTAATCTTTTCTCCCCTAAAATCTCACATAAAATTTTTCTTCATTATTAAAGAAGCAAACAAACTCAGCAACCCAGATTCAATGAATCCTGTATTGAATTGTATAACGAATAATTAGTTGAATTTAATGGTTAATTAAAATGTAATTATTTTTATTCAAATAAAACTAAGTGCACAATTCATGAAAACTCACAACAAACGTGGTAAAACTAGTAACCAATCTTGTGTTGAATTGTACACATCATGAGCTAAATTTCAGGGTAAATCAATGTGCCGTTGTTTTTATTTAAACAAAGCCACAACATGATAAAATTAATTTTACATGAATCCTGTTAAAATGAAAAAAAAAAAATTTATGACATCTCCTCCCCTGGCGAGTAACATCTCCAGCAAGGTGATCGTCAAAATCGATCGCATCTGATCTTCCCCCTCTTCCTTGCCCGCGTGGAAGCCGCGTAGCATGTCGTTTTTTTATTGCAATTTGGTGAGTGTGAGGGGGAGAGTTGAGAAGGAGGATGGGGATTTTTTGATGTTTTGTGGTGAGTTCTGGAGAAGATAGAGAGACGGTTACAGACTTACGAGGACGGTGGTGAGGAGAGAAAATGGTGGTGGTGGATAACAATGAGTATGACAATGGTGAGTATGCAAGCTATTGGAGAGTTAGGGTGGAAGAAGCTGTTGTTTTAATTTAATATTTTACAATTTATATATTATTGTTTATTCCCAAGTAAAAATTATATGTTGGAGAGTTATAAGGAGTTGGTTTCTATGTTGACTTGGTCTCCTAATTTTACTCCAACAAATAAACAGCTTTCCTATTTTTCTTATAGCTGTTGCTACCTAATAGGATCATGTGATTTATCCTAACTAATTATGCCGTTGGTTTCTTGTTCCTATTTTATCTCCACTTGATCAGACATTCCTCAACAAACTGATGTATATTTGTTACTTATAAATTACAGTCTGTTTCTTCATATATACGACAACTTCTATATCTTTATCTCCTGATACACAACTATTGTGAACATTGCCTTCATATTTTTCCAACTGTTGCTTACAAAACCCGAGAGCCTCAGATTCCAATTGTCTTTCTTTAATCCTTACAAGTGCTCCATATACCAATTTCACATCTTTATATTGCCGTACATTTAATTACTATTGGTGTTATTTGGATTTCGAGTGTCGGGAAACAACTTGGTTCGTGAGTTTGCTTCACTACACAAAAGGAGACTTGTAGGTCGTTGTATCTTGGGGAAGGAGCGCCATTCAACCCCGTGCAGGAGGGGGTGTATCTTTCCTAAGGAGAGCGCTATTCGCGTGCCTCGACCATACGCCACAGGCTATTCTAACTTCTCTCTTTTAATATTAATTTGCATTTGGTTATTTATTATTTGTTGGCATTTTTATTTTTAACAGTTAATCCTAATCTATAATTTCTCCAACAATCTTAGGAAAGATATTTATTAGGATTTTCTGTTAGAGTTGCTTATTTGAAAAAAAAAAATGGCATTTGAGGAGTCAAATTCTTGCAAGCCAGAGAAGTTCAATGGCCAAAATTTTAGATGTTGGCAACAACAAATGAAATTTTGGCTAACCACTTTGGGTTTATATTCTGTGATTCACAAGGCTTTGGTTTCGAAAGGGAAAGAAAAAAGTGGAACTTCTAAGGCTATTGAAATTGTTGAAACTGGCAAGGATTTGACCTCGTCGAAAAAAACATCTGATGATGATGATTTTGATGAGAAAGATTATTTGTGTCACGGTAGAATTTTGAGTGCTTTGTCCACTAATATCTATAATATTTTTTGCACTACTAAGACTTCCATTGAGTAGTGGGAAGCACTTGATTTTAAATATGGGTCCGAAGATGCCGGTCTTAAACGGTATTACGCAGAAAAATTTTTAGACTTCAAAATGGTTGATGAAAAGTCAGTGATGGATCAAGTCCATGAGTTTCAAAATATTCTCTATGATCTTAAGAGAAAAGGAATGGAGTTGTCGGATACTTTTCTTGTTGCTTCCCTCATTAAAAAATTGCCTCCTAAGTGGACTGAATTTGGAAGGGATCTTAAACAAAAACCTGATGATTTTACTCTTGATGATCTTATAGTGTCTCTAAATATTGAGGAGAAACATCGGGAAAGGGTTGTTGAAACTCATGTTTCAAATTTTCGGGCTCAAGCACTCACCGTAGAAAGTCTTCATAAGCCTAAGCGTCAAAATTTTAAGAAGACTAACTTTGCTAAAAAGTTTGGGAGCCACAACTATAATAATAAACCAAAAGGCAAAAATATTTTTAAGGGAAAGTTAGTGCCTTGTTGGGTTTGTGGGTTGTCTAATCACAAAGCCGTGGATTGCTATTATCGCAAAGTTCAACCTCTTAAGGCTCGTGGTCCTTATGTAGCTCCCAAACCTCAAGCTAATGTTGTCACTGTGGGGGTCAGCTCCTCTTTCCCTGCTAACAGGTACTTTGTTAGTAGCCCTGAGTTAAACATTGTTTTCAACTCAAATGATTGGTTTATGGACTCGGGTGCTAACGTTCACGTGTGCGCTGATAAAAATATTTTTTCATCTTATTATCAGGAATCAGGCACAAGAACTGTAAGTATGGGAAATGGGAGCATGGCCAGGGTACTAGGAGGAGGAAAAGTTAATTTGAAGTTGACATCGGGCAAAGTCATTACCTTAGATGGAGTCTTGCATGTTCCGGACATTAAGAAAAATCTAGTTAGCGCTTCTTCATTAGTTCGTCATGGTTTTAAGGTTGTTTTGGAGTCGAATAAAGTTGTAATTACTAAGAATGGTAGATTTATTGGTAAAGGTTATTTAGTTGATGGTTTGTTTAGTCTTAATGTTATGAATTTTGAATCGAATAAAATTCCTTGTTCTTCATCTATAAATGCTTCTGTTTCTAATGTTGAATGTTGTGATACTTGGCATGGCAGACTTGGACACGTCAATTTGAAAACCATTAAAAGGATGATGAGCTTAGAGCTTATCCCAAAATCTGTGATTAATGTGAAGGAAAAATGCCAGGTTTGCGTACAAGCTAAACTAGCTAAGAAGCCTTATAAATCAGTTGTAAGAGATACAACTTTATTAGAGCTTATACATAGTGATACTTGCGACCTTAATAATGTGCTTACCCGTGGTGGTCAAAGATATTTTATAACCTTTATTGATGATTTTTCTAAATATTGCCATGTATTTTTAATCTATCAGAAAAGTGAGCTTTTTGACAAGTTCAAAATTTTTAAGGCTCGAGTAGAAAATCAGTTGGAAAAGAAAATAAAAATATTAAGGTCGGATAGAGGAGGTGAATTTGCACCCACTGAAATGGGTGAATTTTATGAAACGCATGGTATTATTCATCAACGAACTCCTCCTTATTCACCTCAATCCAATGGAGTAGCGGAACGTAAAAATAGGACTTTAGTAGATATGGTAAATGCGATGTTAGCTAGTTCTGGTTTACCAAACAATTTGTGGGGTGAAGCTTTATATTCTGCTTGTCATATTTTGAATAAAGTGCCTTATAAAGATTCTGATAAAACTCCTTATGAGCTTTGGAAAAATCAAAAGCCTAGTTTAAAATATTTCAAAGTGTGGGGGTGTTTGGCTAAGGTTTTAGTTCCACCTCCAAAGAAAAGAAAATTGGGTCCAAAAACTATCGATTGTGTTTTTATTGGATTTGCTATAGAAAGTGTTGGCTATCGTTTTTTAGTCATAAACTCTGAAGTTTCTGATATCTCTATTAATACTATCTTCGAATCTAGAGAAGCTGAATTTTTTGAACATATTTTTCCTATGAAAGAAAAGCTTTCAAAATCAATCGGTGATTGTTCCACCTCTAGATTTAGTATAGAATCTCAAGATGATTTTGAACCAAGGAGGAGTAAAAGAGGTAGAATAGAGAAAGATTTTGGCAGTGATTTTCAAACTTTCTTGATTGAAAATGATCCCAAAACCTATAGTGAAGCTATGACTTCCGTAGATGCTACTTTTTGGAAAGAAGCTATAAATAGTGAAATGGATTCTATCGTTGCTAATAATACTTGGTATCTTACTGATCTTCCGCCTGGTTGCAAGACAATAGGTTGTAAATGGATTTTTAGGAAGAAACTTAGAACGGATGGATCCATTGAAAAATTTAAAGCTAGACTAGTAGCTAAAGGGTTCAAGCAAAAAGAAGGAATAGATTTCTTTGATACATATTCTCCGGTTACTCGCATTGCTACTATTCGTCTTTTGATTGCTATAGCTTCAATTTATAAATTAGAAATCCATCAAATGGATGTAAAAACAGCCTTTTTAAATGGAGAATTAGAAGAAGAAATATATATGGATCAACCCGAAGGGTTTGTAGTTCCACGGCAAGAAAGAAAAGTTTGTAGACTAGTGAAGTCTCTTTATGGCTTAAAACAAGCCCCTAAACGATGGCATGAAAAATTTGATAAAGTTATTCTTTCTAATGGCTTTAAAATAAATGATGCTGATAAATGTGTTTATATTAAACAACTTGATGGTGCTTGTGTTATTCTTTGCCTATATGTGGATGACATTCTTATTTTTGGTACTAATATTGATGTCATTAGAGATACCAAAAATTTCTTATCTAGCAATTTTGACATGAAAGATTTAGGACCGGCAAATGTTATCTTGGGTATTAAAGTCCTAAAAAGTGATGATGGGATTGCTTTGACACAAGAACATTATGTTGATCAATTGCTAAAAAAGTTTAATTATTTTGATATGAAAGAAGTGTCTACTCCTTTTGATCCTAATGTTCACTTGAAGAAAAATTTGGGTGAGAGTATTTCACAACATAAATACTCCCAAATAATTGGATCTTTGATGTATCTTTCTAATTGCGCAAGGCCTGATATTTCTTATGCTGTTTGCAAGTTAAGTCGTTATACTTGTAATCCTAGCTTAGAACATTGGAATGCAATAGAAAGAATTTTTAGATACCTTAAAGGTACAATAAATTATGGTATTCACTATTGTGGATTTCCTAGTGTTTTAGAAGGTTTCACTGATGCTAATTGGATTAGTGATTCAGACGAAACTAAGGCAACTAGTGGTTATATTTTTACACTAGGTGGTGGTGCAATAGCTTGGAAATCTTCTAAGCAAACTATTATATCTAGATCCACGATGGAAGCTGAATTTATTGCATTGGATTTGACTTGTACCGAAGCCGAATGGCTAAGGAACTTATTGATTGATTTGCCTTTGTCTGATAGTCTTATTCCTGCAGTTTCTATACATTGTGACAATCAAGCTGCAATTGCCAAGGCTAAGGATGCAAATTTTAATGAGAAGAAGAGACATATCAGAATAAGGCACAATTCTATTAAACAATTATTGTCTCGAGGAGTGGTTGCACTCGATTTTGTGAGGTCTGAAAAAAATATATAGCAGACCCTTTTACTAAAGGCTTAGCGCGAAGGCTAGTCTTTGAATCATCGAGGGGAATGGGACTGAAGCCTATAAATTAGTCACCTCGACGGACACCTAACCTTTGTAATTGGAGATCCCATGAATAAGGTTCAATAGGTAACAACGAAGTTGAATGGTGACTAGAAGGAGCACTAAAAAAAATTAGAGGGGAATCCCTGGTCCTATTCCTATGGTGATAGTGCTCATGCTATGTGCATGTTATGTGACGATAGGAAGAGCTTAGCTCTGAATGTGTCCAAGGTAGGATTTCTATGGGGTGTTGGTCACAAACTACCCTTGGAGGACACACCTATATGAGTGTGGGAGTGGGGTCGCTGTTGTGGGAAAATGGGCTATTCTCTAAAGACACTCATAGAAACGAGATATGTGCGCATGACCGTCTAACGCGCAAAACCGTTCCAGAACCATAATGTTTCCCGTACTGTGTGTGTGGTAGGCGTAGGTTTGAAATCAAGGGCCTAGTTCAAGAATTTATTCACTACGGTTCTTCAAACTGAAACTTGCTAACACTAAGTGTAGGTTCAAGTCCGGAAGACACCTATACCCATTGCGCAGTAAAAGCACTCTTGTAAAATTTTAAATTATGTGGGGGATTGTTGTTTTAATTTAATATTTTACAATTTATATATTATTGTTTATTCCCAAGTAAAAATTATATGTTGGAGAGTTATAAGGAGTTGGTTTCTATGTTGACTTGGTCTCCTAATTTTACTCCAACAAATAAACAGCTTTCCTATTTTTCTTATAGCTATTGCTACCTAATAGGATCATGTGATTTATCCTAACTAATTATGCCGTTGGTTTCTTGTTCCTATTTTATCTCCACTTGATCAGACATTCCTCAACAAACTGATGTATATTTGTTACTTATAAATTACAGTGGCTGTTTCTTCATATATACGACAACTTCTATATCTTTATCTCCTGATACACAACTATTGTGAACATTGCCTTCATATTTTTCCAACTGTTGCTTACAAAACCCGAGAGCCTCAGATTCCAATTGTCTTTCTTTAATCCTTACAAGTGCTCCATATACCAATTTCACATCTTTATATTGCCGTACATTTAATTACTATTGGTGTTATTTGGATTTCATTGTGCAACGCCAATGCTCTGGATGCTGAATGAAAGAAGCATGGTAATGTGCACATAAATCAAAATGATTCTTGGGTCTGCCCTCTCTGATGCCTTTTGGCTTTGATTTGAGAGCATGATTCCGCAGCAAACGCGACGGTATAGGGGGATCACTGTTTCAGTGGTATTCTGTGAGCAGCCACTTTGTGCATTTATTGCCAAAGGTTAGGTCTGTCTCCAATCCATCTGTTTCAGTGGTATTCTGGGAGCAGCCACTTTGTGCATTTATTGCCAAAGGTTAGGTCTGTCTCCTATCCTTCCCCCGCCCATACCCCCAATTATTGGGGACTAAATGGGTTATGTTATTGTTGTTGTGTTGTTATTTGGATTTCGAGTGTCGGGAAACAACTTGGTTCGTGAGTTTGCTTCACTGCACAGAAGGAGACTTGTAGGTCGTTGTATCTTGGGGAAGGAGCGTCATTCAACCCCGTGCAGGAGGGGGTGTATCTTTCCTAAGGAGAGCGCTATTCGCGTGCCTCGACCATACGCCACAGGCTATTCTAACTTCTCTCTTTTAATATTAATTTGCATTTGGTTATTTATTATTTGTTGGCATTTTTATTTTTAACAGTTAATCCTACTCTATAATTTCTCCAACAGAAGCAACAAAGCGAAAGGAAGTAATGATGGTTCTTCAATACTTCTAGTTTGATTCCTAAGGAAAATCCAATATGAAAAATCCAATAGATATTGGAAAGATTATCTCCCTGTAAGGCTATAAGAGGTTGATTGGATAGGGCATAAGGCATTCGGATAAGTTAATTCGTTTGAATAAGAGGCGATGTGATATGTTTTACTTGGTTTGAGTGTACAAAATGCACCCCTATAAGAGGGTGTTTGGCCGGTTGTTTTTCACCTTTTCACCTTCTCTTTTTCTAGTTTTGGTTGTTTGGGAAACTACCCTCATAACACATTCTACAAAAACTCATTCTTTGTTTTTTATGAAGGAGAAGAAAAGCTAGAAGTAGCACCAAAGGTGCTTTTCCCATTTTGGTTTTGCATTTTCATTTTGACATCATAGTAAAAGACCCAATTGTCCTCCTCTTTTTCTAGTAATAACAAAACCTTACTGATGTAAATGTTCATCTCCTCACTTCACTTTTCACTTTTCCAGTACACGACTTTTTTAATTTGTGTACTACAAGTTTCCCCTTTATTTGGTAGTCCTTTTTTTTTTTTTCAGATTAATTCTATATGCTTTGTAGTTTTTTTTTTTCTTTTTTTTTTTGCCTTTAGTTGGATTTGAGTTAATCGTTATTATAAGTTAATCATTTTTTTTGTCCTTTGGCTGGTACTTGGTTATATTTAATTCTTCGTAATTGGAAAAAAAAAATACATAGTGGAGCCTTTTAAATATGGAACACAAGAATTTATTAAGTGGAAGAAGTAGACAATATTTAACAATATATCTTTACAAGAAGTGTAAAGACCTTGTACATACACATTTTTATACTACAATAATAAATAACTGAGGGCAACAAGATAAAAAACCAACTCATAACGGGACACGTTTACAAAAATATTTCCCAATATGACTTTAGAAACTTGCTAAAAACAATATCCGTACACATTTTAAGTACTGTAATAAATAAACAAGGGTAAAATGGTAAACAACCAATCCATAAATCATTCTCATCATTATTCTCCCAAACACTATTTCTTTTCAAAATGCATTCTGCACATTTCTCCCAAACACTCCTCTCATATTCAAAACACATTCTAACCATATATAATTCAAAAGCCAAAAAATTAAAAATGAAAAGCTAAAACATAGGCTCCTAAACACCCCTAAGCTTTCCTCCTTTCTAATTTAATCCGGCTGAAGGGGGTACGGAGAGATAAAATTTGGACAACCTCCCCCCTTTCTAAAAATAATCCGGGAGGATAAGGGTTTTTTTTTTTTTTTTTTTATCCCCCTCCTCCCCCATTTCAACTACAAAAACAAAATTATCTCCCCATTTTATCCCTTATCCAAACTGAGTACTATTTTATCCTCCATTTTTTAGTACCTCATCCAAACCAAATATTTTTTTATCCACCATCCATAAAAGTCACATAAATGTGGATCCACCCTCCATAAATAATAATTCCATAATATGGAAATCTCATTGATTTTCATTTCGTTAATAAAAATCAAGTCATAAAGAAAATTACAAGAGTATTGCCATAATAGATTAGTTGAATCATTGCTACAGGTCCATTGGCTTGGATTTAACCCAAACACTAAATGGTTAAATTAAACTCATTATTCGTATTAATTTTGAATCATGAAATGAACGATCGAATCGGATTTAATCCAAATACTAAACGGTCAAATTAAACTCATAATTCGTAAGTATTAATTTTGAAACATGAAATGAACGATTGGACGCACTACACATTACACATTAAAGTACACTGCGTACAAAACCGTCGACTCGCAACTGAATGGGAAACTTTTACTTCTCCGCTGCACAAGAAAAGACTCTTTCTATTCCCCACTACATCAGTACTTTCCCGTTTCAGTTCCCCACCCATCCCCATTCCCCACAATCAATTGTGAATTGTGAATCTCCCTTGTTTAATGGAACCCTAAATTAAACACTTTTCCAACAAATTATTCTCCTGCTTTCTTATTTGAGTGAAAACATGAATCGTGGTCCAAGCCGAAATGATGGAGGACGGTATTCCACTCCCAGAGGTAGAGGTAGAGGTCGAGGACGATCCCCTTCACGTTCCGCTGGTTCGTCTTATGCACATCATAACGGCCCTGTAATGCTATCAATCCCTTCTCTGATCTTTAATTTTTCCGCGGTTTATTTGATTCGTCAGTTTTCTTATTTTTCCTAGCTTAGAAGTGAAGCTTTTAGGAAATTCGGCTACTTTTGTTTTTAGAGCCCTCAAGGTGGGAATTTCTTTATGAACTTGTTTTGTCTAACCTTCAAACACAAACGTAAACTTCAGTGTGGATCAAAATCTTGATTTTTTTAAACATTGGATCTTGTCTTAATTGCCTTGTAAATTGTAATATCGACAGGATTCTTTGATCGTGCATTAAGAGATGGATGGCAAAATTGAATTTTTTTTTTTTTTTAAACTTTGGTGCTTGTCTTAATGTTTAGCAGAGAGGATTACTTCTTTAAAATGACTGTATTTTCATTGGCTTTGCTGAACGTGCATATTGGATAGTTTCTTTGATCTGAATTTGGCGAATAATGAATAGGTCATAATGCAACGCGTGATGTGGTGTATTTTTCACGAACTTGGTAGATTTGATAGAATTGATGCTACAATTAACATACTGTTTATGCATCCAGGGGTGATTATTCTTCAAATTTACAATGGCCTTCTCCTCATATTTCCTTTTCCAATAAAACTTCTTAATGTAGTCTTTCCAAACTTCAGTCCTATGGCTTAGTATACTTATTAGAATGGGTTTGTAAAAAGACAAGCACTTTGTTTGGTTGAGTGTTTTGAGAAGAATATTTTGAGAAATATTTTTGAGATAGTGTTTGCATGAGTTTTTGGAAAAAGTAATAATTAGAGAGAGGTGTAGTAATTGGAGAGAGACAGAGAGAGAAATGAAATAATGATTGGAGAGAGGGTATGAGTAGAGAGAGAAATGTGATTAATGATTGGAGAGATGAGAGATGGGGAAAGAATCTTTTTTGGAAATTTTTTTAGAAATGTGAAGAGAACAAAGTGCTTCTGTTTGTATTCTTATAGCTTTGGCAATAGTTTGATAAAATGGATTAAAAAATATTAACCGGACGTTCTGAAGCTGACTTTGATGGACTAGCTTATTTAACTGGATCTTATGAAAAAAATTAACGAAGAGATTACTATTATTATCATGAATTGTGTTTCCTTTGCATTTACAGGCTGGACCTGATGGCCCTTCGTCTAATGTTTCCTCTGGTAACAAAAATCGAGGATCACATCTTGAATGGCGACCAGTGGGTAGTATTCCGAAGCAGTTGGATTCCATATCAACCTCAAATTCCCCTTGCCGGGAGAATTGTAGTTTACCTGATACCAAGGACGATGTATCTTCTGATTTAGGTAGTATTCCGAAGCAGTTGGATTCCATATCAACCTCAAAGTCCCCTTGCCAGGAGAATTGTAGTTTTCCTGATAACAAGGACGATGTATCTTCTGATTTAGGAAAGCTTAAGCTGGGGGAAAATTCCCCGGAGGCAGTGACTGCTAAGACGGAACAAGTGTGTTGTATGTCTGTTTCTGTTATTTCCTCTGCTTCTGCATTCGAGAAGGGCTTTCCTTCAATAGATAGCGACAAAGATCTTAGCTTATCTTCTGATTTAGGAAAGCTTAAGCTGGGGGAAAATTCCCCGGAGGCAGTGACTGCTAAGACGGAACAAGTGTGTTGTATGTCTGTTTCTGTTATTTCCTCTGCTTCTGCATTCAAGAATGGCTTTCCTTCAATAGATAGCGACAAAGATCTTAGCTTGCAGAGAACTCAGAAGGGGAAAGTACCAGATGCTGAGGTTGAAGGTGATAGTTCACTGCACATCATTCGCTCGCCTGCTCTTGATACTGCGCATATGGGAAATGAGCAAACCCGTCATAAGAAGGGAGTTGATAGTGGACGTTCAGATATTCCCGACTCTGTGTCCTTGGGAGTTCCCTATGATATCTGCCCAGTCAGAGCTGGAAACTTTGTCACGCTGAAAGCTCCTTTACATGTACAGAATAGAACAAAACGGAATGAAGCTAAGCGCTCCGTGGAAGGAAAATGTATAAATGTATTGAGGCCTGGGATGATTCTTCTGAAGAGCTACATTTCGTTCAATGATCAGGTTCTACTTTGTGCTTATTTTTTTCCTATGCATGCAGTGTCGTGTTTTGCTCTTTCTGATTGCAGTATCAAGACTGCAAAATTAATGGCCTATACACATGTTATATTATGGCTGATGTATAGGGTACAATCTAATGCAAGTCCATTCTTGTGTCTTTATGTTAATATCAATTAATATGTACCTTTCTTGACAAGAATTCAGTGGAATAACTTACGTGAGACTCATTTCTTCCATCAAAGGGTTTCTAATCTCTCTCTCTCTCTCTCTCTCTCTCTCTCTCTCTCTCTCTCTCTCTCTCTCTCATTTTGAGACATTTAAGAGTCCCTTTTGGCGTTCAGCTATCTGATTCTTTAGTCCTTCAGTAGTTTTGTTGTCTTATGGTGAAGATTCATTAATCCCAGTACCAAGGTGTCATGATCCATGGAATGGTCCTGGCAATTTGGGGTCATCCTATCGCATAATTTATTTAAAACATATTAGGTGAATTATTGTCCAAAAAGGTTAGCTCTTTCCTTTTCTCTCTCATTCAGGAATTTAATTTCTAATTTCGCGTAACTTGATTTGTAAGTTAGTTGACGTGTGGTTACTCGTGTAGATTGAAATAGTCAACAAATGCCGAGATCTGGGCCTTAGTTCAGGAGGTTTCTATGAGCCGGGCTACCGGGAAGGAGGAAGGCTGCATTTGAAGATGTTGTGTCTTGGTAAGAATTGGGATCCTGATACAGGTGAATATGGAGATCAACGACCAAGTGATGGTGCTAAACCCCCCTCAATTCCGTATGAGTTTTGTCAGTTGGTTAAAGGAGCAATCCAAGCTTCTCATTCCTTTTTAAGAGAACACCATAAAGTGCCTATTGTAGAGCGCGTACTACCTACAGTGTCACCAAACATCTGCATTGTGAATTTTTACTCACACAGTGGCAGGCTTGGTCTTCATCAGGTTTGTAGATTTGAATTATATTGTTCTCATGGCATTTGAATTATATTGTTCTCATGGCATTTGATGATTTAAATCTTCAAATCATTATTGACGCAGTTTACCTGACTCGTTCAACTTTAGATTCCGTTCTATCACTGATTATGGATGGTTTAACTGGGCTAAAATAGTTGTACTGTGAAAAAATGCAGTATTTTTGCGGTAGTTGAAGCCTAGGGTGGTCAGCAATGTTTCAAGAGCCCAAGTCTTAAGTCAAAATGCTTGATGCATGGGCACATGATTAAGTATAGCCTCTCGTCTGACCATCTCTCTCCAGGATTTTACAAGTATGGGGTCATTTACAAATTAAGAGTTTTAAGATGTTTCCTTTTAGTCAAAGATCGGAAGGAAAGTTGTTCAAATTGATATGACTTTTCTTATTACAATTTCTTAAATAGGAATACTGAAGGTGTATCTTCTATTAAAAAATGTGATCATATTTTTTGAAATATAAAAAAGACTAGAAAATCGTATAAGAAAAACAGAGGTCCTGCAGAATTAATGCATTGATAATTGATGTCCTCTAAAATGACCAAATTGTAATTCAAAGTCCAAGTATTACATCCCTGTGTGTAACGATTATCGTGTTACTCATTATGAATGCCAAAGCTTGAAACAAAAACAATTGGAAAGAAATAAATAAAATATTTCCTGTGTGTGTGAGAGAGGGAGGGGGGGGAGGGAGGGAGGGAGGGAGGGAAATTATCGGGTGTTTTGCACCCAATGATGGGGTCAACGTTCATTTTGATGGGTTCATTTTTCATGTACTCCAGAATTCTAGTACAATAGTAGCAGATTTTCCCCACACAGGGTCAGCTGACCCCAGATGGTTGCATGTAGTGTCGCCACTGGTTCTCTCACTTTAGTTTTCTGATATCATGGGGAGTGGGGGACTGACGTTGTTTGAGACTTTAGCTAGTGAAGTTGCTTGAGCCTTGAGGTTCTCTGTGCCGTAAAAAACTTATTAAAACTCTATTTGCTGCTGTGGTCTTTGCTACTACAGTTTTTCTCAGGATTAATGTCAGAAAAAATCATTTGTAGCTTTCCACCTTACTCTTTAAAATATCCTTCCGAACATTATATTCTTCCCTCATTTACTAATGCTTCATCGATACTTAATAAACCTATAATGCTTGTATCCAGTTGTCCATTAATCTTTTTATGTGCTTACTTTCAGTAAATTCGTCTCTTTTTTCGCCTCTGGATGGCTGTTTTCTTTAAGTAGTATCAAGAAGAGGATATAAAAGTCCAAAGATTAAACATTTTCTCCTAAAGATTCTATTGCGCCAGACTATAATTTGCTGACATCAAAATGACATTGCAAGTTTCTGGTTTCTAAATGGCAACTTCTCTCCAAATAATGGGAATTGAAGTGAGGGAAATTTAAGGTTTCTATCTCATACGTTTTCCCTCGATGCAGGATAAAGATGAAAGCCAGGAGAGTCTGAATAGAGGACTACCCGTAGTCTCCTTCTCCATCGGCGAGTCTGCAGAATTTTTATATAATGATCATAGGGATACTGAGAGTGCAAAGAAAGTTATACTAGAATCAGGAGACGTTCTTATATTTGGTGGGGAATCCAGGCGTATATTTCATGGAGTGACGACCATTATCCCTGAAACTGCTCCTACGGCGTTACTGGAGGAGACACATCTGCGTCCAGGCCGTCTGAATCTAACTTTCAGGGAGTATTAAGCTAGTATTTCAAGTTTGTGTGTAAACCCATCGTTCTGGTAATGCTTCAAACTTTTTCCAAGGAATGTGGTGACATAGTGTGGGAAATTATGCTAGGATGCAAGAACTGCACGTTGGGAGTTCTGTGCCTGTAGTTTAGGTGGCTATGTTTATAGATTTTGAGGAAAGTGGATGCTTACTTTGTACTATGTGAGATGTCTGTAGTGTTAATTTGACTACATTTACAGAAGTGGAATTTCGTTCTGCCTTTAATTTTATTTTTATTTTGTCCTGCCTGGAATGTTTATGTTGTGAAGGTGTTGATTAGGAGATTCATTTCCTTCACCTAACCTTGACATATAAGATTAGGGCTGTTTTGCTTGGTCAATAAGTACTCAGGAAGCTTTATCTGATCTCCTTGTCAACGATAACCAAAAAAGGTGATCGGCTTAGGATTTAAGCTGCCAGATCAAGGTTATTAATTCAGAGAATCAGAAAAGCAATGTGAGTCCATATTGCTCTTATGATGTCTGATCTATTTCAATTGCTCTTACACAATTAATTATTTTCTGACTGAATCGTTGAGAAACAAATTCAATCACTGTCTGACTGAATTTCATCCACGTTCCTGAAATGCAGCAAATGTTCTGCTTCACAGAGAGAGAGAGAGAGAGAGAGAGAGAGAGAGGGCCATTACCTCAGCATCTTTTTGTTGCGCAACCTCAGACGAGATTTCTAAGCTTTTGAGGAAAATGAATGCTTACTTTGTATATAAAATGCCAATGGTGTGAATTCGACTACATAAACCGAAGTGTGTATTCTTCCTGCCCGGAAATTTTCTTTTGTACTGCCTGGAATGTTTATTTAGGAGTATTTATTTTTTGAACTGGACTGGAATGTTTATTTCAACAAGTGTTTTTTTTAGCTGAATAGGTGATTTATAACAAAACAAAATCCCCAAGGATACAACACACAAAACAGCTCTATAGTATAGGGAGCCAAAACAACACCTAGCTACACATGCCAAGAGCAAAATCATAGCAGACCGACCAGCTTTTAAGGCCAAAACCACCAAAACAAATATCACGAAAGTACAACAAACTAGCTACGCACAGATGAATGTATAGGGAGGAATGCCCCAAGCCTGGAGCACTTCTTTGGTAGAATCAATCAGCTTTTATTTCAACAAGTGTTGATTAAGACTTTCATTTATTTCACCTAATCTAGATATATAAATCAGTTACTATTTTGATAATGGATCAATAAGTGCTCATTGTAGTAGACAAATGGACTAGCGTTTGCTTGTTAGAGAGCTTATCTGATATCCCTCAAGGGTCACCGAAAAAAGTAATTTAACTTCTCACAAGGAATTTTGGTACCTGGAGCCAAATTTTATGATTTTGACCCCATAATTGCTTCAAATACACGGAAATTTCAAGTGTTTTTTTTTTTTTTTTTTGAGAATTTATAGTATTACAAAAGAAGCTTTCATGCATTATTTTCAAAATGACCAAGTCTTTGGGACTAATTATAAAGTCAAATTAGATTTATCAGTGTATGCTACAGATGAATACAATTTGACCCCACTAACTAAAATTTCTAGCTCGATCCCTGCCTAAGCATATCTTATGTTTTGGAGAAAGAAAAGAAAGAAAGAAAGGTAAGTAGTCCTCTGTTCACAATCACTTGGTTCTAATAGGCCATGGTTGGTGGCCTGCCTTGATAATTATACTTTTAGGTTGTCATGTAGTAGACTTCATTGTTGGAATGGAAATCACTAGCGCTTTCACCACTTAATTCACTGACTTTTTGGCAGCCAAACTTCAACAGTTCCAAAACCAAAACTCATTTGCTGTATCCCCACCACTGAATTAGCTCAAAGAACACAGCACAAATGCTTGATTTTACAACCAGAGTGACCCATATCAACTACCCCTTCCAACCAACATAATTGGATGGATCCACTCGTCTCAGCAGCATTGGAACTGATACAAACTGCTCTAATTTCATTTCCTGCCATATTCTATATAAGCAATCACACCAGTATTTTTCTCTTCTAAGAGTTTCAGGCTTTTGCACCAGGAAAAGCGCAACTTAAGAAGGCAAAATAAGGAGTGGGTGACCCGTGATGGAGAAGCAGGGTACATGCGAAATCACTCGGACATTGATCTGAGAGCTTTGCATGTGCTCTAGCTCTCCATCTCGGGCTCTCTCCTATATTGGTGCAATCGAAGGAAAATCGAGCATGGAGTGACTTAATAAAGATAAGTATCCTTTTACTTTGTTTCTTAAAGCTGTGTTTATTTTTCCTCTTCTTTGTTTCAAATTTTTGCAAGTCATCCTGATAATACCGTTTGCATTAGAGGCTGGCAATATTATTTTTCACGCTAAACATTAGGCTGTCCAAATGGTGGAAGACGAACTAAAATGAAGGTGTGCGTGTATTAGGCAGCAGCGAAAGATGAAAAAGAAGAAACTTGAGCAGCCATATTACAATGGATAAATACATTACCTTAAAAAATTGCAACATTTCTGCATACAGCAAGCATTCAAAATGTAATATACATCACAATTGAGTCCGGTGCAAATGAAGCTGAGAAGAGAATGCTGGTACTACCAAAAACACTGACAACATGCCAATAGGCAACGTTATCCCTCAATCTCTGATGTAGAATATTAACATTTCAAAATGGATAAATCACGAGAAATTCTCAACAAAAATACATGAAGATGAACATCACAACCTCAACAACTTGCTATCCATATGCATGTTTATTGTCCTTAATCCACAGCATTAACCGCGAATATGGTCCCAAACAATCAAGTTCTGGACCTTACTCTGAGACAGTTATCCAGGCTTTGAGTTGCTTCACTTGCTCCGAAATGATGACAAAGAAAATAGTGACCTGGGGCCTGCAGAAATAGACCCCAGCATAAGCACATCAAATTACTTGAGCATTTATTGAAAACCAAGGTTCTGTTCATCGTCCTCAAGATGAGGAGGTACTTTATGTACTTCTGACAAAAAATTTCTTATTTTTGGATGCATGCAACTGTAATCACTGGGTTACAGCCAACACTGGTAAAACCAAAAAAATCCTCTTGTTAGGATAAGGCACTATGCAAGTGCACACTCTTCCAATGTGTGAAAAAGACGCGCATAAAAACCTTTCACCAAAATTGGCTAGGGATTCATTTGAGAATTCACTTTAACAATTAACGAAAGCATGACTCTGGCTCAGTGGTTGAGTTCTTCCACAAATTGGTGTCATCCTACCACTAAGCATACGACCAGACAAAAGAGATCAAATCTTCACAATGGAAAGACTTCCAAGAGGGGACCATCTTTTATCCAAATGGGCTCGACACCGTGAAGCAATATTCTAAGTTGTCAAGAGAAATCAAGAAAGCCCCCATAATTTTGGTAGCCAGTAGAGTTAAACAACAGTATTAAAGTTTGCAAGGGTCAACTGGTGCACACTTGTTCTTCAGATGAAGGCATTAATCAAGTTACTGCTAACTGCCAAGGAGAGAAACATGAAGAATGGGTGGTAACTAATGCAATTAACAAACTCACCTTTAATTGAATTTCCAGACAAATGATGGTCTCTCAATTTAAATTTCACTGGAGGTGAAGGGATAGAACTCCGCAACCCTTGAACTGCAAGAGGAAAGAAACATCTTGTTGATATATAGAAATCCATAACAGTCTATATGGGGGGGGGGGGGTGGTGGTTGTTCAGAACACCAAAACAAACTTTTTAACTTAACCTGGGCTACCTTGTTCACTATAATACTCACTTTCATTGAAGCTATCATCAGTGAGACACCCTCGTGTGTAATTGTTTCCTTTAGAGGAAGTAGCAGAAATCCAATCGCCCAAAGTGTCACTGCCATCACTTTTCCGTCCAATATGTAGTAACCGTTTGAACCCACTTGTCACGTCCTTTCGAGAATGACCGTGGGAAAAATTCGATACAAGATTTGGTTTCTGAGTGCTACCCCATTTCTTCCTTATCCGAGATGCACCAGCCTCAGCTTGAGTAAGAGGAAGTGAATTCCAAGAAGCAATGCTCCCTACAGGAGAGGCATCAATATCAGAAGTCTCATTTGTATAAGAAAAGTCGTCTTGCACGCTTGAATTCCATGACAATGGGCTTTGAACAGGCGAATGTTGCACCAAACCAACAGGGTGGAAAGTAGAAGGCAATTCAGCAACAGAAGAGGTTTTTTCCACTCGTGAAGAAGATCTCGAAGTGTCACCATCTGACCCCGAACCAACTGACTTTGCAGGTTCATGGCTGAGTCTTGGTTTTACGTTGTCCACATTCACATGATCTTCAGTAGTTGCGGTTTCAAACTCTTCTTCTTTATCATTTTCCGACATATCAGGTAACTCTTTTGGACCAGAGGCCAGTTCATTCGACTCTACTTCATTGTTCATAGTGTTGGATTCCACTGAATCCTTCATATTGGCCATAACAGCTCCAGCACCAGGGCCTACGCCACTACCCTTCCCACGGAAGGGCTTTGACTCTACATTTTTTGAAAATTTGTCAGATTTATGCAGTTTTGATGGTGTCAAAACTACGCCCAACTCAGTGGGAACCACAGTGCTTTTGCTTTGAGACTGTGACGGGTGTGGCTTCCTCTCTTCCTTAACAACAACTATATCTTCAATGCAACTTTTGCTGCGGGCATGGATTTTTGTTGACGGGCGAGTTGTTGTTTTTGAAATTCCAGAGTTGGGCTTCGGGTTTTCTTTTCTCAATTCAGACAAACTAGGGACTGAATGTGCCAGAGGGGTTTCAGGCTGCATCGTTCGTCGCCCAGAACTAGAGTTAGAAGTATTTGTAGATGACTTTGGAACAGGTGCTGCTGAAGAGCGAGGAATGGAAGAAGGCAGATTTTTGTTTGGTGGCTTCCTAACTTGGGGGCTTTTACAAACACCGTTCCCGAAAGATAGATATTCTTCATCCTTATTCTGCAAAAAGAACAATTGGGTGCTGTCAATAAAGGAAACGCATAAAGAGGATGATCTAAAGATCCCCAAAGTGATACGACAAGTCATGGTGATCAATGGACTGAAATAGTACTATAAAGTTTTATTCATTTTCTTCCAAAACTCTAAGTTTTAAATTTTCATATATGCTAAAGTGAAAATTTGATTTGAAGAATGATGTTAAGGAAATGAAGGTATGATTGGAGAATGGAGATGCTCCTAAGAAGAGAAAACAAATAAATTCTGATCATCATTCATAAACAATCATCTAATTTACCTCCTTCATTTTCATAGTTGACCTAGAATTGAGTGATCTGGATCTCTCTGCATCTCTCTTTATAGACCCAGAAAACTTGGCCTTCATCTCTGCCGCACTCTGCTCAAAGCTATCTCGCATGGCCTTCATCTTTGCTTCCTTCTCTTCCTTTTTAGAACCCCACTCTTTACTAAGTTTTGCATCTCTTTTCTTCATATAACTTTGGTAAAATTTTCCTTTGGCGTAATCTGAAAGACCAATCTCGGAAAAGTTCTGCGTTTTAGCATCACTATGATCTTGATTATCCAACACTTTCACTCGTGGAGTAACACTTAACTTTGACATATTGCTAGAACTTGTCAAAGGTTGAGTCACTGTGCTCTTTTTAGGCAATGGTGCAGAACTACTGGATTGCTCTCCCGAACCCCCCCGAAGCTTATGCTCTGCGAAAAGCTTTTCAAGCTCATTTGCTTTCATTTTCAGCTCGTTGAGCTCCTGGTTTACTTTCAAATGACTTTTCCTCAAAGCTTGCCATTCTGGTAGAGTTGGAATTGAACCAGAGTCCTCCTTAACAACCATTTTACCAGAGAAGACTAGGCCAGAAAATATCACTTTCGTCCCTTCCTCCCTTTCTATTGAACTTTTAGTCCAAACCCACCTTCCAACGGACCTCTAAATCCAACACCTTCAGGCTCTTTTGGTGAATTCACTGTTTGGAAATTGTACTGATAATCACCTTTCCAAACATCACTCTCAAGTCAACACTTTCCAAATCCCTAGAAGAATCCGTCAGCTGGGTTTTAGGATTTGTCCCGAACTTTGTTGTCTCAACCACATCCTAGTTGCCAACCCGAACCCGGATTTCGTATTTATGTTAACGGTTTTTCCTTACCGTTAGCAACTTCAACCCAATTTAATGGCTTTTGCTCCCTGACTTGGATTGAGAAACAGAGGAAGAAGGGGAAGGAGAAGGCCTCTTAATTTCCTTCCATTTTTTTTTCACCACCCAAATCAACACACCATGTGGCCATGTCAAAAGTCAAACAGAGACTGATTCAGTTCTGAATAAACTGAAGCGCCTCGGGGACTCGGTCTCTTCTTTTTTCACCACCTTTGATGACGGAGGACGGCTTGAGCGGTTGCTGCCACGTGCTGGGTTCTGATTGCTCTGTATTATTGTACTGTTGTTGTTTTTGATGCTCAGTGGAACACTAGTTAATAAGCAGTAGTAGTGTTTTGTTTTCCAACTACGGTTTTCTTTCGGCAGTGTCTTCGTCTTGGGACCCGTACAAAGAACGACGGTTAGATCTTCCGCCTTTCCATTGGTTTATCAGTTCCAGCCGGCTCTCTCCCACGTCGATATGAAAGTGACTAAAAATTACCTATTTCAAAATATGCTTCCACATATTTAAGATCACGTTTAAGATCACGCAATTGCGTGACTTGATCATTCTGCATTGACATTTCAACCAGCAAGGATACATTGACTCAATACTTACACTTATAATATCCAAAATTTTGCGAGGAAACACAATATGGAAAATTTTAAGGAATTAATATAGTAGAAAGGTTAACTTGATATGATGGCTTAATTTTATCATCTACTACGTAGGGACAGCATGACCAAAATCAAAGGACACCTGATGTGGGGACTCACCGTAGATCAGCAAGCATTGTCATTCCACCCGCCAAGTTTGCATTCAGTTTCACTCTGACCTAATTAGGCCCCACTCAAATGGATCCAATATCTTTCTTTGGGTACATAAATGGATCCAACTTTGACCGGGATTATCATCATTTCCTGGTAAGATTTGATGACTTTTGTTAAAATTATTGGATGTTTCAGAGTTCTTTTCCACCACATATCCATCGCGACACAAAAATAAGAGTATAAACCTCACATAAGGACTCTTTCATTCCTGTAAAGAGGAGTAAAAGGGGAAGTAGGTTTGGTTTTGTGCGATTCGACTGCTCTGTTTCTGCTGGTATCGCCATTTCTAAGGCAAATGGCTTGGAAGTGGAAGGTTATTATCTCTTTGTTAAGAAGGCCAGTTTTTATTTAAAAAATAAAAGAAAGACGTCAGGTGATATGGTTTCAAGCAAACCTAGAGAAGTCAACCGATAGAATAACATGAATTTCAGAGTGGAGAATGGAAAATCGTATGCTCAGGCTCTTAAGGGAAGGGGAAATCATGGTAGCATTTTGGTTCATCCTATAGGGAATGGTTGGCTATTTAGGAGTGCCATAGCCAAGATTCGTAAATTGATCTCTACAGAAGAACTGGAGAAAGAATTCAGATTGGAGAAAGTCCGTGACGTCCAAATTAGAGCCATTAGAGGTAGATATGTCATTATAACTTTTCCAAACGAAGAGATTAGGAAGGCAACAATTAAGGAAAGATGGGTTATGAACTTGTTCAAAGATATCAAACATTGGAATGGTGAAACGGCCAAAGATGAGCGCTTTGTGTGGTTATCTTGTTTTGGCATGCTTCTCAGCGCATGGTCCTCGCAAACATTCAAAGAAATTGGAGGTATATGGGGTCATTTTCTTAAGGTTGATGATAATACTCTCACCGGAAAGTCACACGAGAAAGGGAAAATTCTTATTGCTACTGAGCATATCCAGAAGGTGGAGGGGTATGTGGAGCTCATAGTTGATGGGAGAGATTATTGCATCAGAGTGGAAGAAGAAGAATCCTTTAGGACAATCGCGTCAAGCTCCTCTTTCATTGACTTAGTGATGGATGTTGCTAAAAATGATGTGGATTTGGATCAGAAATTTGATGATGATAAGAGAGGTAGGTTTGATTTGGAGGCCAGCAATGATGTTGTGGATGCCTTTTCCGGAATGGTTTGACCGGGTTTAGCCTTAGATCAAAACCATCCTACTCCAGATTGCCAAAGTAAGGATTTTGGAGCTTGCAATAGACCTATTGAAGAGGGAGATGACGAGGTCATCAAGTGTTCAGAGAGGTCTTCCCCTGTGGTCCCAGAGTCCGAAGATAGCTTAGGAGAGAAGGTTTTGAATGAGGAGAATGCTTTAGTAATTGGAAACTCTTTGAAGGATCTAGATCACAACCGCTATGCAATCAATGATGATGAGCCTTTTATAGACCCTCTTGTGGATACCTGTAATCCAAATCAAGCTGATGATTGGGATCTTCTATCGAACGAACCTCTTATTAAGTATGTGGAGTGTAAACGCAACAAGAAGTCACACAAGTCCAAGAAAGTTTTTCACATGAAATCTTTATGGAGCAAAAATCCATTGAAAACTGCAATGTTTTCTAGGACGGTCAACCGAGACGATACAAGGAATGCTTCAAGGTTGGGATCGAAGAATGAAATCGATGGTTCCACTTTTTCGATCCAAGAGGAGGTTAGTTGTGACAATCGTAAGAGGAATTCGACTTTTATCAAAGAAGCCCGGGAGAACTTGAAGATAAGTGTTCGCTTTGGTGTAAAATTTCCTTGAAGGGAGAGCTATAATATTAAGAAGATGTTAGAATTGAGGGGTATCGAAATTTCTGAACAGGAAATTAAAGCGGAAGTTAGAGCTCTTGACATTTTGGAGGGTGATACATCCAGTTCTGTGGCGTTCTGATTTGCCGATTGTTTGATGCTTGGATCTCTTTGGCGTTGTTATCTCTCTAATTATTATCGATGTTCCGGGTTTTCCTTGCTTTGTTTGGAGTAGGGGTAGAATATCTTGGGTTGTTTCTTTGTGTTGTAGTTTTTGGGGGTGTCTCAGGTGTGTTTGTTTTTTCGGGTTTTGGGTTCAGATTTTGGTTGGTATTTTACCACTCTTCTTTTTTGGTTTCCCCCTGAGGCCCGTTGCGTTTTCAGTCTCGGGTCCCTTTAATCTTTGTAATTCGTTTTCAAAGATTAATAAATTCTTTGCTTAGCAAAAAAAAAAAAAAAAACCTCACATAAATGTGTAATGTGTAATGTAGAAGTGTGTTAGACAACAACATGCTCTAAAATCATTGCTCACAACCTAAGCCAACCCACTGGACAATTGGTTCTACATGGGGAATTATATCATGCTCACAACCTAAGTGAGGTCACATAATTCTCTGATAGGATTCATTCGCTTTCGTTCTCAATCATTCCTCTACGTGTTTGCTTTCAATCCTTACTCTCATGATTTTGTTTTGCAGACACTTCCATGTTCTGGCTCGTGCACACGCATCATGTATGTGACTTGTCTCAGAAGTTTACACGAGGTTATAGACCAACCATCAAGTTATTAAAAGGAGGAGGAATTGCAACTAGAGAACTAGGTCCGGATGCTGATTCTTCTCTCACTACCAAATAAAAATATTCAGTAGGCACTCGTTGAATTCAGATCTCGACTTAAAAAGATAGTAGATGCATTTGTTAAAGTTTCGTAATCAATCATTAAAGTTTAACTGAACACATTCCACATCTTGACCACGATATTTCCTTTTCTTGCTTTCTACATTCCATGAGGCAAGGATTATAATTGGGGTGGGACCAAAATCACTATGAATTTTGTTTTGCTTGGCGAAAGTTCAAATGCGAGGGGGTAAACGGTGATTACCATTGGGTTAGTACTATACTTGCAAAATTACTAAGAAATTCACAGGCTAGTCCCATGCTGAAATAAACGCAATGACATGTAAAGCTTGCAAAATCCTGATGTTAACAGGGCAAGCTTCGATGATTAAAAAAGAAAACGGTGCATTACCTCTTTCTTTGCTCCATTTTCTTCTTTCTTGGCTTTGGTGAAAGTAGTTAGGCTGCTTGCTTTTCCTATTCTTTTACCTCTCCAAGTACTAACCAATAACCAGGTAACTCCAGGACCTTTTTCTCCACAATAACACACCATATAAGGTCCCACATAAAACCCAAAATTTCGCCAATCAAGCCATTTGTTTTGCCAGCATCTTCAACCTGTTTCTGAACCCAGATCCCCAGGAGGGACAAAGTCTTCTCAGTCCATTTCCCTCCCACTATGGTGAACAAACAAATCTTGTGCCAAAAGTAAACAGAAAGGCCCTTCTGACAAACAAAATGGCAAGTGACAAACTGCTGCCCGATTTTTCGTCTACAAAATTAAGTTACCAGTGTAGAATGTTCCTAAAGATAAGGATAAGAGTTCTTAGTTCAGGTGAACGGCAGCGAACTAATCCGCGAACAGCTGAAGTTGCAAGACTCTGCCAGGAGTAAAACAAGCAACAGTTGTTCGAGCACAAGCTGCAATTTATTCCTGCCTGACAGCAACAAGTCTTGGATCAATATTTGTCAGCAGGTCTTTCCTGTGTAAATGTCAAATTTGAACAAAACAGTCAGATGATTACTTCAGAACACATATAGAGAGAATATTAGTCTGGTCATTCAACATATCACCACAATACACGGGATGGCTATTGCTGACTAACCATTTTGGCTTGAGAGCAAAAGCACAATATAGTCTCACAGGTGACAACAATTAAAAGATGGGTTATGCCAGCTTTGTAGAACCACAACAATTAAAAGACAGAATATTATCATTCACCAATTTGGGTGTATTTTCTTTCATGGGACGAAAATGAATGATCACTCCTTGCCTTCTCAAAACTTTTCCACTGAGGATTCACCAGAAAATAATACTTGCTCTTTAGACCGTAACCAACCAATGGATTTTTAATTCATGCATTCTAGGCAGGGTGTGAAAGGATTTGCATGCATTGCCCCAACACACGCAACACTGTATGTTGAACTCCCAATCAGTGTGTTTGCAATGCTAGCCTGAACCGGAAGTGCAAAATAAAATTCTCAATCAGCAGGCAATTGGGAATGTAATATCTCTAAAGAATTATTCATTAAGTTTCCAAAAAATTAGGATACAATAGCAACAGTACACTCATGTTACAGGATCCTAGACTGCTACAAAACTGGCAGATTCCCAATCTTTGCTATGTGAAGCTTTCTTGGTATTTCCTGTTAAGAGAAACGTTCTAATGTGGTTTTGGCTTGTATCCATCGACAGCAAAGTTGCGTGTGGCTGCAGGAAGTGCTACGCGCAATCCATCAAGTTCAGGTCTTGCAATCACTTGACAACCCAAACGAGACCTGTTGGAAAAGCAATGTGGAACTTAAACAAGCTCAATGTAACTTTATTACAATTGTATAAACATTACATCAGGAAACTTACGTTTCTGTAAGACCAAAAGCTAGGTCCAACATATCATTCTCCTCGTCAGTTGGATCCTCTAGTTTATTGTAGTAATCCATGTCCTACCAAAAATTGTCTTAAAAATTAGCCTCACACCATAATCCAGCAATACCTTGCTAATATTCTAAGATAAGCCCACCTAAAAGTAAACAACTTAATTTTTTTTTCCCTCTTTTCGCAGTCAGTAACAAGGATGTTCATTAGCATACCATCACAATCACATGACAAGTGGAACAGGCAAGTGATCCTTCACATGCTCCTGAAATGAAATCAAATTTGAGAATTTATGAACGATGAGACATACAATAGATATTAAGCTATACAATGAATGGTTTAATGTTTACGATTAAATTTGGAGCATCAGCCAATATATGAGTCCAAAATTTGAGTGATAAATGATGTGCCGTTAGTCTTAGACCCCTTAGAAGCAGCTTGGAAGTGCAAACATAATAACCACAGATGAAAACTCTGCAAATGAGAAAAATGGGTAGTGCAGAATTGCATGCCTCAACAACTTACCTTCGAGGTCTATGTCATTTTCATGGGCAGCTTCTAATAAGGACATCCCAATCGGGACTTTAATATGCTTCTCTTCTCCATCTTTGTCAACAAAAGTCACCGATATTCTGCAGAATCAAATGCAAGGTCAAGAGAAACTCAATGCAGAATATGTACAAGTCCTTTAAACTTCATAGCCATGCAGCATTGTGTCAGGGAAGGTGGGACAAATTATATTTTAGCCACTTCAATTTATCCTCAATAGTGTTTTGATTGTTCTTATCTCCATCTCACCCTGAATATTTTAGGCTCTTCAATATATCCTCAATAGCGTTTTGGTTGTTCTTATCTACATAACACTCTGTTTAGCTTCCTCCTTTTTATTTCTCTTGCTGGTAGTCAGACTGTCAGAGTGGAACTCCTCCATCAGTGAATTTCTCTTACTTATCGTGACAAAAATACATGCTTTAAAGACCAGCTTATTCCCATGTTCAAGAGCAAGAACTTACTTTTGCTCCTCCGTGTGACCTCCCTCTTGAGCTTTGTCTGCAGCATTGCTTGAGAAAAACTTATAATTCTGGTATCACAAATGAGCTATGAAGCTTTAGTTGGTCGTACATAGCAATGCAGAAGCAAGTTTTTTGGGTCAATAGATGCATTGAGAAACTAAGTGATGGCCAAAACAAGCCAAAATGAAAAAACAAAGAGAGGTGTGAGATATGCATGAAAGTGTGAAACAATCCCAGAGTTAGGCATAAACCTATTAGAAAGACATTACGTTGGAGTCTGGGAAATAAACTATTTATTACCAAGTGCTGCAAAGGGCGACCATGAAAAAGTTGTGTATGTGGTATTCTTCGGGTAGATGTTTCACCTGCCAAGACAACGCCAAAAAGCAATCAAAACTAAAAAACTCATCAATGAGTTTCACACAAAAACTTCGTTTCAAAACTTCGCTAATATAAAATGTCTGTAGCTGAAAAGAATAGCTACAGAAAACTAGCAACCTGAGAAAGCTCAAACTGGACCAAACTTCTGCGCAATTTGACTTTTAAAAGCTTTAACATAACTTCTTAGTGTCAATGCTAAATGAAACCGTTACATACTCTTAGTCCAAAGAATGGCCAAACAGCAACAAAAGAAAGCCAAGATTGTGCTTACATTGAACACATGGTATGTGAGATTAGAAGTGCATATTCCTCAATGTTGCGAAGGGAAAATTAACATCATGTGAGGAAAAACCCTATAGTGTAATGCTTCTGTTGTCTAGGACAGAAGTAGAAGATTCCTGAAAATCAATTGGGTGATTTTTGGGAACACAAACCTGAAAACAATGAATGTCTTTGGGAACTCTCAAGTCTCAAGGCTTCATAATCCAAATATGGTCCAATAATGAAAAATATGAAGCTATTTGTAGATCAGAAAAACAAAATCCCTGACGCACAACTTGAAATAAGTAAGCGAACTAAAAGAAAACCAAGAACATACCTCTTCTCAAACCCTTTATCACATGAGCTCCAAGACGTGAAAACTTAGTGATGTACATATTTGGGGCGTCAAAGAACCTGGGAGCCAGAAAAATATACAAACGCAACCATTAGATCGCAAGGCAGGGGAAAAAAAGGAAGAAGCATTTTCAGCTCCTTGAGTTTGTCATAATTCATAAATCATTGACACTCAAAAAGATAGTTGAACCAACCATACTTGGGACCTATGTAGGCGTCAGAGACATTAACGCAAACACTTGGCAGACAAAACAGACACGTAGACAAGTAACAAAGCTTTCAACTTCTGAAATCTTACAAGGATAGAAAACCCAAATGGAGTTGAAAACAATACCACATTGGACCCACGTAGAAACTCATAGCGAAGGCAAAAAACCATCCAAAAAGAAGACGAAATGAATGAATTTAAAAGGAAATAACAGAAACCACGACAATTACAACGGACCTTCTTGTTAAGAAAAAAGAGATCGAATTGCACCCAATTCCGTGGTTAAAATTGTATGCAAGCTTGATCTTTCTCGTTTTGGAGCTGTGCCGAGTCAAAGGTAGGCTTGCTGTTCAATTGTCCCAACTGCTAAACACCCCGAAAGATCGACCCCATTTTGATCCCTCTGCTAGCCGCAAAAGGGCAAAACAACTAGGGTAAATTTCACTAACACACCTTCTTTTTCACTACAATCACATTATCACCCCTCTATTGTTTGAAATCACACTGACACCACTGTCAGCCAATTCAGGGCCTGTTTGGAACTTGAGGATGGAAAGAAAATGGAAGAAAAAATAATAAGAAGGAAAGTTTGAGGGAAAATTAGAAAGAAATTGGAGGAAAAATTATACTTGTTTTTTAAACTTTCCCTTCTATTTCTTTAGGAACCAAACAAGGGAAAGAAAATTTTTAAAATTTTCCATCATCTTTCCTTTCCATCCTTAAGTTCCAAACAGAGCCTCAGTGTATCCGTTAAATGAGCAGACAAAGTTACGAAAATATCCTCATATCCTCGTTATCTTCCCACTCTCTTTCCTCTTCCACCGCCAGAGCAAACCTCCCATGACACGGCTACCACTGGACTGGACCTCCTGCACTCGCAAACCAACCACCGCCCTTACCCCACACACCCCAATGTGATTTTTGTTGTGCGATTGTCGAATCCCACACACCCATGCATGGTCCAAGGTGTTTTTATTTTCTTCGTCTATATTTATTTTTTGTTACAGCTGTGTTAATTTTTTTGGATTAATTGTTTGTTGCCTCGACCATAAAAAAATCATTGTCCATATTTTTATAGTTTCGGTTCCTCTTGTCATGGGCGGCTCCACATATAAGAAAATGTAGTCAATTGAACACCCCAATTTTATTTTGCTATACTACATGTAGTAATTTTATCTCAGGTTGCCGATCAAAACAATTCTCTCATTTTTTTTTTTTAATTTCTGGAGCCGCCACTGCCTCTCATTGATATGAATGATTACTCTAAAAAATTTTGATGAAAAATCTAACGCAAACTATTAAATTTTCGTAATACCAACCGCCTTTAAAGAAAAAAGTAAATTAAGTGAAACTCACCTTATGTTGAAAATGGATTTGCTTTATGTTACCTTTTATTTCTTAGATTGAATAGATGGGGTATTTTATTGCCCATGAATGTTCTACTCTGATTTGAATAGACGGGTTTCACGCAATGGAATATAAATTGAAGCAAATAATGTGCCGAAATCAATAATTGCATAACTATACTCACAAAAATAGTAGTACTATAAAAATTTCAAGTATTCAGTTTTGATTTCTTTTCTTGGAAAATGCTTACCTCCACCCAATAGGTGAATGAGCCGTTAAGGTATATTGATATCTATAAAATGTGCATTGATATCTGAACAAATTTGTCATTTTATGCATATATAAATATCTGTTAAAGAATATTGATATTTATAAAATGTGCATTGATATCCGAATAAATTTGTCATTATATGCATATTGTCCTCCACCTATCGGATAGGTTAGCATGAACCTTCTTTTAAATTTTGAAAGGAAATAGCCGGGATTGAACCTGAGCAATGTGTGTGTTTTTATATAATGATCATTTTTCTTCTTTTCAAAATACAGGAAAATCAACTTAGAGGGGCATTTGGCCTAATTAAACTATTTTTGTTTTCTGACTTCTTTTGGTTATGTGTTAAATTATTTATTTGGGAATTCAAAGCAAAAATTTAGGAAAAATATTTAAAGAAAATCACAAAAGACAAAAATAATTCCAATGGACAAATTTTTATATTTTTTGTATTTTTTGTTTACTCTCAGATGAATAAATAATCTTAAAAATTGTGACGCAAAAACTAACAAAGAATTTGCAAAAAACAAAAATAAGAAACTTAGGTAACTAAGGCCCCGTTCAGCTAAAAAAAAAGTTTTGTTTTAACTAAAAAACTATCTCATTCCACTAACAAAAAACCACTTAGTTTTTTTGCAAAACTAAAAACCAAAAAAACCAAAAAACTAGTTAGTGGAACAAGTTAATTTTTTTGCAAAACTAAAACATCCAAAAAAATCAAGTTAGTAGAACACGCCCTAAGTCGACAAAGAGAATAAGGGAAATAGTGGATGAGAACAGAGAAAATGTGAAGGGAAAAGAATGGCTGGGTTGAATTGGCACTTTGGAAGCTTATTTTGGTGATGTCAGGATTTTTTGTTTGGGTAGTTAACGGTCGTTACCATTTGGGCTAAAGTGTGAAACGCTTTTGTAGAGTAGGGGTACACAGTGTGATAATGGAGAAAAGATGGGATGACAAATGTGATTTAAAAAAATTAGAAGGGGTAACAATGAAAATTACCAAAACAGAAATGGAGATGCGGGGGATCGAACCCCGTGCCTCTCGCATGCAAAGCGAGCGCTCTACCATTTGAGCTACATCCCCTTTTCGCAAGTACTTGGCAATTTTTACTATATGAACTTGCATAATCATAGTAGGGAAGAGAATATCCTCCCATTATGATAGACCAATAACTCAGAGTGCGATTTTATTCATTTTCACTAGAGATGAAAATTATACCGATACCCATGAATACCCAATCCGATCTGGTCATTTGGAGGTGGATATTACCCATTTTTCTTATCCAATAGGAGTGAGTATGACGATAATTTCAAACAAGACAAAAATAATCAGAGCCCTAATATAATTCTAAACAAGGCAAAAATTCCGCAACATGGTATTAGAGCCCTGTAATGATTCAACATAGGAAAGCCAAGAAAAAGTGGTATAGTTAAAAAATACAATTTTACAAGGAAATAAAGTCTATTTAATAATTAGAAAGTATTATTAGCAATGTTAACCTTTACACAGAAGGATATATCTAATTAACCAATTAGATTTACGCTTATTCAGTTGTGTTGGGGTACCGCAAGAATGAACAATGCTACACACACAGCAAATTCACACGACACCAACACAACACTCTCACATAGGGGTGAGTCCCAAATATTGGAGTCCGCCTATGTTAACAAATCACAAAAATTTGTAGCAAACATTATAGAAATTCATGACTAAAAATTTTCGTAAACTCATAACTTAGAACCGTCTTCTTTTTTTTTTTTTTTAAATCCAAGAATCGTAAACAACACCATAAAAGTTCATAAACACCAACACAAAAAATAAAAAAATAAAAAAATTGTAAAGTAAGCCACAACATTTGTAAGGTATGTACTGTATGCCAAAATACTAAACAAGCCACAAAAATTCATAAAAGAAACCCAAAAAATTAAAATGGGCCACAAAAATTCATAATGGGGTGCGGAGACTTTCCCTTTGAATACAACTACATAATGAATTAATGATAATGCATCTAGTCAAAGGAAGGTAGTAATAAAAATGATAATTATAATAATCTGTATTGCAATTAAAAAATTATAATTATTCATACTAATATTTTTGGTATTCTGAATTTATTTTTTCCTTTATGTGGGCCTCACATTTAGGTAATTATGCTAAAGAACCTACAATAAAAGTTGGTGAGATTCTTTAATCTTTTATGGAAGTGTATTTTTCAACCAGCAAGCCAAGCTTCATCCCATTTGCCATTACAATAATGAGTCAAATGGCAAAGCATTAATGATGCCCCCATTCCACATGTGGGAGTAACTGTATCTAAAATAAAAGACACTTTTATTTAGAGGGAGGAGTAAACTATATATGGTAAAGATTTGATTTCTAATGTGCAAGGGTTATCGTTTAGGTAAAGATTTGATTTATACCATCATCATACAAATCAATTTATATATGCCAACTTGCACCTTTCTTAAAGCTTGGTGCATTCCCTCATGGCTGCAACTTGTTCACTCTCTATATCTAGAAACACAAGCTAAGCTGCACACCACCATCTAGAAGGTGCATATGGCGCACAAGTTGGTAAATGAATTTTGGGACAAAAGATACTAAAGTAACGGGAGTTTGATTTGCATGAATCAACTTGTACAGTGTAATTTGGGGTCCTATTCTTTGCAATTCTCTCTCCATTCTCCATCATTCAATTGAGGTTCGATTGAGACCCGGCTTTTTTTTTTTCTGCAGACCGCAGTCTAAATGGCAAGTGTATCGTATTTCAACTACTCATCTTGATAATAAATGATTCAAATTTATTATATATCATATCAGAAAGAAGAATCTATTATTTCACAACCATTGCTATTCACTTTACCTATTTGCTTATTACTTTGCGTCATCAAAACAGAAAATAAAAATTTAGAAACCAAACAAAACCAATAATCAAGATTTAACTACCAGGGCATAAAGCCCAACCACCACAGCGTAACGCTTCGTAATAAAAAGGAAATGAGACTCAAAACTTTATTATGGGAAAAAAAAAATAGTCCATATTTTGCCTTTTTATTTTCCTATCCGTACTACAACAATTTTTGCCAACTGAAAATCACAAATTTCCCCGTAAACAAACAGATTGAAATACTGCATAATACCACAGCCACCAAACGCGAAAGCAACTAGAAGCCCTGGACACCCTCCTGCTACAATTGAACTATTTGCACCAAACACAAAATGCTTGGAATCCATCCAATACTAGCTTATGTTGTTCTGCACCATCCTATCAGTGATCTGAAAATTACCCTAGTGAATGTTCCTCAGCCGTTTGTACATCTTCCTCCGTGTAATGCCGAAGTCATTCGCTTCAAATACGACTTCGATCAAGCAGAAATGTGTGAACGAGAGGAGGAGACATCATGGGCAGATGAAACCTTCTGTTTCCTGCCACGCCTCCTGTTTCCAGCAATTCCACCTCTTGCTCCATCCCCTCTTCTTTGATTTTCCAGATGTTCCGCCTGTTTTTCGCCACATCAATTGAGCATTAGACACCAAGAACAAATGGGGATCTTGAGAAGAAAAATCAAACAAAGATAGAGCAATCATGTCTACCCGAATTCAAAAGAAAACAAAAGCCGATTTAAAGTCTTGTATTCTACTCTGTTAAATTAAAGGCTATACACTCAGACACTCAGGTGCTACATTCGCAACAATTAGCTGACTTGGTGCAAGCCACCAGATTACAACCGTCACCCAAACTGGACATTTGACTTGGACTCATACGGGGCCAATACAGTATCATGAAATCGATTATCATGGAATGAAGACGCCATAACTTAGTAAGTGAATTATAATCCAAATAAGGCAATTCCGGTGCATTCTAATGAGGTACCCAGATCATGCTAAACTTCTAGTATACACCCCACAACACAAGTCTAGGATGGAAAGCAAAAACCTTTAAAAGGGATGCAAACCCCGTGTGTGTGTGTGTGTGTGTGTGTGTGTGTGAGAGAGAGAGAGAGAGAGAGAGAGAGAGAGAGAGCTAACCCCAATGCGAAATCCATCAAAGTGAACTTCAAAGCTCAAGGAGTCTCCATTCTTGGCCTTTCCTGAGTTCATGTCAGAGGAGTTACGCTTATTTGTGGTATTGGAGCTCTCACTGCAAGAGGCATAAGAAGACCATGAACACGAAGGAGGGGTCACACTCTCAGAATTACATGAACCAAATGCCTCCATGTTGCTCTGAAACATCTCTTCAAACAACTCCTTCAATTCCTCGAAGCTCTCCTCTTCATTTTTCTGTCAATTGCAGAATCCCACTATTTATATAAAACATGTTACTAAATCTAATTGAACTTCCAACGGTATCCCGCCAAGGGCCTACAGTCGGTCATAGAAATAAGTCCAAAAAATCAAACACCCAATCGACAGACCTAAACAAAAAATATAAAATATAAAAAAAAGGGCAGTTTTTTTCAAATGAAAAAAAAAGGGCCACTTAAACAGCTCTATAATGATGGGCATGATCTTACGAGACTTTTTCCTTGGCTCATGATTCCCTAACACTATGTTACTGGTCCCCCATTGCCCTAATGCTTTAAGCTTACATAAGAGAAACCGCTAATGACCGCCTAGCAGGCAATTTTGGTCAAAATCTTCCACTGGCGCACATCAATATTCTCCAATAGCTACGGTGTGAAAAGGAAATTATCTGCAACTCGGACCAAGTGACAGTCCATTGTTTAATTATTAATACCTGCCTGTACAAACCACAACATATAAATTGTCCCTGTAGCCAAAATGAGTGAGATTATTCCCAAAGTAACAAGTTCTATCTCTAATAATTCTTATTCGAAAAACACCCATGGTTATCATGACAATAGTATCCACAGAGCACATAAGCTCATGAAGAAGCAAAAACCATACTTCATTAATATTTTTGCTACAGTAATCCTCCTTCTATTTTGGTAGCAGTCCGCAAATATGAACCTATTTGCTATTTTTGTATTAGTGACAAGGATAGCAAAAAGGGGGTAAAAGAAGCTAATTTTATTTTCTGTTCTCTTCTTTGCCTCCCTTTTCGAAGTGCTAGGGAACTGAGAAGAAAATAAATACTCCTAGATAAGAAAGAATCTATACCGTATAACTACAAACTGCATATGAAAGAATCGCATTGTATGGGTATTGAGTACTTTCATTTCCTCTTAACAAATCCAACATCTATGATAGGCTTTCCAAGACATATGAAGAACATCTGTCAATGAATTCACACACAGTGAAAGAAAGCTACATACGAATTCCAAATAATGGGTGACAATCAGAAATTCGATTGTTCCAGGCTTTCAGACACTTGCAGATGCAAAGATTCTATTCTCTCCCTTTTCAAGCAAATGAATCCAGTGAATAGACCAAGTCACTAAGGGAAAATATAACAAAGGATAAGAGGCTTACAGTAGACTTGTTTTGGCTCATCATGACTGCCATTTCACTAAGAAAATCACCCATCCCCTGCATTGCACAGAAGGCTATCATAGTCATGTAAAAAAAAAAATACTTGTATAATGTCCAGTTGATAAATCACGTGCGAGACCCTAAAACAATCTCTTTTTAGGGACTAATAACAAGTAGTATAAAGAATAGACAACAAGGACCACCATAAACTACACGAGAAAGTCTGCAAGAAAAACACACACACAGGTGTGCGCCCCGATAAACATAACCTGAAAAACAAACAAAAGAAACAGGACCAGGCTTTCTCTAAATTTGAAAAACAAACTTTTGGTGAACAGGTTTACCGGAAAAAAAAAAAAAAAACTTTTGGTGAACGTTTTATCATGTGGGCTCACTCTGGTCCCGCCCCAAGCCCATCATAGTGATCCAAACCATTCACTTTTAGAGCTTCTCAAGGCGATCATTCATACAAGAAAATACTGTAGATTACCCATCAGCGACCTGATGCCTGGTAGTTCTAAGTTCCATATCAAATAGTCCACCTAGATACTTATCACCGAGGGGATGGTCATTCATTCTGCACTCTCTTGCTAGTATTATCCAGAAGGAGCACAACTACTTCATTTTCATATAATCTTTGAAAAGTCAAAATATACTCAAAATATACTCTTTGAAAAGTCAAGTAAAAAAAGTGTGGATTCCGAACATTTACTCTTCATAAATAATTTTTTTTTTTTTAAAAACCTTTACAATTCAGATTCAACGGGTAGTAGTGGAAATCAATGGTCAAAGGAGACATGCATTGTAAGCGGTGGCTAGCTCATGTGGTAGAGCTCTTGGATGCCCCACACTGCATTCAGAGATCGAGTTTCATTCCCCCCATGTAATAGATTAGGAATGACGAATGACAAAAAATAAAATAAAGGAGACAGGCATTTACTACTTGACTCCTTAAAAAGTTGACGTCGGGTACAGTACATGAAGAGTTTCTCACAAATTCACCCAGAAAATGCCTCCAACGGGTGAAATTCACCCAGTACACTACCATTTTTTAGGTGAATTTATGGGAAACTCTTCATGTACCAAACACTTTTCCTAAAAAGGTTAGTGGGCCAGCATCATGGGACGGTGAAAATAACAAACATGATTCGAATTTGTAGAGCTACCAACGTCCTAATCTGTCTTTTCAGATGAATAATCTTTTTTCCAGACGCCTATAAGATGAACTGAATAAATTCACGATCACGTGGGCCCACATCCCCCACAACCTACTTGTAAACTTTAGCGTAAATTCTTAACTCTAAAGAAGCATGATCCAAAGAAAAATAGTAGCAACCTAGCTGCGGTAAAACTTTTGTTTTTTTTTTTTTTTTTTTTTAAAGGATGCTGCGGTAAAACTTGAAATGTCAACAGTAACAATTATCGTTGACGAAAAAAACCCTTGACAGTTATGTCAAACCCAGTAACGACTACCAATTACCAATCCTATAAACTTTGAAATTCACAATAACAAGCATGGACACGAACACTTCAGATTAAAACCAAATATCCAAATCTTACATTTTCGTCATCATCATTACTGTCGTAGACTCCTACATCGTACAGAAACCTTTTGTTGGCATCGGAAAGAACTGCAAATCAAATCAAAAGAGCACGGCAAACATCATCTCGTATTATCCTAAGAATCCACAAATGAGGTGAAGTGGGGCCACCTAGTTTCTGACCCAACTGACCAAATGGTCCTCATCGCACCCAATAACTACACAGAGAACAACAGATACGATGGTAAAAAACTTACCAGAATAAGCTTGCTGAATGGCCTGAAATTTCTTTTTTGCCTCTTCAACGTACTTGGAATTCCCCGTCGCTGAACATCGATCCGGATGCCATCTCTGTCCACCAGAAAGCCAAAATTTCCCAATTCAAAAATTTCCGGTAAAATCCTTAAAATTGCCAAGAAAATATTCAATCAAACGAATAGACTCTAGAATCAAGATTTCACTTTCACACGATTTTATCCATAACAAGTCCAAGCCCCTCCCTTTCCATAAATCCGTAGCCCAATTTCCCAGTGATAGAGGACATATTCCTAATCTTATATCGAAATCCCATAACCATTGGGCTACTCCTTTATAAGCGTACGACTGCATGAACCCAGAAATTTGTTCGTCGTCACAAACCCATAAATCCAAGGAGATTGATTTTAACCCAAGAACTGATCTTTCGAATGGAAACCACATATGGATCGAATTAGAAAAGAAAAATTGTGTGAAATTCAATTCTAACCAGTGCTAGCTTCTTATAAGCATTCCGAAGCTCCGCCTCAGAGCATTCCTTCTTCAATCCCAAGACAGCATAGAAATCCCCACCCTTTTCTTCTCCGGTGGCCATTCCCACGAAAATAAAGACACCCAACGAAAAAAAAAAGGTAATTTCTTGTCGACGAATTTCTCTTCTTACAAGTATAAATATGTTATACGTCTATTGATAAAAGAAAAGATAAAGATTACTAGTACACCATGTTTGGGGAGTAAGACACGGAACCCTAGCATGGTTGCCGTAGGGGAGGAGAGATCAACAGCTGCTTGTACGAAAAAGCTAAAAGGCGTCTCAAGAATGATCCAGAAAAAGGGCAATTTGTTTAGTTCCCTTTTCATTTTCCGCACACAAATTGGCTTAACATGTGTGTACCATGTGGGGACTGTTATTGATAAGGACGTTTCTTGATGGACGGTTGAGATTGGAAGTCAAAGTGTAGATATTTTTTCGGATGGGTCTCCAGAAGGTTCTGCCGCGTTAACTAGGAGTAGTTTTTTAATTCTTTCTTTTTCTCTGGGGGGCTGCTGAAGATAAAAGATTATTTATAGGCTCATGTTGACAAGGTCCAAGGGCCCACTACTATAATTTAATTCCAAAAAGTATTCTTTGTTTATGCTATCGGGTACACCGTACTTGACCCTGTTAGAATTTTCACGTAATACGCGCGCCTAATTCGGCAGTAGCGAAACAAAAGCGTAACCGTGAGCCGGTGAGCGTGAGTGAAAACAAGAATGAAGAATCAGACTCCGTTCCAGTAACAAAAAAATTAGAGGTGTCAACGGTCCGGTTTGGTGCGGATTGGTATGAATCCGAGGACCGAACCAAAAGTCTACGGTCCAATGTAAGGCAATCCGTGTCCAAACCAAAAGTCTACGGTCCGGTTTCGAAACAATAAAAAAAATCACGGTTCGGTTCACGGTTTATCCACAGATTATAACATTTCACAAAATAAAAATATATATTCCACATTCACATTCTCAATGTAACTTTTGAAACAAGTTTTTCAGTAGCTTTTAAGTTTTAATAAACAACACCAAGTCACCAACAACATTACTTCAAAATGATTCAAAGAGATTCACATTCAAGAGAGTAAACACTAGCAGTAGTAAAAATATGCAGAAACAGCATAATATAAAGCGAGTAGACAAAAGTCTTCACCACAACCAGTCCCGAGTCCGGGAGTACCTAATATACGTGCAAGCAAAATTACAATTGTTAATTATAGTTTGCACTTTTACTTTTTAGTTATACCACATTCACCTATTTAGGGTATAAAATTAAGAATAATATGTTTAATTATAATTCTTATCCCAATATTATATATATATATATATATTTTTTATTGATTAAATTCTCACGGTCCGGTTCGGTTTATCCACGGTTCTTTTATGAAAATCCATGGACCGAACCGCGAAGCACGGTTTTCTAATTTTTCAATCCATGTCCGGACCATTAATCCACGGACCCAATCCAAAACCTACGGTTCGGTTTGGTCCGGTTCGGATTCACGGTTCGCGGGTTTTTTTTGACAGCCCTAAAAAAAATCACATTATTTTAAAAATTAAGACAAATCATTCTCATATAAAAGGTTGTAAAAATTCAGCTTATCCTTAAATACCCTTAGGCCCAGTTTTTCAAAAGATTTTAGCACCTGGGTGCTAAAATCATGATTTTTCAAATCAAAAAACGAAGTAGTTTCGTGTATCGTTTTTTGATTTTTTTTGCACCAAACTAAAGTACACGAGTAGTACTTTAGTTTGGTACAAAAAAAATCGAAAAACAATACACAAAATCACTTTATTTTTTGATTTGAAAAATCATGATTTTAGCACCTGGTGCTAAAATCTTTTGGAAAACTGAGCCTAAGGGAACACACATTGAGAGGGTGAAAGAACCTTTAAATTGCAAAAAAAAAAAAAAAAGAAAAAAAAGAAAGAAAGAAAGAACATTTAAAAGACCTTTTGAGCTACTAAAATCTACGAGAACAAGTACTCCATAAAATGTCATACTAAAAAAATATATGTGACTTATACCTTACCACTCATCACTAAAAAAAGTTGTCGGGTACTCGCGATACATTGCACTTGCAAGTCGAATGTAGGAGATAGTATTATTGCTTTCTTTCATATGGGTTCATAATTAAGTACTATGTACATATGAACTTTTAGTTATGGACATCAAATGAGGATGCAACTGAGGATGTCTCGAAAGCATTGAGGCTAAGTTTTCTATTTACTAAAATAGAAATCCCATAAAATTAAGAGGGTGTTTAGGAGACTAGTTTTTGTCTTTTCATTTTCACATTAATGGTGTTTGGCTGGGTGAGATCAAAATGAGTTTTGAGAGAATGAGTTCTTCAATTTCAAAAAAGGAAAACAGAAGTGAGAAGAGCCTTCGAACATTTCCTTAAAGAAAACCTAGAGAGAGAAAGTTAAGAGATAAGGACATAAGGTTCTGGGTTGGGGAGGAGTTGAAGCTGCCGCCTGTCCCTCTTCCCCCTTTCTTCCGGCCTTCCCCTACACTCCGCTGCTCATCTACCCGCTGCCGCCGCCTCCACCGTCCGTTTTGGCAAAGTCACAAAATTGTGTTGAGAATACATAAGTTGAATCATTATAGCAAAAGCACATTTATATCATAATTCAACTTTTTAAGTGGTAAAACACGGACTACGAAAGCACCGAACATAACACAACTTAAGAATCCAATTTAGACTATTCATGAAGTGATAAACGTCTTCAACTTATATGGACGGATAACAAAAGAGAACATTATTTCCACCGCCGGCGGAAACGAATGTTCCCTCCAAATCAATCACCAACAGAGTTATCCTAGTACGATGGGAAAATTACTCAAAGTTCACGTTATCAAAGGAAATTACACAACCCGTGGATCTGCTTCACATGAAAACAGCACAGAGAATTGATTGGCATTCAACATCTATTACCAGAACACTAATATCGATGCATAGATAGATTGAGTACATCTTTCAAATAAAGAGTGCATCAAGAGTCAATCCCCAAAATGTCCTTTGAAAAGAGATTCAACAAAAAATGAAGGAACTCAATACAACAACAGAGGCATTCTGTAAATACGCACGTGCAATAAACCAAGTATGCTGAAATTTACACAGGTATGATGTACCCAATGCAGGCATAAAACTAGAACGTATTGAAGAGACCACGGATTTGACAGTTCACATTCACATTTTCACACACATGCGAATGTTTAAATACACGGTACCATTTTCATTCCAGATTTGAAATTAATCAGAACCTTGTAGAACCAAAAAAAAAAAGGAGAAAATATCCAACATGTTGAGAGACCCAATAACAATTCTCAAAAAGAAAATTAAAAAATTGCAGACTTCAGTTAGTACAAACATGTCGGCAATGATGTATAACAAAGTTACTTTGATTGCTACTACAAAATTTTCCGGTGTAGAATATGTAACAACTCATTCTGTCCTCAAGGCTTTAATCCAATCAATCTCCACTTGGAAATCACCTGGGCCGGACCTAGCACCTGGGACTCCTCCTTCTGCATTGACAGATAGAGACATGCCAAGAATTCGAGATGGATTCATTTCCAACTCAGCATCTATAACATTTCCTCTCCATGTTGGCAGGTACTTCGCAAGAGGAATCTGTAAAGTCGCTACTTTAGATTATCCAAGCGCAAACAATTGGTTAATTACATATTTTTCTCCAAAACTCTTCAAAATATACAGGTTAGTGTAAAAAAGCATTATCTGTTCAACCAACAGACCGCGAACTCGTTTGTACTCCCTTGACTATGAGTTAGATCATGATGGAATAACAACACGGCAATTTTGTCCCACATTAGTTCTTCACATATTGAAAGCAAGCCAATTTTCCCCCAAATGGGAAATTACATCAAGATAATGAGCCAAAAAATCCGATGGCAACGCATGCCAACTCAAGCCGTAACGAGACATACTTCAAGTGTGAAAGTATAAGTGCAAATATGCATATCAAGCAGTCTTACTCATCAAACAAGACTGGTTATGTTTCCATCATGGATTTTGGAGGATTGTTTAATTGAACCAGAAACGTGAAAAGGAACTAAATAGCATAAGTGTATTTTCTTGGTTCTATTATTTTCCCTCCCCACTGCAAGTCCCGACGAGTCGATCCAAACACAGCTTAGTTTCCTATATATTACAAGTAAAACCTCCTATTGGAGGTCGATTCATTTTACCATATAAACAATCTTGCCAGGGTTATATGAGGAATTTCAGGAAAAGACCATTCACATATAGCAGAAAATACATAATCTCTCAGCACTATGCTCCATAACAAGTAGCAAATTAGCAATCCCATCAGTGGTGAAAGTTATTAGGATATGCTCAATATTATGTACTCCTTATCATTTGTATATTAATACTATCAAGCCAAGGATTTCCGTTGCGCTCACAGATCTTTTCATATAAACTTGCAGAGTCTACTGTTTTATCCTGCCTTTTCTGCTTTCTTGGTGTTTTTTGCCTTTTTACTCACTCTGTAAACTGACTAAGTATTTGACAGCCAAACTAAACATTTATCTTGCTACATCGTCACATGATGTGGAGAAGTGTGAGGAACTTACCTTTGCAATATACCAGTTGTCCTTGGGCACATAAACAAAAGCTTGCCAAGAATTATCTTCTTGCTGCCCTGGCGAATTCACCCAGTTTTCTGTATATATCTGGAACAAAGTATGCCAAGGCTCAGAAAAAATGAAGATTTAATGTTGACCACTTCACATAGAGAAAGCACTGAACACAAAACCTTCTCAACAACCCTATTCTAAATATTGATGCAGAAAACTCACTGTAGAAATATAACATCTCCCATCTCCTTTGACTTTTAATGCGATGGTGTCATATGCATCCAAATCAATGAAGCCATCAAACTGCAGGAAACACACTTAGTAAAGGAAACTGAGGTTGCAAAGAGGTCTCGCTTTCTGCGTGTATCTTAAACTAAATTGTTCCATCCAACATGGGATGGGGTTTGATGTACAAAGGCATTGGCATAAAAGAAAACAAAGTACTTCAAAAATCTGAAGGATGTTGAGACTTGGTTCACCTTCTTAGAGCGCATCCCGCAGAAGCCGCTCCGAGAAATGTTCCATTTTGAGTCCTCAGCTACATCGAGAGAGAGTTTCCCGGAGAAGATTCCTACCAAATAAATCTCAAGTAATCAAGTTCATAAGTCAAAACGAGGTTCAAATACTGTTCTAAAGCAAAACTACACAAGAATCATGAAAAGTCACAAGTTCAAAATGGGTTGAGTAAGTTCCTCAAAATGGGTTGAGTAAGTTGCTCAATTCACATATTGAATCATAGTAAAGTTAGTAGGGAAAATCAGCTGCAGCCACAGAGACTTTTGCCGCACCCAGTGGACTTGAGAGCTGCAGAATCCAGTGGTAATAACCTAAGTAGAAGTAAAACAAAGGAAGGCCCATACATGGTGCAAAATGCTCAGGCTACTGAGCATGTGGTGCAAAATCCTCAGGCTACCAAGCACGTGGACAGGTCCAACTATGAGAATTGACACTTTGTGTAATATACTGCCCGTGACTCAGTCAGTCAGTCGACCCCTCCCAGAATCTTTGATGGTCAGAAACAGCACTGAAAAAACGGCCCTTTTGACCGTACAGAGTTAAAGGTCAGCAACATCCACCGCCCTTTTCAGAAAAAGAAAATTAACAAAAATGTTGTTCACGGAAATCAAACCTTACACAGGATAAATGTATGTAGTAATATATCTGGTGATCATAGGTTCATATAAATAATCATAATCTGTCACAAAACATTTTTTGAACAAGGACCCAAGCTTGATCATAGAAGAGGAGAAAATAAAAGAAAATCATAAGTTGTAGCCACACCATGTGCAGGACTTCTATCCAAATTAAGCTTGAACCTTTTCTAACACCCACCAACTGGGAAGACTAAAACATAAGACCTTTAGAAGGTTGAGTCACCCTATCAAAGGACAAAAACTAGACCGTCTGCATTCAATGGAGATTTTGAACATGAATATGGATTAAAGAGTGGCAGGCACTATACAACATATGCATTAAATGTTCTTGGAGAGATAATTCCAAAAAGAAAGTTTTACGTTAATAATATATTAGTGGCTATTAGAGCGCAATTATCTGCAAATCAAAACCAATACCAATCATCCTGACACATTCCAAGGGGGGTGTAAAATATGAGAATTACCTCTGAATCCTTTCCCAGCATCTGCAATCTCCAAGGACGCTGAGGACAAACCTGGAAAGTAACTAATCATTACTAGCATTTAAACGACTCCACTTTCAAAAGCCTCAAAAATCAAACGCCGCGCCATGGCTTTGGAGAACTGTGAAGTTTTGCAAACTAAGGACAATTCAGGAAAAAGTGAACAACAATATTTAAACCGTCGGAAAATCTAAGATGAAGTGTCATGCAAGTAACCCATGTGAATAGTTAAAACTTAAAAGTTAAAACAACTACCAATATGGAAGGAAATTTGGTGGGTCCAAAATATCTGAATCAGTTAAGCAATTGGAATCCCTTTTTGTGTGGAGTCAAGACGCACCTCCGTATTCGGAATCTGAATATAAATGCCACCTTTTTATCTCCTCCTTGGAATTGAAATTGAAAATATATCGCTCGGTGGGTGGAATCAAGTCTTCAACATTCCATGTGAGAGCTACAAATTGACAACGTGAAGGGAACAGTTCATGCTTGTAGGTAGACAAAAGATAGTTTCTCAAAAGATCATACTGAAAGAATGGTCAACTATATGTCTGAAAGTATATAGGGGAAGAAAGCTTAGTGACACAAGAAGTGCTCATCTTGGTACTTAAGAACAATTAATGAGATACACAAGATGATGCATGAGTTCAAGAAACAGTTTCAGTTCAATTCAGCAAAAGTTATCGATAACAAAAGGAAAGGAAGTCATATCTTTCGTTCAGTAAAACAATCATCCAGGAACCTCTATTTGCTTAATTCATCCAGCCTAGAAGGATATATTAATCACGACACAGACAAAAAACATAGAGGCCAGCCCCATTGAGTCTTCCGTATCTTTATCATTTTAGACCAGAGACCACCAGTCCTTCAATTTTATTAAGTCAATCAACCTGTGTCTGCACTTGTAAATATCTTCTAAAGCTTAAATGCATTCACACAAAAAATAGCCCTAATGTATACAGCGCAGGAATGAGAGTAGTACTCTCATGTTAGACTCAAGAGATGACCCCCATCATCTCTTTCTTGCAGTTGGAACTCTCAAATGCAGTGCTCTGAAGTCCTCGTAGGTAGTAAGGATTGAAGTACAAGTCCATAAACACATGACACATTGACTACTTTATCCGGCAAGCAGTGATCATTGTTTCTCTATCTCAACGAACCAAAAACACTTCAAACTTTTGGAACTTCCTTTCTACCACTATACTGGTTGGAGCGTTGGAGATATTACAAGCTAAAAAGGATCTTGTTACATCATAAGGATATCAATGGAGAAGGAACTTTTGCTTGAAACTTTGAACATATCCTCGTTCTGACTAAACCCCTCGAAAGGAGAGTATTGAACCTTTCAGTTTATTAACATGAGCCTTTGAAAAACTCATCCAAGACCAATTGTATGCTTAATCAGGAAATTTGCGTCGCAGACCTGTTTAGAATCTCATATATCCTCAAATAAGTGATTTCAACTGCTTGTGAGCAAAGTGACCATAGAAGTGGAAGAAAACACGGAATTGAATTTTGATAAAGAACAACCATAACAAACAGTACACCAGCTTTCCTTCCTTCCCAACATGGGCCAGGAAGATTCAATAGTATGGAACTTGAACTCTAATGGCAAGTTTTCTATTTTTTCTGCCTAGAGTGCATTTAGGAGAGTCCTAAGTCTGTGGTTCCTTGGACCGAAGTAATTTGGTTCAAGCATGCCATCCCCAGGTGGTTGATTATTGAATGGTTGGCAGTGTTGGGTAGGCTATCCACTTTGGATAGATTGCATCAGTGGGGGATTGTGTTGGATGCCAAGTGTATACTATGTGCAGCTGCTCTGGAATCTCACGAGCACTTGTTTTTCCAGTACCCCTATTCTTCTCACCTCTGGAGGGCTCTACAAGGTAAGTTGTGTCCCCCTTGTCCTGTAAATGCATTGCCCCAGGTGTTGGGTTGGATGTTTCAACATCAAAGTGGGTCTCAATTCTTGTGTATGGTGTCTAAAGTGGTTTTGGAAGCTGCAATATACCAGGTTGGCGGGAACGGAATAGACGGATTTTTTCACATTGTAGTTTAGATGTGACAATGCTGGAAGGTCAAGTAGTTACTGATGTCAGGGCTTGTATCTGTGCTTGGAGGCGCATTCAAAGAACAGTTCCTAATTTAGCCCTTTGCTCTCTTTGGAGTTTCTCGGATAGAATTTTTGAAAATCAATGATGGAGGAGGGATTGTTAGGTTGCTGGTTGAGCTTGGCAGTAAAGTTGGTGTTTTTTCCTTGTGTGTAAGGGCTGGTGGCAGTTTTTTCTCTGTTCTTCATTTAGATTGATTGTTGCTAACTGGGGTATGCCCCTCTGTTCTTGTATTGTTAGCTGGTTTTTTAAAATCTTTACATACCCACACAAAAAAAAAAAAAAACTCATAACAAACAGATAAATACGGTATAACTTCTCAACATAAAATAAACACAATTCCCAATCTTCTAAAAAGGTCACAGATGCCACCGTACCTTTTTTAGTCGCATTAAGAGAAGCTTGCCACAATGCTCGAATCCTGGACATTTCTGTTTCGCCCCTCAAAATTCCTACAAACAAACCAACAGAATTTTTCAGAATTTCAGCCAAGGTTCATATCAAACCCTTAAGGTAGAGTAGTGCTTCCTGAAGGAAACCCTAACTCTGTAAACAGAAATCAATAACTGGAAGATCCGAGCTCCCACAAATTCATTGAAACAGTTAAATTTGCAGTTCTATTCCATTTGAATCTAATACTCTAGTAATTCGGTAGAACTGAACTTAAATAACTACGAAATGCTTAGAATTTCAGCAGTACCAAATCATCAAAAGATTCACTATTCCACTGTCCGGAGATAAGATCGCAAATGTAGTAATGAAGAATGGGGAGTGAGAGATAAACTGACCGTTTCGGGGTCAATAATGCTACTCTTAATTTTCCCACTCTGACCTTATCGCCGGTGGAGCACGTTCGCGATCGCCTGGATCGTCTCTTCTCTTCTCTCTCTGAACTGAACTTCGCTTTGTGTGTGTGTGTGTGTGTGTTTTTAGGGGTTTAAGTTGGTGGGTCCCGCGTGGGGCCCACGTGCCACGTAGGTGGGGGTGCAGAAGAGTGTAGTTGAGAGAGTACACTCAACTACACCAAACTAAAGTATACGAGGAGTACTTTAATTTGATTTTTCAAATCAAAAAATGAAGTGGTTCCGTTCATCGTTTTTCGATTTTTTTTGCACCAAACTAAAGTACACACAAGGAGTACTTTAATTTGGTGCGAAAAAAATCGAAAAACGATACACAAAACCACTTCATTTTTTTATTTGAAATATCATGATTTTAGCACCTGGGTGCTAAAATCTTTCAAAAAACTGAGCCTAAGAGTAGCATTATTCGCGAACATTAGAAAATGAAACACAGAATTTACTCGTCGTAAACACAGGATTACTCTCTGTTTTACCAGGGAAAGTGGACGGGTTGTGCTTTTAAGTGGCAGATCTTAGAGGCATATTAGAGCAAGAACAACAGGTAAGGTAAATGGGTGAAAATGGGTAAAATACCTAAGAGAAGTTGTGAAAACCTCAAAACACCAGCTCCAGCAGGTTGGGTATGCCTTGCTGCGCTACAGTCGTTGTCTATTTGTACCGAAGCCCTGTTCATGAGCAATTCAATTTTTAATTCTTTTCTCTCCCTTCTCTCTTTCTCCAATGTAGTTTTTTATTATTTTTTTCTCTCTCTCTCTTACTACTAAAATATAAAAGAGGAAGAAGAAAATGATATTTAGGGGGTGTTCCACTAACTAGTTTTTTCCAAAAACTAGTTTTTCTCAAAAACCGAAACAAATCATCCTCTCACAATACATCACATAACACAAAAACCAAGGCAGTTTTAAAACAAAACAACCTTAGTGGAACACCCCCTTAATAGGAGTAGAGAAAATAATAGAGAAGTTGTTGGAGTGTTGATAGTGATGGGGTAAGCTAAACACACTGTTCATCAGCAATTTTGGCCAAATTTATACACAAGCTGCTGTTGTTGCTCTAATTAAGGGGTCGTTTGGATGGAGTTAAAGCTCCCCTCTAAAACTTATCACCCCTGATAAGGGGCGGGCCCTACCTCATTGCCTTGGTTTGGCAACCAAAGCAGCCTCCCGGATTACTCTTTACCCCCTCTTCCTTTTCCTCCATTTGAGGCCTTCTCCTAGATAATTTTTGGGCACCCCTAGACCTCCCCAAAAATTATCCGGTAGTGGAGGGTTGATCTTTTTACCACTATACAACTCCTTATCCCCCTCCCTCAACTGATTTTCAATAGAAAACGACGGGACTATTTACCTGATATTCGCCGGAACAGTGTTCAGAATGTTGATCTAAGATGGGTTTGATCTTACACTCGCCGGAAGTCCCATAGCCATGGCCGGAAATCGCACCCACCAACTGGGTTTTCTCCTTTTTGGAAAACCCAGATCTGACCCAACACGATTTTCTAGTTTATGTTCGTGTAGTCTCTCTCCGTGCAGTCTCTCTTGCTGCCATGGATTGGGATAGGCTTGACACAGAGAGAGAGAGAGAGAAGAAAGAACAAAGACCAAAGAAGAAGAATTGCAATATTCAAGAAAGAGGTCTAGGGAAATACGTTTGATTAATCTGTTTACAAGTGGGCCAACCCTCTAAAAATAATACCCTCTTTTATTTTATCCCCCTCTAAAACTTATCCCTCTGAAATTTTACCATCATCCAATCGAGGCCTAATGGTAATTAAGGTAACTCATTCTTTTTAATCATCATTAAGGCAAGTCATTTTTTTTTTCGGGAGTTTAGGTTAGGGTGCACTTTCTTATTATAAGATTTTACTAGTTTAGACACTTTCATACGGTACCCTTGGATTTTAGGCACTTTCATTGTCAAATCAGGGTCAAATCAACCATGATTTTAGCACCTAGTGAACTCATTTGCTAAAATCATGGTTGATTTTAGTAACTGAGTTGCTAAAATCTTTTGAAAAACTCAGCCTTGCGAGCACGAATCTCCGAATTTCGATGGGATGCCTGCCTGTGTTGGGGCTTGCTTATTCAAATTTCAAACTACACTTAATAATTAAAAAAACTACACTTAATAATTAATTAAGCTTTTGATCTCAAATTTACAACAGCTGGTATCCTATATTATAGTTTTGTACACTTTCCGATTATTCCTAGAATAATAATGGTACACCAATAAGAAGAATTATAAAAAAAACTTTATACAAAATAATATGGTTGAAAATTTTAATCGAATGAGTAAAGAATGAAGGGCCGTACGTACAGCACCCCATACAACACCTGTAACAGAGTTGGCTAGATTAAAAGGTCCGAATGGCGAAAGAAGATTCTAAAACGTTAGCATTTTTGTAATCTTTCTGAGATACGACGATATTTTTAATAATATCATTTTCCACAAGATTCCTAATTAGCATAACTCGATCGCGTCCAGTCAACTTTATGGTTGCGGCCTGCAGCCTAGCTTCCATAAAAAATCCAAATTAATTAATCCTAAAATGACTAAACAAATAAACTAGGAATATTTTATTACCCATTTCAACCACTCTAGAGTTTTGAATTAATCGCCACGAGCACAAATTGACCCGAAAACATTTGCATCGACTCATTATATATAACTCCATTGATTTGGAGCACTGGTGGAATAATTTCAAACGCCTCTCTTTTCTCTCCCTCTCTCTCTGCCTCATACACCCATTGAGAGGGAGAGGGAGAGGCAGATATGGGTGTTAGAGCCAGCAAATTGACCAAGATTATTGGAGTGAGCAAATTGAAGAGCTTTAGAGAGACTCCATTAACCCCTAAGGGTTACATACCAGTTTCAGTGGGCGTGAACATGAACGAAAGCAAGCGATTTATGATTCATACTAAATCACTGAGGGATAAAGATTTTGTAGAGTTTTTATGCAAATCTGCCGAGGAGTATGGGTTCTACAATGATGGGATTCTGAAGATCCCATATGAAGCTGAAGCTTTTGAGGAATGGTTTTGTGTTCAAGGTGCCAAGCATAATGTTTTGAGGGTTGATTAGCTCCCGTTGGGTATTAATCTACTAGTATAATATACTATATCTAGCAAATCTTTTTTGATCAAATAAACATTGTCAATTTATTACTAATATTTCGAATCTTTTGGTGTAAGTATGCAATAGCGGAGTCAAGATTTTTTTTGTTGACACTCCAAAATAAATTCTTTTTGTTTGGCTTTGTTGGCTGCTGTTGTGGAGGTTCAAGGCCAAATTGTTAGCAGTTGTTATACATAGCTAGCATCATATCACAGATTATGTTTTGAAACTAAGTTTTAATTAGTTTTTGATCTTCTATTGTTTTTGCTTTAGCTATCAATGTTTCCTGATAACACATGTATTACGAATTTCCTAGTATGATACGGGAATGAAAAAGATCAATGTTTTGGTTAATTACTTCTCTCTTTTTAGCGCTACTTATTCGAAACCTATATATATATATAATATAACCTTCCCATAAGGGACCCTGATGGGGGAGAAAAAAGGGACCAAACAACCACAGCCCTTGGATCAAAGCGGGTGGCTGAGATTTAAAACGAAGACACGCGGATCTCATTCATTTAAAAACCGGGTCATTACCCATTCGCGGGTCAAGTTCTTGAATATGGGTAAAACACTTTTCCAAATTTTCAGACCACAATACCCGTTCTATACACGTTCGAAGAGAGAGACAGAGAGAGGAGAAGAGGAACCAACGTCGAAGAAGAAGATCGATCTATCGAACGCGATCAAAACAAAGACGAAGAAGAAGATCGATTGAAGAAGGTATATGACAAGAATAATAACATACATAAATTTAAGAATTATGCACTCAATGGTTTTCAAGAATGAAACAAAAAGATTTCGCATTGACAAACCAAAATGTGGAAGATTAAGCTCTACAAATTTCATGCATACAAATCATGCATTCAGCACTTGCTATCAAAGATCAAAATCTCGTTTTTCGAAATCGAAATTGGTGTTAGAGAAGATTGTCTTCCACCAAGTTCTACAAATGAAAACAGCCATAACTTGCTATCAAAGATCAAAACCTCATTTTTCGAAATCGAAATGGAGAGAGAGAGAGATGATCGAACAACCCTGATTTTTCGAAATCAGGGTGCATGTCTGGTTCAATTGACACGTAATTCAACTAATTTTTGAAGGAACAATTTCACTGTTAAAAGCATCCTCATCAAGATCTCTATTTCATCCTTTTGGACAAAGTAGGGGGGAAAAAACTGAAAAAGAGGGCTGCACCAACCTCGCTCAAGAATCAACAAAGTATAAAATTGCTATAGGTCCTCGCTTCTGGCGGCGAGGCACTATTCCCTCAACAAGACTTATTTTAATGTTTTGATATTTTATTTAGGTGGGATTAGTTTAAAGAGTCTGATGATGTGCTGGGTGTAAAAAAAAAAAAAAAGAGTTGCTTTTGAGGGTTATTTTGATCCAAATTTTGTTGAGCCTCATATAGATGCTACAACTAGAGAGTTATAAGGGGGTGACTATTTAACATTGAAATAAATCCCTGTATAGCTTGGTGCTTTCGCCTTAATTGCACTTGAGATGAAGGGCAAAATACAAAGCTGATCTCACAGCAAAGAAGTTATCGTCCATTTCATAGCTTGCGGATCACACACCGAACAAAATTGGAGCAATAGTACGTGAAAAAAAGGTCAACCGTGTAGTGTGCAATGTGGGCGAGAGTCACATTTGCTTCACACCCGCATCGTGTTTATGCAAAAAGTTATTACAGGAAGTATAACCTAAAAACGAACCGCAGTTACAACTGTGTTCAGTGTCATTGATGCGCCGCATTGAATTGTACACGGTTGTGTTAGAAAATTGTGTGCCTTTTGTTATGCAAAACATGTTCCCACCAATTTTCCATATTAAACAAGAAATTAACTCATTTGCTTAAATTAAAATAAGAAAAAAAAAAAAAAAAAACGGCTACCGAAACAGAAGGTGAGAGACAATACATGCAATCCTCACCGTCCAAATGACGGGATCAGACGCAGAGACTAATAAATGCAACAATTATTGGTAAGTATAGAACTCAAGAAGCTCGCCCACAGAAACCAAATGGGAGTCGGAATTTTCCAGCATCCAAAGCAAGTGATCGAACAGCACAACCTCGCAATCAACGCTGATTCCTCCTCCTCCTCCTCCATCGCGGCCGCCATTGGATTTGTCGACCAGAACTTGGAATAGAGGATGGTCAATTACGTCAGAGCTAACAAGGTACTGCCGCCGAGATTTCCCGACGTATACGGGGTGGAGTTTACCGGCGACATTGGATTCTCCGGTGGTAGAATCGCAAATGCGCTTGGTGAAGGAAGGCAATTTCTTCAGCGCAGACTTGAGTTTCGTTAGCCTTCTTTTTGCACCCTTCATTTTGTTTTGTTTGGAGTTTCAAATGGTTCAGTAAACTGTGGGAGCTTGAGAGAGAGAGAGAGAGAGAGAGAGAGAGAGAGAGTTGTGGGTGGAGTGGAGAAAACAGGAGTGAAGGTTGGTGCATATATATATGTTTATTATTATTATTTACTTCAACCAACGGAGGGACCAATTTCGCATGGCAAGTGGGTGGCGAAGTGTGGGACCCTTGGATACCAGCAGGATGCATTTTTCCTGGGGGTAGTAAAATCCAGCTGCGTCTTCTTTGGCATTTCATTCGGTATCCAAAATGCTTTGTTTTCGGCCTTGTTCTCGTATAGATTTTAGGTGCATTTTATGAAAATCTCATAAAATGAACATTTTTATGAACGGCGATAAAATGAAGTTGTTTTCTCAACTGATAAAACGTAGTGATTTGGGCACCATGCGGCGGTGCCGTAGTAATTGTCCAGTGCAAGGTTGTAGTTTTGCTGATGCTGCCTGTACGACTTGGTTTCAAATTTCATGGATCTTGATGTTCGACCTCCTCGAAGTGGTTAACTAGCTTACATGCCTATGATTTACTAAGAAAGACAAATCTATGCTTTCAGCCCAACTTGACATTGCCAGTAGAGTAATCACCCTAAACAACAGAAGCAACTTGCACCTCAATCAGCAGTACAGTGAAAATGACTCGTCTCAACCAACAAACAAACGTGAAGATTGGTAGCTTCAATTGTTTTTACTCCGGCGGCGGCGGTGTGGATGGGTGGCGACAACATTGGATGCTTTAGGGTTTTATTTGGGCTGTAATTTTTTTTCCTTTCTAGGCTTGTGGCCCATCGGGTGTGGGCTTTGCCCAATAGGTGTGGGTCATTGGGTGCCTTTGGTTGGCTCCTTGCCAATCAAGGATTGGGTCTCGGATTAGGCATTGAATTCTTTGAATTTGTTGCGTTCTCCTTGTTCCTATTAGTCATTGTAATCTCTTCGATGATTAATGAAATTTTTTTGCCGTGCAAAAAAAAAAAATGTGGGCGAGTCACATTTGCTTCACACCCACATCGTGTTTATGCAAAAAGTTAATACCGGGAGTATAACCTAAAAACGAACGAACCACGGTTACAACTGTGTTCAGAGTCATTGATGCGCTGCATTGAATTGTACACGGTTGTGTTAGGAAATTGTGTGCCTTTTGTTATGCAAAACATGTTCCGACCAATTTTCCATATTAAACAAGAAATTAACTCATTTGCTTAAATTAAAATAAGAAAAAAAAAAAAAAGGCTACGGAAACAGATGGTGAGAGACAATACATGCAATCCTCACCGTCCAAATGACGGGATCAGACGCAGAGACTAATAAATGCAAAAATTATTGGTAAGTATAGAACTCAAGAAGCTCGCCCACAGAAACCAAATGGGAGTCGGAATTTTCCAACATCCAAAGCAAGTGATCGAACAGCACAACCTCGCAATCAACGCTGATTCCTCCTCCTCCTCCTCCATCGCGGCAGCCGTTGGATTTGTCGACCAGAACTTGGAACAGAGGATGGTCAATTACGTCAGAGCTAACAAGGTACTGCCGCCGAGATTTCCCGACGTATACGGGGTGGAGTTTACCGGCGACATTGGATTCTCCGGTGGTAGAATCGCAAATGCGCTTGGTGAAGGAAGGCAATTTCTTCAGCGCAGACTTGAGTTTCGTTAGCCTTCTTTTTGCACCCTTCATTTTGTTTTGTTTGGAGTTTCAAATGGTTCAGTAAACTGTGGGAGCTTGAGAGAGAGAGAGAGAGAGAGAGAGAGAGAGAGAGTTGTGGGTGGAGTGGAGAAAACAGGAGTGAAGGTTGGTGCATATATATATGTTTATTATTATTATTTACTTTAACCAACGGAGGGACCAATTTCGCATGGCAAGTGGGCGGCGAAGTGTGGGACCGTTGGATACCAGCAGGATGCATTTTTCCTGGGGGTAGTAAAATCCAGCTGCGTCTTCTTTGGCATTTCATTCGGTATCCAACATGCTATGTTTTAGGAGAAAATTTTAGGTGCGGATTGGGTAGGGACACGTGGTGCCCGACACCCAATCTGAGCCGCCCAAACACGTTTTGGACGGTTCAGATCTAATGGGGTAAGTTTGCACCCGAAAATTACAAAAAATGCCACCCTCAGATCTGAGCCGTCCAAAATGTGTTTGGACAGCTCGGATTGGGTGTCGGGCACCAAAATGTAGTGGTTTGGGCACCATGCGGCGGTGCTGTAGTCCTACGGCACTGAATAATTGTCCAGTGCAAGGTTGTAGTTTTGCTGATGCGGCCTGTACGACTTGGTTTCAAATTTCATGGATCTGGATCTACTAGTGTATTGATGTTCGACTTCCTCGGAAGTGGTTAACTAGCTTACATGCCTATGATTTAGTTCTAAGAAAGACAAATCTATGCTTTCAGCCCAACTTGACATTGCCAGTAGAGTAATCACCCTAAACAACAGAAGGAACTTGCACCTCAATCAGCAGTACAGTGAAAATGACTCGTCTCAACCAACAAACGTGAAGATTGGTAGCTTCAATTGCATAAGCAAACTGGATAGCCAGCCACAATAATCATGGCAAAGGAAACCAATTCCCACCTAATGAAATTGCCCGATGGCCAGAGTTGATGCCATCTAATCTCGACTTCATACAATATTTGTATGGTGCAAAGAGATGCCATATATGAGACTTGCAATAATTCAACATCCAAACAGACACGATCCAATCCACCAGAATCATCTTATCTCAGACAAAATAAGTTTTGAGTATTTAGTTCTCCTAAAACCATAGCTCACTCCAAATCTAGGAAAGTATCACTAAGACGTTTACCACTATTAAAGCAAGTCAATAGCAGAAGAATATTGTAAATTGGAGCTCTTAAAAGTGTACAAGTACATGTAAATATTTACAAGGATGAACTTTCAAGTTATAAACAGAAGGGGAGAGGAGAGGAGCTGAAAAGAGAGAAAAAAAGAAGAAGAGAAAGTTGCTTCTATCTACTCAAATGTACTACTAATCTTGTCGTTCTTGATTAATAATAAAATGCTGCAAATTTACAAGACATGAACATCTTTGTTCAGAAGAATATATCCGCCATGCTAATGCCAATTGATATCTTTTTCTCATATCTCAAATGTTGATCTCCAGCAATTTTATTTTCTCTTGAGAATCCACATCCTTCGGATGGGTATTTGAATCAGATGATGCTGGCAAGGAATAAAAATCTGGGAGTAAAAACTTCTACAAAACTTCAGGGGAATAGCATCTCGCCATAGTTAACCCACCGCACAAAGCTATCAGAAAATTCGGCGATAACGTCAGAACCCTGTCCAGAACAACAATTGAAATCAGTTCCAATATGGTTTTCTTTGCAAAAGGGTTCAATAGAAAAACAAAACTAACAAGGGAGAACTAACTAGAGATATTTCAGTTAATGCTTAATTGTGCATGTTACAGAACAAATGTTCCCCACAGGAAGAAGAATGGAAGCACTTCATGTTTTGGTGAATGACCTCATGGCCTATATCTTCTGGTCATATAGTCACTAGAATATAGTAGCAACCAATGTAACCCCTATCCAGTTAATTATAGAAGTCAACATAACTACAACCTTGTTCCATGATGGTTGTTCTCAGAAATTTGCTTCGATCAGATTTTTCCAGAAAAAGGAAAACAAAAATCCATGAAAATAATTTACACTTTCACGTTTCAGCTAAATACACTCCCAAAAAACTTGCCAATGTATCCAGAGTTGAGGACGGTATAGGAGGTTATCCCTCAACATGATGAATAATGGATTCAAGATAGTGATCATTTTCAGTGACAGCAACCCACAATTGTATGGATAGCTTTAGCATATTTCAGGTTACAGTTTAGTTTAATATGTCATGACAGTGCCAAGTGCCAACAATAATATTCAATAGATCACTGACCTTTATGCTGGACCCAGATTCACTTGGAGAAGCGCCTGATTCCATTTTAAGTCCAGTTAAAACACTATCGGATGATACACCAGCAATAGGTGAGCTTATGAGCATAGATCTGCAAGCATTGCATGCAGCTTTGAAATCTCACAATATAGAACGAACATTGTTAAAATACAAAGTATTATTGTCTAACTTATAATTAAATCAATTTTTAAAAGTAGCAGATGAAGAAATCTTCCACACATTTCTTACATGTTACTAGATTCAAGCATCTTACTTGAAAGCTATTACACTTTTTTTTTTTTAAAGAGACTTGAAGCTGCATAGCAAATGTTTGGATAGTAAAACACTAAGTGAAAGGAGTACATACTGACTTAAAAGTTGAGGACCAAAGAATGGTAAGGTGGTGACAATAGTAATATTGGGGTGGTTACACAGGAAACAAGAACCATTATTACTACATGATAGTATCTAACTCCACCTTTCATATGCGTCTTCTTCACATGAATTTCCAGAAGAAGAAAGCCAATCCACGTCCAGAAAATTTGAGCAGTTGAATGAATCCCGATGTCCATCAAAACAAATACAATCACTTTCTAGACATTGATCGGGCTGCATATCAGGGAAAAGCCGCCTGGAAGACATTGAGGGTGTATACCTACACAGCAGTCGAATAATTAGAGGAACATACCAACATAATAAAACTACAGCCTACAATGTGGGGACACCAAATTCGACTGCCTAACTGCCTGCACCTCCCCATGCAGAAGTGGGTTCAACTATAATTGTATACAAGACTAAAACAAAAGAAGATCGAAGTCTCTAGTAAGGATAAACAGTTAAGAGCATAACAGTTCTGGAGTCTGAACCTAGGCCATGTGGGAGACAATATGAGCATAACTCGATTACCAATTTGAACATATTGAAAACAATATGAAAAGTAACCAAAAAAGAAAATATTGATCTGTGAGTCCATATATCCATCCATTATTAAACGATTGCGGCAAACAGATTAATCATTCGCAATTATACCGACATTAGAACAGTTGAACAAAAAGTAATGCACATTATCATTACATATGCATCCCTATATATAATTGTATATAATCACACACATGCGTGGAAATATGTTGCTGGATATGCAGATACGACCTGTTTAGAACCACGGTGGCCGCTATTTCTGTTAGGAGACTTGCTAATTCGAAAGGATTTTCCAAGAATCTGGTGTTCATTACTATCTACTTGCAGTGATGAGTTAGCAAATATGAGGTTATTAACTAAAGCACTACTATTGTGGAGTGTCCAAGACTCAAGTGGAGAAAGCAATGGGTTGGCCATGTGAAACATCAAAAACCATGTTGACATTGAAGGATCCCAGGCTTGAGGACTATCATCGGCTATGTTTTCCTCCATGCTCAGCACTTCTTCGAATATAAATTCAAGTTCCAACAGATACCAGATGTCATACCACATCAAAGTTAACTGATGAAGTCAAAACAAACATGTTAGTTAGTGGCAATGTGACCCTTATCAGCAAAATCACCAATCATATCTGCTGGGCAATTCTGAGATCTGAGTCATCTACTTGATCACTCTTGATGAGTCCAGCTCGTTAAAAGCATTGGATGCAGCTAAAGTTTTTGAGGCTCATCACCTTTTGGTCCAGCTTTCAGTCTATAAGAGCACACCAGTGATAAAAGCAGACTACTTGGCAGGTCCAAAGTGGGGTTTTGACAGATTGACCCTGGCAATTTGGAACATTGTATTTTTATCAGAACCTGCTACTTTAGTCCTCAAAGTTATGTGAATTACGTCATTGATTTTGGCCATTATGTCAGTGTGGGCAAACCAAAAAATGGGAGCGCTCCAGATGCACTGGTAGAGTCACAGAGAGTGATGAAAAAGGAGCTTCTCAATGTAACAGATTCAGAAAAATGTGGAGAAAGCTCACCTGGTATAAGACAATTCACTTTCACAAGTAGAGATTTCTGGTGTTGACTCCGAAAGACCCTTGTTACCATCATGTATGTTATCAGGGAAAGGCTGGTTGTGATCTTCAATCTGTCCAACATCAGCCACTTCAAGAGGTGAGTTGCTTTCACAATTGATGTTGCCATCCGATAGTGACCTCTTGAGAAATGATCTAGGCAAAAAAAAAAAAAAAAAAAAGTAGATCAATGAACTGTTTTCAAATAAACCTCCTTTTTTTTGGTGTATCATTGGAGGATAGATACCACAATTATTTTGTTTCCTACATGCACAAAGACACTTATACCATTCCAAAAGTAGGTAAGAAAAATGCTCTCCAGGCTCCTGCCCAATGTGCCAACTGCCAACCAGGCATGTATGAGTGACTGCGGATATTCAATCAAACAGAGGGCTAAAGAAACTCCTGGGTTCCAGAAGGCTAAAGAAGTTACAAGCAATTGTCTTCCATCTCTCTGGTCGGGATGAAGACTTAAGGAAATATTTAATATGCAAGGGACAAAAATGCGACAGTAATTGAAGTTCTAGGTGACACGTGGAGGGGATAGGAAGAACGTGTGAGAGTGATCACAGTTTTGAAGAAATACTTGCAAGTTACGCAAAGCAAATACAATGCACGCGTGCTTTGTGTGTGTGTGTGTGTGTGTGTGTGTGAGAGAGAGAGAGAGAGAGAGAGAGAGATTTTCTCCAAAATCAAAATTTGAACCTCATAACTGTATAGTTCTTAAATATGAAACTGAATTAGGTCATGTACTTCTCCTTTTCCTTCTTGTTTAAATTTAACTTGGCTTATCATTCTTATTAATCAGTTGTTATTTTATAGTATACTGGTTAGATCTATTCAGTGTAAATGGAATGATACCATCCAATGGTGCACACCATGGGTGGCAGAGGGATGCCATGGCCCTCCAATGCTCCGGGATTTCCATGGAGGTATATAATTCCTGCTTCACACCTTAGTTCCACCTTGTTTGGCATCTCCAAAAAATGAATTGCCCCCTAATCAAGTCTGATTAGACATCCTCAATCTAGCTACCACACTAACTCAGATGGATGGTTTATATCTAAAGATACCAAACTCATCTGCTATACTCAACGTGGGAAACCAAGTGAAGCTATAAGTACAGTGCAAAATGACACTTCTTTCCATTCAACAAATATAATGCTAGGCGTGGATTGGACAAAATTACCACCATTTTGACATTATACCTATCCAACATCCACTTAACATTAGTATATCAACTGGACTACAATATCATTACGCTCATACCTCCCATTTTCATCTTTAAAACTAAGCCTTCCAAGACTGTAATGCTGATCTGAATCCAGTTCCCAAAGAGCCGGTTTACCCTGTTGTGGCTGAAAATGCCCCAAGAACCTGCTCAAAAATCAGGCGAATTGAGCAGAAGGTAACCGTTAGTACCCAACATCAATGGATAGGATTAAAAGCAATGCTCTACCAAAGAAAAGGAGTTTTCAACATAATCCTCTATTTTGTCCCATACAAAGAACACCTTCTTCAAAAGTCAATAAAGAAAAAAGGGCGTAGTTTGATTAATGAAGACAGAAGAGATATCATAAAATGCCAAGTCAACAAGTTCGACTCCTAAACCTATTTTCCAAGTATACACCAAATGCAACCTACAAGTGCATGAACTTCTACCAATGCAAGTGCATCGGACTTACACATTGATTGCATCTTGCTTTTCAGCGTCCATGTAGGCATTACTGTAGTACCGCTGTAGAGTTCTAAGAAACTCCTGGGACTGAACTGCTGCTTTCCAGTGACCTCTCTTCTGGGAGAATATCTGTTAATAATCAAACACACAAGGATGGCAGAGAGCGTTACCAAATTTACAAATGAACCAAAGCTTTTGTGGAACTCAATAGGATGAAGACACAATATAAGGCATTAAAAGATCTTCAAAGAAAAAAACAAGCGAAAATGTTTAATGGTAGGTCCTTTTTTGGGGATGTGACGAACAAAGAAAACACGTAATGAATTTGAGAACCGAGATCCAATGAAGATCCTGCTGTGGGCTGCTTACCCACTTGGTATATCATGACATTGTGGAGGGACTAGACTATGGGTACAGAACCCATTGCACAGAAAATGCACAGATCGAGCTCGGGGATCCACTTTTGGGTCCCACACGAACAATCCGAGCTGTTCATTCATCTTAAAATTAAATTCCTAAGGGCCCCGTGAAAATTCAGCTCAATCAGACGTCTTTAAGTGCTTGATCTAAGAACCCCCCGTTTCAACTGAAAATGCACAGATCGAGCTCGGGGATCCACTTTTGGGTCCCACACAAACAATCCGAGCCGTTCATTCATCTTAAAATTAAATTCCGAAGGGCCCCGTGAAAATTCAGCTCAATCGGACATCTTTAAGTGCTTGATCTAAGAGCCCCCGTTTCAGTCAAAACTTTCTATGCATTTTCTGTGCAATGGGTTCTGTACCCATATAATTACCGATTGTGGAGATACATGAATGAAATGAATTTAGGAGGTTAGGATGGGAGTTTAGAACATTTACAGATGGTAATTAGATGTCGAGCTGGAAGTTTATTGATAGGACACAGAGTTGTCATTCTACTTACACTATTTTGTACAATGGTAGTGATTAAACCTAAAAAGTTGACGGAAAAAAAAGGCACAAATGTTAAATTCCAAGAATGGATTTTTGGCAAAACATCACCACTAGCCAATGACGACAAGTGGAGAAGGATCTGAAAATATTATGTCCTTTCACTTTTCCAAGTTAGAAGCGAAACCTCAGATATTCTGATGTGTCATCGGCAGAAAACAAATTACATATAAAGGCAATTCGTCATAACTCATAATCTAGAACTTTGTTAACAAAAACTGCCAAACTTCCATCGGCCATAGCTTCAACGAGCCACAGAATTCTTAATGGACTTCAACTAAGGTTCTCCTGCTTTTTGGCATGCAAACATGTATTAACATATTACTCTCTCCGGTGACACATGAGGCTACAAATATCTCCAAGAGCCATCATTTGAAGCATTACCTTATTGTGTGCAGCAGATCCACCATATTGCAGTGCAAGTGTGTCACCCATTGTCTCATATAGCCTCATTAAGTCATCCGCCAAAGGGCAATCCATATCAATAATGGGGTCATCTGTAAATCCTAAGGCATGCAGCTGATGCCCGAGAGAAACCAACCCAAATGCAAATTGAGCAACATTTGTGCGATCTAAACAGTCTATGCAATTGGTCCTTAGGACCCCTTTCTGAAACATTGGAGGCTTGACAAAGTGTTCTCCACACTTATCAATGCTACTACTATTGTCATTTGTTTCGCTTTGAACACCCTTTTTGGTATCTCCCTTATAATTGTTCCTGCATCCAATTTTATGCAGAATTGTTAATAGTAGCTACTAAGTATCTGTGTGCAAAACTAAAAGCAAATTACTAGGACATAGAGGACCAAGAGCAGCAAGAAGTGGTTCCCTAAAGAGTTTGCAAAAAGTTCGAAAACATAAGCTGTTCCTGCAGTACAAATCTCATCTAGGATGACCACAAAAAAATATCAATTGTAAGCAAACATCTCCAGTACTTCGTTGCAAAAGAATTGTTTAAAGAACTCAAAAATTAGAAGTTTGGAAATCTGATAGTCTAATATGTGAGAAAGGCTCGGGCAATATTTATCGTATATTTGTTCAAAACTTGCATATCAAAACCCCAAAGAAAAGGGTTTTCAATCACAAGTCGCCCCCAAAACTTGAGCTCTAAGGGAAGGGGTAAAACAAAGAGTGTCAAGCTCTCCAACAAACGGAAAACATGCTCACAGCCGAACCAAGCTTCGCCAGTGTTGCAGTGCTGAATTCAGACAGTTTAAATGGTGAGTGAATAATTAAAACTACAGATTGCATTGTCACTAGGGTCATCTGGAATACAATTCCTTCTTCTTTCTGACAGTTTCTATAATGATAATTGAATAAAACTGAAAATTCTCCAGTAAGAAAATTAATATTTTCCCTAGTATAACATCACGCAAATAAATTATTAATTGCATGTGTATTGTCCCAATTGATTGGGCCATAAGGCTCAGTTTGGTTTATGCGTATTGTTGTTAGGAGCCATGCAAGGCTTAAAAAGGTGAGGCTGCAAACTTGATATCTTGTTGGCACGTTCCAAGCTCCAAAGAAACAAACAGGCATACATTTCTCAGTGGCTGCGTCAAACCAGCAATGTGAAATAATGATGTACATCAACCATGTCAAATGGTAGTACAGGAACTATAGTTGCAAGATGACTAGTACATAAAGAAGAAAATGAAGGGCTATCATGCCACAAGCAAAGCTGCCTTCACATTTACTTACTCAAAGTATGACCAATTAATCAGTCTCTTCGTGCCTGAAGTTGGTTCAATTTGACAATAAAAGAAGCCAGTGAAGTTCAATGCATATGCAGCCACTTTCTGTAAAAGAGCCAGCACATCTATTGCTTTGCTGGAAGAAAATACAAAGGAAAAAGGACCAGGTCATGTTTAAATCAATGATAGTTATTGTAGGAGTAAGAAGAATCAGATCTGCACACCGAGAAGCTGTCTTACTTTTTAGAGTATTTATTCAGATCCATATGAAGGAACTTCAAGCGATTCTCGCCAGTTAAATCTCTATTGATTAAAGCAATAGCATTCCCAAACTCCGCACGCAGGATAGATTCACGGGGCTTCTTCTCACGAGTCTTTAAACAGAAAAGGCAAAGCAAAAGAAGATTGAAGATTCAAATCGGATAATATTTAACTTCTGAAAGAGCATAAAATGCAGTAAAATGCTAGAATTTTGTGAGTAGCAGTAGGAGAGTCATTGGACTCTTTTGAAGCTCTCTCAATGCATTTTTTTTCCAATTGTATTGATTTAAAAGATCTTTTATGAGTAATTAAAATTTTCTTCGCCATTCAAAAAAAAAAAAAGTAAAATGCTCGAAGTGGTCCATTGGTCGATGCACAAAGGCCTACCTTTATCAAATTCAAAATGATAATTGGATTTCCATATCTCTGGACAAGATTCTCAAAGTGAAGTCGTGTCGCTTGGTACTTATGATCCTTCTTTGATACTGGAAACAGAAAAACTGTCAGCAAAACATGACAAAAAACTACCATCTCTAATACAAGAGTTCAGTGTGGTCAAACCATACATATGATGTCTGGTTTAATATTCAATCTTGAAGTTTCTTGTGACCAGAAAAGGGGTATCGAACCGCGGTTTTGCACAACCGAACTTATGTGAATCGGGGATCCTTCAGGAACATCTTCAAATGCAATCTGTTCTGTTTCAACGTCATTAGCTACTCGACCCTTCTCATTTACTCCTCGTTTCAAGTATCTACACATGGAAAACAAAAAACAACAACAAAATCAAAACAGAGTTAGCAAGAAAGAATCTGTTGTAGAAGGATAAGCAATCTTCATTCTACAAGCACTTATTACATGCATCACTTTACAAACTCCAAAGGACTTGAAATTGCAAGACATGGAATGAAAGGTTTATTTTTGTTCCCTATTTGGAGCACAAAGTATAACGGGAACTGAGATATGCAGAATTTTAGCGCCATTAAAGACTACAAGATTACATTCATTATTGACATCATCACTTATCACATAAATAAAGCATAATTCAAGCAATCCATAAATATCCGAACCTGGTTCCCGCATAATGACGTGATCGTCTGGCAATGAGGGTAAGCTTGAAGTACCTTCCAGATATAGAAAGTTTGACCTGGTATTACAACATGGAAAAACCGTTCCATAATCTGAAAGTTTGAACTTGTACTTCAAAACAGGAAACCATATAGTTTCACTTTTCAGTAAATCCATTTCAATCATTCAAAAAGATGTTTGATCATTTACCTAAACTACAAATCCAGTCAAGGTTACCAACCCATTGGTTAGACGGTAAAAAATACGGCACTGTAGTCCTTATTTGTGAGTTATGTTATATAGGTGGGGAAACAATTCAAAGCAAAATCAAGAACAACGATTGAAGGAGAAAAAAAAGGACGCATCCCAATAATCACTGGTGAAGTTCCCAATATGTAAAGAAGAGCTCAGTATACACTCAAAAGAAGAAGAGAGAACTCCCAAAACTGGTCTGCGTAAATAATTCTACTGCAGCAACCTGTGTCCTTATAGCAATACCGCACTATAAACAGGTCCAAGAAAGTCTACCTAAAATAAATCACAAACTGATCCTAAAGAACTATTTACTTTTCTCAAAACATCTACAAACTGGCCTTACCCAAAAGAAGCCAATACCTGTTTAAAGAAGCCATATACCAATGCAACAGTCCATAGAGTATTCTTGAGGTGATTGCGGATTCCACGAGTTAAGAACTCATTCCAGACAAACATTGTCTCATAAAGAATTTGTCCTGTCTCATGACTGCATAAGTTCTTCTGAAGGCTACGCATGACATGATATGAATAGCTAAAGAAGAAGTCCTTCGTAAGATCCACTGCACATAGGAGTTTCTTGTACCTACGTCGACAAGAAAGCAAGAGCAAATAAGCAGAAATTCAATAACTGAATCGAGTGGAAATACATACAACTGAAAGACCTTTCTGCTTAGATTTTTTTATGACAGAAGATGAAAAGAAAACGAAATTAACTTGTCCCTCGATACACAGATGATACCTTGTCTCATTCAACAAGTTAAATTTACATCCTAACAGCAATGAACGTTGACCCCGTACATTTGCATGCCATGAATTGGCAATAGTCTCTATGGACAATATTCACTAAAAAGGATGCATATGGGGACATCTAAAAATCCATCACATACTGAATAGATGTATCCCATTTTCTGGTATAGAAGATTAATAGAACAGTCACAATCAGATGAACACATTATTACCTTGAAGTGAACAATCATATGGTTATGTAACACTGAAGGGTGCATGCATGGTTATATAACACTGAAGGGTGCATGCATAAGTAACACAATAATGGCATAGCGGAACTCGTTATTCAATTGAAATTAAAATAAAACAACCACATTAAAATCTAACTACCATCTATACACAAGCATATTTGTTTCTGAATTCCTATTTGCTTAGATATCCTTAGAAGGACCAGCAACATTTTACATTTACATGCAGAATGGACAAAAGACCTGTTCTCATTCTTAGAATAACCCATAGTGGACCGCACAGTAGCATTCGGAATTGGAATCATCTCGCTCTTGGAAATGGCATATACCGCATGCCCACAGATTGTGCCAATCTTCCTTCTTTTTGTTATAAGCAGCATGTAATAAGGCCCCAAGAACTTTATGAACCCTAAGTCGGAGAAATAACAATAAGATTTAGAGAAACAAAATAAGAGCTTGTTAAGGTAACCAAAAAAAAAAACAAAAAACAAAAAAACCTTGCAGATATCACATACCAACAATGCCATAACAAGCCGTGACAAATTTCAGCCCACCCGTTGACTTGTTTCCTTCATGTATTCGTCTTAGCAGATCAGAGCATTCAATTTCAGAGTATGTTGTAGAATCCTCGAGAATATTTAGATCAGAAGGCTCTAATCTATCAATCTTCAACACTCTCCAGATATTTCTGTTCTTATCCCGTCCGATCACATAAAAGTTCTGTTGCATGCAAATAGAGTAACTAAATTGTGTAACTCTCATGATACCAGCAAGAAAATCAACACCAAGGATTTAATGACAAGTGTATGATAGGTGCAATTCAAAACTGGGAAGCGCAGAAAATAATAGAAAAGAAGACTGGAATTATGGGGTCTCCAAGGGAAAAAGTGACATCTAATCCAGTTTATTACAGGAATTATCTTTCTTCCAAATATTTACTAGGGAACATATGCAGTTGCAGGACCAATTCCAGTGAAATGTGTGAATGACAACACTCAGGGAGTTGGAGGACCACAGCGAATATCCTGTTGGTATTCTGCACACTGCAGAATACGAATTCCTTTACCTTTGTTCATATCTCAAAACAACAAGCATTCATAGTCAATGCCTTGGACGACATGTGGTCATATATACACATAGATGTTGTTAAAGAACAAGGAACAATTGAATTAGTGATAGATTAATGACAGAACGACAACTGTTATGATTGGTAACAACTAATAACGACCTTAGAAAAATTAATTAGCAATTTGGCATGCATGATGTGATAGATAAAAGTGTGCTTCCTAACGGGTTATGATCGGTAACAACTAATAACGACCTTAGGAAAATTAATTAGCAATTTAGCAAGCATGATGTGATAGATAAAAGTGTGCTTCCTAAATGAGGTTGCCAAACCAATCTCACATAAATGATGCATGCAGGGTTATAAAAGCAGATCATAACTCCTCAAAACTCATTGTTATTGCAATGTTCAATTTGCTAGATTAAATTCCAATCATCATGAAGTAGAAATCTATTTTTTCTTGACATCATATTGTGTTTCCTTCATTAATTATGACTTTCCCGTGAGGCACAGAGGCAGCAACTCCAATTACTTCGCACTACACCCCAAAGATATAAAGAAAAAAACTCCATGGCAAAGTCCACAAGAAGCAGCAGTAAGATAGAAATTAAGATTTCATAAGTTGAAGACAAATGACCATTACTTTACGGAGTTTCAGAAACGGCGTAACCACCTATTTTGTGTGAGATGATGGTATGAAAATTCTGTTTGTATACCATTTTCTGATGGCATGAAGGCACACCATTGGTCCATACATAATGCACTAGTTCAAATCCAAAATTCAATAGAGCAATAATCAATAACCAATGTATGCATTTATTTAAAAGAAAGAAGATCAAAGTCACAACCTCCTGGTAACATCAAGTCAATCAAAACTGTGGAAATGGGACACAAATCTACATAGACATGTATGTGATCAATTATTTAATTAAGGCAAGAAATCAAATCCGAAAGTAGAATTCACGAAATTCAAAATCAGATCAAAGAAATGTACCGAGCGAGTCTCATAGAGGCGGAACTTCTGCAAATAGGAAAGGTTCGGTTTGGCGTCGTCTACGATCCAAGCCTGATGCTCGTTATCTGACGCCATGGTCCAAATTCCGAGCCTCAGGCTCGGACTATATCACTAGCACATACAGCAAAGCAGGAGATCGCGAGTCAACTCAGGGCAGGATTTCGCTTGGAAGTTTTCAAAATTCACTGCATAACTTGAGAGGTCAATTTTACAGAAAGAGAGGGGACGGATAAACCACAATTCAAAGCTCTAGTTATGAAGAAACAAGTTTGTGAATGAGAGAAGAAACTTAACCAGTAGCGGCAAAATCGAAGCTGCACTCGAAGACAGAAGCGATGTAGTAGTAGAAGACGACTATATGGATATAGATAGATACAGGGAATATGTGGCAGAGATCAAACTATGTAGGGCAGAAAAAGTTGTGAGAGAAAAGCTTGTTTTGTTTTTGTGATACAAGAGGCTCAGATCGAGAGAGAGAGAGAGCGCCAAAGAAAACCACAGCTCCGGCGACTGCGTCCACACAAACAATTACTCGTACTACTACAAAAGGGTAATTTTTGTTTTTACGCTGTAATGACGACTTCTAGAAAGTTTTAATTAACCCACACAAAAGAAAAAGAAAAACGATTTCATCCAAAAGGGGGAAAAAATCCAAATATTTTTAATGTGGTTGTATATATACTTTTAATAATTTAAATGTGGTTGTATATATTAATTTGAATTATTTGTTATCGAGTTGTACTTACTTTTTGCCATTTGAATTTAGATTATATAGAATCGAGTTCAATCCTAAAACAAGCTTCATTCGGAAAAGTTTATACGTGTATACGTCATAAGCCTCATACAAAAGCATAAAAAAAAATTCAATCCTCACAAACTATAAGATGCAAATAAGTAAAGTAAACCTCGCATTGAGTGATAAAACTTGTACTATATCACTTTAGTACTAATTAAATAATTACGAGTCTAGGTCAAATAACTTTATTTTTCAAATAATTTAATTGATTTAGTTATACATAGCATTTTTCTTGTCGGAGACGAAAAAGCACAAGGCTTGTATAAAAACTGAGCCAACTCACGAGTTAAAAGGGCATGTTTTTGAGAACTAGTAGATTGCTTCGTGAAAGAATATATATTACTTTTACTGCTACTATCATTTGTAGAAAATTATAGACGTATTGACTTTGTTGCCCATTTATCTACAATGCATTTGTTTTAGTATTTCGCAGTATGCCATAAAAATATATAAAATAACAGAAAGAAAGAAAGAAATGATTGAGGTACGTGATCACAAACAAAATCCGAATATACTAATATTCCTTTCGTTAAGGATTTTTCTTGTGATAACTGATAACGTGTACCGAATACTTTATTTGGAGTTGGCATTACGTTGATACTTCCACCAACAGTTTGTGTTGGACGGAGATTTTTTTTTTTCCCCATTAATGTCGATTTTACTATATATAAATAGTTGGCAACATTTTTATTAACCTTTTTATTTAATCAAAAGTTCACATTCCCAGCATGAGAAAGTGAGAGAAATAACAGTTGTCATGTTAAAAAGACGAAGGTGCAACATCTTGGCATAATTAATCTTTTCAACGACACTAATAGTGGTCATGTTTAATTAAAATTTTAAAATTTCAAGAATTGAAGAAAAATATTAGAATGAAATTTTAGGGATGAAGATGAAGAATGTGAATTGGAGTAGATATGAATAATTGCATTCTCTAAACTTATTTTTTTGAATATAATACATACATTATTTTGAGTCTCTAAAATGAAAAATACACGTATGAGATAAACGAGCTTAAATTTAAGTGGATTGAAGAGAAGTTCGACTCCTAATAACTCCTTTGGCAAGAGGGGTGAGAAAAAAAAAATAAAGGGTTCTGCTCTCCCTTATTGGTGAGAAAAGAGAAGAGAGGAGAACGATTTCTCACTGGGGATCCAAACAAGAGTGAGAAATCAAAGTCTCTCCCTCCTATTCGGGCGACCAAACTCTCTCCGACGGTTTTCCAGCGACTCTCCGGCGGTTTTCCAGCGACTCTCCGGTGACCAAATCCAAGCTTCAAATCAAAGATCCAGGATCTCCGCCACCGCCACTCTCCCCAACACCTCCATTAACGCTGTTGTATTGGGTTTGCAGGTTCTTTGGCGACGTCGCCGTTGGTGGTACGGCCGCCTGGGGCTTCCTTTCTCTCGAAATCTCACCAAAATTGGTGAGAAACAAAAACGGAGGGTAAGGGGTTATGGTTTCTCGCCTATTCTCTCCCTCTCTCACTGCTTTGCTCATTCAAACAATGGAGAGAAAGTACTGTGTTTTGGAGAAACCCTAATAATTGTATATCATTCATTCATCAGGTATATATACAACCCTAATAGAATAAGACAAACTAATTACAAGTAAGACCCCTTAACTGAGAGCTAATTACAAAATAATCTCAACACTCCCCCTCAAGTTGGTGCATAGATATCACATATGCCCAACTTGTCAACAAATTTTGAAAACAATTTATTTGATACAGCTTTGGTGAGGAGATCTGCCAGTTGATCCTCAGATCGAATCTTGGGTAATTCGATAACCTTCGCTTCCAACTTCTCCTTGATGAAAAATCTATCAACCTCCACATGTTTTGTTCTGTCATGTTGAACTGGATTGTGTGCAATATCACAAGCAGCCTTGTTGTCACAGTACACTTGAATTGATTGCTTTGGTGGATACCCCAAATCTTCTAAGAGTTGTTTTAGCCATAATACTTCACAAATACCGAGGGCCATACCTCGATATTCGGCCTCCGCACTTGAACGAGCAACAACATTTTGCTTCTTGCTTCTCCAAGTAACAAGATTACCTCCTACGAAGGTGAAATAACCAGAGGTGGATCACCTATCATCAATGGACCCAGCCCAATCAGCATCAGTATATGCTTCAATTTTCTGACAATCAGTACTCTTGGAAAACAAGATTCCTTTTCCAGGGGCAGATTTCAAGTACCTCAAGATTCGCATCACTGCATTCATGTGTTGTTCTCCAGGATTATGCATGAATTGACTAACAATACTCAGAGCGTATGCAAGGTCTGGCCTTGTGTGTGCCAGATACATTAATCTCCCTACAAGTCTCTGGTATCTTCCTTTATCAGCTAGAACTTGATTAGAAGTAATACATAACTTCAACCCTTCCTCCACTGGAGTAGCTACAGGTTCACATGCTGACATTCCAGTTTCCTTCAACAAATCTAGGACATATTTTCTCTGAGACAAGAAAATTCCTCAGCAAGATCGAGAAACTTCTATCCCGAGGAAATATTTCAATGAACCAAGATCTTTCATTTCAAATTCTTTGGACAAGTAATTCTGTAGAGCTTCCCTTTCCTCATGATCATTTCCTGTAACCACCATATCGTCCACATATACAATGAGTGCAGTAATCTTACCCTTTTGTTGTTTGAAAAATAAAATATGATCCGCGTTGCTCTGTCAATATCTAAATTCTCTCATGGACTTTGTAAATCTTCCAAACCAAGCTCTGGGGGATTGTTTTAATCCATACAACGACTTCATCAATCTACATACTTTCCTCTCGTGGTTCCCTTGCACAAGACATCCAGGTGGGAGATCCGTATAAATCTCCTCTGTCAAGTCACCATGCAGGAAAGCATTCTTCACATCAAACTGCTGTAATGGCCAATCTAAATTCACAGCTAGAGACAACAAAACACGAACAATATTGATCTTAGCCACAGGTGTAAAAGTATTCATATAATCAATTCCATACGTTTCAGTGCACCCCTTAACCACCAGTCGAGCTTTGAATCGTTCGATGGTACCATCAGCTTTATACTTAACGGTATAGATCCATCGACACCCAACTGGCTTCTTTCCTGATGGGAGATCAACGAGCTCCCATGTTTTGTTCTTCTGCAAGGACTTCATTTCTTCATTCATCGCTGCTTTCCATCTTGGATTAGCAAGGGCCTCCTGCACATTGTTAAGAATAGATACAGCAGATAATTGATTCACAAATGACTTATTTGATTCAGACAAGCGATGGGTGGACACATACTGACTCATGGGATACTTGGCCTTGCTGGTAAGTTCAGGTTCATACAGGTTTAGGAATACCTTTATTGCTACGAGGAGGATTTCGTCTGGGAGAGTTTGGAACAGACTCAGGAACTGACTCAGGAACAGACTCAGGAACATCCTCAACGAGTGATTGGTTATGTGTGTCAGGTTGCAGTGAAGGAGGCTCAGACATTGATGCTATGTCAATAACAGGAGAGTCTTCAACCCTACTAGAATCCAAACTGCTCACACCTGTATCCACATCTGTATCCAAACCACTCACACTTGTATCCACATCCTCAGATGCTCCAGCATAATCATAATTCAGAATTTCATAATTATAAGAATCATAAGAATCATAAGTATGAGCCTGAGTTTGAACTTCTGCTTGATGATGCACCCCCTGAAGATCAAACTCAGGTGGAAAATACATAGTATTTTCATGAAAAACCACATCCAATGTAATATGTGTGACTTTTGTGGGAGGATGATAACATCGATAACCTTTCTGATGAGATGCATACCCTAAGAAAACACACCGCAATGCTCTAGGCTTTAATTTACTGCGTTGATGCTTATGAAGGTGAACAAACACAACACACCCAAAAACACGAGGTTGTAAATTAGGAACAGTGGGAGCATTGGTAGCATCTTGTAGAGCTTGAAATGGTGTCTGAAATTGAACAATGCTTGATGGAACACGATTAATGAGGTATGCAGCTGAGGAAAGGGCATCACCCCAATATGACGTGGGCATATGAGCTTCAATCAAGGAAGCACGAACAACTTCCAACAAGTGTCGGTTTTTTCTCTCTGCAACTCCATTTTGCTGAGGTGTGGAAGTACATGTGGTTTGATGAACAATGCCCTGTGTAGTCAAATAATGTTGAAGTTCGGATTTCATATACTCTCCGCCATTATCACTACGAAGAACTTGAACCTATGCTTTGTGTTGAGTCTGAATCATGGTATGGAATTTCAAAAATAACAAATTCACCTCCTTTTTTGACTTCATTAAGCATACCCAAGTCATCCTAGTACAATCATCAATAAATGTGACAAACTAACGTGATCCATTCATGGTAGTAACCGGAGAGGGACCCCAAACATCAGAATGGATAAGCATAAAAGGAATTGAACTTTTATTTAAAGTTACTGGAAAAGAAACACGGTGGCTTTTCGCAAGTTCACAGACTTCACAGCGGAAGACGGAAATATCAACTTTTGAAAATAAACTAGGAAATAACTTCTTCAAATAACCAAACGAGACATGTCCCAAACGTTGATGCCATAACCAAATTTCAGCTTTTTTCTTCTCCCCCTCAGAACTATCCAGTGCCAGTGCCTTACGCAACTTGTCTGATCTCTTCGACACAAGATCCAGGTAGTACAGCTTCCCATGCCTAACACCATAACCAATCGTTTGTCTCGTTCGGATGTCCTTAAAAACACAGAAATCAGGCCAAAAAATCACAACACAGTGTAATGTCAAGGTTATTTGAGCAACTGACAATAAATTATATTCCAAGGATGGGACAACTAGAACAGACTCCAAATTTAAAGTGTCTGTAAGTGACACGGCCCCTTCTCCAATAACTGGAGCGGAGACACCATTAGCAGTGGACACACAATTTTTGGAAGATTGTCTTAAGGATGAAATTTGTCTAGAATCAAATGTCATATGATCTGTTGCTCCTGAATCAATTATCCATGTATTATTCAAAACAGGTACAGACATATTAAAAACCTTACCCATATTGTTACTTGTTGTTGCTATCAATGCAGTGACACGTTTGGCAACTTCATTATCTCCATCTACCTTTCCCTCTGCAAGTGCAACAGTCCCATTCCGCCCAGACCCTCTTTTCTTTGAATCACGGTTGTGATCCCACCACTCTGGGTACCCAACAAGTTTGTAGCAACGCTCTTTTGTGTGCCCAGTTTGGTCGCAATGGGTACATTTGTATGATTGTTTCGTAGTACCCCGGGAGCGAGCATACAAGCGCGATTGATCTTGGGGTGGAGTCTGTTGGGGACGAGGTTGCTCCTGCAATTTCAAGTTCGGTCGAATGCGAGCCACCATGACCGAGGAATCTATATTTTCTGATTCCATGTTCATAGTGGCACGACGAACAGCCTCACGTTAGATTAGCCCATAGCACTCTTCCAAACCTAGGAAAGAGTCCTTGCGAAGAACTTCTCCACGAACCTGTTCAAATTCCTCATCCAATCCGGCAAGAAAAATGTGTACCCGTTGCCGTTGGATAGATTTCTTATATGCTGCAATATCATTAGTGTTCTCCATAACCACTTTGTCATGGTGATCCAATTCACGGAAAATCTCGCATAAATTCCCATAATATAGAGAGAGGGGTTTTCCTCCTTGTTTCGCAGTAAAAGCTTTTTGATTCAAGGAGTATACCTGGAGTTCATCATTGCCATCGTAGAAAGCAGTTGATAAGGCAACCCAAATTTCGCGTGCGGTGGATACGCGTAAATAGCGTTTCATGATTTCTGGGGTCATGGATATCAACAACCACCTCTTCACTTTTTGATTTTCAGAGTACCATTTTCCATACCCAGCATCGGATTCAGCCGGTTGCTGGATTTTTCCGTCAATATAGGAGAGTTTCTCTCTCTCGGCAATATGCATCTCCATCATTTGGGACCAAACATCGTAGTTTGATTCAGTAAGAATGATTCCAGCGTTGAAAGGCCCTTCAGCTTGAACAAGAAACGGAGCCATTTTCGATTCAGATGATTCGATCTTCTCACCCATGATGACAGATAAGAACGGTGATTAGGGTGAAAAAATTGTGTTCGACTCTAATACCATGTGTTTTGGAGAAACCCTAATAATTGTATATCATTCATTCATCAGGTATATATAAAACCCTAATAGAATAAGACAAACTAATTACAAGTAACGCCCTTTAACTGAGAGCTAATTACAAAATAATCTCAACAAGTACTCCCCTTCCATTTCCTTTCTTTTCTTCTCTCAATCCAAAGGGGCTGTAAAGGTTTTACATCATCTGATTTCCCCTTTTAATTGTATTAGTAAATAAAGAGTTGAAAAATTCTGGTCTTAGCCCCTCATGTACCTAGGCGAGGCAACCATCAATTAATTGCTCAAACTTCACCTTCTTATCATAAGGTCAATACTGCAAATTATTTTATTTCATTTTTCTAAATGTATATGACGAATATTCACACATTGTTACTGACACAAAATAATTAACGCATCGATCGTTGCGCTGTAGAATGCTAATTAACCTGAATTATTCATGACTAGAACCACATTAATTTGGTCAACAGGTGAAAGGAATAAAATATTTGCAATCATTTGTTTTCGGTTCACACACCCACCAACCAAACATTTGTTGCTCGAGCTTGCATAAAGCGATAGCGAAGCAAGAATTATAATGTTTGGGGAAATGGTTGTGGCACTTATGTTTTTTCGTATATTATATTATATTATATAATTTACATATATATGCACTGATTTTTGTTACTAATGTACACTTGTAAAATTACTTTTATTTATTCTTTATCTATTTTTTTTCACCTTTTGACACCCTCTCTTCCCGATTTCGATTCCAATGGCCCATCTCCGTTTTCTCCTATCTCTCAAACACTCCTCCCTGATTTATACTCTATCATTTCTTAGATGATTAATGAAAAATTTTGACTATGAAAACTAGCTAGTTACTATATTTTATCATAAAAAATTTCAAAAAGTATTACAAATCTGTTTACGTGATTGTTTGTACTATCCTAACATATTTTCTATCTAATTACCTCATTATTTTAATTAGCATATTCTTTTTACTTTTGTCTCAACGAAAAAACTTGAAACTTTGTGGAGATTTTGAAAAAAAAATCCAGAAACCAAGAAATAGTAGTATTTAATTTAACTTGTTTTTACCTATGGTAAATTTTTTTAAAAAACTTGTGACCATTTCTTTATTGCTTATTCTACTTACCTTCATCAAGAAGAACACTAATAAAATTTGAAAAAAATAAGTTACAACCTAACATCATGTGACACAGAGAAGAGTGATGGCAAGCCGTTTGTTTAAAAATCTAGCTGGCCCATGGCATAAACACCCCAACAATTGGAGTGGAAACGGGTGCTAAAAGACGTTATTCAACTACTCCAGAATCCAGACCTTGGAGATCATCATCTCAAGAACATTGTTTATGATTGTAAGTCTCTCCTTCAATATTCAAAAGTTGCCGACGGAGGTACAACATGTATTTAGAGAAGCGAATACTTCTGCGGATGCTCTAACTAAATCAAACTTTTTAATGGGGTGAAATAGAGCTTCGTCTGTTTAGTTTGTTTATCTAGATCGTTTTAATTTAACCCAAAAAAATAAAAATAAAAATAAAAATAATTGTCAGTGTGAAAAGGAGAGGAGACACAGTCAAACGTGGCAAGTCGAACGTTGACATGGCACACTGGGGACATTTTGCATCGGCCACGTGAGAAACGAGTTGTGGAAAGTGAGGATCCTCGAACATTTGAGACTTTTGAGTAACGCATACTCACCAAGGTTGCGGAAATGATGCATATATTCTCTCGCTAATGTTAGGCCTGTTCCGTGGAAATGGAAACAACTACAAGGATGTACCACGTCATTACCTGTTGTCCACGAATTAACTTTGTACCCGTCTGATACACGGAGAACTAGCTTCAATACAAACTTTTTTTTCATTGTCTAATGCATCGAATGAACACACTGCTATTTTAGTGTAGTGTATGCACTATTGCACCTACAAAGTGAGAGAAAAAAAATGAGAAAAAAGAAAAAGAAAAAAAGCCAATCAAAGATGAGTGGAAGTTAATTTCACTTTTTTTTCTTTTTGAAACAAACGTCATTAAATAGCCCGAAGGTAGAGGCCCGAAGGCAGTACTGACTTCATCACTAAAGAATGGAATGAACCAAAACTATCAACAATCTAGACCCAAGTACAACACTAGCAGGCTCAATGGTACATACTGCCAAAGTAGACCAATAACGAGGCTGACATGCATTAGAACCAGTCATGACAGGACCCAATAACGGATACACAGTTCAAGCCAGGAAAAGGCACAGATGAAATCTGGGACAAAGCATCCCACAATGGGGAGAGAAAACACTCGCTAAAGGAGTAACAAAAAACGAAGCCTAACAAGATAAAAAACTCCGGTATCCAACAATGTCGCCGAAAAAGCTGTCTCTGATCCGGAAGACTTATTCGCCGGAGGAAAAGCCAAGCCACCCATGCAACACCACGATCTCAATCGAATCCAACCAATACTCGGCTAGGGGAGGAAGGGGAGAGGCGAAGGGTGGAACTTCCGTCAGGATCTAGCGAAGAGAGGTTGATTTGGCTATGGAAGAAGGCGGTAGACGGTGGAGGGGAGCAGCAGCGAGATGGATAAGGGCGGCGGCAGCGGAAGAAAACTAGATCGGACCCATGCAAACGCCCGATGATGAGGGGGAGGATGGTGGAGGATGACGGGAACGGCTAAGGACGACTGACGATGGCAGTGGAGGGGTGGATCGACAAGAGGGAAAGGGGGGGGAGGTGGAGGTGGAAGGCGGCAGCCCCACCACCCCCCCAGGAAATCTTGCTCTTGAAAACTTTTAGAGAGAAGGCAGAGAAAAAACAGTAGAGAGAGAGAGAGAGAGAGAGAGAGAGAGAGAGAGAGAGATTGTTGGGGTTAATTTCACTTTCATTCCTTTAACTATTCAAAATTTATTTATTCCATTCCTAATTGCACCTTAGTCCCTGAACTATCTAGGAGTAACCCCCTCCCCCCTAAAAAAAAATTAATTAATTAATAAAAATAGACTAATAGGCAGCCAATTTTGGAGGGCAAAAAATACATTTCCCATCTCCATACAAAAAAAATTTACAAGGAGTTTCTAAATTGAGGCCTCCAAACTCACACCAATTTTGCGTTAAAGACTTAACAGTGTAACATAATTGGTGGGGACAAATGTCTCCTCAATTTGAAAAAAGAAAAGATGAAGGTGTGGCGTGGATCAAATTAAAAGAAAATTAAACAGTAGCATGTGGATTAATAAGTCTAAGAACACAAATTCAAAGTACTCCATAGTCATTGGATGCATTGTATATAGCATTGCACCATTTGGATACACATGTGTTGAAGCAAATAATTTCTTTCCAACACTTTCTTTAGTTGGTAGACGAACATCCGTGATGCCCTACCCACGATGATCCACAACCATAGCAAAAATCCCTCCCACACCTGTTTAACAAAAAAATCCATGCAAATGCCAAATAGGGAGATATAATTATCCGTGCAATTAGTAGATAGGTAAATTTTAATGAATTGTCTAACTCCCAAATAAGACTGCAGTGATTTCACCATGTAAAACTTAATGAAAATATGTCTAATAATTCCCAAATTAGTAGATTTCACCTCGTCTTACTTTGGTAAATTGGTATGCTTAACATATGGAACAACCTTATATTCTCCAACCCAACCATACTTCATTTCTTCATTTTGAAAATTTTCACTACTCCAACCATACTTCATTTTTGTTATTCAATTTTAAGGTCCATTTTTTGTTCTTCGAATATGAAGAATCATCCCTCCAAATAAAATACCTTCTCCTTTTCGTTTTCCAACTATAAAATACTACTCTATTATGTTATATCATAATTTAGCATAAAATTAAAAATTAGTGTAATTAGAAACAAATTTACAATACCTTTAAAATGAGACCAATTATCAATATATTTAAAAAAATTCCTAAAAAATATTGATTTCAAATTTTGGAGAAAAATTTGAGATTTGGAGAGAAATGAACGAAATTTTGAAGAAATGAAGAATGATGGGGGAGTTCATGTAAAATAGTACTATTACTCTTCAAAATGTCTTTTTGAGTTAAATACTATCTTATTTTGGTTCTTCAAAATGAAGAACTATGATGAATTGAGTTGGAGATGCTCTTAGTCTTTTGGGAATATAATTTGTTCTAGGAGTTGCTAGATCAGCCGATAAGTTAGGACTTATATATGTTCAAAATTTCTCCTAATAGGACCTGAAACCAATGCCCCAAAAATATAAAGGGTGATGGTAATTCCATGTTCTTGGTTGTAAGTATCCCCAGCCGTTATCTGTAACCAAATTATGATATAGACTTGCTTAAAAGTTAAAAATGCCCCGTAAAACCATCTCAATTCGATGTTCTTGAAATTTATATCGAAATCCAATCTAAAAAAAAAAAAACTCTCATGTCATAATAGCTTTTCTTGGTTTAATAATTAACTAAACTAAAGGAGACTTGTTTTACTGTATTTTCTTGGTTTAGTCAGTCGAGAACTAATGAGACACGCTTAAACTGCAGAGCACCCTGACTTATAAGTTATAACACACACACACAGAGTAGCGATATACCTGCAAGCAATGTGCAAACATCCATCACGCTTCTCCACAAAGAACTTGCAATTGGGACATCTCCTCCACTTCTTCTTCTTAGCAAGCTCCATCACCATCAAATCCTCCCTTTCTGATCTCTCCTCCTCCTCCTCTAGCCTACGAAATTCCCTACACTCCAACCCACAATGCCACGACACCTTGCACTGAGCACAGAACAGTCTATGGCAATTCGGACACTCGGACATCGTCACTCTCTCCCCTCCATCATCAACCAACATAGCCGAACAGTCCTTAAATGGGCAGTAAAATTTCTCCGACCCAAGAATCAGTGATTCGCACATAGCATTTTCCCACCGATCAAACAGTTGTTGTGGGAGAATTTGACGGCAGAAATCGGGGTTCAAATGTAAAACCCCCTGGCAGTTAAAATCCGGACATTTGACCGTTGAAATGTTGTCCTGAATTTTGACTGCGACGTGTTTGGCAATGCAGTCCAGGCAAAATGAGTGAGAGCAAGCGGTGTTTCTGAACATTTCAGAAGCGGGTTTTGCGTCCATGCATATTGGGCAGAATAGTGAAGAAGATTCCCCTGTTTCTGGTTCTGTTTTTCCTCGTTTACCGACTTTGTGGTTGTGAGAATCACCTTCTGTTTTGGAAAGCCGGGTTCGGATTCTTGAAGACAGGGCAGATGCCACGAGAGCCTCTTGCAATTGCAATTCCTCTGCGTATTTTTCGTCCGAAATTGGGAAGATTTCTCCTTCACTTTCAATGAGAGCCGAGAAATAGAAATCGTCCACGAAGAGGTGGTGGTTGTTTCTTGATGTCCCAGCCATTTTCTTTTTCTACTTGATTTTGAGTGAGTTTTCTGTTTCCAGGCTTAAGTAGCAGCAGTAGTACGGAGTAAGTAGGAGTATTTGTAAAAAGGTTGCTTTTGGAATTTGTAAAAAAGTGAGTGACTCTTCGGGTTGCCTGGGTTAGGATTTGTAACGGCGGCTTATTCAACAAAACACGGAGCAATGCCCCATGCGACCCTTAACCAATGTTTGCAAGGGTCTCATAAAGAGGGAAAAGAATTCGAGGAGATGCATTTGATTGGATAATTTGCATGATAAGGCTCAATCACACTTGACCATAATTAGAGGGCGTTCGGTACAGATTCTAGGCCCTGATTATGGATTCAGAATGTATAAGTATCCAGTTGCAAGACCCGCCCAAGTATGTAGATCCACTGTTCCGAAAACTTTGTCCCAACTCCGTGTCCCGTTCATCTGAGCCGTCCATCCGAGCAATTGACGACTCAGATTCGTAGATGAACATGTTTGACTCAAATTTGTTTGGGGTGAGATGGAATTTAAGCCATTGATTGCAAGGATGGACGGCTCAGATGGACTGACAAGGAGTTCGGGACAACAAATCCGCTTCCCAAGTATCATCATGTTGGCATTGGCGTCAAACTTATCCCAACTGAAACATTTACATATATATAAATTTTTCCTAGATTGAACATCGAAATGTCTTAATTAGTATGACCCCGTATCAATGACTGACTCATCCATTTTGACCTTGTTAAGCCACATGGGATTGGGAAATTAGGACGTCATCTAAGAGCATCCTTATCTGGAGCACCAAAATTTTCACCAAATTTAACTTCAAAAACACCTTTATAAATTAGCAAGTCATTTGATCAAAAACTCACAAAATTAGATTCTCTATTTTAACTTTACTATATTAAACTATTCCCCTCAAATCTATAAAACAAAAAAAAAAATTCTCCCTAAAACTAAATCTCCCCACCTGGGGAGATGTACTCAGTCAGAAGAAAAGAAAAAGTGGACCCCCCAGCATTGAGATTTCTACCCCACAGCAACTGGAAATTAAAATAAAAAAAGGCTAATTGGTGCGTGAACAGTACCGCACCAAATTTGGTGTGGTACTGTAGCAAAAATAGTTTGATGAGGTAGAATAGAGAACCTGATTTTTGGGGAGTTTGGCTCCCTATTTTAACTTAAAAGTTAAATTGGATAGCCAAATGGGGATGCCCTAATAGCATCATCTGCAATTCAACAATATATATATATATATATATATATATATATATATATATATATATATATATATATATATATATATATATATATAGGATTCGTTTCTTATCAGGGATCGCGTGTTTGAACAGTATCCGGACCAAACAATCTCAGCCGTTGGAGCAAATCCAACGACCTAGGCTGACTCACGGATTAAGTTGACCCCTTTCATTAAGCTGACCCTTTAAGGGTCAAGGGTCACCCAACAAAAGCCCTAACTTTAACATTCCCTCATTTTTCACGTCTTCCTCTGGAGAGAGAGGAGAGAGAGGCGATCTGAGACAGCCTGGGAGAAACACGAACGAAGAAGAAGAACACCAACAATGGAGGCGTAAATCGACACCAAGAAGAAGACGAACCCAACAATGGAGCCCTAAACCGCGACCCCAACAGTGGAGCCCTAAACTGCGACCCACGAGATCTCGTTCCATACCGCGACCCACCGCGACACCCCACGTCGGCCTCTGTCCACTCTCTCTCACCAGCGTACCCCAGGTATCAAGCTTGTATTACCATTTTATACTATGCTAAGTTGTAAGTTTTCTGTCAGATTTGTGATCTCTATTTACGTATTCAAGACCTTGGGTAGGTACTCTTAGTTTTGGACGAGAATGCTAGTCAACTGTTGTATCTGTTGCATCCTATTCCACCCTTCCATTTTTTCCCCATGAACCGCTAATCTTAGTGGTCTTCATGGTCTGATTTGATGTGAACTGAGAGTTTTTAAAACCTTGATTCTGCTTAGTACTAAGGATGATGCTCGAGCGAATAAGAACCCGTACTATGTTTTCCGATTAGTTTGAATCTGGAAAGGGAAGATGGGATACCGACCTAATCTTTTGCAATTATTGGCACAAAATGGTTGCCCGCATGTTTGAACCCACAATCTCAAGTTTACACAATCAGAAGCTCACTCGTTCGAGTTTAACCACAATCAGTGGCCCTCTGTTGAGGTTGATACTTACAGAAATGTATACCATGTGTTGTTCCTGTAGTTGTTAGATTCATATTTTTGCCTTTATTTTGAGCCATCTTAAGAATATTGACCACAAGCCTCCTAGTCAAAACGGTATCCTAGATTGGTCTGCTGGATTGAGTTTTTAACTCCCCCAAGATATCGTCTAAAGGAATACGCTAAGTAACGATGATCTCTCAACACTATAAAAATAAGTACAGTGCGCTCAATGCGAGATTTCCAAATTGGTGAAGACCAAATTTAAAATCAATCCCTATATTTTTTGGAGAAAGAATAGTGTGGCAGTAAGAAAAGTTAGAGCTGTAAATCATGGTATTTCCGTAACAAACTTGTCCTAGGGCCTTCCGCACATATATGAATAATTTATTTTCATCATGTTGCTTTACTGAATTTGCAGCAAAGAAACGAGGATAAAAATTAGGGACGGAGTTCGAATGTGGTGGGAAGGCACTGTGAGAAGCTGCTGCTGCAGGAAACTTGCTACTTTGATTGGCAGAATCTGATAGCAGAAGCTTCAAGAAGGGGCTTTTTTGGTCAGGAAGAGCTGCAGTGGGGCTCCTATAAGATCTTGAGTGAACAGCTTGAGCAAGAGCGGTTGGAAAGTATTGAAGGGAGGAGACGGACAACAGGAGTGAAAGGCGACAAAAACGTACCCAAGTCTCTTTCACAAGATGTTTAGTTGAATGACGAGGACGAGGACGTGGAATTTGATTCTAGAAGTGGGAATTGAATCTGAACTTAGCTTATTGTTATGAACTTAGTTTATTGTGGAAGCTACTACTCGACTGGTTATTGTTATGAATACTTCATCTATGCTAGAGTACTAGAAAAGATCTTGTATTAACTTAAAGAAGCTTGTAATGAATATTTCCATTTTATCCATTTGGTGGATGCTTGAAATGCTTCATTTACCTTGTACCTTAACTGCTATTCATTGTGAGATGGTAAGTGAGATGCATTCCTCCATGAATATTTCCATTTTCATGTGCCTGAATTGGGTTTGTGTTGGCTTGATGTTCTGTTTTTGTCCAAAACAGAGAAGTGAAGGGGGGCCAAGTGAAGAATGACCAGTTCATTCCCAAACAATTTTGTTTCTTAATCTGGATTTTGTTAGCAATTTTGTTTTGTTTGGTTGAGTGTGTTTTCATGCCTTTTGAAGTCGTACCGGGATTGGTACCCTCTATGATTGTTATACGGCTTGTATGTGAAAATGGTGCAATTTTGTTTCTTATCTTTGATTGAAGTTTTTTGGAAACAAGTGGGAAGTCAAAAGTCTTCACCTTATTGCTGGACAAATAAACAAAAATATCTTTTACCTTGTGCAATTTTACAGTCTCTCTCGTTCATTTTCAGATTTGCTCATGCTTTGGTGATATTGCCATTGCCAAAAAAAGTAGTTTTTTTTTTTTTTGATCAAGCAAAAACATATGATTCATTCACTAAATTACCCAATACATCGCTCGGCTAAGGCATGAACTGCCCCAACCAATTGTCTTGGAACCTTAGTTACAGATACAAAAGAAAAGAACTTAGAAACATACCAAATATCTAACAAAACAGGCCTAACAAAAATATCAACTTCATCCATACAGGTTAGACCTTTGATCACTAGCAAACAATCAGTGAGAACTTCAACATGACTCCAGCCCTTGCTCTGAGCACCTTTCAACTCATAATAGCACCGCCAAAGCTTCAGCCATAAACGCAGAATTGGCATTGATCCTGCAAGCATGCTTGTCACGTCCCGTATCAACATTTATCCACGCAATAGCACCCTCCCAATTACATGTCTCCAGGCACCATCAACCGCACACTCTTTCCTCCGTTGGGTTCTGCAAATCGTCTGATAGGTATACTGGGCATCCCTCCAAACCTGTATAGCATCCACCTGAGCATTACAAAAGACAACATTATTTCGACAACACCAAATAGACCATAAAATAGATATAGACCATTATTAATACAAGCATTACTCATACTTCATTCTTTGCTGTATAAGACAATAGAAGCTTTGACTTGTTCATTAAATAGCACTACAGAGGCAACAAAAGTTCATCATTCTCCAAAACTAGACCAGCAAGATACAGCAGCAAAACTAGTACAAGCAGCAGAAAAATATGAAGAAAATAAAGAAAAAATGCAGCCCCTAGCCATTGCCCATGGAATTCCACTTTGAGGGTTGAGTCTTAACCATAGAGAATTAGGGACAATGACTAATTTGGCCATGGAATTTGATGAATTTGTTACTGATTCAGGTACTACAATAGAAGTAGAGCAAAATTGTTAAGTATACCCTGTGCTTACTTGATTCTTCATCGACAATTTCCAATGAGCAAGTCAACTCAATCTAACCCACTGATCTCGAACCCCACAGTAGCACAAAAATGAAACCCTAGTTTTTCACGTTCTAGAAACAACAAAACCAAGAGATGAATCATGAATAAATAGTCTTTGCTGGGAAAGAAATCGATTACAGGAAGAAATCAATTTGGTTCAGTCGGTTTTTGGACAGCCGTTCGGTTTTTGGAAAGAAATCATGCATAAATAGTCTTTGCTGGGGAACAAAACCAAGAGATGAATCATGCATAACACTAGCTTAGGGCAGGGTAATCTCTCACTCGACCGATTGTTCTACAAAGTCAAAATAGGTTGATGTATCTTTTCTTAAACTGAAAATCGAAGAGGTGTTCACCAAAACCGTAACCCTAGTTTCTGCAAATCATAACACTAGCTTAGGGCAGGGTAATCTCTCACTCGACCGATTGTTCTACAAAGTCAAAATAGGTTGATGTATCTTTTCTTAAACTGAAAATCGAAGAGGTGTTCACCAAAACCGTAACCCTAGTTTCTGCAAATCGAACGCGAGAGAGAAAGAGAAGGAGAGATACCTTGGTTCGCCAAATCGAACGCGAGAGATAAAGGTGGAATGAGAGATACCTTGGTCACGGTGGGTCGCGGTGCAGGGGTCGCGGTCGATTTACCTTCTTCTTCTTCTTCTTCTGGTTTGATTTAAGGCTCCATTCTTTGGTCGCGGTGGGTCGCAGTTACTATGGTCGCGGTTGAGGTCGATTTATCTTCTTCTTCTTCTTCTGGTTCAATTTAGGGCACGATTCACCGCGATCTTCTTCTCTTCGCCCTCTCTATCTCTCTTCGCCTCTCTCCCTTCTCTCCAGATCTGGAACGTGAAATGAGGGAGGGGGTCTAATTTTTGGGTTTTGTTGGACTCTATTGGTCGACCCCTAAACCCTTGACCCGGAAAGGGTTCAATTTAAGTAGAATGCAGCGTGGGCCGTTGGATTAAATCCAACAGCTGACAGATGAAGTCCGGATACTGTTCAAAAACGTGATCCCTGATAAGAAACGAATCCTATATATATATATATATATATATATATATATATATATATATTGCAATCCCGTTTTACTAAAGACTCCCTCAAACTCTCAATTTGCGGACCTCATGGATCAGGGTTGAATCTCGATTATCCGAACCGCTCAATGTGTTTAAAACATGTTTCTAAGGGTCATTGCGAGGATTCCTCCAAAAAAAATACCCAGAAGGGCTTCATTCAAGCTTTTTTCAATAAACTATATATGTACGATTATTATGAAAAACTGCTCGGATGAAGCCCTTTCGGGTATTGTTTTTTTTTTATTTCTCACGTTGGCCATGGAAAACATGTTTGAAACACATTGAGTGGTTCAGATCGTCGAAATTTGATCCGAAAAATAAAAAAAGGGGTGGTCTTCATGGAGGAGATCTATGAGGGAGTTCTTAATAGAACATCTATATATTGATGCCAAATACTTATGAAAATTCTTCTCAATTAGTAGTAGTACATAACTAACATTCTTCCGGGTACAATGAGTACTTATTAATCGAGGCATACTGATCGATTGTATATTTGCATATATGAAAAATCATATATAATCAAATTAAAATTAGTCCGTAAAATAGACAGACGAGTGGTCAGTTCCATTTAAAAACAAGCGCTGAAAGCAACTACCTTTTTCTTCGATCCTGTCGGAAATTTGGTGCAAATTAATTGAAATTATCTCCAAGATATATACCCTCCGGTCCACTTCTCCCATCCCAAAAGGCAAAGGATTATGCTCCATGGACCATGACTGGCTTGCTCATCGATTCAGTGCATGCATTGGAAAGACACAAAATACACGTAAAGCAAGTTTCTGGCCAAAGCGCACGTTCAGCGATAATATGGAATTTATTCTTTTATGTAAAGTTTATGCAAGTGTGCTATTGGGAATAAACACACATTTTCCCCCCACGTAATATCTTAGTTAATGGATTCTTCTTGAAAAACTATATTGGATGATTTATTTCTTATTGTCATGTGTTTCTAATGCTTTAAAGATAACCTTAGGGTAATAATGGACCCGATCAAGTTCATTAGTTCATAGGCGGGTCGGTTTGATCAAGGTGATTGTTTATTTCGTTTGGAATTGGGGTTTACTAATTTGGTGTTTGTCACTTAGTTTTTTTGTGTTTCCTTTTTTGTTTAGGGTTCTTGTGCCTTATGGTTCTAGAGTGTTAGCCGCTGCATCGGGTTAACACCAAAAAACAAAAGACGAAAAAATGGAAAAAAATAAATAAAATTAGTTATGTTAATAAGTATTGTTTAAACCGGACCAAATTTCTAAGCATACCAATTTCAAACTGTGGTCAAATAGTTGGGAACTCTAAGTTTTAGAAAGTAGCCATAAAAGTTTATTGGGAAAGAAATTAAAAAATAGAAGTTCTTTGGCTAGGTACCTTCAATGAAAAGTGAAAACAATTGTGCAGCTAGATTCCAATGGGTTTACGCTTCTTTAGGAAAGAAATGAGGCCAACCTTGTATGCCTATAAATAGTTTTACTCTTGCCCTCAAATCTCTTCATGCACCCTAGCTCCGAAACCATCTCTCTCTCTCTCTCTCTCTCTCTCTCTCTCTCTCTCTCTCTGTGTGCAAGCAACCATGGCCAAAGTTGCCGTTAACACCTTTCTCTTTCTCAGGTTAGCGCCCCAGTTTCTGTCTCACATACCTTAGGAGTACTATCAATCTTGCATGGCTTAGAATGATGTAACTTTTCTTCTTCATTAATTTAATTCTTAATCAAAATAAAATTCTATATATACAAGTTTAAAATACTAATGGATCGAATTTGTGTTGTGTCATGATGTGTGTTAATGCAACCAACAGGCGAACCTACACAGTTGCCGCGGGGAATGTGAGGGTGGGAGCGGAGGCGGTGGCCACAAGGAAAGCCGTGGATTCAAGCAGAGTGGGACCAGAAAAAGAAGTAGTGTCCGAGGGAGGGAGAAAGGACGTCGTCGACCGTGATGTGTTTTGGATGAGAGATCCAAAGACGGGTAATTGGATTCCAGAGACTCATTTTGGTGATCAGGTTGATGCTGCAGACCTCAGGGACAAGTTTCTTGCCAAGAAACCCAATCTCTGATGCAACTACCCGTCGTATCTTAATTCCATGTCTTTTTCCGTATAATTTCCAGGAAAAATAATTCGGGAACAAAAAGTTATACACATGCTGTCACAAATTCACAATATATTCGTTATACAAAAATTCTATTTGCATAAAAGTATCCCAGTTTTTACTCTGAATTTGGGTGTGGCGAAGAAGGGTCATAGACCATTGAATAATTTTTCCTCTAAATTATAGTGGCATTGAAATTTTCATATTTATATATCAATTCTGCATCGATAATTCAATTATATCCATCCCATATTATTTGTCTTATTCGAAAGAAACATGTTGATTCTCGCTCTCATTCACGTGGATGGATAGATTACAATAGTAGAAAATTAGTTCGAATGAATTAAATAGAAGATGTGTTTAGTTCTGGTTGCGTACATATCTTGTGGGGAACTACTTTTACTTTGAATGAATGAATAACATGATTACTTCATATCCGAAAACTCCTTTGCCACCAATTTTCAAAGAGAATATTGCAATGTTCTCTGTAAACAGTATGATAATGATAGAGGTGTCAAACGGGCTGGACTGGGCTGGCACGGGCATGACACGTTTAAATGTGGCGCGGCACGAGCACGGTTTTTGATGGGCACGGCATGGAACTGGGTCAGGCACGACATGACACGGTCTAAACGGGCACGGCATGGCCCAGGGCACAACACAACAAATACTAATTTTTAATGTTCCAAAAAAATTGATTTGTAATAATGCATTTTCTAATTATATCTTGTACACTTTTTAATAAGTTAATACAAATATTTTGTGAATCTCAACACGCCAAGTTGCCTAAACTCGGCTAGATTGTATAAAAAAATTCGCATTATATGTTACTCCATCCATCCGGATTTGTTAGTCCACAAACGTACTTTTTCAAGTCCTAAAATATTTGTCCATTTTCAAAAGTCAAAGCATAAAGTATGAAAAATTTACTTTTTTGCCCCTTTTCTAAAACTTAAAATAACAACCCAAAAACTATTTTTTTAAAAATAATGTGTTTACATTTTTGAATTTTTTTTGCACCGTATTAAAGTTCTCAATGAGATCTATCAGACAAGATCCATATTGATAAAAAAAAAAAAATTTTCAACTACATTATTTTTTAGTTTAAAAATTGCACGTAGTTTCGTAGTGGACTATCAAATTGGAATGGAGGGAGTATTAAATGGAGGGATTGAGGATAAAATAGGAAATTAACAAATTCAAAATGTAATGGAAAAAAAAATTGAAATCCCCAAAACGGAGCAACAAATCCGGACGGAGGGAGTATATACGTTTTAAAGTCAATATAGCTATAGTTATTAGATAGACTTTTTTTTTCTGATGAAACTTGGCTTGATTATACAAAAAATTTCAACGAAACTCGGAGATGTGCCAGCACGGGCACGACACGATTACAAAATGGCACGACACGACGCGGCACGATTAAGTAAACTGGCCGGCACGGCACAACACGATTAAGAAATGTCACAACACATGTAACGCCCTGATTTTCGGAAGCATTAATTAAGATAACCAATTAGAATTAATTTAATAAAAAGAGTTTCCATCAGAGTACACGTTGGAAAACGTGAAGTGCAGCCCATTACAAAATACATAGTACGGTTTGAGAAATTAATATTACAGACCAACATTAAAATAAAGGGGTGGGTTCTACAGATTAAGGTTGAGATCTTGATCCCAATGCTCCTCTTGAGCCTGATCCACTGGAGAACCTTCTGTTCCAAAATAAGCATCGCCCTCGACACCTACACCTCCCGTTTGATCACAATCTGGCATAATACGTCCGAGTCGCAAAGCAACATCATGGTATTATACCAGGGTTACACGAAGTGTAACACCGTGAGCGATAAATCACTCAATAGCTACTCTAACCCTCCCAACCCTTGCTTAACATACAAGTACAACATATATGATTGAAAAGCAGTAATTAAAGGAATAATCAATAAATAAATCGTAAAACAGAGATTAAACACATAGCTGATTTCATTACTAGCCATTAACTTACATGTTCATCTAAGTTCTCAACCTAGAGAACTTTCCTCCCGGTTAACCACTAAGGAATATGACCAAACTGTGATTTACTCCCCCTTGCTTGCCCTTCACTCGGGGGCCCCGACGGAAGGTATAAGTTATGTACTTAATCCAGCCGTCAGCCGCCTCGCAAGGATGAATTTTCCAGGGACGAAACTGTACCACTGGGCTACGTATGGCAACTGCTAGGTCCTGTAGGTATATAGCCGAAACTGGTCTATAATACTTCCACCCTTATAACGCCTCAGAATTCAAATGAAGCAAATCACAGAGTGTCACAACCTAGGGTTTCGAAATCATAGCAGACTGCCAAACAATCCTCCGAAACAATCACTTGGCGGAACTGCCATTCAACAACAATCTCGGGGTAACTCCCCATCAATCAATTTCAATTCACTTTTCCATTAACCTCATCGTCTATGTGATATCCACGTACGATCACCCAACCCGGGAACCTAGTTGTCCATTCTAGCATTCAACGCATTATGAAATGTGCAATTAACAGTAGAAGCAAAGTGATAACGATATCTCAAGGCTCACAACTGAATATCTCAATTCACAAGTTCACGAAATTCAAGTAATTAAAAACTAGGGGTCTAAACATAATAAATTCAAACTATAGGGACCAAAATGTAATTTACTAAACTATTGGGGTCAAAACTTAATTTAAAGAAGGCAAGGGTCACCAACGTCATTTTAAGTAAGTATAAGGGTGTCCAACATAATTTCATGACTCTAGGGTCCTTAGTGTAATTTACAAAACTCTAGGGGCCTTTTTGGTAAATAAACATAATACAAGGGCAAAATTGTAATTTTACCACCGACAAGGGTAAATACGTAGAAATACTTTATTTTAGTTAATAAAGTCCTAACTTGACATAAAATGCAATTCCTTGATTTTTTTATTAAGTACAAAACTACACATTTTGTAATTTACATACACAAGGGCAAAATTGTAATTTTTTTCCACCACGAGGGGTAAACACGTAATATAACTTATTTTAGCTAGTTATGACATAACTTGACTCAAAAGGAAATTCCTTGAATTTTTAATAAGTCCAAAACTTTTATAAGAGTAATAAATGTATTAAAGGGCAAAACGGTCATTTTACACTACGAAGGGTATTTTAGTTATTTCTACGCTCATATACTTCCACTAATGACAATTAATTGATAAAAAGTAGGAACATAAATATCCTTGTAGATTAAGTCACATACTTTGATAAACTACACTTTCAACCCTTAAGTTTAAACTAAGAATAAGAACAAGAACAAGGTTAAACATAACATGAACACATTAAATCTCACATAAACGCTTTGAATAAGTCCTAATCATGCTTGAGAAGTTGAACACATGAACCAAAATAATTCTAGGGCTTAATATGCATGAAAACATGGTTTAGGGTCAAAACCGTCGAAACTAGTAGCACAAGGGGCTAAACTGTAATTACAGAATTTGAACCAAAGTTGGAGGGAACATTCTGGACCGGTAGTCCGGACGGGGATATGGTGGTCCGGACTATCGTCACAGCAAAAACAGAGCAACTTGCGTTTTTGTTCGGGTTTCGTGAAACCCTTCACTTTAGGCCTTAACCCTTCGACTAAAAACTACCCCTAGGATATTCTAACACATACAAATGCTTAGGAATGATTGGGTAAGAGTCTCTACCTTGTTTTGCAAAGATTTGGCGAAAAAATGGGTTTTGGCGAAAAACCGGCGGAGGGAGCTTCTTGGGCCGGCTTGGCTTGCTTGGATGGTGAAATGTGGATGCCTAGGAGTGCAATGGATGAACTTGTGGAAGAAGATTGAATGTCGTTGGGTTTGGAGGTGGAAACCCAAGTTTTGGCCTTACTTTCTCTCTCTGGAACTCCATAACCAAACTTGGAGCTTTCTCTCTCTTTCCTTGCTGTTTTCCTGAGTATTGGTGATGTGTGGGAGCGTGAGAGAGTGAAGAATGAAATAGAGGGGTTTATGAAGGGTGAGGGTGGAGTGTTTGGGTTGGGGTGGTGTAAGGGAGTGGTTAAACCCATGTGGGGATGTGAGGGGGTGACAAGAAGGGTGACAAGGGTTGTTGGGGGCAGAGAGAGGGTGGAGGGAGGTCTGATTTTTGCAGGGGAGAGGGTGGTGTGTGGTGTTGGTTATAGTGGGTGGAGGAGTGGAGAGTGGGGAGTGATTGAATGTGTATATATATACATAATATACACACGTGTGTATTTGTGTACTAATATTACTTGTGTATGTGTATGAATGGGTATGATTACGTATGAAATGAATTTATAAAAATGTAATGCTCGCGATTAAAATGTAAACGTGCCTTAGGGTCGAATTTATAGCAATTTGGAAGTTTTAGGGTATAAACCGTAGTAATCGCAAATTAGGGGCCCTAAATGCAATTAAAATTTAAATAATGAAATTAAAGTAATTAAAATGAATTTAAATAATCCTAAATTTTATTTAAAATTTCGGATTATTACAACACAGTTTGGTAAACGGTCTGGTACGATACGACACAAAGCACAGTTGACATGAAATTAAATGGGCCATGTCGGCACGGCACGGCCCGTTTGACACCTCTACTGTATGACCGATTGTTTGGGTTAGTTTAGTCGTGTATTGGATGACGGATTTTCCAATCAAATCGTAGTTATGGCAGCTTAACCAACGGGATCTTGGGATCTCGTGGTGCACTCATGCATTACAAGAGATGTAGTGTGCATCCGAATCTTTTGTCTCTATAATCAATGGTATGGATTTGAGCCACATTCTACATGTAAGATAGTTTTAGCGAATCTAAACAGTTAAAAACAGCCTTGAACTGCTTGGATTGCACACTGTAACCATTTTCAATTCCGAATGTGAAAGAAAGCATCCGTGTTTTATATAGTCAAGAACAAAACATGTTTGTCTTGGAACTTTATTTTAAATTTATAATAGTTATTAACAAATTAAGACAATTATGTTTTTTGTTCATGTGGTTATTTGACGTGTGATTTTCCGCATAAGCGACCACTCAACGAGCTAAAATAATATTTGAGGCCGAGAGGAGCATTTGTCTATGACACATAACAGGTTGCTGTTAAAATCTTTTTTGTGATTGGGCACTTTTATTTATTAACCAAGAGGTTGGGTTCGTGCATTTGAGAAGAACGAAAAATTAGAAATGCAGAAAATCTGGTTTAAAAAGAAAAAAACTGATTATAAAATTAAGTAGAAAAGAACATTAATAGGATGGATCATTCTCTGGTCGAGAAAAACTTCTTTTCGGATGAGGCTTGAACCCCACCCATTTTGGGATCCATCGTTTGATCATTGCAATAATATCCATCGTTTGATCATTGCAATAATATGAATGGTTCATCTTATAGGACCCGTAAAATAATGTATCCGCACAAAAAATTAGCTTGATCAGACATCGACAGGTATCTCAAAAGTTGAATCTTGGTTTAAAAAACGGACAGTCCTGGACATTATAACTTAAAAGCTATTGTCAAAATCCAGACCGTTTGTTTTTTAAACCAAAATTCAACTTTTGAGTTACCTATCGATGTACGATCAAGCTGATTTTTTGAGATATCTATCGATGTCCAATCAAGATGATTTTTTGTCTGTCAGTTTTTCTAAACCAAAATTGTTTTTATTTACTTTCTCCATCCCATTTTGATAGTCTCTTACGAAAAAAAATGTGTACATTTTAGATAAAACGATATTAAAATACTTTCACACATGATTTTTCGAGTTTCTTCGCTCCAAATTAAAATCTCGATTAGTTCTTTAATTTGGTGCGAAAAAACTTAAAAAATTATGAAGAAAAGTAGTTTATTTTTTATCCAAGAATTGCACTTCTATTCGTAGGAGACTATCAAAATTAGACGAAGAGAGTAAATAAAAACAATTGATATAATCCAATTTAGTACATACAAATGAAAATATAAATAAAAAAAAGTCAAATACTAAGTTCTCGTTAGCTTTATTGGGGATTTTTGCTGAATGGCGTAACCCCTGGTCGTATGTTGTTTCCTCAAATTCCAGGCTATATTTGATTTTCTCTCTCCTTTACGCCTCTCCTAAAATTCTTTTTGATTTCATTTCAGTTGCGATAATTCAAGTATAATCTACCTCCACTCTCACTGATATCATTTTTTATTTTTATTTTCGACATTCACTTTCACTGATATCTACTACTTATATTTAAGTATAAATTCGTTAGAGGTCACCAGAATACCAGACTCCTTGTGCTTGGTTGGTAGAGATAAGAGAGATAGTCATCTCTGGTGAGTTCTTCTTCGACGAGATCCAACCCGAACTAAAACCAAGTTTTGATGGACAATAGCGATGTGCTACACGTGATAGTTGTAACCTGTAACTTTTTTTTTTATTATCAGAAATGTAACTTACTGTTGGTTTGCATGTAATTTGTTAATGTGTACGGACAATGTTAGTTTTGTTAGGTGGTTATTCGATTCTGTGAGAAAACAGAGGACTGATCTGTGTGGCAAAGCGAAACACAAAGATGAAGAGACTTCGATCGATTTCTTTCTTTTTTTTTTTGGATTGTATCTACTAACCTTTTTGAATTTTTCACTAGGCACACAATAATGGCGTGGAATTCACGAGTCAGACTCGCATATGAGTCTCACCGTCGTGTAAGTATTGTGGTTAATATTGTGATTGTTATTGTATTTCTAAAATCAGCAATGCAGGGCTCCAAAATGTTTCAGAAAATAAAATTAATTATTCAGATAAACATTCAAAAGAATATGAATCATTGATTTCACTTTTAAAGACATTTTCGGAGTAACTCTTTCAAGTCCTAACATTTCTGTCCTACAATTTGTAAATCGGCATAATAACCCGATTGATCGGGCATGGTCATTTATGTGAAATTTCCCAAAGAACACATTAGCACACACAACCCAGAAATAACCCGATTGATTGGGCACTAACCAACTAAATCACTACACTTGACTGGAGTCCCTTTTTTTTATGAACAACAAGGAGTCGGTTAACTTGTGCCCCACAATTCTGTTTTGAGCCTGAATCTATTCGTACCTGAATCTATCCCGAATACATGCCTATAAAAAGCGTTTGAAAAGTAATTCCCTCACTCTCTCCCTCTCTCTCTCTCTCTATACTCGTATGTAAAGTTTTTTCTCTTCCTCTTTTCTTGATTTTAGCGTCTAGTTCTTCAAATTTGTTAGGAAATTAATCAGACATCTTGATTGCAGGCGTATACATTTTGTGAGAAAACAGTGTTGCCTCCTACCTCATCATCTCTATCTCTTCAGCGTACTACATCTCTCTCTCTCTCTCTCTCTCTCTCTCTCTCTCTCTCTCACACACACACACACACACACACAGACATTTTGATTATTCTTCTGTTCATCTTCGCAAAAGTGTGAATATTTATTCAAAATGTACTCTGTTCTTGATTTTCGCGTCTAGTTCTTCAAATTTGTTAGGAAATTATAATCTGACTTCTTGATTGCTTAAAATGTATTCAAAATGTACAATTGATAAGCAATCAAGAAGTCAGATTATAATTTACTAACAAATTTGAAGAACTAGACGCGAAAATCAAGAACAGGGTACATTTTGAATAAATATTCACACTTTTGTAGAGATGAACAAAAGAATAATCAGAACGTCTGTGTGTGTGTGTGAGAGAGAGAGAGAGAGAGAGAGAGAGAGGTAGTACGCTAAAGAGAGAGAGAGAGATGATGAGGTAGGAGGCAACACTGTTTCTCTCACAAAATGTATACGCCTACAATCAAGATGTCAGATTAATTACCTAACAAATTTGAAGAACTAGACGCTAAAATCAAGAACAGAGGAAGAGAGAAAACTTTACATACGAGTATAGAGAGAGGGAGAGAGAGAGAGAGAGAGAGAGAGAGAGAGAGAGAGAGAGAGAGGGAGGGATGGAATTACTTTTCAAATGCTTTTTATAGCATGTATTCGGGATAGATTCAAGTACGAATAGATTCAGGCTCAAAACAGAATTGTGGGGCACAAGTTAACCGACTCCTTGCTGTTCAAAAAAAAAAAAACCCCGACTCCAGTCAAGTGCAATGATTTAGTTGGTTAGTGTCGATGTGAGAGAGGGAGAGAGAGAGAGAGAGAGAGAGAGAGAGAGAGAGGGAGGGATGGAATTACTTTTCAAATGCTTTTTATAGCATGTATTCGGGATAGATTCAAGTACGAATAGATTCAGGCTCAAAACAGAATTGTGGGGCACAAGTTAACCGACTCCTTGCTGTTCAAAAAAAAAAAAACCCCGACTCCAGTCAAGTGCAATGATTTAGTTGGTTAGTGTCGATGTGTTGCTTAGTTGGCACTACTGGGTGGTTTCGACTTTTCTTGAAATGAATTTTATCTTCCTCAGTAATATTTCTTGATTTCGAAAATTTCTTACCCTTTTCTTGATGTTGGTATAATCTTGCTTGGTAGGAATGACAATTCAACCCATTTCGCTCTGAATCTGCCTCGCCCTGCACGCAACGGGGTGGGTATTTATTAGATTTTTCGAGTATAAGGTCGGGGTAGGGGGAGAATTGAAAAATCCAACCGGGTTAGGATAGACATCACCCCTCTCCGATACCCGTCCCGATTCCACCTTGGATTTTTTAAGCCTAAAATTTCATTTTTTTATTCTTATATTGTTACCCTTACAACTAGAATCCCACATTATAATTGGTATTTTGTGAAAGTTTATTATTTGTGCTCACTAATTTTTTAATCAAAATATATTTTTTAATATGTTAAAAAGAAATGAGTGGGGCGGGGTGGGTAAACTTGTTACCCAATGGAAGTAGTACTCATCCATTACTCGATCGCATTAGGGATGAGATGAGAGTAAGGGTGGGATAGATTCTAGAGGTGGGGTATGGCAAAACTAGCCACGCCCCCCTTGCCATTCCTATTTCTGGGTTGTGTGTGCTAATGTGCTCTTTGGGGAATTTCACATAAATGACCATGCCCGACCAATCGGGTTATTATGCCGATTTACAAATTGTTGAACGAAAATGTTAGGACTTGAAAGAGTTACTCCGAAAACGTCTTTAAAAGCGAAATCAATGATTCATATTCTTTTGAATGTTTATCTGAATAATTAATTTTATTTTCTAAAACATTTTGGAGCCCTGCATTGCTGATTTTAGAAATACAATAACAATCACAATACTAACCACAACACTTACACGATGGTGAGATTCATATGCGAGTCTGACTCGTGAATTCCACGCTTATGCGAGAGGCCCATTATTGTGTGCCTAGTGAAAAATCCAAAAAGGTTAGTAGATACAATCAAAAAAAAAAAGAAAGAAAGAAAGAAGAACTATATGAATTCTATTATATTATACAAATCGATTGAAGTCTCTTCATCTTTGTATCTCGCTTTGCCACACAGACTAGCCCTCTGTTTTCTCATAGAATCGAATAACCACCTAACAAAACTAACACTGCCCGTACACATTAACGGATTACATGCAAACCAACAGTAAGTTACATTTCTGATAAAAAAAAAGAAGTTACAAGTTACAACTTTCACGAGTAGCACATCGCTATTGTCCATCAAAACTTGGTTTTAGTTCGGGTTGGATCTCGTTAAAGAAGAACTCACCAGAGATGACTATCTCTCTCATCTCTACCAACCAAGCACAAAGAGTCTGGTATTCTGGTGACCTCTAACGAATTTATACTTAAATATAAGTAGTAGATATTAGTGAAAGTTAATGTCAAATAAAAATAAAAAATGATATCAGTGAGAGTGGAGGTAGATTATACTTGAATTATCGCGACTAAACTGAAATCAAAAGAATTTTAGGAATGGCGTAAAGGAGAGAGAAAATCAAATATATCCTGAAATTTGAGGAAACAGCATACGACCATGGGTTACGCCATTCAGCAAAAATCCCCAATAAAGCTAACGAGAAGTTAGTATTTGACTTTTTTTATTATTTATATTTTCATTTGTATGTTCTAAATTGGATTATATCCAGGGCCGGCCCAACGAATTTGGGTGCTCTAGGCCTGATTTAAAAATTGTGCCCTAAAAATTTTCGTGTTCTTCGACTGAGCTTTCTACATTTTTTTTTCTTGAAAATAACTTATTAAAGATCTCAAAAGTAAACTAGAATAATTAAACCATCTTCTTTTATTGCCTGGTTGAGAACCACTTAGAACCGCTTTTATTTTTTGATGGAAACCTGCACGAGGAAAAAAGAGTAGGTATTGAATATCGGTGCGACACTGAGAATTTGTCATGTAATGATATATATATATATATATATATATATATATATATATATAGAGTAACTATCCAGTCCGGGAGTCCCGAATCCGGGACTCCACCTTCCCTATATTTTTTTGACGATCCGAACCGTCCAATGTGTTCAAAAGGTGTTTTCCAAGGTCCACGCGGGAAATCTTCAAAAAAAAAATACCGGGAAGGGCTTGATCCAAGCAGTTTTTCGCAAAACTGTAAATGTACAATTTTTGCAAAAAACTGCTTGGATCAAGCCCTTCCCGGTATTTTTTTTTTGAAGATTTCCCGCATGGACCTTGGAAAACACCTTTTGAACACGTTGGACGGCTCGGATTTCCCAAAAACAATTTTTAAAAGCATCAAAACACCGAAAAAGACTTCAATCCGGGATTTCCGGGATCCTTGACTGGATCGGTGGCGTATATATATATATATGAGTGTTAAGCACCAACTTTAAAACTCCCTCAAAATTTTGCCCACGAAAATTCGTGTGCTTTTCACTTTTATCCCTAGTTTTTTGAATTTTTATCTCAATTCCATAAATTAGTGTGGAAAAATCTAAAAAAATTAGGCACCGAAGGTGTACACGAAAAGCCAAGCAAAATATCACATACCCAAAAATATAATCACAAGGGTACAAACAAAATCAAGTTTAAAAAAGGATGTGTAAGCCCATATCGCACGAAATTTATACACCTTAAAATTGTTGAAAGATGTGAAAATTAGATTTGCCTCATGCCCAAATTATGTTTTAGAGTTCCTTCTACATAAAATAGATAAGAAAAGAAAACACAATGTTTGGCTCTTGAAGGAACACACAAGGAAAATAAGAAACAATAGCATCCAATCCAACAACCGAAGTAACACAAAAGAAAGCACAATGTTTGGCTCTTGAAGGAACACACAAGGAAAATAAGAAACAAAGCATCCAACTGGACCGGCCCAAGGGCCTTTTTTTTAATATTGGGCCACAATGGTTTTTGGGTCTTTTTTAAATATTGGCCTACAATGGTTGGGCTCTATTATAACTAATAATGGATTTTTTTCTTTTTTGGGTCAAAAAAGTGTTCTACTCAAGCCCATTTCTATAAAATGTTGGGGTGCCCCAAACAGTACCCATTTTTGGGGTGCCCTAGGCCCAGGCCTTGTGGGCCTTGGGCCTGGGCCGGCCCTGATTATATCAATTGTTTTTATTGCAATAATAAGCTAGCCACCTATGCATGTCAAAACCTGGGTGCGCCACATCATCCTCATAAATGTCCTCATCATCATCATTCTCGTCATCATCATCCTCAAACTCTGGGTTAGACATATACCCTCCTCCTTCCTCACTGTCAATGTCACTGCCATAGACTCTCCGGGTAACTCTCCATAGCGTTGGACGAATCCGCACAAGCGGGGAAACTGCTCTAAGTAGTTATAGTCGGGGCTAGGTGCAGGTCTGTTACCGGAATACTGGTCTCTAAACTTGCAAATCTCTTTGCAGAAAGCTTCATAATCAGGGTTCATTTACAAATAAGATAGTTTATATCAGTATCTAATAACCTTTATTCTAATAATATCTAAGACAATTCTAACAAATTTTAAGACATTTTATTAATCTAGCTTAGTGTCTACCCAATTACCCAAGGCCAAGTGTTTGAACCTAGGACTCTGATACCATTTGTAACGCCCCACAATTTGGGTTTGTTAATAAAGATTACATAAATAATAAATAGGTTTTACAACAGTATTTCGAAAGGAAATTACAGAGATCTCCCTGCTGTTACATTTATTCTCTACGGTTAATTAGAAATTCTCTACTCCATTGCACGGCCGTCCATGTCACGACCCAAATTCAACAGATTTGGATCTCGTGACCGGCCAGTGAGTTCGACTCACCCAAGGCCTCTATTGACAATTCTCTTAATTATTATTATTATTATTATTATTATTATTATTATTATTATTATATTCAAAAGAAACAATCCAGCATTGCGGAAGCCATATTTTACAATTTTGACTTGCTAGAGTTCCTATATTCATTACATAAGCTACATTTTTTCTTTTTATTTATTTTACAAACATAGCATAGACTAATTACTGGTACTTGGCCCATCCTTCTACCCTTGGTTGCCTAAAAAGAGAGAAATTTTAACAACGTAAGCCACCACTTGTGAGTTTATGAATTATCAAGTACATGGTTTATCATGGAACTCAAAACAGAAACCATAACATTAACTTTTCAAAGGCATAAATAAGCTTTTATGTAAAATAGCATTCCATGAATAATACGATATACCATCCGATGATTTCCGCCAGCTGTGAGGGAGCGACCTCCAATATAACATCTTGAATTGATCAATTCAATCGGACACTTGGCTGTGCCCCTTTTCATTCCGCCTTTATAACATCGTTCCGACTGGTATCTTTAACGTCCCCCAGATTCAGGGACATTGTCCGGATGTATTGATAGTACTATTTTTTTCTTTTTTCAAAAACTGAGCAAAGCCGTAGAATTCCATGGTACATTTGCTTCAAACGAATTTCATATATAAATAATCATAAATTTAATAAGGACATAAATTTTTGCAAAAAATCTCATGTAACAAGGATAATTCATAACTCACCTCTTTGAGTCCAAGACCTGCTCCAAACTTAACTGAGACGCACCGAGTCCTAGAATAAGATATTAACAATTAGAACTACTAAAATTGTGGATGAATCATTGATCCCCAATAGTTACAATCACTAATCCCATTTTTTTTTCAAGCTCGTGTTCGTAATTCATTATGCAGGAGTAATTCCAATATTTTGTTCTATCTTAGTCCTAATGTTAGTATTTTCCATTACCGAAGCAATTCTTCCTAGGATTCCTATTACTGAAATTAACGATATATCATGGGCCATCTTACAATTGATCTTTGGAATGCCTTTAGGAAAAATCAACTAAATATAAGTGCCAGTGTGTGCATGTGTCCACGGCAGTAGGGTATAGGATTTACCTAGTTTTTTTTTTCCTTTTCCTTTCCTTGCTCCCCTTTTGTTCTTCTTTTTCTCTTCCTGTTGCTATATGTGTGTGTAGTGTATGGGGTGTCTGCGTGGGGGTGGGGGGTGTGGATACCTCTATTTATACTAACAAAGGGTGCTCTAGAACTTAACTACACTTTGGTAAATATCTAGTCTCCATTTAGTGAATAGCTTAGGGGGTTTGTTTCTAATGATTACCATGGGGCTTAATCCAATCTTAGCGCGCCAACTCGACTAATTCCGGAAGCCCCTTTACTTGGCCACCAAGCACCCAATAAAAGGGTGCCACCTTGCTTAGTTTCTGGAAGGTCTTCACTTGGGCTCCAAGGCTAGAGCGGCGATTTATGCTGCATTCTCGTATCCCGATGCTGTTAGTAGGGTTGAAATAACGTTCTAAAATGTTCTAAAAAAAATTGGACACATACCAAAAATACGCTCTTTTATCTTGTAGGCGTTAACTCACACAAAAATATATTTTCTAATCCTAACGGTCAACAGATCACCAAAAATTAATTCTTTTTATCATTTATTAAAAGTCGGGGTGTTACAGTCCATCCCGGCGGTATCCTGCTTAGGCCTTCCAGTCATAGTAATCCTTTTGTTCATCTCTATAGTCTAGCATAATACGTCAGAGTCGCAAAGCAACATCGTGGTATTATGCCAGGGTCACACAAGTGCAACACTGTGAGCGGGGACGCTCAATAGATAGTTCTACCCAACCTTAAACTAGCAATTCTAGAACAATATAGTACGTGGCAGGTAAACAGTTGAAAATCATTGATAGAAAACAGTACGTTCATGCGTAGTCAAATATCATTGTCAAATCAAATCAGAGTGCAGCTTAATAAAATCAGTGTCTCGAATTATTTTCAAAATCAGAGTGCAGAGTCAATATTTATTAATTTCTTATAACAACATTCTTCTTTAAATTTCATCCATCTCCCCTCACTCGAAAGTTATTGGCCCGTTCTACTTACCCTTTCTAACGGTCACCAACATTTCCACTCAAAGTCCCGGCTGCTTATATCACTGAACTCAACTAGTCTGTTTGTAAGATCCGTTCACTTCACGTCACACACGACATAGTCCCGGTCGTCTTATATCATTGAACTAAACCAGTCTGTTTATAAGGTCCGTTCACTACGTGTTGTACTGTTGAGTTTTGACCACCAAATTCTCCCTGCGGAACTGGGGCGGGACTCAAACAGCACTACTGTATTGTACCGCTGAGTTTTGACCACCAAGTTCTCCCCGAGGAATTGGGGCGGGACTGAAATGGCATTACCGTATCGATCATTTATCACATCATCATTTTCATTCTTATCTCTATTTCTTGTCATTAATCAATCGTTCATTTTCTCGGATAATGTGTTGTGTCGTATCTTCTCGTGAAACATGCACATGCCGTGAATTTCGTAAAATATTCCTTTTCAAATTGTTTCTCGAAAACCGTGTCACTTTAAGAAAAATATCCTTTGTGCCTTCCTTTAGACAAATGAGATAACCAGGAGAGTCCCAGGCCGGATGGTCGGACGAATTTGATCATCTTTAACCTCTTGTAATGTTTTTTTTTGGAGATTACAAGAATGTAATTACATTTCTTTACCTTTCAAATGGATAAGTAATAGTTTAATGCATTAGTCTTTTAAACATTTGGGTACGAATTCGGAGACTTGAGAGTAAAATATGATTAGGGAATTGTATTTGGACCTAACAATCAAATGGAAGAAAGTATGACTTTTGGTTTATCCTACGTGGATTTAAATTGTATTTTTGGTTATGAAATTTGAGGGCGTGACACTTAGCCAGCAAATGGGCAACCTTATTATACATACGTTTAACAAAAACAAACTTGCAATCCGAGAAGGAAGAGACAAGTTGCACACAATCCAGAAGGATGGTGTTGCAATCCAAAAAGGACTTATTACGGACAGAGAGAGCCTACACAACCTGAGCGGAGTCGCCCTCGACAATAATGGATTTGCAACGATTATTTGATGCAAACACAAGTGCTTCCCTGAAACCCATAGCTTCCGTTGCGCAAGGAGAGAAATAGCCATAAAAAAACAGCCGTGCAAACACCCAAAATATTCCGAGATAATCGCGGGCCACCACGGAGGTGGCGTAAGTTGGACCAGACACTCTTAGCAGTGAAAAAAAAAAATCTTGGTTTATCTTTTGTTAGTTTTGGAAATGTCAACGTCGAATATTTTAGAAGTTATACTTTTCTTCCTCATACAAATACTGATGTGTGAGAAGATTTGGGATACAAATCATACAATACCCTAATCCCTATAGCCCCAATAACTGATCAACAAAGTACGTACAAAAAATTAGAATAAACTTGTGTCGTGTTTGTGACAACTAAAATTAAAAAACGTGAGTCTAAAAATAAATTGATGTTCTTACTTTTATTCTCCTTATTACAAAAAGAATTTGAAATAGATTAAGGAGGTAGATACTCAACATCTACATTTATGGGTGTTTCTGATAATTTATAGGGTGCTGATTTTGGGCTCCCTTTTTTGATGCAAACACTCCAAAATTTAATGAAGTTACAAAACTACCTTTTTCAAGACATAAAAATCATTGGAGGCACTCCACCCCCAAATTATGTCCTCATTTACTAAGGCACTCCAAACGAAAAAATGAACCAAAACCAAACATAAACATTAGGTTCTAAACATAAATATTAATATTAAGTTCCAAATATTAAACATCCACGCTATAAACATTAGGTTCCAAGTATTAAACATGCATTTATGTCAGATTGCGGTGGCGGAAAGTTGAAAAGAGTTGTAGGGCATGGTGGAGGAAGTGGACGAGGCAAGGGCCCAAGAAGTGGAGCTTGAACAAGGGGAAAGGTAACGGAGGTAGTGGGGGGCGCAAATAGTGGTCCGCGGAATGGAGTTGGCGATAGTGGTGGTGGAGGCAAGGTCCCGAGAAGTGGAGCTTGAACAGGGGAAAAGGGTAGTGGAAGTGGAGCTTAAAGTCGTGACTAATGGTGAATTTCGACCTTATTCCTTTGGCCTTCAATGGGACTTTTTTTCTATTTTAGGAAATATTCAGATTTTCAATTGCTCGCGTAATTTCGTTTTTATTTTATTGCAATTGGAAAAGTCTTATTTTTCTTTCTATTTTTCAATTTTAGTGGTTTTTCTAATTTTCGGAATACTTTATTTTTTAGTAATGTTTGCTAGGATTTCCCTCTAAAAGGGCTTGTAATCTCTTTCATTCAGTATCTTTCAATTAATAAACAACTTTGGGATTTTCTCTCTTTCTCTTGTGGATTCAAGAACACTCGTGGATTCAAGTACCTATCATCATTTGGAATAATATGCTGACTATTCTCTCGTGAGTTCCACACTTCCGCTGCGTTAGTTGGATACAATGACAATATTTTGTCGCAATGAGTTTCACTTACTCCCATACTTTCTACAATGACCTTGGCCACTTCGTGCTCTGCTTTCGATCCATATGAAGGGAAACTTTCACGTACAATTTTTTTATTTTATTTTTTTTTTTTTTTTGGGGGGGGGGGGGGGGGGGGGGGGGGGTGTTGAATTAGCCCGACAGGGTCCCCCACTGACTTGGCCCGGGCCTAAGTGAAAGTGAAGTGGTTGAAAAAAATTTGTTCTTTCATTCTATTTAGTTGCAATGCTGTGGCTGTCAAAGGTTCGGAAGGGTGAAGGGGAGCTTTGATGCATGAGACTAGAAATTCTAAAATCAACAAGGCCAAGTTAAAGGTGCTAATGCTGAATCCATGATGAATACTCACTGATAATTTGCATAATCAATGACCTCGTAGGGGTCAAGATAGATTCATGGCAGACTTGTGTCCATTGGGTAGCTTCCCAGAACTCTAAAGAATGTTCCAAACTCCCCTTTTTTTTTTTTTTAACGGCAATAAAGTTTCATTAATCTTGAAAGATTACAAGACTAAAAAGAACAAGGAAACAACATCATGCAAGAGCAATAAGTCCAATCCGAGACCTAATCCAGCGATTGGCAAGAAGCCAATCAAAGACACCCAAAGGGCCGAAGCCCACCTAAAGTGTCTGAAGCTGAATGTTCCAAACTCCTGTCATAGAGATAATTCTTACATGTGAGTACACAACGATCTATGTAATTTATGCGGTGAGAATTGAGATGGCCCCCTCGCACTTTATTCAGTGATGAAAGTGTTAATGACATTTTCATTTTTTCCTCCTTTTTTTGCCCCTATTGTCCACATTCCTTGATTATCTTTCAAGATTCCGATAGAACCGCGGTTCCTTTGTTCTTTCGTAATTTGGAAATTTGTTATTGATCTGTTAATCTACCTGTGGACATGTTATAATGTCCATAATTGACAAGGTTATTGTGAGGGAGTTATGATTTTACGATTTGGTACTAAAACACTGAACACATGTAAGAACGAAATAATGATGGCTAGAGTGACCGGGCCCTATTGTGCTTTTTATCCAAGGCTCGTTTTGAGTCCAACAAAGTGGTCAGAATCACTCATTTTGTCTTGCCTTGATGAGTTTTTCAGATGATTCGTTAAAATGTAAAACAGATTGAAAATCAGTGGTGACATGATTGAGATACATTTGTCTCCAAGTTCTGTTTCCAAATAATATTATCTGTTAAATGCTCTAAAAAAAGTGAACTTCGTAAACGATGTTTGATTAATGTGATTTATTCCCATATGCAACAAATTAAACTCGATTTACCATACAAAATAAATGAATCGATTACATTTTTTAGCCTAGAATTATCCCATATATAGCTAGGTCACAGTAGGGCCCCAAGTCCTGACTAGGATGAGTGGAGCTGGCCCAAACTGGCAAAATCCTTTGAAGAAGAAGAGGCGGCTGTTCACATGGTTTTTGTTCCCATGTGAAAGAATAAGTTAAAAACCTCACATCACATACCAGCCAAGCCTCCTAGTAGAGCTGGAGTGATAGACTGGCAGATCCCAATTCCAAACTTCTTTTGACTTGTTACCATTGGTTTGAGCCTCTCTAATCAATAGTCTCGGTTATGAGCTAATTTGCTCTGGCTTAAAAGAAAGGTGGTTCTGTTGGAAAAAATACAGTGGCAATCCGAATTCGAAAGAACAATTCCTCTGATATATAATATGAACAGAATACAACTGAAAATTTACAATAACAGAAATTCACAGAATATGGAAAACAGAGATACAAACAGTAATCGGAAGCCGAGTCGTGTGTAACCACACTCTCCTTAACAAAGATTCGCGGCTTACCGTGGGTGTTGTAGGTTGAACTGACGTCTTCGTCCCAGGATACAACGGCAAGAACCACGGCCAACAGAACACCTCTACCGACTGCCTTGGCGAACTGAAACAACGTCTACCTCTCTCTCTCAAAAAACGATTTCTGGAATATGTTATGAAGCACGAATTTTCTGATGATAAAAACACACAACAAAGCTTCCATTTTATAGCTGGAAAATGGAGCTGAAACTTGATTACGAGATTAATGGGGAGCCTCCCCATTCAATACGAAATTGAAATTCCCAATTGGATTCTGCAGATTTGAAACTCCTCTCACAAATGCTGCAAATGAATTCTGGAAGAAAAACTGCCACAGAATTGTAATGTCATCAATCCTCATCATGGAGGGGTGTAACTCACGAATTAACCAACGTTAATTGCATCCCGTGTTTGAATCCGTTGGGTGGTCTCGGTTGCCTCGGGAGACCCTCCGAGTGCCCCGGTTTCATTCACGAAATTCTCCAACAGGTTCTTCCCCAGATCCGTCCAACATAAGTTTTGTGTCATTCCTTCTCTATTACCTAGTATAAGAATCTTCGATTATCTTAACTGCTTATCATTATTGAGCTAGCAGGTAAAGATTCTTGCTAACCACCTCCATGCTTATTGGATTCTTCTATGGAAGAGAAGAAAGAGGAAAATTTGGGCAACGTCACTTGATGCTCCAAGCACTTCTCCTATCACGCATTGCACATTCTGGTGGCGCTCAATACAAATGCAGGGATCCCAATCATTCTATGTTGTAGAGAAGAGGTGTAAGGCAGTATGTAGTGGTGCGTGTGATTACTCTATAATGAGGGAGGAAGGAACACCTACAAATGAGCGTAACAAGGCTTAGGGGAGATTGATATCAGAAGGGGATTTAAGTGGGGGCTCATGGGATCACATGCCCTCTCTGATCGAAACTACATAATTTCTATAATAATTTTATATATTTCACCGAATTATGTAAATGCTCTAATATATTTGCAGACATATTTAAACCGCCGGTGTAAAGAATGTTCTCCCTATATCTTAAAAATGCACCATAAAAACTTGTCAATGTCAATGGAAAAGATACTTAAAACTTTTGTCCAATATTTTGTGCTCATTGTTCTTGATATCTTTATAGAATGTATGCATTACAAAAGTTTGTACGTAGTTAGTAATGCAAGTCTTAGTTTACTGTGATATTATTATGGTTGATTGGCAAATAAATTTTTATGATTGTTATTATTAACATGTCCCTAGTAGGCTAAATTTCTAGATCCGCCATTACCTAAACCAGGTGTATTTAGAACACTAATCAAGGGCTTAGCGTAAAAAATTATCGCCATCTAAAAGCTTATGCCCTCCCTTATTGATTTCACAAGTAAAAAATAACGAAAGTAAGACAGGAGAAAGTCGTGCCTAGCTGTGATGAAACAAAAGTAGAGAGGTTTGTTAATAATCAGTAACATGATTCACATAAAAAGATCACCAACCTTCCCCTGAGGGATTCACAGTAAAGAAACAGTCGGTTAGGTTAATTGCTATACAATTCTCTTTTGTACATAAACATTCACGGAGAAATGACAGATTAATTACTCGGGGGTTTTAATTAAGGCAATGCAACGTCACGTCTCAATATTAGTACTGTGCAATACATGTAGTTGTGATATGTAAAGGTGTTAGAGCAGCAATAGAATAATTTTTCGTACCACGACTCCTAAGCGTCATTTTTTTTTTTTAAACATCTCAAGGCTCCCTCTTTATTACTGTATATGGAGTACAACTTCGCTTTATTTTTCAAGTCTGCAAACTTATCTTCTTTCTGGTACGGTTCAGCATGAACCAAACTGATTAGAATTAGATTGGGTTCGTGGCCTCATTAGTTGCCATAGTTCATTCATACATTGTTACAAGGCAATACTTACATGTGAAAGAGGTGATGAGTACCATACTTGCACTTTCATGTTAAACGATTTTAAAAAAAAGTTCATTCAAACATTTTATATAATTGATCTAAAAATTCAAACACAAAAATGCAGCATGCTCCTCAAAAGATAATCGTGAATTACAACCTAATTATTATTTTTTCACCTTTTTTTGAAGGCAAATGTAATAAAATCGTCCAATTAACGGATCATTCTGATGTTTGCTATACTAATATATATAAAAGTAAGTCTATAACCAAAGTTAAAATTTGGCATCAAGAGGGGCAAATCCAACCTTGTGCCAAATTCAATGTCACTCTTAGTCTCAATTCGGTATTGAATTTGGCCATTGTCACACTTGCAACATCATCCAAGCAATTTAAGATGCTTTGAGAAATGGAATAGATTTAATTCAATGGTGTGGATTTAGGCTCCGTTTGGAACTTGCGGAATGGAAAGGAAAGCAAAAAAAAAAAAAAAAGGGGGGGGGGGGGGGGGGGGGGGGGGGGGTTTAAGGAGGAGAATATACTATTCTCAAAAGTTTTTTTTTTTTTTAAATTTTCTTCTCACTTTCTTTCTAAACCAAACAATAAGAGAGAAAAATTTCTCCGTGTGTTCCACAATGACAGCAAACTAACATATTTCTATTTTTTCTCTTTTGACAATGTAACGAGCCAAAAAGTATTGGTAACAATATAATTTTGGTAACAATTGGCGAACTTGCTCTAACATTAACAATCGATTTATTAAGTAAAACTAATGGGCCAGAGGGGCCCCTAGAGTGGGCTGGAGTACCTAACTTCTACTTGTACATGAGGGCAATAAACAGTGTTTAATTTATCACATGATTTCCATAATTGTGAATGCTTCTTTTCTAAGTTGAGTAACACTGCAATACACAGTTCAACTGCCAACCCAGTCACTTCATCTTCAGTACAGATATCCATTTTAGCACAATTGAAATAGAGCTGCCACAGGCAACATTATTACCAAGTGAAAGAACTGAAAAGATATCTTCAGAAAAATCACAATCGTATATGAAGCTCCAGCTTTTCTTCTACCTCATGGGGTAAAGGATTTACACATTTGTTCAATTTTTCAAGTTCCCAATGGCAACTACTACTATATACTTATTCCTCTAATTCTCTGCTATATTGTTTTATGTGCTTGTGAATTCAGCAGCCACAGTTAGAGAACCCATTTCCAGACCCACTTTGCAAGCTCAATCTAAGGGAGACCTCTCATTTTGTGAAGTCATTTCCAATGGAAAATCATCACAACAGCACAGAGAACAGAGATTTTCTTGACGTTTCAGCTGATCAGAGAAGGAGAGAGGGAGCGAGTTCAGTTACAAAGAGGAATTCAGAAGCTCCTCCCACACCTGGTAGACCCATCTTCAGCTTCAGTACCACTGGGACTTTTTCAAGAAAAAGCATTCCTTCAAAGTGGGATGATGCAGAGAAGTGGCTTAATGGGAACAACTCTTGCCATGATTCCCCTGCTCATCATCATCATCATCATCAAGGCTTAAAGCCATTAGAAGTGTCAAAAGTTTTCAAACAATTTGAGAGATGTAAATCACAAGGTGAGATTTTTCCGGAGAAAACAAGGATTACAGAGGAAAAGGTAACAAAGTCAGTTTTAAGCATTAAAGGGTCCATAGCTTTGGAAAATCAGGTATCAGATGCAGCTTTCAATGGGGTCTCAGCCTCAGCAGATGTACTTCTAAAAGGTAGAAAAAACTTTCGCATTATTTCCCAACTTCTCCTTTTATTTTTCTACCAATGTACTCCTTCAATTGCCATAAAAAACGCTTTATATGATTTTCACCTTTTTGATGTCTGTTATCTATAGATGTGTTTTTTCTTAACAGCGTTGTTGCCTGTAGATGTAACCCATATTTTGTTTCTGAAAATATATCTAGAAACATTGTCAAATTGTGATCATTTTTTATGAAAATGGTAATGCCACATCTCAATTTTGGTCTTTTTATACTCTGCAATAACCAGAATGGATTTTGACCTGTTTGTTTGTTTTTCCGTCGTTGCAGATAAATTCACGAAAGAGGTAGAACCCATTTTCCCAAAAGTTGCATCCTCAGAGCCAATGAGAGAGGGTTTTCTATTTCCAAACTCGGGGGGAAATTCTATGACTGATGCAGCAACAGAGGTGGTTCATGAGGTAAAACACAAAGATGTTGGGACAGAGATGACTCCCCTTAGCAGCTCCACAACATCAAGATGCTACACACCATTCAACAGCACATCACCTGCTCGACACAATACCCCTGAGATCAGGCCAGGCCCATTGGCCTTAATCGTCTCCAATACCGGTAATGTTGACAAGTTACAAGATTGCCATTTAGCTAAGTCGCAAAATGGGGAACAATTTGAGTCTGTTGTCTCGACATGGAGCTCGAGGGAAGAGGAGGAAGAGGAGATATCGAAGAGCTTGAGGCACTTTGACATAAGCAGTGATTGTAGGAAGAGTATTTCAGAGCCAAGGCTTTGTTTATGGGAAGAGGAGGAAAAGAACAACTGCTGCATTAGGTATAATAATGGGTGTTGGGTTGATATAATTTCTCGTTTTCTATCTTTTGTTTTGGTACTAAATGTGATTGGCTTTGTAGGTATCAAAGAGAAGAAGCAAAAATTCAAGCTTGGGTGAATCTCCAAAGTGCTAAAGCAGAAGCTCAGTCAAGAAAGCTTGAGGTAATTTTCTAGTAGTCCTTTTTTGCTTTCTGGCTCATATCTCTTCAATATCTAGCACACTGATTGCTAGCATCATCGTTGGATAACTGCATTTACGTCAAAATGTTCCATTCCAATTGCTTCCTTTCACTGTGACTATGTTCGGATATTGGGGAAAAGGAAAATGACGAAAAGCATATGATTTTTATTGACAAATGCATATTTAGTTTCTCATTTCCTAAGCCAACTGAACTAAAAAAGGCTATGCATTGCTCAAAATTCCTGCTACAGCAGGAATAGAAAAAGGTTGAATGTATGTAGGCTTATCCCACGAACAAATGGCTATTTGTGCAACTCGAACCCATGACCGCTAGGTCACAATATGGGACAACCATATCTTTGTGGCCAAACTGCCATAACCTTTTGAAAAGAAAAGACAAAAAAAGATAATGGGCAATAATCTTTATAATTTCTCGTCTTGTGAAATTCCTCTATTCTTCTTTGAATATGAGGATAAGAAAAAGTGATGGGAGGTCAAAAGGAAAGTCTGGACACATGAACAACACCAACTTTTTTCCCTTAGTTTTTAGGTAGACAAATACTTTACAACTCTAAGATGCAAGCATTGGCTTTGACTAAATACTTTGACAATATGATTGACCATTTAAAAATGATTCTTGAATTGATTCTATCTACTTAAAAGGTACCAACACATGTTGTGGCACTGACACCTAAAAGGAAGTTAGGTTTCTTGGATGTACTAATAAGTTGGCAGAATTACGTGGACAATAGTTTTTGTTACTAGAAGGCATTGTCTGGCATAGTGTTTGGCTTCATCTTCCTCGAGCCACCCGCTGCTTTTTCATTTGGCTTCATATCTCTATGTGTGTGTGTGTCATCCTCTACCCAGAATGATTTCACTCTGGAAAGAAGGAAACAGAAACAATCGATGTACTTAACTCTATACTCCATCCTCAAGCAAGACAAATGGCAATAAATGTCATTAGCCCAAATGTCATTAGCCATGTGAGAATCCTGTACTGGCAAAATCCCTAAAAGGAATTGTGGGTACCTCTCCTCCAAATTTGGATTATGTGCAATTGTTTGTGGTCAAACAGAGATTTATGAATCGATATATTAACGGGGTGACTTTGTTTGAACTCTTATCAGTTCACTATGATGTGCACTCCATCTGCTGCTTTTGTGTGAGTCTTTAATTGTAAAAACAACTTTAAAATGCAGTGATAAAACAAACAAGTGTATAGAAAGTAGGAGTGGCAGCCGATATGTATACTCATCTAGAATGTTGACAAAATTGAAAAAAATTGGATCGTAAATCAGTGATAGAACTAGGATAATACATATCAAGATTGCTGTTTAAACGATACTAACATTTGTCAATACACATGAAGATTGTTGTTTAAACGATACTAACATTTGTTAGATTCAAGGTCCCATAGTAGCAATTCTTAAAAATCTCATAGGGAGCAAAGCAGACAATAGATCATGTTTTTTAAAATCATCGCCTGCCTAGCTATTTGATAAGGTTTGCTTGGGATTCTAATTTATTAGTTTTGGGGAATCGTTTTTCAGGTGAAAATTGAGAAGATGAGATCAAATTTGGAAAAGAAGTTGATGAAGAAGATGGGTGTTGTTCATAGGAAAGCTGAGGAAAGGAGAGCTGCAGCCCTGTTACAACACTCTGAGCAAATTCACAGGGCGGCTAAACAAGCACAGAAGATATTGGCGAGCCCACGAAATTCCCATTTTTCTAGTCATACTACTTCGTGTGGTTGCTTTCCTTGTAATAATCATCATCTTTATAGAATTTGAAAAAGTCGATATGAGAAGGCATATCAGTGATGCTACTTCATGTCGGCCATGTCAATATGCATGTCGAGGTAGCTTGAATAATTTGAATGAGCAATGTAGAATAAAGTGTGATAATTTCCTAAGTCATAGATTCTCGATATGATACAGGGAAAAAAGTTATTAGGTGAAAGATGTTTAATCATGTACTCTCTCACATGCCAAAAAGCTGGTTCCTTTGCAAACAAACAAACGTGGAAGAATAGGAATGGCTCTCAGACAAAAGCCAAAAGATTTTTAAGGACAGACATGTTTTGATTTATAAGAAAGAGAAAAAGAATACAAGTACTAAATTATAGTGGTTGGATCGCAGAGGAATCTTTTTGTGAAGCATGGCCTATATTTTGAACTGCAAAAACTAAGCATAACAAATTGGCATCAATAAAAGTATGGGTACACCATTTGGTGAATACCAAATACACACTATATTGTGTGGGCTAGAATTTCAAGATGGATTTCATACAAATGATCGAAACTGCTCAATTTGGCTAAAATGTTTTTTTAAGGATCCCTATAAAAAATAATTCGGTTGGATATTGGTAGAGGTTTGATCAGTTTTTTGCTCAATTTTCTGTTAATCGATTAAGCTCTTACCGATACCCGACGAAGCTGTTTTTTTTTTTTAACAGAGATCCTTTTAAACATATTTTGAATAAGTTCAGCAGCTTCTATCATTTATGTGAAATTCTAAAATGGGTCCCACACAAAACGGTATGCTTTTGGTGTGCCACCAAATGGTGCACCCATAGGAAGACTCTTTTGGCCTCGCCTTTACCAAGACAACTTTTATCACTATGGGACCATATATTATGCTATACATTATACAAGCACAATAGCTCTGTTCCCTTGGGTGCACCCCATGCTACAGTGGTAGGAGTAAAAAACAAGGATTGAAGGTGTACTAACCGGAACTTTGGATTGATGAAGATGTGACAATGAAGTTTCAAGGATAAAAATGTACAAGTAATTACTACTGGAAAAAAGAGAAGGTTAATTACTACAAAGCTTGCATTGTCAACATCATACCTTTTTAAATGGCAAGAAAGGTTAATCTAATAGATCCAACAAAATGAAATTTTCTAGAGACATTGGGACACATGTAAAAGAGATTTTGTTTAGGAAAAAATCTTAAAGGAAAACTCTAGACACAATTGTCGTTGTCTTGTGCATCCAATAGTTTCGAACATTGGTGTCTTGGAATGTGTTATAAAGCTGTGGGTGTCGCATTGTCCTTTTGTTTATGAAAAAACCCTACGGTCCAAGAAAAGAACTGCGACCAAATAAAATTATGCCCTTGCAGAATGAAAATTCAGATTATTTGTGAGTGTGTCGGACCACAAATCAGGGAAAAAATTCAATCCAACGGTTATTTCTAAGGTCTTTCACATAATGTGGGTCCTATGTATGTGTAGGTCCTACCCTTGTGAGAGAGGCATTACAATAACCGTTGCATTAAAAAATCTCTCAACAAATCCAAATGAACATCACTATTTGATTTTCAAGTGAGGTCGGGGAATTGTTTTTGGTGAATCCCTAGCCTTTATATAGGCATAGATGTGACCGTTAGCCAATGGTCACATATCCAAGTTGAATTTGTGAAATAACCATGGCTCCAAAACATTGGGGCCTACGGACCCGAAAGGAAACTCTGGACTCGAGTTTAGCATCTCCTGGTTGGAGCGCACACATAAAATTAGCTGTTTAACTCTCTCCCACCGTAGTTGTCTTGCACATCAAGAAGAAGGATTCCATTTAGCAAAGCCAAAGCACATAAATTAGCCGCTCTCTCCCTCTCTTATCTCCCGCAAAAATCTCGACATCTACTCTCTCTGCTAACGGAAACCGGTGGGTACACCATTTGGTGAATACCAAATACACACTGCGTTGTGTTGGCTGGAATCTTAAGATGGGTTCGAAACAAATGATCGAAGTCGCTCAATTTGTTGTTTAAAATATTTTTTCAAGAATCCCCTAGCTCTTACCGATATCTGACGGAGCTGATTTTTTTACAGGGATCCTTATAAACATATTTTGAATAAGTTAAGTGGCTCTGATCATTTATGTGGAATTCCGAAATGGGTCCCTCACAATGCATTTGATGTGTCACCAAATAGTATACCCATAGGAAGGTTCTGTTGGCCTCGCCTTTACAAAGACAACTTTTATCACTATGGGACCATATATTTAGGGATGGCAATTCAACCCGCCCTGTTTCGAACCTGCCCTACCCCGCGCCCGATAAGGTAGGGCTTTTTACTAATTTTTTGGGTAACGGGTAGGAGCAGGGGGTGATTTTGAAAAACCCGCCAGGGTTAGGGTAGGGGCAGGGGTATGGTCACCCCGGCCCTATATTACCCGCCCCGACATATATATATATATTTATTTATTTATTTACTCTTATATTCATCAAAATTTATTTTTATTCTTACAATTTTAGTTTTACAACTATAATACAATATTAAATAGTAGATTTTGGTTAAGTTATAAAAGTTATTTTGTGAACTTTTATCATTTGTGCTTACTAATTGAAGTTTAAAACATACTTTACTAATATGTGGGGAAAAAAAATAGGGGCGAGGCGGGTAAACTCGATACCCGATAGGGGCGGGGGCGGGGATTCCCATAAATTACCCGGTCGGGTTAGGGGTGAGTTAGGAAATTTTAGGGTCGGGATCGGAATCATCAAAACCCGTTCCAACCTGCCCCGTTACCATCCCTACATATATTACGCTATTCAAGTGCAATAGCTCCGTTCACTTGGGTGCACCCCATGCTACAGTGCTAGGAGTACGGTAGGAGTAAAAAAACAAGGATTGACGGTGTACTAACCGAGGGCTATTCGTCTTTGGATGGATGAAGATGTGACAATGAAGTTTCAAGGATAAATATGTACAAGTAATTACTACTGGAAAAAAAAAAAGAGAAGGTTACTACAAAGCTGCACAAGTGTCAACATCATACCTTTTGAAAAAAAAAATCGAGACATTGAAATGGCATTGTCAACATCATACCTTTTGAAATGGCAACAAAGTTTTAATCTAGTAGATCCAACAAAATGAAATTTTCTAGAGACAATTGAGAGGGTGTTCCATTAACAAAAAATTATTTTTTTAAATATCGAGACAGGTCATTCTTTCACAACACATAACATAAAAAATCATGAAAAATCAATTTTTTTCAAAAAACTGGGTTAGTGGAACACCCCCTGAGACATTGGTAATCGAGATTTTGTTTAGAAAAAAAATCTTAAAAGACAACTCTAGACACAATTGTCATTAGCTTGTGCATCCAATAGTTTCGAACATTGTTGTCTTAGATTGTATTATAAAGTTGTGGGTGTCGCATTGTCCTTTTGTTTATGAAAAAACCATACAGTCCTAGAATAGAAATTCAGATTATTCGTGAGTGTGTAGGACCACAAATCAGGGAAAAAATTAATCCATCGGTTATTTCTAAGGCCTTTCACATAATGTGGGTTCTATGTATGTGTAGGCCCTACCCTTGTGAGAGGCATTATAAATAACTGTTGCATTAAAAATTCTCTGAACAAATCCAAGTCCAAGTCCAAATCCAAATCCAAATCCAAATGAACATTACTATTTGATTTTCAAGTGAGGTCGGGGAATTGTTTAATGGGCCTGCATCAGCTTGGATAGGGCGAATTTGTGAAATAACCATGGCTCCAAAACATTCGGGCCTACGGGCCCGAAAGGAAACTCTGGACTCGAGTTTTATTAGTATTAGTTTTATGCGCTGATTAGCATCTCCTGGTTGCTGTTTCACTCTCTCCCACCGTAGTTGTCTTGCACAGCAAGAAGAAGGATTCCATTCAGCAAAGCGCACGCACATAAATTAGCTGCTCTCTCTCTCTCTCTCTCTCTCTCTCTCTCTCCCTCTCTTATCTCCCGCAAAAATCTCGACATCTACTCTCTCTGCTAACAGAAACCGGTGAGTTGATTTACACACCTGACCTTATTGTCGTTGCTTGTACTGTATTTTGTGAAAATCTACCAAGAGATAGCGAGGAATTCATACATTCTCCTCCTTATGCATCATTTGTCTTTGTTGGGCAGACTTTGAGGTTTTTGAGCTAATAGAAGATGTTTCTCACTAGGTCAGTTCTCATTCTGACTACGAATCTAGGGTTTTTATAATTCTTCTTGAGATCGTCGATGTGTATAGTATGTTTCATTGTTTATTATGTTTTTCTCCTTGCCAAAATTATCTGTCTGTGTTGTAATTGAAGGACTGAATACGATAGAGGGGTCAATACCTTCTCTCCAGAAGGTCGATTGTTTCAGGTTGAATATGCCATTGAGGCAATTAAGGTAACCTCTGCTAACTTTCTCTGTTGTGCACAATTCCACTGCATTTTTTCGTCCACAATTAATGCTTTGAATATTAGATCGACTTTTCACTAAGAGGACACTTTTCGTTTTGTTTACTCTGATTATAACAGCTGGGTTCCACTGCAATTGGGTTGAAGACCAAGGAGGGCGTTGTTCTTGCTGTTGAGAAGCGTATCACTTCTCCACTCCTGGTCCGCCTGCTTTCCTTCCATCTCTTCCGTTTTTCATTTCCCTCTTCTATTTGCCACTGTGGTTGTTTTAGAGCATTATGCTAGCCCAATCACACCAGATATTATGTTTTGAGTACGGAATTCTTGTTATCGTCCTAGCTTTGATGTATTAGCTTTCTTTCGTTGAAGTAGAAGTGTAAAACCCATTGCTGCTTGTAATTGAAGTGATTGCATAAAGGAAAAGGTGCATGTTGGTGTTTATAGACCTCTTTTACAAGAATATTATAGTAAGCGTTGAATAGCCGTTCAAAAAAAAAAAAAGCGTTGAATATTAGTTAGGGTGACGATATTGCCTCTTTTCTGGACTTAGAGGTAAAAATTTGTTTTATTAGTTGTGGGCTAATCAGCTTAAAGCGTTATGCTAGCCCAATCGCAACAGATATTAGGTTTTAAGTACGGAATTCTTGTTCGTCGTAGTTTTGATATATTAGCTTTCTTTCGTCTAAGTAGAAGTGTGAAACCCATTGGTTCGAGTTGCAGTTTTCTATTAGCGTTGAATATTAGTTAGGGTGATGATATTGCCACGATGAGTTCCTTTAATGCCACGACATTTTAGCGCAATCTTACTATTGTGCGCTTAATTCTTGTTCCTCTTTTCAACTATCTATGCTCCTTCTGTTGCTCTTCCAATTGCTTCTATTTCTACTCTCATTTCAGTCCTTCCAACTTTGAAGGAAATGAACTCCAGGAGTTCCAAAAGTGTACTATAACAGGTTGTTTAAAACATGGGATCCACACGTAATCTCATAGACCAAAGGGAGTCGGAATTCGAATGTTACAGAGTTCAAAGTAGAAATGGTGCTGTTATTTTCTACAGGTACCATCAGATAGTAAGGTACTAGGTGACAGTTCTGTTGGCTAAAGGCACTAAAGTCATGCACATCGTGTGTAGATTAAGCGAAAGCTGTGCAGATATACTGCAAAAGTACTGTTCTAAGAGAGAATTTTGAGTCTCTTGATAGATCCCCATCTATTAGCCTATCTTACCATGTAATCTATATGACAAGCCTCCATTGCGTTACTGTAACAAACCTGTACCTTCCATTGAGATTAAATTGTAATTCTTGATTTCATCTTTGTCATGTGAATGCTTTTGTTGGATTGGGAGCTCTAAAGTACTTTGAATTTATAGATTATTTTTGTTGTCAAATGCAGGAGCCCAGCAGTGTGGAGAAAATTATGGAAATTGATGATCATATTGGCTGTGCAATGAGTGGGCTGATTGCTGATGCTCGTACTCTCGTTGAACATGCTCGAGTTGAAACTCAAGTAATCATCACTGCCAATGTTCTTTTTTTCTTGTTCAGAATTGTAGCATTGCTCAGTTAATGACTTCTACTGTTGTTTCAAAAGAATCACAGGTTCTCCTATGGTGAGCCCATGACTGTTGAGTCTACTACGCAAGCTCTATGTGACTTGGCCTTGCGATTTGGTGAAGGGGATGAAGAATCTATGGTTAGCTGCTTATCTTTAAGATAGTAATAGTTGCTTTCCTTGTTCGTGATTCGTAGTCAAATGGTTTTATCTGCCTGTTTTTTTGTTTTGTGATTCTTTCTTCAATTGATATGGTGATTCTTATTCTATTTGATGAAATTGTTGACTTATGTGGAAGCTTTTTACTTATTTAAGCCTCCTAAAAAGTTAAACTGGCAGTTCACTAGCATTTCTTGTCCCCGTTTTTCCTTGATTCCATTAATATTCCCAAGCTAGGATCTTTCAGCTAATGCCTTGTCAAACCAATTTTCATTTTAATATCACTAGAAGATGTCAGTAGTTATCTTAAAAAGTTGGTGTAATGCATCTACCAAAAAGAAGGAAGATTGCCCATTACTTCTAAAAACACACAATAAAAAAGAAATCTTCTGTTTTCTCTTATGAGATGCGTTTTTTTGGAGGGGGACAGTGTTGTTTTTGCCTGTAGGACCTCTAAAAAAAAGTTGTATCTGCCCTAGGTATACACTTTTTATTGGTCCTTGCTTCTCCCTGCATTGCCTCCTCTGTGTCGCATTGTAGTTATCATGCATGCGTGTTACACAATACCTCAAACTGGAGTTGTCGGCACCAGGCCTAAGGCCTTGGACTCCAAAGGATGGGTTTGTGATGTTGAGGGAGTAGGATGGTGGCCCAACAGCTTCAGTTGAGTAAATTTTTGAATGTTCAGTGAAAGTGAGGTTAGTCTGATGCCTCCTGGTTTGTCTTGGCTTGGGGTATGGATCCAGGGCTGATGATGTGCTATGCCAAGTTATCTGTTGTTTAACTTGGATTCTCATTCTACTACAGTGGATGAAGAAAGTTTGGTGAAGGATATATAGCTTATTATATCTAGAAGGCCTTAGTATTTGGGACTTTGGTCTCGCCTACCCTTGGGTAGCCTGGAAGGTTGATTCCACTCGATCTGTTAAATTATGTGAAGATGAGGAGAATGCATTTCATTCGGTGTATCTTATGTTAACCTGAGAAATAGCAGTGCAAGTGTCGCCTGTTAGGATTTTCAGCCCTTTGCTGGTGTCTTCTGAAAGATACTAGTGTAGTCTACTGTTTGACATTCTTTTGTTTAATTTTAGTTTTAATCGTGTGTGAAATTGTAATATGCTACTCCTTCGTCTCAAACCCAAAATTTTGGTCCATCTTTCTATTTTTGGATGTTCCAAATCCTTTTCCATTTTGACTAGTCAAGGAGGGAAAATTGAACAATTTTCCTTTGGGGTCTTTCATCCCCAAATTTAAATTGAATAAAAAAAAGTTGAGGGAAAAAGTAAAAGGAGGGTAATTTTGGAAATTTATATGTTTCAGATTAATGATTGTTTTCCCTTAAAATGTTGGTTCTCCAAAGAGGGAGAAATTATTTGGGACGAATGGAGTTTTTCGATGTCCATTCTAATGTTCTTGTTTTGTTTTTTTTTGCAGTCTCGACCATTTGGAGTATCTCTTCTGATTGCTGGCCATGATGAGAATGGACCTAGCCTGTAAGTGCTAATTGTTTTTGATGTCTTCAGCATCTTTCATGAAACAATATTGACACTCCACTTTCAGCCCCTCGCAGCCTCACTTTCACACTTTATGCGAGCTTTGGTCTTCGTTTATAGGCGTTGTTACTCGGTAACATACTAATCTTGGTAGCAATGCACAAATTGGTATCAAAGCGCAATGTGATACTGCTTGGTTTGTTTGTCTCACTAGCAATGTCCTTGAGTCAAGCTCTTGTTAATTGTTAGCTTGGTTTCTCTGGAAGCCTGACCTAGAACAAGTACATACTGGAATTACTCTTGCTTTTGCAGATGCTTGTTAGAGCATTGGAACATCAAATTAAAACTTATGTACATTTCTCTAGTCTTCAATCCTTTTCACAATTGCTCATTATTCTCTTTCCCACAGATACTACACAGATCCATCTGGTACTTTCTGGCAATGCAATGCGAAAGCTATTGGTTCAGGTTCTGAAGGTGCCGACAGCTCTTTACAGGAGCAATATAACAAGGTATAGTATAAGCCTGTCGTTCTGTTGAAAAACTTTCATTGAATTTGCTTACTTTTGTTCTTATGGTTATGTGGGGGCTACGATCCTGAGGTTGAACCTTCCTTAAACCTTCTGACTTGCCTGAAGGATTGACTTGAGAGTTTCGCCTGAGGGTGAGAATTTGGCCTGAGGGCTCCACCTGAGGGTAAGAGCTCGGCCTGAGGGCTCCGCCTGAGAGCTTCGCCTATGGCTGAGCACTCTGCCTAAGGGTGAGCGCTCCGCCTTGCCTCCTCCCGAGGGCTCCGCCTAAGGGTGAGCGCTCCGCCTTGCCTCCTCCCGAGGGCTCCGCCTAAGGGTGAGCGCTCCACCTTGCCTCCTCCCAAGGGCTCCGCCTAAGGGTGAGCGCTCCACCTTACCATCTGGCCTAGCACTTTCACTGAGCTCCTTCCCTGCACACAAAACAACTGCGTTAGCGCCTAACCAGACCGTGGTTTGTCCAGAAAGACACTCGAAAGTCTAGTGAGAGGAAGATGAAGAAAGTACAAGCAAGAGTTTAGGGTTTTTCGAGTGGAGAGAGGCATACCCTTTAGGGCAGTATCTTGTACCTTTTATAGTGAATGCTTGACTTGTCCTCCAAGTACCGTCGTGCCTAGCACGCGCGGTAACCACTCGGCTTACGTCGCACCTGACAATAAGAATTGTCAATTGTGGCAGTTACTCGCACATGGTATGAACTATCCTCTGACACGTGTGATAACCGTTCGGCTGACATCACACCACATTACGGATAAGAATGAGAACAATTACTTGTGCATAGGCTGAGATGCTTTCCGTTGATCTAACGTGTCATACCGGCCAAGACCGGCTCGGGGGGTGTCTGAACCCACCGGTTCAGTCCAAGTGGTACTGTTCGGCTCCAGTTTTGCTGGGTTCAGCGATGTGTTACGTTCGGCATTGTACTCCGGTTCGGCCATATGTTCTGGTTCGGGCTTGTGCTATGGTTCGGCCATATGTGTGGTGTTCAGCCATATGCTCCGGTTTGGATTGTTGATTCGGTTTTGCCTGACGAATGAGCCTAGTAAGGCTATTGATCCGCTTGGCCCTTGAGGACAGATAATTCAGCCTGCTGCAGGTTATATTTTTAACTTGAGATTAGTGAATTGCCACAATCACTTGTCAATAAAGGAGAACAAATGAATTGCTGCAGTCGTGCTATCCGTCTCAGATGGCAAATATTAAATCGATTCTTCATTTTGTCTGGTCTCTCTGCATGTATGATTTTGCTAGCAGTTGATTGTAAATTGAAAACAGTGGTTTATTTTCAGGACATAACACTTAAAGAAGCCGAAACAATAGCTCTTTCCATCTTGAAGCAAGTTATGGAAGAAAAGGTATGCTACTCTGTATTGCTCTGGTTTATCATGCTGAATTTAGTTTGGTTGTCCCTTTTCTGGTTATTTTTTTCGCTCATATAATTGGGCTTTACCTATATTTTATGGTGCATTTTCTTTAATCGTATGATCTCAGGTTACACCCAATAATGTGGACATCGCAAAGGTTGCTCCGACTTACCATTTGTATACCCCTTCTGAGGTGGAGGCTGTAATAACTCGCCTATGAGAAGAAAGTTCCCTTGTTATCTCCCATTTGTTGGTTGGGCGTTTAGTTACAGTTACGGATGCATATGATTTAAATCGGTTTGTTGGGTGCTTGTTATTTGCTTTTTGTATTGGACTCTTTGACAAGGCAATCGTTTTTGTTTTGTTACACAATCACGTACTTGGATGTAATAACTTCTTTCAAGATCTTGAACCAAAATCTTTGAGGCTTGTGGCTTCTTGTTAAGGAAGCAATGCATAAAGGCAGACGAGCTAGGCAGTGGATACAGAATTGAAACCAAATTACACAGCGACTTAATGACCTAATCGTACAGACTAGTTTGAATTGATTGGTAGTATCTTTTGCTAAGTGTGGAATAATGAAAACCCCTTTCATCACGGGTTAGCATATGGATTAATAAGTACCAAAAAGGTTGGCTCTTTTATTCTTTTAAAGGTTGTATTTCCGAATTCAGATTAGGCTTGTTATGCTGGTTCTAGCATCCAAATTTGAACACGAAAACATGGCCTGGCCTGGCCTGGCCTGGCCTGTCAAGGCTTGATAAGCATGTTGTTGATTGTCATGCCCCTAGAACTTGCTGCACTTCCAACAGTGCGAAGCAATTACTAGCATTTCGAAAGAGGAGTCCTAGACATATAGTACAAAATAGGTGGCATGATTATTCGGTTGAGAATGTATAGAGACAGACAGAATTATAAGGAGATGTGAAATATGATCCCGTGCTGACAAAACCATTCCATTGCGATTGCAAAGACGAGAAGGAATGGCAATCGCGGCTGAGGGGCATGGTAGTTACCCGTTTAAACCCCGCAGATGAAGTACAAACTAGGTATGTTTCAGGTATTAGTAGTTCTCATTGGAGCAAGCATCTTGGCTCGGCCCTGATAACGGAACAAGAATCAAGGCTTATTTCTGAACCAGAGTTATTATTAGGGCTCGAATATCTAATAAATCATTGTTTGGGTGAAAGTTGCAGGCCTTGGCATAACATAAACGAAGAATTTCCAGTAGATGAAACTTCCGTACGTTGTCGTCCTCCTAAATTGTTGCAAGTACTGAGAGTGAGTAATAGTCTACTACAAAACTGGAAAGAAAGTGAGGAGAGTTTCCTTCCATAAACACAGACAGACAGACAGAAAAAAAAAAAAAAAAAAAAAACTTCCGTATTTTACATCTGATATTGATGATGAAAAGTACAGTACACCAAAATTGTGTCGACATTAATTCTAACTAGCTACCAGTAACTAACAAAAGAATTGTAGTAGTACGTAATTCCCATAACGCATGCATGCATGCATTGCACATACGGAAGGAAAAAGGAAGGGAATTCCCTAAAGTTCTACTGATCGATTTGCATGTTTACTCTACAGCACTACTTCCTCTGCCTAATACTAGCTCCCTCCCTGCTTATTCTGAGTTGGGTTCGCTGTGCTCGGCGGTATAAACCGAGCACTCGTTTTCTCCTTCTGGACCGGATAATTACTCTCTCCCGCTGTATTCAGATCTTGTGTTGAATTGCCTGTCGATGATGATGATGACGAATCTGGTTTTGGTTTCCTAAGTAGGAACCGCGACGACGACGCTTCTACTCCACTTCTTGGCCATGAATTCAGAATCAACAAAATTGCAATAACAAATGCAGCTAGTGATCTCGAATAGGAGGAGGAGGACTTCATGGTTTTTCTTGAGCGAGCTATATAGCTTCAAATTGTGTTTGAAGAAGAAGAAGAAGAAGATTGGGTTTTTAAGCAAGCTCTGGGTGAACGAGATTTGAATGGGAGGTTTCTAACTTCTGTAAGTGTTTGATTTATAGAAATCTAATTTCAAAATTCTGATAGGATCCGATGCAAGTGGGATCGATCATGTGATTTTGTTTTGACTGTTCTTTGGTTGTGACTCAGAATTCAAGATTAGTTGTTATAGTTTCAGAGCGGGATCATGTGATCGGGCACGTGATTAATCAATATAGTAATCCTTTTTGTGGTGATGAACTTGAGCTACTCAATATTATTCTCCTGTTGTAGCCTCAGTAGTCAGGGTGTTCAGTTGTAAAGATAACTGAAAGTTTTGGTTCAAACTTTCATAGATCTAGAATACTAATATCTTTATTTTTTAGAATACTAGGGTGAGCACAGGCCCATACTGAATTTTGAGAGTTTTTTTTTTTTTTGTTGCATTTGTGTAGAAAAATATATTAGGAGTTTTATTTGGTACATCAATTTTTTATACAAAAAAATTATTGAGCGCTCTTGGGATTGTTCTCCTGCGCTTATTTATGTGGAACTCAACACTAATAATATGTGATGATGAAGGTCTATAAAAAAAAAGTGATTAGAAGGATGTTAGGGCACCAAGTGGAGATGTCTCAGGATCACAAAATAACTAATTACTCACAAACAAGCTTCAATTCACCAAATTTTCGCCTTCAAACTATTTCGTGTTTACGGAATAGGACTTCTTATAAAATACAAGTCTCTTTTTTTTTGCCAGAGGTTAGTGGGAAAGTTGGTGTGCTAACAACTCAGGGAAAATTAGTGTGCTAACAACTCAATGAGCTTGTGCCCATACTGGTATAATTTTCTAGCTACGTCATTATTCACATCCCTTTCCACGCATAAGCGTGAGGTGAGGTGGTTTCCAAGAATTGCTGAGGTGAATTGTACCCGATATATTAGGGGGTGTTCCACTAACAAAAAAAACATTTTTTTTCAAAAACCGAGATAGATCATTCTCTTATAATACATCACATAAAAAACCCGTAAAAAGTCAGGTTATTTAAAAAACTCCCTTAGTGGAACACCCCTAAGAGAGGGTATCCCCTAGTCCCGGGCCAAAATCAATTGGACGTTGCCATATTCTACGCCTGTTATTTTATTTAATTCTTGTTTTTTTTTTTGGGTACACACTCGGGTGAAAACTTCATTGGATCCATGGGAACATGATTGGTCGGTAAGAAGTAGCGACTTTTTTATCAAGTGATTGAAACCCAGAAGTAGACTGATAGTAGTACTATTTTAACTTTGTTATTCCCGAAGAACAAGGGGGGAAGGCCAGATGAAAACATGGGTTGGGTTGGGGCGATAAGGGGAATAACATTTGAACAACTTGACTCTGCATGTATGACAAACTATTGTCTAAATTATACTGCGCTGACACAGCTTTTGAAAAACATGTTATGCCATAGGTTTTGACTTCACACTATTGAGTTTGCCTTGAAAGTTGAATCCCACATGCACAGTCCCGACGGCCCTTGATGAATTGCGCTCACTGTGTCATCTGGACTTTGACCCTGCTCGATGGTGCGGACAAGGAATTACGTGTTTAATTTCAGTTGGACTTGATTTTTTTAGTTCTACTCTCTAAGTGCATCTCCGGGCCCTTACTTGAGTAAAAGATTTATTTGATATCACTTAGGCTTAGTTTTCCGTTTGATTTTAGCAACTCAATTGCTAAAATCAACCATGATTTTAGCAAATGAGTTCAGATGCTAAAATCGAAAAACAATACACGGAACCACTTAGCTATTTTGTGATTTGAAATAACTATGATTTTAGCACCTGAACTTATTTGCTAAAATCATGGTTGATTTTAACAATTGAGTTGCTAAAATCAAACGGAAAACTAAGCCTTACTCTAATCACCAACTCATTTTTACTCAAAACTTGCTTAAAAGAAAGGAAAAATTTCAAAAAAAACCCTAAACTTTGACTTCAATGCCTCAAAAACCCCTGAACTTCACTAAACTTCAATTTGAACCCCAAACTTTTGCTCTGTTAATCAAGTTACCCCCCACCGTCTACTTCTGTCAAATGACTCAAATGGGAAACGGAAATATCCGATGTGGAGTTTGACGGTAACAATAAAACGTTAAGTGAGGTTTTTGGAGGGAAAAATTGCACGTGAGAGGCATGTGAGGAGTGATTGTACATAAAGTAAACCCTTTTCTCCCCATTTTGGACCCAGTGGTCCTCTCCACACAAAACGACGAACCCTAAAGGTTTCGAAACCTGCAACTGCCATCAAACGTTGGGTAATCAACTGTTAATCGAGTCATTACCGCGTTAATCGAAGATGGTTTGGAGTGTGAGGGACAAGGGTGGTGGTCCTCCTTCATACGGTATGTGTAAATTTTCCAGACAAAGAATCTGTAGGTGTAGGACCCAAAGTTAAAGTTTTTGTTAAATAATTTCAAAAAGTATAGTCATAATCTAGTTTTTTATCACGTTTTTTGTGTTTTTCATTCTTTAGTTTATGTTTATTGAATCAATGTTGTTCATTTACCAAAACTGTGCAGTTTACTAGTAGTGAATGAGTTTATTCTAGTTTAGTAGTTATTTACCCAAAAATTTGCGGTTAAATGTTGTTTTTTTATTTGCATGGGGATGATGATGGGATGTTTGACCAATTTGATGCAGATCGCTGTCTCCCCAACTTTACTATTAAAATGTATTATGATGGTTGCTTTGAGGGTGGAAATTATGTGGGGGGTACATTTGGGTTCACTGACTTTTGTGAGGAGGATGAGATGGGAATTATGGAAATTTGTGCCATGGCTAAAGCATTATCTGGTGGTTTTTCTAATGACTACTGCTTAAGGATAAATGGGCGTATATCAATAATTAAATCAAACACTAATGCATTAAGAATGTGCCAGTTCGTGGACAGTAATAGGTTGGTTGAAGTCTATACTGTGTCTAACATAGTTATTCTTCCCACCCAGTGTAGTCAAGTTGGAAGTGGGAGTGCTAGTGCAAGTGCAAACCAAACAAAGAGGAAGGAAAAGCCAACCATCAATATAGGTGTAGACTGTAAAAGGTAAGGACACATGTCTTATGGTTGAAGAAGAGGATGAAGATACAGATGATTATGACCCAGAGTCTGAGTCTTCTGCTGAGTCTGAGTATGAAGAGTTTGAGGACAGTGACTGTGCCATTGAGGAGGATGATGAATTATTTGATATAAATGTGGACATGGAGGCAGAGTATGGTGGGGTTGGTGATCAAACTGTGGCACATGATGAACATGCTCAAATTTGTACACACGTTCAAATGCTTTAGTTTAGGCTTAACAAGTGTGTTTAATGAAATTGTAGAGTGGGATAACAAGTGTGGTTACTGAAATTGCAGTTGGAAGCCAGACAAGTGTAATAAATGTATGTAATTCTTTTGTTGAATAATATGTATTTATTTCACAAGTATGTATTTCACAAGTAATGAATGTATGTATTTCACAGGTTGGGAATAGGGAAGGCAGTGGTGTTCATACTAGAGAGTAGTTGCAGAACAAGTGCAACCCCACGTCCAACCAACCCCAGCCCTTGATGTGGAGGGGAAAGAGGGTGTTCCTGGCAAGTTCATTGAAGGTTGGTGCAGCTTCCAAGAATGCAGCTAAATGAGGGAAGTGAATCTCTTCCAAGAATGCTACTACTAAGTTCATATCTAGTTGGATAGGAATCCAGTTTTTGTTAGGTAAATCAGTAGGGATATATGTAAGGCACTTGTTTGGTTTGTTTGGCCTACTACTACATGTGGCCTACTTTTGACTTGTATGGTAATTTGGCATTTGGAAAACACTTTTGTTAGACGTGCCATTTTGCATGGGGAAGCTAATGCCCTATTTTTTGTTCAATGTCAGATGGGTATAGCCCATTTATGCCATATGAAGAGTGTTTCTTTTTTGTTGAATCTGTTACTTGCTTTCATGGTTGTGGCTTCCATTTAAACATTTGTGGCAGATTGAAGCATTAGATTTAAACAAAACATTGCATCTACCATTACATAGTTAAACCATTACATCCATCCCACCTCCTGGGCAACAAAAAAGGTAAAACAAGTTGGATAGGCTTCCAACCATTACATCCCACCCTAAGCCACACCCTAAGACACACACCTATATTCAAACATTAAGGAGTTTGTTCCCAAACACCACCACTGCAAGTACAACCCAACTTGCAACAAGATACATCTTCATCTTCTTCTCTCCAGCCTTAGATCTTACAACCGCCATCTCCAGCCTGTTGACCTTTCTGAGAAGCCCAAGAATGATCTGAATAGATCTTCTACACATAGGGGGAATCCAGCCAAGCAAACTCATCACAGCCATTTTTAGGGCACGAAATAAACCTCCTACCTGGGTTCCTATCAGTCCAAGACGTCTGAATCAGCTTTTGGGTTCCGCAAATGATGCACAACAAGTCATCATCTTTTGGGGAAGATTGAGTGTTGCTGCAGCTGCAATGCATGGTGGATCTCAGACTCTGATTGCTGGCGGAGAGCAGAAGATGTGTTAACGTAGAAGAGAGACAGAGAGGATTGGTTAACGTAGAGAGAGAGAGAGAGAGAGAGAGAGAGAGAGAGAGAGAGAGAGGACTGGTATATAATGTGCCACGAAATTGTATAAATGTAGGGAAATTATTAGGCTTACAACATTTTCCCTCCGAAACTTGATGACTCATCAGACATGTAGACAGGTTAACGTACATCCAACTCCACATCGGATATTTCCGTTTCCCATTTGACAGAAGTAGACGGTGGGGAGTAACTTGATTAACGGAGAAAAAGTTTGGGGTTTAAATTGAAGTTTAGTGAAGTTCAGGGGGTTTTGAGACATTGAGGTCAAAGTTTAGGGGTTTTTTTGAAATTTTCCCTAAAAGAAATTTACAAACCCATTTGTTCCTCTCTCACTCCTTTTCCTACCCATGAATCCTCCCCTTCACCATCGTCACCAGCAAAGGGCTTTCGCCATCACCAGCCCCGACTATCTGTGGAAAGCCCTAATCTCGCCCACTGCCACCAACATCAATGCAGATTTCTCCCCAATGTTGACCCAGATTCCAACCATAAGTGAGAAGCTCTAATTTCAATGAGCAAAGGTTTCCACTGAGCTCATATCATTGACCCAGATTTAGTCGACCAACCACCACCAACGTCAACCACCACCAGCAATCACCAACCCTTACCACCAAAATATAGCCGTTGGAAATTTGGTTCAAGATTTGGTTCTCCTTAACTTTGGTGAAACTTTTGAGTAAACTCAATTTGATTCTGGATTTGGTCTGTTTTGGGTGTTTTTTTATTCAGACTTGAATCTGAGTTTAAATTTGAGTAAGGTTCTACGTTTTGGCCCTTTTGGGACCTATTTTGGAGTTTCCGGGTTTTGGATTTTCTTTTCAGTTCCACACGCGTATATTTCCCTTCGAGTTCGGCTAAGTGTTTTTCCTTCATGTTAAGTTCCTCTTTGAGATTGATGAATATAGTCAGCTCTTTATGATCTATCCTCATTAATAGTAAATCATCTCTCGTTTCTCAACTGTTGATGTACATTATTTAATTTCACGATTCGGCAAAATCAAGTAAATATCTTGAGTTCTTTGTTTGATTGTTTATTGGTTTGTGTTTTTGTACTTCATGATAACTAGAGGTTTCATCCTAGGCAATCGTTTGCTCCATTGGTTTTCTTTGGTGACAGTTTTGATTGCTTTTATGACGAAAATAAGAAGTTGAGACATTTGACTATTACGGAAGGAGAGGAAGTCTAATATGGGGATGTCTTATGGGGATGAACTTGATGATGTGCTTTGAAAAGTTGATTAAACTCCAATACATTAATGAAACTCGATGCTAAAGCGCACAGTTTGATTTAGTTAACTCTAGTCGATGACGATGTCTTTCGATAGGATGCTTGCCACAAGAGAGTGTTTTGGTAGAACATTAGGGTTATTTGGCAAATCTGCCATTAGTTATTTGGTTGCCTTCTTTTGGTGGGCTTGTAGACCTCCAGCCTTATAAAAGATCTTCACCATTTGTTAGGTCGTCGAGTTACTTGGTGGAACTCCGTTCTTGATTTTTAAGATCTGAGACATCTACGGGCCGGTCCATAAAATTAAGATTATTTCCCTATAATTCCAAACCATTATAAAATTGAACGATTAAGTATTAAGAATGGAATGAGTTTTTAGTCCAAAATTGCCCTTCAGGGCTCAAGCAATGTCACAGGCTTCTTGAAGTTCCTCCAGTGGCCATCAGTATCATTAGCGTCTCCGCCATGGTCATCTCACTTGCCAATTTCGCTGGCACGTGCTACTGCACCACTTCCATATCCAAAAAGAGTAATTTTTTGGTACTCTTTGTGTGATTGCATATTTTTTTACTTTGTAATTATCGTAGCACGAACTTTATAGACTCGGTAAGCATTTTCATCTCATGTGTCTTGACCCAGGGTCTTAGGAAGTCATTTTTCTTGATACAATTCATCCCATGCTTCTAAATTCACACAGAAAAGGCTTCTACTACTTAAAAAATAATAATTTTCAGGTTGTTAGGATGGTGTTTTATGTTCGTTAGGTGGCCAAAATGGATGGCAGGAATGGGGATTGCACAATGAGATAGGAAGTGTGTATTTGACGACGAGAGAGGAGGGAGAGGAACAAGAATAAAAGAATGGTAACGGCGCAGATGTCACGGCATGCTGGAGTGTGTACCTGTCTACATTTCTCAAGTTCAATATGGGTGTAAAAATGTGAATGAGAGAATTGCAGTGAAATCGTCTTTTATAAATTTCCGAGAGCAAAATATATTAAAGAAACCTCTTATAAATGAAAAATTCAGAGCCCTGAGCTGTCGTTAAAAATTAAAAAGTTTATTAAAATATGTGAAAAATAAATAAAAATATGTAAAAGCATATTTAAAAATGTTAAAAAAAATAAAAATACACGGGAGTGTGTGCATATTTGATTGACAATAGAATTTTTTTTAATAAATTCCCAATGAGAAAATCGAAGAACTTTTTGGCGATTGGGACTTAATTCTATTATACGAATACGAGTAGCTAAGAAGATGTCATCGTCAAGGTCGATGACGACGAGGACTCTGGAGAGTACCAATTCCGGAATTTCACTTCACAGACTCCATCTCCTCAATTCATTTCTCAATTCCGGCTTCCCTCGTCTCAGGTGACTTCACTCTCTCCCTCCCTCTGTTTTCTCTATTTTTTGCTGGTACATGGGTCTGTGTTCATTTTTATTCAAGTACCATATTCTAAGCTTACTTACAGTAGCCAATGGATGTATTGAACGTCAGAGTTTCACGCTTGATTTGATTTGCTTGATTAATCATTTCCACTACATTCGAATTGTATTTTTTTCCCTCGTCATTCTGAGCGGACTTTGGATAGGGTTGTGGATTCATCGTGCTTTGGTACGGATTAGGGGTGGATCACCGGAGAATCAACGATGAAATTGGAATGATTTTGCCATTGTACTGGTATAAGATAATAACTGACTACTAATAAACCCTCTGGTGCTAATGGATGCGTCAATCCAGTATCTTAGGAGTATGTGGAGCCTAACAAATGATTTAGACAAATGCAGTGAAGAAAAGAATAGAAGGAAAACACGCTAAAACACAAGGTTTATGTGTTTTACCCAGCATGGGCTATTTTCATGGTCCTTATGGCTTTTTCAGTTTGTTGATGAAGAATCAAGAGAGTTACTGTTTGCCTATCCTAAAATATTTGACCATGGTTACAAGTCTGTAGATCCAAAAGGTGGGGCTTGAATGTGGATGAGGTTTGTGTACTGCTTTTCTCAAAGTGCTGAATCCTAGAAGCATCTTTTCTTTGAGTGTGTTATCTCCAGTGCTATTTGGAGTGATATATTGGGCAGATTCAATATTCAAAGGAGTCCAGGGGTTTGGAGTGTGAGCTAGATTGGGCCTGTGGGAATTGCCATGGAAAATCTTTCAGAGCCACTCTGTACAAATTCTCTTTTGCTGCTGTGCTATACCATGTCTGGCTGGAAAGGAGTGCGAGGTTTTTTTTCTAGAAGCACATCTGATGTTCATAGAGTTTGCTCAAGAGTTCAGGCTAATATCTGTGCGAGTGTCTGTTCTCGGGAAAACTTTCCAAGAACTCCTGTTTTTATTAATCTGTGTAATAGCATGTGTATTCCAGTTAGAATACTTGTTTTGTGTGTGTGTGTGTGTGTGTGTGTGTGTGTGTGTGTGTGTGTGTGCGTTTGTGTGCGTGTGTGTGTCAGTCCTTAGTAGTAGTTTGAAGTTTTGTTTTTTGTTTGTCTTTGGGGAGGATACTCCTACTCCTTTGTACAGCTTGTTCTTTGTTTTTGGTTGGTTTATAAAGTTCTTCATTTACAACCAAAAAAAAAAGTCTGTAGATCCACGACACATAAATGCTGTTACGAGGCACCATGATCTCTTCGGTAGTTGAAGTTGACTCTTTCTCCTGGATGATTTTCTGCCATCTTCCTTCATATTGTCCCATGTTTAAACAGATCCTGTAATGGTTTTTCTTGAGAAGGTCCTCCTTGATATATACCCTTGTGACACTGGGTCACCATCAGTCTCAGTCTGGTGATCCGAAAGGACCATTGAGATAAACAAGTCGAGTTGGGCTTACGTATATTGTAATATCAGGCTCCAGACTTCACAAAACACTATCCTAAGTTTTTTATGCTTCTTTAATGTTGCCCAATAGCACAAGAATAAAATGGTCTCTTGCAGGGCTAGGCCCTTATGTGTGTATCTGTATGTACTTGTATGTGTAGATCCTGAATTTTGCATTTTCAGGTCCCATGTTATTTAGACAGAAGTGACTCTGTGCATTAAGAACAGTATTTCTCTGTTGTTGTTAGGGTAAATGTGTCAAGCTTTGCATGCTGGCCAGTGGCCACTATATTTGGATCAATCTTTCTATTAAAGTCGAGATATTTCTTACTTTGATGAGGACACAGTAAGATTCCATATATTGTTACAGAATTGTAGTGTTCAACATGCTCGTTTTCACTATATTTGGATCAATCTTTCTATTAAAGTCGAGATATTTCTTACTTTGATGAGGATGCAGTAACATTCCATTTATTGTTACAGAATTGTAGCGTTCAACATGCTCTTTTTCCATTAGAAGTCAACCTTTAGTGTTGCTTCTTTTTCTTTGTTTAAATTTCGCGTTTATGTTCATTAGTTAACAACTTGCCTTTTCTGCTAAGAAGGCTTAACTGCAAATTTCAGTTGAATTCCTTATTTCCTTAGTTGATGGTTGAATGATTCTTACTTTCTCCGGTCAGCAAATTAGAAGGTGAAGAGGCTGCCAGGGAACTTGAACCACGGAACTTATCTGCTGTTTTCTTGCAATTGGAAGTTACTTGATGGCAGAGAATGCTTGTGTAAAACGCCTTCAGAAGGAATATAGAGCACTTTGTAAAGTGAGTCTCATTACTTTATGTGTTCAATAACTTTAAGTAACCATATCCGTTAACTATGATAGATTTTTGGAATGTGATCGCCTATCTGAAAACTTAAGCTATTTCTTTTCTCCATTCTATCTGAAGTTACAAAGGAAGCCATCCTATGTTTGTGGTTTTTACTTCAATGTTCTCTATGGTAATGCTACTTGTTCTACACTTCTTCTTGGCTCTAAACCGGCTCTAAACTCCATTTACTTTCATGACTTGCATCCTATAATATTATTGAAAAATGAGTGGTCACTATTTTTTCCCCCTTACGTAGTAGCATATTTGTTGATCGCTATTATTTTCCAGGTATCCCGCATGAATGTAAGGTGTTCTTTCTTCTGTTTTGTTATTCACACTGTGCTTTTCATCATTTGTATGGGGTGTTTTGCTTTTGTCTAGTTGCTGTACTATGGAAGTGTCTCCGGGTGCTTTTCAGATTATTTGGTTTTCCATATTCCAATACCTCAATTTGTGTTACATGGCTTCATGTTGTGTCCTCCGTGTATTTGCAGGAACCTGTTTCCCATGTTACTGCCCGTCCATCCCCAAATGACATTCTTGAGTGGCGTAAGTTGCCTTCTCATACTCAACATTTTCTCTGATGTTCTTCGCCTCTAAGGTTTAAAGTTCTGTTTTGCGTAAGTCAGGTTCACTTATTGAAAGAAATCTCTCTCTCTCTCTCTCACTCACACACACACATGCATGTGTGCATTTGGTTCTGCTTTGTGTAGTATTATGCTTAGGGTAGGTCTGTCAACGGACCGGATTCGATCCAAATCCGACAGGATCCAAATCTGAATCCGAATCCGAAATTTCGGAATATCCCATTTGAAAATCATATTCCAATCCAAATTTTCATATATATTGAGTTTTAACAAATAAACCCCCAAAAACAGGGGGAAAAAATGAGGGAGGGAGGGCGTTTGGAGATGTGGTTTGGTTTCGTATCAGATTATATCCTAATCTCGGTAATATCCGAATCCGAAGCGATAGGGATTCGGATCGGATCTGGATTGAATCCGGTCCGTTGACAGACCGAGTTTAGGGAAATGCTAAATAAGTAAGGCAATTCTGATAATTTGTTGCAGTCATTGATGAATATTTAGGTGTTCCAAATATTTATTTCCATAGTGCAGTCTCAGCCTCCCTCCCTCCTCTATGGCTCTATCTGTGTTCCTTTTAGGTTCTTTGTTCGTATTTCTTGTTTGGAAAATCATGTCCCATCCAATATATTTGAGACTCCGTGAACAACAATGCCACCCATTGACGATAAGCTGGTTACGTAATTCTCAATCTTAATATTTTGGAACTGCCATGAGCTGTAAAATGAGGAAATTGGGCTCTTAGTTAGATCTTTCATTTTCTTTCATGGTTTAGCATCAGTTTTCTTTGTTATTAGTCTCCATAGCTGATTTCTCTTAATTGACTCTTCATATTGTTCTGAGGAAATACTTAGGAACAGATGGGCAACTTCTAGGTAGGTTAGTTTTATTCAAGAATAAATTTGGTATCTTGAGTCATTATCGTAAGTGTCTGTGAGTCTTTGCATTATTCATCCATGTAATACATCAGCTGGCAGCCTGGCACTGACAGTCATGGTTTTCTTTTTCTTTTGCTTGTATGCTTTCTCTTCCCCTCTATGTTTGTTAGTGAATAACATGATTTTGTTCTCCATTTATGTATTTCAGATTATGTACTAGAGGGAAGTGAAGGAACACCTTTTGCAGGTTTGTTATACTAATTCTTTTTTGGTCTGTGATATTTGGCACACAGCAAATTTATCTCATTGCTGTACTTGTTTGGTATTCATCTTTGTTTCTGGGAAGATTTCAATTTGTCTGATGTTATTCTTTATGTTTCCCGCTTGCATGCTAAGGTGGTTATTACCATGGGAAGATCAAGTTTCCTCCGGAGTACCCCTTTAAACCTCCAGGAATCAGGTTTCATGGATTTTGGCTGCTTTAGTTTTCCACAAAACTTTAATTGATGCCTTTTAATCGTCCTTTATTTTTTTTGACCTTCTTAAATGTTGCTTTTACTGAAAGTAACTGTTCCTTCTGCGCAGCATGGTTACTCCAAATGGTAGGTTTATGACGCAAAAGAAAATCTGCCTATCCATGAGTGATTGTATGTGCTATTAAGTTTTATTGGCAAGGGAACCATCTGATCTCTCTGATAACTGATTTAGTTTTCTCTCGTGTGATATTTTTCAGTTCATCCAGAAAGTTGGAATCCGATGTGGTCTGTATCAAGGTATTAAGTTGCATTACTGATGAGTGATGAAATATGGGTGCATTTTGTAACCATCTTATATAGCCTCCAGTGCTCACTACTGTTTCAATGTCTTATGTGCAGCATACTTACAGGCCTTCTCTCGTTCATGGTGAGTTTATGGATCTCTATTACTATGATAACTAAAAATCGGGAGTGCAATTTTCTTCACCCTCTTTTACCCTCCCTGACTCCCTGTTATTGGTTGAAATGGGGTAGGTCCCACCCCAGCAATACACATTTTGGTAAAGATGACATCACTTTTTGTGGGATCCACACCACCTCAACCAATAGGAGGAAGGGTAATAATAAGATGAACAAATTAAATCCATACAATGATCATATTTCTAATTTATAAGAGCTGCTGGTTGCTTGTATGGGATTCTTCGTTACTTTTGGAAAGCACTGCCAAAAAATGGAGCTGAACTCTGATGTGATGAGTTTTAATATATTTCTGATACCAAGAATCAACAAAGAAGGAAAATAAAAAATGAAGGCAGTAAAGAAAGGAAAAGTAACTGTGCTGAAGAACAATGAAGCTTATTCACTGGGATTCATAAAATAAATTTTGAATCTTGTTTTGCTATTTGGGTCTAGGGATGGCAATGGATCGGTTTGGTCCGGGTTTTGTGATTACCATACCCAAATCCAAAGCATTTATCTATACCCAAATCCAAACCGATATCCAACGGGTATGAATTTTAGTGCACCATAACCAAACCATATGGATTTGGATTTTATCCAAACCTCACCAAACCCGCATTAATATTCATTCCATCGATGAACATATGAAGGAAAAAGATTATATATTAAAATAAAAAAGTAACATACCGTATGATTTTACCATTAAACATCTAAATTCCAACACAATCAAAGGAAATAACTAAATAATAAAACTTTTCTTAAGAGGTTCCTATAGAGACTCTTGAGATTTTTAAGGGATTTGAGAGGAATAAGGAGGGAGATGAAATGAAAAGTCACTGAAAGTTATGAATTGAAAAATAAAAATTACATGTCTATAAAAATATAATATGTTTATATATATCCTATAAGTAATATTATATGGATCGGTTTCGGTTTCGGTTTGGGTTTGGCCGAATACTTACTAAGACCAAACCCAAATCCAAACCCGTTGGGTATCATGTTTTGAAAACCAAACCCACCCCATGGGTAGGAAAAAATATAAAAAATGGCTCCGATAGGGTTGGTTTGGTTCGGGTATCCATTGGTTTTGGGTGAAATTGCCATCCTTATTTGGGTCTACTTGGGGTCATTAGTACTGGGTAGATTGCATGGCTCACCACATGAATGAAGGCAGGAAAGAAAGGAAAAGTAACCGTGCTGAAGAACAATGAAGCTTATTCACTGGGATTCATAAAATAAATTTTGAATATTGTTTTGCTATTTGGTTAACTTGGGGTCATTAGTACTGGGTAGATTGCATGGCTCACCACATGAACATGTAGGGTCAACTATTAGCCATCACTTTTCCCTTAATGAACAATTTCCTGGAGGGGTTCTTAGGGGTTCTTCTCATATACCCATATACTACATGACAGAATAGCACAACCGTAGGCTCTTCTCAACTGACTCTATTTATAGGCACATGCCAAAATAGAACGTTCCACAAAATCGGGTACGGACATCTCACTCCTGTTTATTGACATTCCAAGACACTCCACATCATAGTCAGCAGCATATTTTTCAGATTTATTGCTCAGATTTTGTTAAACCAACAAGCGTCCTAGCAGCAAGTTAAGTGCAAAATAGTGACAACGTTGTATTCATACAGCAATCTACTCTGCTTCCCTTTCTCTTGTACTTGTGCATTGATGGGTAATCAAATTTCTTGTTGCCGATAAAGGCAAAATTTTGTGCTTTCAAGTTTTCCTTTGGCTGATTGTGCATCGTTGTTTGAGCAGATGGATAACAGTCCAACAACTGGCAGCGTTACGACTACTGTTGATGAGAAACAACGGCTAGCAAAGTCTAGTCTTGCCTTCAATTATAAGAAGTAGGTTTCTTCATCATTCATGAACCATTCTGTCATTTTCTTATCTGTTTAACAGAATCATCATAGTTTTGCATATGCATTCAATCTGTTGCATATCAACTTTGCACGGTCTGGGGTGTGGGTATTGTGTAGTGGTACGTGTGGAAGCACAACAAAAGATTCACACTTCTTCGGAGCTTCCTTTTACTTTCTAGGGTAGATAGTGTTTACATGGTGGCAAAGAATATCTCATGCATACGATGAGAAATGTGTTACTTGCGCACATTTGAAGAGTCTGTGTAACTCTGACGCATGATTTCTCTGATATTTCATCAGTGGGATTTCTCTCTGTCACTCTTCATGCATTTTTACTGATTGGCTCACTGACTTTTGACATTTTTCGTCAAATAGCGCAACATTCAGGAAAATGTTCCCCGAATACGTGGAGAAGTATGAACAGCAGCAGCTTGCTGAAAATCCTGTTCCAGAGCAAGTGTCACCGATGCCCACACAGAAGGAACAATCCAGACCGTTGTTGGAGAAAATTGGTAAAGAGGGCCTGAATAAGGTAGAAGCCCCAAGGGATATGAAGCACCACAGGCGGCAATCTTTTCCGACATGGATGGTGGTGCTACTGGTTTCTGTGTTTGGAATGGTAATGGCACTGCCACTACTTCAACTTTGATAGTGAGACCAAAAGGAGGAGAATCTTACAAGGACTCCTTTTCAAGTAATTAACGTGTCTTTGTGTTTGTTATGTATCTAATAGAAGTTGCATAGGGTTGGTGCAAATGGAAGAGGATCAATTGGGTGATATCAGCTCCTCTTTCTATCTAGTGTACGGTTGGCAGTCGGTGGTTCTCCTTCGAGTCTACTGTTGTGCTACCATTGACGTACTTCTGATGTCATCTTAATGAATATAGTTTCTGTTTGGTATCGGCCGCTGTTTTCCTAAGTTCTCTGTTTCACCTCACATTGGACTACGGGGGAGGTAAATGCAGTGTTCAGATGAAATTTACTGGAGTGCTAACTGGATATCCCATCACCATGCAGACAATTCTGAAATTTTGAAATGATGCCAAGCGGCATTTTGATTTCAAACTTTCCAATAGTCATGGGAAGGGATTGTTTGGTTGTTTGGTTGTTTGTATTCCAAGGTAGGACATCCCTGTGCCTAATAGCTGACTTTTTGCCACATGGTCACATGCTATTTCAACTTGCATACATGTTTTTTCCTTTTCATTAACCTAGTCCACATAGAAAGCATCTGATCTTGAGCTATTAGCGTTTCGTTTAACTTTCCTCTATTGAAAAAAGTAGCTTTACCTTTGATTTGACTGTCACCCACGTATTCACTCACAAAAAAAAAAAAAGCAAAAAGAACACCTTTGGAGGGATACAGGGAGTGGAATTCAAGCTGCCTGCGAGCCCCCCTCATCCAACATCCGGGGACCCTCAGGAGTTCGTTTGACACACAAGTTTGATACCGGCTTATATTCTCAACTTATTGAGCATATAAAACTGAAGTGTTTGTTAAGAAAGAAAACTTTGGTGCTATTATATGGTTACCAAGATCTTCCCTTGGGATTCTAGTGCCTTCCAATTGGAGCATTTGCCTCCAAGAAATATCTCAGCAGCGCTCTCTGTGATATTGTTAACAAGTTGGAGAGAGAGTGAGATGTGGATCTGGGGATAAAGTGTGACTGCTCTCACAAGCAATACAATGGACTGGACATTTCGCGACTGTTCAAAGAAAAGCTGATCTCCTCTTTTCGGACGACTGCCTTGGATATCATGCATTTGTGAAGACTCTATCAAGGACAAAAGGAAAGAAATTAAGAGCTTCTTCACAGATCCTTGAATATTTTTCTCCAAGAGTTTGAGGAAAATCTAAGAGTTTATCCACAAATCCATGATCCTAGAACATGTCTCAATCTTTTTGAATAATGGATTCAATTAATCAAAAGATACATAAAGAAAGACAAGAGGAAGCAGGAGGACTACCTCAATACATCTTCTGTAGGAGTAGGATCTTTTTCCAATCTCTCTAACAGAGAATCTTGCTACGTATATCAATTTCTACATTATATACCTTCCGAATACAATAATGGAGCCGAAATAGTTGTACAAGAAGCATATTTGTTTCGGAACCTTTCCAATTCTTCAACAATGCAAAGGAAAATATGGAAAGATCAAATTCCTCCTCAGAATGAAAGAAACCTTAGCAGAATTTCACAGCAAAATTTACTGCTTTCAAAGAATGACACTGATTCTCTGATGCTAACACTGACCTCGACCCGTTTGTTCTGTATCAACATTAGAACTAAAAGGATTCACCCTTCTATCCCTGCTCAAAAGTCTTTTCAACGATCTCAACCGCGTAGTCACTGGAGACTTTATTTCTTCCTCTTCATCAATTTGCCGAGGTATATCAATAACCAAACACCCATCAGGCCTATTACTTGTCGAAGAAGACGAAGACGAAGAAGAAGGGGGTTGAGAAGAAGAAGAAGAAGTAGCAGCATGCGCTTCTTCCAAACACGCGCCCAAACTGCTAACCCGAGTCTGGTTCCCCCAAAACAACACATTTGTAGGAAAATTCGGAGACTCAGTTGGATAAACGCCAACAACAGCAGCAGTAGCAGCAGCAGCAGCTGAGTTCTCAACTCGGGATTGAGACTCGGGTTGGGTCGAAACCGGGTTTCGACACAGTGGGCAAGTGGAATGGGATTGGAACCACATGTCAATGCAATCCAAATGAAACCCATGATTGCATTTGGGTAAAAGGCGGGCTTTTTCGCCGTTGGAGACTTCAGAGAGGCAAACGGCGCATTCCAATCCGTCTTTGAATTCTGTGGAGTTGAATGTGAGTATGGGTAGGGATTTGAGGAGTGTTGGATCGAGGCCGCTGCCAAGGCCTGTGGCGGCTCCGGGGGCGAAGTTGAGGTGGCTGCGACGGCCAGTGGTTGTGGTGGCAGTGGCGGCGGCTTCTTGGCGGCGATGCCAAAACCATTTGGCGTAGAGGTGGAGGAAGAGGACGAAGACTACTACTAAGAAGAGGAAGATTATGGCCACCACCATTATTTTCCCTGTTACCGCAATCGCAGCAGAGTCATTTGCGTAAAAAGAATCTCCCATTTTCGAGAAGAAATATAATACTAGGAATTTAGGGGAATCAAAGGAGTGGGTGAGATTTTTCTTTCTTGATTTCCCAAGAAAATCTTGAGCTTCCGAGCAAAACCCAGGTGGGATTTCTCAATGTTTTGCTTGCTGAATTACAGAAACGGAGTTGAAGAAGTTTGAATGAGAAGAAGAAAAATGAAATTTGCAATTTTGAATGAGCGAATGAGGGCCTTTAAGAATGTTGAAGGAAGTTTTAGTGAGGGAGAAGATGAGTAGGATTGTGGGTTGGGTCTAAAGAGTGAAAGTGACACAAAAGTTGAAGGAAAATGCGGAGAAAGAGAAGGAAGGCATTTTACGAAAAAACCGGAGAAGAGTTCAAGCCCGTACTTCACTCATACGGGTGGTGGCTGTGTTCCCTTTGACTGCTATGGCGGTATGGCATTGGCAACCATTTTTGAACGGAATATTATTAGTAAGTACTAAATTAAATTAGAGCAACAGAATTTTACATGAAATTTGTTTCTTTGGGGTTTCCCATTTTTTTCCCAATGTGTCTCATTGGGTGTTCTTTTGGGTTCAACCATGGGTTGGTAGTCGGCAACTTGTCAACTATTCTGAGTGTTGTTTTCTATTTTTTTCTTTTCTTTACTTCCTTTAAAACAAATAAATCTTCGTGAGACTCGGAGGTAGGTTGAGATTTTGCGAATAGCAGTAGCAAGAGGGTATTATGCACTCTCCGCTCAATACTTTTCTTTTCTTATTGTACCATAATTTTATGTTTGCGTAAAGCTCAATTCGAAAATAGTTTGGGGATAGTATTTTCGCATAAGTCACTATCTAGAATAAGATGAAAAGAATTAAGGAACATTATTAGTGTCAGTTCCCACCAATTGAGGGTGATTGAAGAACGATGTAGAAGATAAAATATTATTTTTCACTATCATGTATACAAATAGAAAAAGAGATTACTCGTACGACGACTCCTTTTTCTCGACCCCAAGCCAAAATGTAGTAGCATTTGTCATGAAACAAATTGTACCGGGGTATATATGGTAATTGGCCATCACCATCTTCTCCTGAGGATGAGGTTCACAATTCCTGGTATTCTGTATTTTGTGCACCCCCCATTGTTGGTAGCTAGGGTCTCGAATTGAGGTTAGTTGTCAACAGGGGCTTAGCTATAGATATTCCAAGTTGTTTGAAAGTAACAGTAGTAATGAAGGGGGGGAATGGGACCAGCATGTACCAAATCAAACAAAACAAAGGGCTATTATTTTCCTCAATTCATGCAACTACTCTTGAGTTGCAATGTCACCCTCCCACCATTATAGGCATTTGATTTGATTGGAGGGGTTATAATTATATACCCTTTTACTTTATTTTTTCCTTTTGATCTGGGTTCGACCATGTTACTTTGACGTTATGACCTTTCTACTTGATTTCATTCCCAAACTTCCAAAAATTCAATTTTCTTAAATGCTACAAAATTCAATTTCATCCGAAAGGTTTTTCATTAAACTCTTGCTAGCTATTATTATCTTGATCTACTATCAGTACTTGTGTGACTTGTAGATGATCACACGTTGAACGAAGAATCATAGATTCCTCGTTGTCATTGAGAAAGTCGCAAAAAAGTCGACCCTCTCTTTTCCATGAAAATTTTTCAGTGCCGAGCGGCACTAGTTGGCACTACCGCGTGGTGCCCGTCGGCTTATTCGGGTCGTTCATCCGTGTTTTGGATGACCCAAATCTATTGAAGTTGTTTAGTGGCATTTTTGTAATTTTGAGGGATAAATCTATCCCAACAAATCTGGGTCGTTTAAAACACAGATGGACGGCCTGGATAGGCCAATGGGCACCACGTGGTAGTGTCAGCTAGTGCCCACTCAACACTGAAATATTTCTCCTTCTCCACCAATCCAAAAATATATACAAAAGGCCCCCCCTTTATTTTTATTCCTGCGGATATTTTTTATTTTTGCCTAGTTTCTTTATCCCCTTTCCTTAATAAAGCTGCCGGATTTTCCAAACTGTGGGGAGAGAGAGAACCGAAATACTAGTAATCTTTATTACCGATAATTGGCGGGGGGGGGGGGGGGGGGGGGGGGGGGGGGGGGGGGGTTTGCTAGCTCCAAATTTGTTAGCTCAAAGTCAAAAGACTCGTCGTCCGGAATTTCTGACCTAGACAATATGATGAATATGCACATGATTTTTTTAAACCTCATCGATTACCATCCTGCTACTGCTATCATTACTGCACAAACTTAAATTTGGTATAGGTGGGACATGGTTAGATAACTTTTTCTTAACTCATTGGATCGCTAATGATTTTTGCATTTCACTTTTAGAGTGATTATTTAGTGTCGGCACCGGCTACTTGATATCTAAACTCTTCTTCTTCTGCATATTATAGCACAGTCTATGCATTTTGTCTTGGGCTTCGCCACAATGAATTTTGGGACATCACATGACGATGCCCCCAAAGTATTTAATAGTTTTTCCCACTTTTCTAATAAATGCACTCCAAATTAATTTTTTACTTTAGTGCTTAAAATTACAGACAATAGAAACATTAAAAAAAACAAAGTTTAGAGTGCATTTGATTTATAAAAAAGCGGAATATGCAGAAAAATTATTTTCTAGTCTGAATTTGAAATTTACCGCTTCTCTCGGGGTCCAATGTAAATCAATTCGTTTGTATTATATATACCGAGTAGTTGTTAGTTACGTGAGTTCATAAATATCACTTGATTTTTTAATAGTCCCAATAGTTGCCAAATTTTTACTCCGTATTTGGCAATGGGTCTTCAATATATTGGGGGAGGAATCAGGTTCAACAACAGAAGGAGTGGATAGCATTCTAGCTAGAGAGAGAAAAGGACACTGTATTTTTCTACTCGGTTCTTTTACCCACCAACCACGACTCCAAACACAATTCTCCAATAAATTTGATTCAAGTTTTGGTAGTGGTTGCCCAAACCAAATGGGAAAGAATAGGATAGGTACAAAGGGCCCACACGGTGGAACTCTTTTTTCCTGAAAAAATAATTGGAACTACCGTATTGGAGCATTCTCATTTGGCTCTCTAATTTAACTTTTTGAGTTAAAATAGAGAGTCAAACCCCTAAAATAAGCCAAAATCAAGCTCACCAAATGGTTGATCAAATTGATTAAGCTTCTAACTTTGCTACAGTACTGCACTAAATTTGGTGCGTCACTGTTCACTCACCAGGGGCACTATTCACACTGTTTATACACTATTCAAGCACTGTTCATTTTTTAAATATTACTTTTGGAGAGTAGGAGTAGAAAGAATAGTTTAATGCAGTAAAATTATAATAAAGAGCCTAATTCTGTGAACTTTTGTAAAAGTAGCTTGCTAAATTGTAAAAGGTGTTTTTGAAGTTAAATTTGGTGTAAATTTTGGTTCTCCAGATAAGGTTTTATGTGGCTATGTACTTTAACTTTAAAGTTAAAGTAGAGAGCAGAGTCTCAAAAAACCTTAAAAATCAGGCTCCTCAAATGCCTCTCTAATTTGCTACATTTTATAACTTTGCTATATCCCCTCAAATTTAGGGAGGTACTGTTCACCCACCAAAAGATAAGAGGGAGGAAAGAGTAAAAGTTTAAATAGAGAGTCTCATTTTGTGTGTTTTTTATAAAGTGACTTGGTAAAGTTTGAATAGAGAGTCTGATTTTGTGAATTTTTTGAAAAGTGACTTGTTAAATTATAAAATGTGTTTTTGAAGTTAAATTTTAGTGTTTTTTTAGTGTGTGAGATAAGGATGCTCTCACTATTTATTATGTGTAAGAGCATCAATATCAGGATACTCAAATTAATTTTTAAGTTAAAATAGGGAGAAATTTTCAAAATTACCCATTATCAGCATCACTAAACAAACTCACCAAATTGAAGATTTTTTAACTTTGCTATAGTAACTTAACAAATTTGATGTGTTCCTGTTCACTCACCAATAGAGAAGGGAGGGAAAAGTAAAAGTTTGAATAGAGAGTCTGATTCTGTGAGTTTTTGATAAAGTGACTTGCTAAAGTTTGAATGGTGAGTCTGATTTTGTGAAATTTTTGAGAAGTAACTTGCTAAATTATAAAAGGTATTTTTGAGGTTAAATTTGGTATTCTTTTTATGTGTCAAATAAGGATGCCCTAATAGAATTATTTTCAAATCCAGATATTTTTTGGCCTTTGATAACTGGCAGTGCGTACCCTTCAACCAAAACATGGTGGCTTCAGTGGAAGACTTTTTCCCATTGTTTTTCCGTGAGTCCCCCACTCAAGGAATGACTTTGCCACACTCTTGGAATCAAAAGGTTGAAATTGAATACAAATGGTCAAACATATGACTTCAAGGGTCAGTAATTACTAATTTGCTGGCCAGTGAGCTCTTGCTCAGTTGGTTTGACCTGGCTCTCCCCACGTGAGAGACTAGGGTTCGAGCTCCATTGGAGATGTTGGAGTTTCAGGGCTATGGATAGCTCCTGTACTCATCTGTTGTTGACACTACTAACACCCCGCTAACCCCCACTAACATCCTAAAATATGGCCAAAAAAAAAAAAAATTACTAATTTGCTTCAACACTTGGAAGGTTAGTCCTAGTAGAAACTAGAAACAGAACAATGGACCGCGTGCAGATTTTCACCTACCCAACTAATATTATTGGTCTGTTTAGCAATTGAAGGCCCGGAAACTAGAATTTTGAATGGAGAGCGGCCAAATTAAGAATGAAATTCTCACTAAGAAAAAAAAAAACCGATTGTTGACATTATATATATACACAAAACATTTCTAGTGAGGGTGCCCTCACAAAAATAATGCGGGCAGGTGACTGTGGGCCGTTGGATCGCCTTAACGATCTGAATGGCTGAGATTAAAAGCCCAACACGTGGGTAAAACAAAGGCGGGTTAAAACATTTTGGGTCAGGGGTAGCGGGTTAAATCATATCCGGATCCCTCCCCTCCCCATTCACAGTATTCGACAGAGAGAGAGAAGAGAGAGAGAGAGAGAGAAGAGACGATTTCAAAAACACATCGCGTAATCGATCGACCTCGAACCAAACCAGCCCAGATCTTGACGAAATCGAAGGTATTCACCTCTTCTCTCTCTTCCCTCATTCGATTGTCATCGTTTTCGCCATTTTTGAAGTCGATTTTTATTTTTTAGGGTTTTCACGAATAGTCTACTCGAGGTCGATCATTGAAGGTTCAGTTCAGGTTCTTCTCTCTCTCTCTCTCTCTCTCTCTCTCTCTCTATCTATCTATCTATCTATCTATCTATCTACATTTGTAGGTATTTTTCGATTTTGGGTTTCCAGAAACAATTTTTTTGAACTCCATTTGTGTTCGAACTTTTAGGGTTCGAACTTTTAGGGTTTATGTTGTACTGTATGTATTCCATTTGTGTTTGAACTTTTAGGGTTTATGCTGAAAAGTCGAGTAGACTGTTCAAATTAGGGTTTCGACTAATTTGCTTCCCTTCCCTTCTGGGATTACAACAGTGTGGTTTGGTGGAACCGTTCAATATGTTTTTCGTCGCAATTTTTATCGAGTTATCATTGGAATTGTTTTTTCCTGTTTGTTTTCTGAGAATCGAGATGATCATGGCTTGTGGAATGGCTTCTGAATAGTTTTGAAGTGTAGTATTTAACATTATTTTATGCAATGTGTGAATTGGTTAAACCATAGTTTCTCAATTGCGCTGCCGATTGATATAGTTGCTTATTTGTTCAATTAGTTAAAATGCCCAGTTGAATCATTATGAAATCCACCTTTTAAGAACTCTGTTTAGAAACCAAGTATGGAAACTAAGTTAAGAATTCCTTATTGATGTCATTGTAAAGCAAACTTGTATTAACCTCCGTTTTACTTTATAAAGATGTCGATAAGGAATTATTATCTTAGTTCCCAAACTTGTATCACCTATTATCTAAGGGTTAAAATTGCCTAGAATTCTATTTAGGAACTTAAGTTGTATCGTTGCCAAAAACTTATCTTAAGTTATATCGTTGCCAAGAACTTAAGTACTACTATGTTTGAATGACCCAATTTTTAATCAATTTATTTGTCATTTGACTACCTTTTAAACCTGTTTCATAGGTCTTCGCAAGATGTGCTGCTGTTAGTTTGGTGAACAACTTGAGTTTGATCTGCTGCTGCAAATTCAATCTGGTGCTGTTAGTTTGGTGAACAACTTGCTGGAAATTCAATCTGCTGCTGTTATTTTGCTGCTGCTATTACTAATGTAATGTAGTTTGAGACTGTTAAGACTGTCGTTTGAGACTGTATCGCTTCTTGAACCAACTAATGTAATGCAGTTTGTAATGTAATCTGTTTCTATTAATTGCAGTTTGGGTATATTTTGTAGTTTGGGTTTGTGTTGAGCTGCATTTCTTATGAGACCTTGGGCATTCTCTACGCCCAGGGCCGAGTGCTTGCGACCTTGGATTGTATTGCAAAAGTACTTCCCCAAGTGTAGGGTTTAGGTGTCGCGTAGCATCAAAACCGGAAGTTCGGGTCGAATCCACAGAGACCAAATGCACCCGGCGTGAGAGTTGTCTTGCAAGTGTAGGTTTTTAGCCTTAAAGCGGCAAACTTGGCTTTTGGAGTTTGTTTGGTGGAATTCTCTCGACTTTGAGAACGACTTGGAAGATTAAAAATGACAAATTAAACTAAGGCAAAGTCTAGGGGTATTTAACGACCATGACTTGGGCTAATCCATCCCCTCTTGATAACCGGCTCGGGGCATCGTTAAATGCCCCCGAACGGAAGATTTAGATTTTAAAACCATTTACAAAAAAATGTGTTTACCAAAGATTAGGGTTTTTCGGTTCATTTGGCAAACGATTAAGTTGACATCGCCCTAAGCATCACACGTGCCAAGTAGTCAAGCTCTTGGCTACGTGTGATCAAAGAGATTAACAAACTCAAACTTTGGTACATAAAAGTGCAACCCAAAATATGTGACAAACAAGCAATGTATGCTATTTGTCGAGATGGACGGATTAATCCCCAAGTCATGGAGTGTTAATCACCCCATGACTAAGCCTATTAAACTACTCACTCATTATGCTAGAAATAAAGCCTAGAAATTTATAGAAAACCAAAAACATGCTTAATAAACTTGAAAACCGATTTTTATGGTTAATCCTAGGTTTGCCTACCACATTAACTCTTGAGAAAATCACAAACAACAATTACTAACTTGAGTTTAAGAAGGAAATGACTAGAAAAGAGAGAATACAATTTAACCGATAAAAACGTAAACAAACTTGATTTATATAGAGATCCAACGAGTAACTACAACATTAAACAACAAGAAATTAAAGGAAAATGAAGACTTACTTGATTAATCTAGAGAGATAAAGCTTAACAAGCTATGGAGTTTTTACTAGAAAAACTAACTAAGGAGGGAGAGAAAGAAGTAGGGAGAGAGGAGGGTATTTATACTATAAGCTTTTTACATTGGCTAAATATCCCAAAAACATACTATAAGTGGAAAGTTTCCATAAATGGAAGATATTAAAGCAACCAAAAATCTGTCAAAAATCGCCAGAAATGAGTTTGGATCGATCCAAACCTTCTTTGGATCGATCCAAAGTGGTCTGTTGGAGAATTGATGAAGTTGGATCGATCCAAGAAGTTGGATCGATCCAAAGTGGTCTGTTGAAGAATTGATAAATTTGGATCAATCCAAACCTACTTTGGATCGATCCAAAAGGCTTTGGTGAAATTTTGATGAAGTTGGATCTATCCAACCTCCCTTTGGATCGATCCAAAATGGACTGGTTAGGCAGATTTTTTACCCAACTTCGCGGGCACGCTCCGGCTTCGTCCGAACTCAGAATGAGGCAATTCTTGAACCGTTGGAAAGCTCTATGAGTCTACTTTCCAACCCAATTGACCTCATATTCATAGCTTTTGTATCTTGAAAGTAATGAGCCTTTTTCTATCAGTTGGTCAAATTTTTTCGAGACTCATAACTCCAAATTTCTTGTTCTTTTGTTCCGGGCCTTCCTTGAACCTTCCAAAGGTTCTTGAATCAACTTCTAAGCTTCGGCGATTGTCCTCCACGGCATTGCGGGACCTTGGGTACTTCCGGATACAACCGGGGATTATTTGGAGCTTTGGACACACCTTTTAGCTCTGATTTTCTGAAACTCATAAAAAACACAACTCGCGCAAAATCAATCGTATAAAGGCACAAAATGCACGTGTGTGTGATCACAACGAGCGAGATAAGCCCGGATATGTACAACATTTGGGGCTTATCACCGAGCAATCATCTTGTACTTTTTTCAAACATCAATCAAAGGAAAAAAAAACTGTGATTAATTTCTGCTCTGTGACTTGTATCTCTTTTGGGTTTCACTTTAGTGTTTGAATGGTTGTGTTATCGTCATGTCAGTAGCTACCCACTCTTTTCGGGGCAACGTCGATTTCATTACCGAAGGCTCAAGGCTACAAACAAAACCGGAGAGGCCTCCCGCTTTACGTACCACGTGTGGAAAAACAACTAGAGCAGACATATGCATAATGGAATCTATATAGGAGTGAGACCCAAATGGTTGAAAGTGGAGTTGATTTTGGAGGTGAACTTTATCAGCGATGTGCAGAGAAGGCAAAAACTAGATAGAAATTCAGTGTTTTGTTTTTCCTTAACTGAAATGAAAATGTGTAAAATGGTTCATTTCTGTTTTAGAGAAGTAGCTACCTAAACAATAAACAGTTCCATTGTGAGATCAAAGAAAAAAACCCAGAGAGATAACAAACAGAAATTGCAATATTTGATCAAATTATGGAAAGAGTACAATATGATCCCAGTTCTTCAGCTATTATTGCTGGAACAAGAAGACATCTTCAAACAACATAACTATGCATTATCACTTACAACTAGGGTGAATTTACCCTAATAAAACCTACACGACACATCTCTATGTATACAGAAGCCAAGCTGCCAAATTTCCTTTCTACAATAAGAGCTACTTTGTCATCTATCCACTTTGGCATGAATACAAAATGTTTTACAAAATGGACTCAAGCCAAGACATCATCACATTTAACATCTATCTTAAGCCTAGGTACAAGCAAAATAAGAAAGGAAAAGCCTAAAACATCTTTGGCATTCTTTGCTTGGTCTTCCTTTTCAAAAGCAAAGAAGTACATTGTCTTTGTGGTTTTTGTTGCAGCATCCCCTGCTTTATCCATGACCCTAGGAGCTGCCTCTTTTGCATCCTCTTCATCGAATCCCAATCCCCTGAAATTAAACATCATTGATGCTCAGATGATTGAAAGCAATCCAGATGAATATTTACTGATTCAACAACCAGGCCTAAGAATACGCACATTAGATCATCAAAATAACATTCTCGTGTGTGTGGCACCCCCCTCTAAGCCAGCAGCTCACAAAGAAAATCAAAAGAAATATGTAGCAACTTTCTACATCAAATCAAAGAAAATCAAAAGCAACCAAAAGATGGAATAGCACAGGAAAAGGAAATATATTCATGTAAGAATTTGTGAAAACACCAGAAAAAACTAAAATGGTGTCACAGACACGGACAAAAATACAGATTCACAACCATTGTTTGCTTGCATTGACCCCAGAAGTCCCTAGAATTTCTACGTCCAAAAAACCAAGTTGTAAAGATATTTGGGTATGCACAATTGAGATAATCACCAAATCTGAATGCTTCATATTCACCAAGAAAAGCATCAACTAAGTAAATGTATCTGAAAAACCAGCAGAATGTCTAATAAAGATACATGGGTAAGCACATGACTACCTCTACAAATTTTCAAAAATGGAAAAAAAAAAAAAAAAACTATTTTTCCCGTTATTATCTCAAACACTAAAGCTACTAGGTATACTTTGAAGTAGAACAAACATCAATGCGGATACAAGTCTTAAATTCTTCAAAGTTCAAAGCCTAAATCATGCACAGATTTTACCAATTCTTATAAGCAGCAACATATATGTGCCATCCACAATTTTACCAATTAAAACCAGTTAATCCGTTTATGCACCATCCACAAACATCGAGTATAAAATGGAAACATCCATGCTAACAAGGTTCAAATTTCAAAATCGAAACATCCATGCTAACACTTATTAGGGTTTAAAAATTCAAATTTTGAACAAAAAAATTAGGATTTCAAAATTTCAAATTGAAAAACACGAAACCCTAAAATTTGAATGAAATTGATTTCATGTTCTTCGACCAGATATAGCGAGGGAAGAGAGAGAAGAGAGATATACCTGATAACTCGATTTCAATGTCGTTTTCTTCGAATCGCATTTTTCCCCTCTTGCTGTTCGACGTATTGTCTTCGATTTATGTTGAAACCCTAAGCCAAAAGCGAGAGATTCACTTCATACGAAGAAGAAGATAGGAGAAATAGAGAGAGAAGAGGAGAAACAGATCGGGATTCACCTTGGAGAAATCAATTTCAACATCGTCTTCTTCGAATCGCGTTTTTCACCTTCTCTCTCTTCTCTCTGTGGTTCGACAGATGAAATATGAGGGGGGTCAGGATCCAGATAGAGGTTTAAACCCGGATCCTGACCCGCGTGTCCTTTTAACCCGCCCATGTGACCCGCGAGTGGTTCATTAAATCTCAGCCATTGATGCGTTAAGTCGATCCAACAGCCAACAATGTTTTCCCTCATTTTATTTGTGAGGGAACCCTCACTAGAAATGTTTTGTGTGTATATATATATATATATATAGGAAGATGTTCTATTGAGGACTCCCTAAAAGATCTCCTCCGTGAGGACCACCCCTTTTTTTATTTTTTGGACTATTTTTTTTTTACATCTCTGACTCTTGAGATATGGAAAAGATCTCCCTTTGCTTCTGCTGTGTCACCTACTCGGAGTAATCTCTCTTTCAAGGATTGGTGGAATCACTAGTTGTGGCAAAAGAGTGGTAAACACCATGTACTCCCATGCATTTGACCAGTGTTAAATTTTCACTAACTACAACTAACAATACTCTGACTTTCGTCAAGGGATAAAAAAGATGCCACTCAGGCCCAGTTCGAATAAAAATACCGTCTTCCCACTGTTGTCAAAATACTAATTGTTTTCGGAAAATATCAAATTTGTTAGATATATGTGGGGAATAACTTGCCTCAAAATTCGTATAACTAAGTATTATTTTGTCCATTTAGCCCAAGGAAAACTCAGCGTCAATGGATTGGAATCTTGGTTGAGGACAGAGGATACTCCACCTACCGTCAGTTACCAAGAAATGGGTTTGTGAGAGGGTCAAGGGTGGTTGGAATTTGTGGGAGGCGCTTCACCGGAATGACCTCTTTAGCTGTCTGGTTCTATACGGAGGGGGAGAAGGAGTTGGGTGAACCTCACTGGAGGTTTAGGAGCACGTCGGAAAAGAGAATTGGAGTCTCAGGGGCATTCTGGAGGAGGACCTGCATAAGGGAGCAACCACGTTAGTGCTTAGCCCGGACGGTGGTGGTCCGGGAAAGCACTCCAATGGTAAAGTCAGCGACAGAGGGAGAAGTTTGGTGGAGAATTCTAGAGAGAGAGAGTGAAGTTATAAGCATGCAGAGAGAGGATCCCGAGTGAGGCCATATTTATAGGCGAGGAGGAGCATGTCTCACACGCTCCTCGGGGGCCTCACGTGCCCTATCCTTACCACCGCATTAAATGCATTAATAGACGTCTGTCTCTCAAGCGGCGCCTCAGCCGTTGTCCTCCCAGAGGAGTCACCTATCACGTTGATATTCCCATGTCCATCAAGTACCCCTGCAGGTCCAGCCTGCAGGGTTGGTGGCTCGCCATAAATGCATTGCATGCGGGGTGATTGAGTCTGTTAATGAGTCACTCAGACTGTCAGGTGTTCCTCGATCGAGCCTCTTACATCTAACGTGACCCTCCGATACCGAGGTTGATCACCTCAGTTCGGATAGTGCTCGAGGACAAGGCCCCATAGGTTGCCGAAATCTATATGGACCTCCACCCTGGCGTGACTTCCCAAAGGGACAGGGTTCATCCGAGGTCACCATGTTTGCCGAGGTCTGAGCTGCACTTCTGAGGACCGGGCCCTCGGTCTCGTTATTCATGCGGACCCTTCACCGGTAAGGCGTTCGGCGAGGCCTAGAGGGATCTGGCCTCCTTGAGCCATGTCCACGAGGGTGGCCCAATTGACCTTGCACCCCTGTGACCCCGGCCGATACAGAATTATAATGTAAATATACTTCAAGAGTTCAATTTTCATGGCAGGCGACTTGGGCATTGTGATATTTTGCATTCTCAATGGCATGGAGGCACGATGAGTGCAGTTTTATGTCTTACATGTATTGTAGTGGGCCATTTGGACTAGGCAGTTGAACCCAATTGAATGCAAGCCCAATCCTCTAGGTAGCCAAAGCCCATCGTGCACTCCAAGCATAACTGGACAGGCCGAGTTATCGGGTCAAGTCGGATGTCCAAACTGGCCATGTGGTTCAGTCACTTGTTGTGTTCGACAGTATGGAGCTATGACAAAAAGTGGTGGTTCTTGAAGATTCGGTCCGGTCATATGACAATGACACCATCTAAGTCTTGCCATGTGATGCGTGTACATAATGTACAACGACAAGATGTGTGTAACGTAAATCGGGTGAAACTCATATCTTGTGTGAACAGCCGATCAGAACGCATGATAGTACTACTACTTTCGAAGTCCATCCTCGCTGCGAGATCACGCTTGTGTGTAGTCCTATACCTAACTTTGTGAGACTATATTTTGTGCATAAGAATGACATATATGTAAGACCATTACTTAGCTTGGTCTCTTGTTAGTTGGCATTTGATTGCTTGATTTTTGCTCCTTTTGTGGCCGCCCGATAATGGTCTCCTTCTTTATTGATGAAAAATACCGCTTCTAATAAAGAAATACTCTTCAAAAAAAAGTTTGTAGACGAATTACATTTATCTTTAGAGTTTTTCTTTTATATCCCTCAGACTATACACCATTTTTTTACTTCGTCCTCAAAATATCAAAACCGTTGTTTTCGCCATCCAACTATGACAACGCAATCTATTAAGTCCATTTTTAACTTCTGTTAGAAACCCTAACGGAAAATGGTCATGTGATGCGCACATATGTCAGATTGCAACGTGGGACCCACTTTGGAGTCCCACTTGAATAATCCAATCTGTTAAAAAAATTTAAAATATATTTTTTAGTGTTAGTAAAAATAAAAAGTAAAATCAGATAATTTTGAATGCTTGATCATACATTTCAATTTTTGATTAAGTGTTTAGAGGTATCAAATATTGAAAGATTGGATTAACTACTTAGAGTTACTCGATTGAGCTGTTTTGTCACGGCCCGCCCCGCAAACGGCACCCGTGGTGGGCCCGAAACGGTGCGGCCACGTGGCATTCCAACACAAGACTCAACATCAGCTTAATAAACTCTTATAATAACAACACAGCGGAAGACTTCTTCACATAAACAAAAGTGCCAACGTTAAATCACTAACTCAACACCCACAACTGTCTACTCAGAAACAACTTAAGCTTTACATAAACTCAAAATGCTTTATATTACAAACCATAAAAGCACTAGATGACAACATGTTCAAAAATCCACTCGACACCAACTTCATAACCCAACGCTGACCGGTAGTGGACCCCCTCTACAGCTCCTGCTATCTAGAAAACCATAAAGGAAATCCAGAGTGTGTGAGACATAGATATGCTCAATAAAATACAACCAAATCAACATGCCAAAACACAACAACGTTATACATCAACTAAACCATCATTCAAAACACAACATCATTATACAACAACTTTCAACATGTATAAAACCAATCACATGCAAGTGGCATGTCTGCCACATCCTATGTATCCTAGGTCACTGTGGGAGCACACCCCGCTCGTTGTCAACGGTAGCTAGCCGACACAACGTACTCGCGGTGCAGCCCAATCCACAGCCCCTTCGCAGATACCATCTTTCACACACAATATACAATGTATCCTAGGTCACTGTGTAACTCAATCCACAGCCCCTTCGCAGATACCATCTTTCACACACATCATACATGCATATCCACAGCTAAAACATCTATTAGCATGATATACATCCATCTTCACAACAACACATCATCATCACATGACATACATCCGTCTTCACAATAACACATCATCAGCAGCTAATACATCTATTAGCATAACAACATTCATCTTCACAACAACACGTCATCATCACATAATATACACCCGTCTTTACAACGATACATCATCAACTCAGTTATACGTTATTGAACATGAATATATCAAACACACTCACCTCGATCACCAGAGATAAAGGTAGATTTGATTATTGTATTCGGCATCCCGGATGTGCCCGTATCTGCCTCTGTACACGTATCCTCAATTAACTCAAAATCATACACAATCAATGGTAGACACTAATTAAGACCTTAGATAATCCCATGAATATACGCTCAAACACAAGAAAGGTGCTCAACACACTTAGGACAACTCGACCCCTTCGCGGTCTACGAATTTATAGAATTAATCCACCCGTCCAAACATCCCAACATTTTAACCTTAGACCATAGACACAAGCAGAAACAACATACTAAAAACTCAGAATTTTCTAAGCTCTGCAACTATTTTTAATCAACCGTCATACCAGCCCAGAACCTGCTAAAACCTTCCCAAAACAGATTTTCTTCCAATTTCAAATTAAAAACTGCTATTACTGGGAAATAATCAAGCTACAAGGCCTATCAATTCTGAAATCCTTACAAGTCTAGTTTCATAATCAAAAGACGGTGTACCAATCGGATACCCGAGCTAAAAGTTATAACCGTTTTCCCAAAGAGTGTCAGTGCTGTCTGCACAGACGCGAACCCGACAGCAGCTCGGTAAAACATTTTTCATATTTTCTGTACTTCTCATAAAATCACTAAAATTTAAAACAAGGTCTAGAACTCATATGGGTACCTCCAGTTAAATTTCCAGAAAATTACGAACTCAGAAACCACATCTAAAAATTCGGCCAAAGCCATGGCAGATTTGATTTTCTCAAAATCAGACAATGAACACATCTACTCCCTACCACGAATTTTTGTAAAAGAACAACCCCAAATCACTCATATGAGATACAAAATACTCAATCAATTTATAAATAAACAACATAACCCAAGTATTTTGGAAATTAAACTCCAATCCGTACCTTAATTCGGGTTTTTCTTCAATTTTTCGGTCTCTCTCTGTCTCTTCTTCTTCTTCTTCTTCTTCTTCTTCTTCTTCTCTGGTATCCCTCTTCCTCTCCCTCTCTCTCTTATTCCATCAGACAAAAGGAAAAGAATAAAAAGAAAACAAAGGGAAAGGAAGAAAAGAGAGGAGAAAGGGGCGACTAATGGGGGTGGGGTGGGACCCACTCCCATATAAAGAAACTTTCCACTTCCAGCAGGCGGCTGGAACTCCCGCGACCGTGGAAACAAGCCCCGTTCCGACCACGCAGTCCAGATTTCATCTCCGAAAATTCTAAAATTTTAACCGTGGCTCAAATAAATTATTTTGAGACTAACCCCGGTCCCGGTTTATCCAATACCATTCTCGAAAAGTAAAATTAATTATGCACCCACTCACGGGAAATTATTGGGTGTAGTCACACCACCACTCTAAATTGCGAATTAAATCCTAAATACCGGGAACGGGTATTACAACTCTCCCCCCCTTTAGGAATTTCGTCCCCGAAATAAGATCTACCCCTCGACAACAAATGCGATACCACCAATTTATCAACCTCTCGTCTCCCACATAAATCCTTCAACGTAAGCCTTCACCACCATAGTTTCATGTAAACCGATGCCTCGGAACACAGACTTGCTCTTTACAACCTAGAACCACAACCTGTAAAACCAACTACAAGTCGCAACCTCCACTCTCAATAATCTCATACGGTCTAGTGTATTTTAGCAACTACAAATTCACCAAACACCAACTCCAATTCCCGTCTTCGCTTATCCGCGTAACTCTTCTGTAGGCTCTGTGCAATTTTCAACCGTTCTCTTATCAACCTAACTCCATCAGTTGTTTGTTGTACTAACTCTGAATCCAACGTTTGCCCCTCGGCCCTTTTTCGTTCCATCTCTCGTGTCAACATACTCCTTCCGCCCACATCATCCCAACAAATTGGCGTTCTACATTTTCTCCCTTACAAAGCCTCACGAATTTTGACAACTTGTACATCATCTTCCCAATTAAAATTTATCGCATTAAACACAACTTTATTCTTGAACATCAACAATATTTTTTCAGCACAACCTCTAGCTTACCCAAAACTTTTTTTTTTTTTTCGCTTCCTCAAACACTCTATTTCAAATGTAACAAGCAGCACACAATTCTATAAATTCTGGTTCAACTCTGCCTCAACAACAAATACACATAATTGGATCGCTTAATGTTCCTCAATTAATATTCGAACTACAGTTTCCACTCGATACATGGTTGCCAGTCAATCAAACACTTTACTCTTGGGTGCATTGCTCCACTCAAAACATAGCCACAAACAATTTTTTTATACTTCCCACTAACACATGAAATAATTTTAGGCCCATCGAACAACAAAATCTTCAAAATTATCTTGCACTTAATACTGGAAACAAACAACCAACAAATAAATTGCAACTCTATCACATCGTAATCATCTTAACAGACCACATATCTAAAACCTTATTCGTTCTTGCTCCCGAATTTCATAATACCAGCTAATAGAAATATACTTAAACATCGAGGAATTTCACAAACACTCTATGGCTCACTGTTTCCATATACAACATCTTTCACCCGAAATAACCTCAACTTACACTCACTACATGTAAAAGTCATACACCTTCACCTTACTATGACATAACCACAAAAATAATACAAGTATCATGATCAACAATCCAACTAGAGCAAAAATCCTACTCAATCTTCTTATCTTGTATAACCCTCTCACAATAACCAAACAGCCATTCATACTTTCACATATTTTGCCGTAAAAAGCCACACCCTTTTTTTTAAACCCCACATTTTTACATCACCTGAAAAATCTACGCACTCACCATCACCCTTGGATTGAACTCACGTCGCTCTTAACACTATATCAATTTGTTATCTACATTCACATTCACATCCATAAAGACTCATATTAATATAATCTCTTTGGAAGCCGTCCGAAACTAATTTCACTTATTCATATTTAACTACTATTATCCACTGCCTTAGCATGCACCACCAAATTAAATATAGGTCAACCATCGCATTCGGTCCACAGTCCCCTTAACCTCCAGATTATACCACCGAAGACACTTACCAAAATCTTGTATTATTTCATGCTCTTCAAACATACTTCTAATAATCCCAAACATCTAGATATTGAATTAACCGACATAGATAGTAGCAATCCAACTCTTAAACATACAATGTCTCTCTCTAACGAAAAGATAATCTCTGTTCCATCACCTCCTTAACAACCAACTCTAGAACTATTACGGAAACCCTTGCTCCCTATTTACCATCGGTCATATGAATCAATTTCATGAATAAAAACGTCTTGCTAATTCTTTCTCGAATTCCAGAGGAAAACACAATTTGTATCCTCAAGATTCATCCCATATTCTTAATGTCAACCAATCATCCATTCAAACTATACTGATAACTTGTTACAAGTAGCAGACTTTGCTCCACACCTGTATAAAAACAATGTGTAAACAAGTCGTACCTTATTAGAACCCGTGCCCAACCTTAAATAACAATCAACTCACCATCTATAAACAAATCCTCAATCCAAAATACAACATTAGCAACTTCATCTACTACAATCCACAATATCACAATTCATCTAAACCCATTTATAATTCTATTCACTACACCCAACATCTGATTCCTCTCAGCTTGTCAATTCACATGCTCAAGTTTACTCTTAAAACTATAACACCCTCACAATATTTTGAATACCGAGGATAGATAAAAGTCCAAATCCTATTGGATTCCTCAACAACCCCTTAAACAACCTTTGCAAACACTACACACACTATCATCACTTGCACCTGATTATATCCTCCAATAAATTTCATCGCATAAAGCGCGATTCCCAACTCTCTCCCCAAACTCACAAATTAGACTAACAGGCGAAACATCTCACCATCTAATTCCACATCCACAACTAACTCTCTAAGCACAATCATCCACAACCAATCCCGACATGCCACCTCATCACCCAACCAAACTCGGCACAAAGCCACGGCACATAGCCACAATAACAATATACAATAAGATTAAACAAAAATGCATAAACAATTCGGCACGAAGCCTAAACGGTAGCCAAACTCGGCACGCAGCCACAACATCAATTTATAGCAAGATTAAACAGAAATGCATAAACAATTCGGCACGAAGCATAAAAGGCAGCCAAACTTGGCAAACAGCCACAACATCAATATATAGCAAGATTAAACAGAAATGCTTAAATAATACGGCACAATACGGCACAAAGCCAACACGGCACGAAGCCAACACGGCACGAAGCCCACACGGCACGAAGCCAAATACGGCACGAAGCCAACGGCACAAAGCCACAGTTCGACACGAAGTCTATACGGCACGAAGCCCAATACGGCACGAAGCCACAATTCGACACGAAGCCTATACGGCACGAAGCCCACACGGCACGAAGCCAAATACGGCACGAAGCCACAGTTCAGTATCAAGAAACATCTGTGATTTAATCTCACATAATCCACACAAATTCCACAATTAATATCACATATTATCCCCAAAGTAATTCCATCTATGAATCAACACTCACAGTCTATCTCGACACCCAGCCAACCCTGGCACTCAATCACGACACACAACTAACCTCGACACGTAGTCAACCCATCACACCACCAACCTCGACACGCAGTCAACCCACATAAACACATATTACTTCCAATCATCAAAACCCAACCACCGACAATTTACACCGCAACAGGACTAACACATCCTTACCACTGTCGCAAATACTCTCAAAGTTATAATCAACATGTGTACAATTCCTCATCATCAGTCTATTTTCATCAGTTTATCTTATTGAAAATACACAACACATCTTCCAACTGATTTTATACTTTTATAGGACCAATAACTCCAATAAATTCTCTAACTTTAGCACCATGTCCTCAATTCTGATGACATTAAGCATTTAGCACATCATTCAAATCGCAGGAACACACATTTTCATAGTAAATACACAAATGCGCTCTTTACATCGACACCTACTATACCACATGTATTTCTTTACATACCTTCACCCACCCACTCGTGGTAATAGAGTGACATCAGAGGTTTGTTTTGAAGTGTGCTGGCCAGTCACCCTCCAAATCAATCCACAATGTCATTCTTAAATCACCACGACAAAAGAAGAAAATATTTACCCACCTTAATTACTGGAGACATAATTTTCACTTGTAGCTCCAACACTGAGCATTTTCTCTGTCAATTCCAACACAAACTCCAAAATACAAGTATTAAGGTCAAACAAATTAACTTACTCATGTTGCACCTCCTGTCCTTCACATCAACACAAAAAAAACAAGGGACACATCTGTCCCAACCTCATCACCACTAAATGCAACATTCTCAGCGTGATTCGTATGCTCTGAATCCATTTCTCAAAAACCTGCTTTAACAACTTAAAACAACCAACAACAAACACAAGTTGTACATATATCTCACACGTTAGTCCACCACTAATCTTCTTTGACATACACAAAACTCCCATGGTCCACTACCACAACCCCAGCCGACTCTCGACACAGAGTCTAGAACGTACTAGGCTCTGATACCAAGCTGTCACGCCCCGCCCCGCAAACGGCACCCGTGGTGGGCCCGAAACGGTGCGGCCACGTGGCATTCCAACACAAGACTCAACATCAGCTTAATAAACTCTTATAATAACAACACAGCGGAAGACTTCTTCACATAAACAAAAGTGCCAACGTTAAATCACTAACTCAACACCCACAACTGTCTACTCAGAAACAACTTAAGCTTTACATAAACTCAAAATGCTTTATATTACAAACCATAAAAGCACTAGATGACAACATGTTCAAAAATCCACTCGACACCAACTTCATAACCCAACGCTGACCGGTAGTGGACCCCCTCTACAGCTCCTGCTATCTAGAAAACCATAAAGGAAATCCAGAGTGTGTGAGACATAGATATGCTCAATAAAATACAACCAAATCAACATGCCAAAACACAACAACGTTATACATCAACTAAACCATCATTCAAAACACAACATCATTATACAACAACTTTCAACATGTATAAAACCAATCACATGCAAGTGGCATGTCTGCCACATCCTATGTATCCTAGGTCACTGTGGGAGCACACCCCGCTCGTTGTCACCGGTAGCTAGCCGACACAACGTACTCGCGGTGCAGCCCAATCCACAGCCCCTTCGCAGATACCATCTTTCACACACAATATACAATGTATCCTAGGTCACTGTGTAACTCAATCCACAGCCCCTTCGCAGATACCATCTTTCACACACATCATACATGCATATCCACAGCTAAAACATCTATTAGCATGATATACATCCATCTTCACAACAACACATCATCATCACATGACATACATCCGTCTTCACAATAACACATCATCAGCAGCTAATACATCTATTAGCATAACAACATTCATCTTCACAACAACACGTCATCATCACATAATATACACCCGTCTTTACAACGATACATCATCAACTCAGTTATACGTTATTGAACATGAATATATCAAACACACTCACCTCGATCACCAGAGATAAAGGTAGATTTGATTATTGTATTCGGCATCCCGGATGTGCCCGTATCTGCCTCTGTACACGTATCCTCAATTAACTCAAAACCATACACAATCAATGGTAGACACTAATTAAGACCTTAGATAATCCCATGAATATACGCTCAAACACAAGAAAGGTGCTCAACACACTTAGGACAACTCGACCCCTTCGCGGTCTACGAATTTATAGAATTAATCCACCCGTCCAAACATCCCAACATTTTAACCTTAGACCATAGACACAAGCAGAAACAACATACTAAAAACTCAGAATTTTCTAAGCTCTGCAACTATTTTTAATCAACCGTCATACCAGCCCAGAACCTGCTAAAACCTTCCCAAAACAGATTTTCTTCCAATTTCAAATTAAAAACTGCTATTACTGGGAAATAATCAAGCTACAAGGCCTATCAATTCTGAAAGCCTTACAAGTCTAGTTTCATAATCAAAAGACGGTGTACCAATCGGATACCCGAGCTAAAAGTTATAACCGTTTTCCCAAAGAGTGTCAGTGCTGTCTGCACAGACGCGAACCCGACAGCAGCTCGGTAAAACATTTTTCATATTTTCTGTACTTCTCATAAAATCACTAAAATTTAAAACAAGGTCTAGAACTCATATGGGTACCTCCAGTTAAATTTCCAGAAAATTACGAACTCAGAAACCACATCTAAAAATTCGGCCAAAGCCATGGCAGATTTGATTTTCTCAAAATCAGACAATGAACACATCTACTCCCTACCACGAATTTTTGTAAAAGAACAACCCCAAATCACTCATATGAGATACAAAATACTCAATCAATTTATAAATAAACAACATAACCCAAGTATTTTGGAAATTAAACTCCAATCCGTACCTTAATTCGGGTTTTTCTTCAATTTTTCGGTCTCTCTCTGTCTCTTCTTCTTCTTCTTCTTCTTCTTCTTCTTCTTCTCTGGTATCCCTCTTCCTCTCCCTCTCTCTCTTATTCCATCAGACAAAAGGAAAAGAATAAAAAGAAAACAAAGGGAAAGGAAGAAAAGAGAGGAGAAAGGGGCGACTAATGGGGGTGGGGTGGGACCCACTCCCATATAAAGAAACTTTCCACTTCCAGCAGGCGGCTGGAACTCCCGCGACCGTGGAAACAAGCCCCGTTCCGACCACGCAGTCCAGATTTCATCTCCGAAAATTCTAAAATTTTAACCGTGGCTCAAATAAATTATTTTGAGACTAACCCCGGTCCCGGTTTATCCAATACCATTCTCGAAAAGTAAAATTAATTATGCACCCACTCACGGAAAATTATTGGGTGTAGTCACACCACCACTCTAAATTGCGAATTAAATCCTAAATACCGGGAACGGGTATTACATGTTTTTTCAAATGGGTCTACTAAAAACATATTTTAAAGTAATGAACGGCTTAGATTGTTCATGTGGGACCCCAAAATAGGCCCCATAGAGTGATCTGTGCACACAAATATACACACATCCATAAGGTTTCTAACAAAAGTTAGAAATTGGATTTAATAGATTGTGTCATAGTTGGAGGACAAAATAAATGATTTTGATAGTTTGAAGACGAAGCGGGAAAATAGGTGTATGATTCGAGAGATATAAAAGTTATGAGAGATTAAATTATTTCCACCGCTGGTGAAAACAAAAGTATTCTCCAAATCGATTACATTTAGGGCTGTCCAACGGATCATCCGATCCGCCAATCCGACCAATCCGAACCGATCCGAACCATCCGTGAATGTTCGGTTCGGTTCCGGATCGAGAATTTCCTATCTGACGGTTCCGGATCGGATCGGATCAGATCCGCTCGATCCACTCAATAATCCTTCTTTAATCTGTCAAATCCGCTTGATCCGATCCGATCCGTGAATGTTCGGTTCGGTTCCGGATCTTAAAAACCATAATCCGCTCTGAGCGGATCGGATCGGATCCGTATCCGATCCGTCTGAATCCGATCCGTGGACACCCCTAATTACATTGCACCATGTGCACAAATAGTGGTCCCAAATAGTAGAACATGGACATTTTTGGGTTTTGGTGCTGAGAGGGCCGAAAGGTCTCTCTCTCTCTAGGAATTTTATTTCCTTTCTTTTCTTCTTTCTTCTTCTCTTTCTCTCCATTAGGATTTTCCTTTGGAGAGGTGGGGCTGCCGCCTCCCCGCCCCATCTCCCCCCTCCCCCCCCCCCCCCCCCTGTTAAATTTCTTAGAGGGTTCCAACCTAAAACCAATTGGCAATAGGAGGAGTAACCTCAAGAATTTATTAACCAGGCTTGGGTGGCTTAGATGAGCAATGTGGGATAATTTAACACTCCCCTCACGTGCAGCCCGGATACACGTGGAGGTACGAATTGAGAAGAATAGGAGGTTTTTTTACTCAGGCAAAGGAGAATAATTTAACACTCCCCCTCACATGCAGCCCAGATGCACGTGGAGGTACGAATTAAGGCCACCCAAGACCTAGCTCTGATACCATGTTCAATTTCTTGGAGGGTTCCAACCTAAAACCAATTGACTATGAGTGGAGAGGCCGCCCAGGCTCATATACTAACTTTGGAGGTTATAATTAACCAATGTGGGACAAGCTCTAACACTCCCCCACACGTGCGACCCCTGACCCGCACGTGGAGAGTTAAACAATGAATCCACAACATTGGGATCACAACGAAACAAGGTGCACTTAAGGCACAAATAACGGGGCAACCAATTAACAAAGTCTTGTCCAAAAGCCTAGCTCTGATACCATGTTAAATTTCTTAGAGGGTTCCAACCTAAAACCAATTGGCAATAGGAGGAGTAACCTCAAGAATTTATTAACCAGACTTGGGTGGCTTAGATGAGCAATGTGGGATAATTTAACACTCCCCCCTCGTTCTCCCTCCTCCTCGCCGGACACCAATTTTCATCTCCTCGCCAATTACAAAACCCAACCCTTCAATCAGATTTTCTTTCCAGCCACCACCACTCCGATCCTCTTTATCTTCGTCACCACTCGCCACCACCTATTCGCCTACCACATCCCTCTCCGCCTCTACCTTTCCAGCCCCCTCTTTCTTCTTCCCCTTTCGTCTCCCCTCTGATTTTCCTGGGTTTTGGGGGCCAGATCTGACGGCGAGATGAACTTTGGGTGCCTTAGGCCCCCTCTGGCGAATAAAGTCGCCTGATTCCATTGGCAGCGGCTATGGAGTACTATGGTTTCCTTCCGAAGAAGCGACTTGTCCTAACTCAGTGCGACTCAGGGGCGACTCGGGTTACTCGGTGTTGTTAAGCAGGCTTGTTGTTTTTTATGTACAGTTTGTTTTTTATTTGTGTTGTTTTTTGTTGTTTGTGGTCCGGATTGCTCCCTGCTTGTAGTGTTCTAATCTGATTATACTCTTCACGATCCGTATGGAGTTTAGTTTCTTTCATCTCTGGTTCACCCCCAAACCCGACTTGGCTCTGTTTGCCCACTCAAGTTAAGCTTGCGATGCGCAGTATGGGTTAGAGAGCCTTGGGCTCATACTGTGATGCCTGAGATGGCATCCTTACATTTTGGGCTTAGTTTTTTATCGTCTGACTTTTGGGTTGTTCTCTAGAGTATTCTCAGTGTATGTTGGATGCAATCCTTGTAAGTACCGTTTGGCTTTTCATGATGCAATTGGCTTCTGTTCAAAAAAAAAAAATAGTAGAACATGAACATATGATGCAATGCAATCGATTTGAAAGAAACTTTTGTTTTCACCAACCGAGTGGAAATAATTTAAACATTTATTACTCCTGCTTTCAATTCAACTGCCGCGGACCGGCCTGGTTGGGCAGTGGGGGAGTCGTTTTCTTCCATCCACCGACGATCTTCTCACTTATGCTTACTTCCTTCCTCCTCAAGCTCAGCTTAACCCACCAACCACCTCCACCAGACCTTCCTTCCTAGTACATCTTGGTATTTTTATTATCCCACCAGGCCCAGATCTGAATGCTACTGACACCTCTCTCCAATATCATCACTCATCACTGCTACATTGTGCCTCTGTTGAACGAGAGAGAGAGAGAGGGAGCTCAGAGATAAATTTGCAAATTTTGTTGTCTCTTCTCTACTGGTTCTGTCAATGGACAGGGAATCATCTTCTTCAGACGAAGAAGAAGATCGCCGTAAACTAATCGACCAGAATGAAAGGCCACCCAATTCCACTTCTCCCATTCTCTCCACCTTCCATCTCGATCAGTTCAAGGACAGGATTCCCAAGCTCAATTTCACTTTCAAGAAGTGGTTCCTTTTCGCCATCTTCCTCCCACTCCTCATCCTCGTCCTCTATTTCACTACCGACTTCAAATACCTATTCCGAAAAAGTGATCTTTCCGACGTCAGATTTGATTCTTTCCTCAATCGTATGGGCGAATCTGAATTGCGAGCCTTGAATTTGTTGAGACAGCAGCAACTAGGGCTTTTCAAGTTATGGAACCATACTTCTTTTGCCAATGCATCAAATGCCGATCCCAATTCCACCGTAGTAAATTCTGTGGACTCGAATTTAGATTTCAAATCTACAGTGGTAAGTCAGATGTCATTGAATAAACAAATCCAACAAGTGCTTTTGTCGTCTCATCAATTGGACAATTCACTGGAGTTGGCTGATAATGTAACGGATCCGATTCTCAGTGGTTATGCCAGTCTTGATACGTGCCGAAAGGTTGATCAAAAGTTGTCTGAGAGGAAAACAATTGAGTGGAATCCAAGACCGGACAAGTACTTGTTTGCTATCTGTTTGTCGGGGCAAATGTCGAATCATTTGATTTGTTTAGAGAAGCACATGTTCTTTGCGGCTCTACTTAATCGAATTTTAGTTATTCCAAGTCCCAAAGTCGATTATCAGTTTGATCGCGTGCTGGATATTGATCGTATAAATAAATGCGTTGGAAGAAAAGTAGTTGTCACGTTTGATGAGTTTGCAGAAGCTATGAAGAATCATTTCCACATTGACAAATTCATGTGTTATTTCTCATTGCCACAGCCTTGTTTTATGGACGATGACCATGTTAAGAAATTGAAGTCGTTGGGGATTTCAATGGATAAGCTTGAGGCTGCTTGGGTTGAGGACGTTAAGAAGCCATCGAAAAGAACAATGCAAGATGTAGTGGCAAAGTTTTCTTCCAATGACAACGTTATTGCTATTGGAGATGTCTTTTTTGCTGATGTGGAGCGAGATTTGGTGATGCAGCCTGGTGGTCCTCTTGCTCACAAATGTAAGACTCTGATTGAGCCGAGCCGGCTTATCTTGCTTACAGCTCAGCGTTTTATTCAAACTTTTCTGGGGGAGAAATTTGTTGCTCTTCACTTCCGGCGTCATGGCTTCTTGAAGTTTTGGTATACCTATCCTTTCCTTTCCTTTCCTTTCCTTTCCTTTTCAATGTTGATAATTGAAAGGACATTTGTCTAGCATCGTAGGTTTGATGGTTTAGAAGCACAGAAAGTTGTGCTATGCATCACAAGACACGACTAGTAACACCATAACCGCTTCTTTGTTTTTTTTTTTTTCCCCCCAGTAATACTCTGTAAAGCTTGTATTGTTGGATTTTTGGTAATCTAAAGTTTAAATTTGTCGTTCAAATGTGATATATTGGTTTGAGATGATTGTACAGAATCAGCATGGCTTGTTTTATGCCACCCCTGGAAAACAGGAAACTATTTACTGAAAAGACCCACGAGCTGTTCTACGTATCCATCTTGAGTGGCTGCGTATCACTCATTCTCTCTTTTCTTGCCTCTATGGAATGTAACTCTCTTGCTAGAATTGCTTTAAAATGCTTCACTTGAAATAAAAGCGGCATTTTCTTCATTGACTGATGGATCTCAATAAAAACATCTTCGTTATCCTTTAATGAAGGCATGTTTAATGTATTGGTTGCCAGCTTACATCGGTCATGGTTTGTGTTTGTGCATTCATGTTTAGCCTCACCAATAGAACTATTTTTCTGTCTTCATGCAGGTAATGCTTTGCCTTTAAAGTAAACCCTAACAGTCATTTTTCTTATGTTGCCAGCAACGCTAAAAAGCCTAGTTGCTTTTTTCCGGTACCTCAAGCTGCGGACTGCATTGGTAGAGTGGTTGAGAGGGCCAATACACCTGTTATATATCTCTCCACGGATGCTGCAGAAAGTGAGACTAGTTTATTGCAATCACTAGTTGTGGCAAACGAGAAACCTGTGCCACTTGTTAAGCGGCCAGCTCGTAATTCTGCTGAAAAGTGGGATGCTTTGTTGTACAGACATGACCTTGACGAACACCCACAGGTTGATTTATGATGTCTTACTTCTCGGATAACTGATTATTGTTAATATTGGTTTCTTTCAACTTACATATTAGATCTATTTGTGCGGAGTCTGCGGACATATTCCATATCTTTGTCTCCAGGACCTAAATCTTCCCAGTTGTTTTTTTTTGGGGGGATGAATTAGAGATTCACTAAGGAGAATATTCTTGCTAGAAACAAGAAGGCATACCCTTCAAACAAGCAAAAACTCAGCAAAGCTGAGGCCAAAAAATCTAGAGGGGATTTGTACATTGGGAGCTCCTAATAACAAAATCAAAAGAAATATTATCCGAAACAGTGGGAAAAGTTCGTTGAATGACTTAAAAACTCTACGATTTCTTTTTTGCATTATGCAGTATTCCATGGCAGCCAAATCAAGTCTTGTAATTGTTTTGCAAAATAAATGACCACTGAATTTTCCAATGGGCCATGATATTTCAGCATCCCAACTTTTTTGTGGTTTTACACAAACAGCTATAGTCCTCAGTTTCTTTTGTATTGTGTGGAATAAAGTTGTGTCTTGGTATGCATTTTGAGAACCAAACCAGTTTATTCCAATGGACAGTAGGTTCATGGAATTTGATAGCGCCCGTAGAATAGGAAGAGAAGGGCAAAGCTGCCCATATAACTGTATCCTAGAGGCTGAAATTATAGATAATGTTGGAATTGAAGTAATCAGAATAAGCAGTTATATGTTGGAATTGAAGTAATCAGAGTAAGCAGTTATAAAACTGCGTAAAAGTGGCTTCCCCATTACCAATGGAGTGTTTAAAGGGTCTAGCGAATTTCCTGAGCTTGCGCATTTCCTCCATGTGCGAGACCAATCTGTTGGAATATGAATGACCCAGAAGGCCAGGAACATTTGTGTTTAATAAGATCCTCATGACAATACTCCACTCATGGGGAATTGTGGTTTGTACTTTGAACAGATAGCCCAGCTGTGCCTTAAGAAAGAGGCATTATTCGTGTCTTTAATTTGCCGTACCAAGACCCCTTCTTTCAGGAAGGCAAATGGCTGCCCAAGCAACTTTGTTTGAGTGGTGATAGGATTCAAACCTGACCAGAGGAAGTTACTAAAGAGCTGCTCAATGTGCTTGCATAGAGAAGCTGGAAGGAAAAATGTATTTTCCAGTAAACACTGAATAGAACAGACTAGATAAGTTGCAATCTACCAGCCTTGGATTTTAGCCACAGCCTTAGTTGCCCGAACATGAAGCCAGCCTCAGTGATAAGTTGGCACATCGTAGGAATGAGTCCATTGCAATCCCTCAAAGACAGATTATTAAAGATTAAAGACACTCCCAAGTGTTTCACAGGGAGGCTACATAACTCAAACCCCATTAAGCTGCGTAAGAGTCCTTTTGTTTGATCATCTGATCCAGCTATAGATTCCCAGTTGGTGTTGTTATGCTATCATCGCAAGTGTAATACTCTCCACGTCCTTTTTTTAGAGTCAACTATTCCATTTTGGGTTGTCCCTTAATAAGTGTGTGTTTTGAAAAGTTAATGGGTAAAAATTTGTACAATTATTATTTTTCTCTTTTTAAAAAGGTAATGGGTAAAGAGTTAATCGGTAAAAGTGGAGGATAATTTTGGAAAGTGGAGGTAAAAGTCCATGTGAAATGTGTAAAGTGGAGGTAAAAATTGATGTGAAAGGTATAATGATTATGTCTCTTTAATAAGTTGGATTTACGAAGCAACACACTTAAAAAGGGATGGAGGGAGTACTTGCCATTGAGGAAACTGGGGAGTGGGGACAGTACCATTATTGTTTGCGATCTATTTCAAAAGTGTGGGCTACGCACATGAAGAAAATTTGAGGTGCAAAAACTGGATGATTGGTGGAAAACTAGAATAACTGTGGTACTGATGCAAGGACCCCAAGCAGTCCACAGTGTGCGGCAGTTGTTGCACTGGTCTTTTCAGTTTGCATTTACCTGATGTCCTTGGTCTGTTCATGGTGTATGTTCAGAACTGCTAGGTTTCTTTTATTCAGTAGTGGTTGTGGTTGTTTAGTGGCTTCAGCCACGGGGTAAATTATCTTATTCATAACAAATATGAAAAGTCCAATGGCTTATCTCTAAATTTAACGTGGTTGGTTTGTATTATGTGGACTGTAAATGTCCTTATCCTTGCAAATGGTGATCATATACAATGAATTAGTGCTTGTATGGACACTGTTCTCACTTTGTCTATGTTTACTCAGATTGACGTTTATTTGAGCTTCCCATGATACAACTATGGTAAAAAAAGGTATGAACTGCTCAATGATAAACCCATAATATGTGCACAGGGAGAGGTGACAACTAGAATTCTGGTCTGATGCCAAGGTAATATTCATGAGGAAAATGGGGAAACTGAGGTTTTTAACCTGACGTTGAATGGATGTACATGAATTTATCAAAGTTTTACTTCTTCTTGTGTTTTCATACAAGAGAGGAGGGAGTGCAGATGGGAAGTCCTTCTCCCTGCCCCCAATCTCCCCATTTGGAGAAATGAAAACGCTATCATTTGCCTGCTAAGCCCTCGGACAGTCGTAGAGGTCAAACAGTACTGTTCCAAAGTGGATTCACGAATTGAATTTAGTTCTAAACTACTCCATATTTTTTGGTCATATAAAACATTTTTTCTCTTCAATAAGGCGCCTCTGGTATTTATTCTCCAATGATATGTTTTGAGCGCATTATAGTTAGCTATATACCTCCAGCTGCACAAGGATGATCTGCTCCTCCCTGTTATGTAGCATACATTCTCTTTATTTGCTTCTCATTTAAACCTTTTGGGGAAACTTCATATACTCATGTGGAAATCAATTTTATTGTTGAAGGTGGAAGCTATGCTGGATAAAACAATTTGTGCTATGTCGAAGGTGTTTATTGGATCATCTGGATCCACTTTCACAGAAGACATCCTTCGCCTCCGGAAGGACTGGGGATCTGCTTCACTTTGTGATGAATACCTCTGCCAGGGTGAACTGCCAAATTTTATTGCAGATGATGAATAAAGAGATGCGGTCCTGCAGAGTCCCGTACTAGTGATATTGCCTTGTCTTCACTCAATTTCATACACGGTTGATCATGGTTTGTTCAGCCTGATTTTTGTCAACTTGTATACTAGTTCATCAGAGCATCTACATATGTGTTTTGTTTTACATTCATTTTTTAACCCATGGTCGAGTGTTATGTGTGAGTTCAGCCTCAAATATAGCTCAACGCACGTAAGACTTGTATATTTTGGGTTCCACAGAGGAAGAGCTGACTATTTGTGACAGTAATGCTATTGATCCAGTGCCAACCATCATAAGGCCTTTTCTTGCTAACTGACTTGTCAATTCGTTCATTTACTCATCAATTTGATTAATTTTTGTAACAAGAATGGCTGATTGTATTTGTGCTTCGTTTTTTAAGTGCCACATGCCCCAAAGTAGGAGGCAGGCCTGTGCAGTTGATGTTGCTACAGGAACAGTTTCAAAAACAGCTAGAAATAAAAACCATCGTGGAGTTCCCAATCGCCTAATACCGGATTCTTTGCCATTCTAACTTTTGACATATATTGAGCTTCATGTGGGATCAAGTTTAATTTTAAAACTATAATCTGGTAATCAAACGGCGAACTAGAAAACATGCCGCTCCTATGTTTCTCTACTTTGAATGTATCCTCACATCTTGCAATTTTTTTATTTTTTTTGGTATATCAGCTTGAAATACAAAAAAGACTAACCAAATATATAGCCTACAAAGGGCATGCCACAGAGAGGGAAAAAAAAATATAAACGAAAGGAAAGGGATGGCCAAATTGGCAACATTGGGGATGGATACTACCATAGGATAATCTGCCTATTAAAGGCATAAAATTAAAAATGAGACAAAAGGCTAAACTAAGTGTTTCTAGACCATCTAGATAGAGGGAAGGGAAAAACACAAAACACATCAAAGAAGATCCTGCTTCAATTGGACCCGAAATGTAACTTGGGCAGATTGAGCCTCCTCAAAATGGAACGGTATGATTTGAGTCTCCTCGTGGGGCTTCACTGAAATGAGCCTAAGTGGGCTCTCCTTCAAAATGACTTACGAAACGAGCTTGACATAGTAACACACGTATACAAAAGTGTGGCCAACTTCTAGTTGGTAGGACATAACACCCCAAGTTGAAGAGTCCATCCAACATCTTCCAAACAAACGAAAGGTTCCATCATTGTTGCTGATTTCTTCTAATTTTTCCACTAAATAAAATTTCTGGCTAAGCCATTGGGCAGTGACATCACGTATTGGACTAGTAATTCTCTGTCACATAGAGCATGCATGCATGCATGTAAGCGTGAACAACAACATAAAATACTTTTTGAAAAAGAATTTAAATTACTAAAATTCGCAAGGGAGAGGGTTGCCAACGGGAAAAAGAAAAAAATAAAATCACTCCATGTATGTCACCTAACTGTTTATTCATCATCTAGCAGAACCTAGATGGCTAGAACTTTTTGTAATGTTGTGTTATGGTGGCCTATCTATGCTTTTCAGTTACTTTTGGTTTCAAAGAATGCGAAAACTGTAGTTTATACAAGAAGTGACTGCAGAGTGGAGGATATTTTAATGATTCTGTTCTGTTTTGTGATTCAATAGGAATTAAATCCGTTGTTGGTTTCTTCTTCGAATGTTTTTGGTGTGGATCTTTGTCCGAATAGAAATTAAATCTAGGAGCATCTCTAGCCAATTTGAGTAAAAGCCCTCTTTGATGTTTTTGTTGGCAAACTCATTTTTTTCCTCAAACTTTGCTTCATAAAATTCGAAAACCTTCCTCAACACTGGAGAAATTTCACTCACCACGGCCTTACTCCACTACAGTTGCCACCGCCGGAGCTTCAAATTTGTTCAACCGATGCATATCTTTGGCTTACTACTACAACCAACTCCGCTACAGTTGCCGCCACCGGAGCATCAAATTTGTTCAACCAATGCATATCTATCTCTCAGTCTTGGGTCTCCCTTGCTGTGGTAAAAAAAATAGTCTCCCTTGATTTGGTATGAAAAAGGGTAAAGGACTGGATCTGATTTTTTAGGGGGTTTCACTCAGATTTTGAATCTAAGTATGGATTTGGCGAAAGGGCTGGAGATGTTCTAAGTGCTCTTTTTTTTGCTTGGAGATAAATGGAGGATGTAAAAGTCATGGAATATGTACATATATAGCATCTCTTGAGATATAGCTTAGAGTACTGGTGAAGGGAAAAAAAATCGGTTTTTGTTATGGTTGGGATTATGGCACACATTTTCAATTTTCTTCTCGTGTACGGAAATCTCATACAGCAGCGGGACGAGGATATAGATTTCCTCCCATCTCAACTATTAATACTGGATTTCCAGGAGTCAGGTAATTACATCTCCAATCCCAATTTCAAAAATTCAGTCCAAATTCTCCAACCAAACGAGCCAGGAGATCCTTGCCTGAAGAACTGGTTTTAACCAGGGAGGGAATTGGTGATGCCACAAAATATAGGTGGCTCTAGAAAAAGTATTCCATCTTGTAAGTTAGATTTTAGTACTTTCAGAATCTAGAAAACGAATTCCATCTTGTAAGTTTTATTTGCATTGGGAACTAGATTTCTGAAAAAATTAAAAAAATCACAAAATTGGAAGAAACAAGTATTAATACATACTTAGAAAATGCATGATTTATTCGCAGAAAGCTCATTCCAGATGCACACAAAAGCTCTGGAATTGGAAAATAAATTGAAGAATGGAACTTAAAAGATCCTCTACACATTTCCAACAACTCCTAGGCATGTTTCTCCCAAAATTGTTCCCAATTGCATTGCTCTGCCAACCGTTTGGCTTCACTGGAAAATAGTACTAGCCGAACTTCTCAGGTCATGTCTTTAGACTGTATGAGCCGACTGAATCATATTTAAGTCGAGATTCTTAAGCCTCACCACAGACTCTACGTGTCCTCTCAAAGTGTGTAATTCTCCTAACCTGCAAAGTAGAAGGGTCAATTACCAAGTTTCAGCACTCCAATATGGGTATGACTGAATTGAGTATTGTTTGGGTAGAGGATATCTAACTTCAAAATAAACATGTTGAAAATGCCATATGAAGAAAATTCTACGAATGAAAGTCTAACACACCTAGCTATTTCAGCACGACGCCTGGCCTGTTCAGCAATCATAGAAGACCCCCTACTGTCCCTGATCTCCAACTCTCCAGACATCAATCCTTGTAGAGTTCTCTGAGAAAGTACCCATTTAGCCTCCCTATCTTCCTTCCCATAGTCTTTTCTAGATGTGAAAGCCGTCTGATGAACAAAGCATGAAAAAGTTTCTTAGCTGTAGAATGTAGATTACTCCACAAGAGAACAAAAATAAGGGAAGGGAAAACTTTGTGGATACCTTCCTATCAAATACCAGATTCCAGGCTTGTCCGCTCAAAGCATAGCGCACTGTGAACTTGATAATATCAAGGGGAATATAGAAGATTAAACTATATAACCATATAACCCCTGCCCAGCCCCACCCAATGCCGCTAATTGAAGCAAAGCTAATTTCTGCGTAGACTGCAATCAGGGTAGCAACCTACAAAGCAAAACAAGGAAATAAGTACATGGAGGAAAGAAATCAATCAATTATCTGATCTCTGCTTGCTTGGTTTGTTAGTTTACATCTAATTTTCTTTCTTTTTTATGTAAGTTTTCACTCTCAGCTTTTGTCTTTGAGCATTTAAGAGTAGGTCCTACGACATGCTACGCCCCACCTCAAGTCGAAACTTTTAGCCAAAGTGGTGGAACTTGAGCAATATGCAGTAGATTGCCGGTATTTAATTATTATATTTTTTATCAGAAAAAGAAAATATATTAAAGAAACTCGATGAGGGTGCATAAAGAAAAGGGGGAGGAGATATCCAGCCAAGGTTGAATGAAAGAAAAAAGAAGGGGAAAGAAGAAAACACTAAAAGCACCAAAAGGTGCCAAACTCAAAACCTGCCGGTATTTAATTTTGTGATGAGTTGATCTCAATTTAATTCACTTCAGATAAGTTGATGGGGATGAGCACCAGTGAAGCCGGCCAGCAAGGATCGGAGGGCGCAACAAACTAAGATAAATAAATTTTCAATCAACATTGTCTTCTCTTTTTTCCTTTTCTTTTTTGGCTTTTCTGTATAGTATATAGGCATTGTATAAGAGTGGAATCTGTTTGCTTTTATGATAACCTAGACACCCGTCTACGCATAAATGTTTGTGTTAATCAATCATTTGGGAAAGTTATAAGCATAAGGTAAAATTACTTGAATTTTTGGAAGCCAAACTAAATTAATTCAAGTTTTTAGAGACTTACTAACTATATACATATACCGTATACTACTAATATACATATACCGTATACTACTATAAATCATCCACCAATGGGGATGAGGACCATAAGGGAGAGGGAACAAGGGAAGAGAAACAAGCTTAGAGTCAAGAACCAGGATATATAGACACGTGTGAAGATCAAACACGTGGCAAGAACAATGATAGTTTGATGACTACCATTGTATATTGGGAGCTTCTTTTTCAGTTAAAATAACCCTTACCAATTGAGCCACCACAAATGCAACCATCAACAGAGTCCCGGGCCTCTCCACAAATGACCAACTTTGACTGCGGGTAACAAATATAAGAGCTTGGCTGATAATGCTGACTTGCAGATATACAGCAGATGAAACTTCTTCACTATTTCCAGATAGGGAACTGACACCAAAAGTGGTCTGCAGCCAAATTAGTAATTTGATGAGCTCAGTACCAGAGCTAGAGAATCTGAATTTTTTGTGTTATGTTTTATGCAGATTCTTCAGAACTTGTTAACAAACACAATAAAGAAAACAGCTTTGTTTTTATGGTACCTGAAAGAAAGTTGTTTCTTCTGCAACCCAATAAAACAAGACAGTAACTAACGCAAGATATGAGCCAATGACTACACCCGTGGCAAATATCTCATTAAGCTTCCAACTGTCGGGTCTTGGAGATGGCTTCACCCGGTCTTGGGCAATAGTCATGATAGTCCCTGTTTACAAAGACAACAAAAAAAAGGACATTTAAGCATGTATTCTAAGCCAAGTTACATTGTCCTAGTTTGCATACTGAAAAGCAAAATTACGACTTATAAACAGCCATCTCGCAAATTGTGCACTTTCGTATGTATTAAAATTCCAGCACAGATTAAGTTCCTGCATGAAGTGAGTTCTTAACTAAAGTAAGAACTATATGTTTTATTTTTGGCTGACAAGGGGGTGTATTGCCTTTTTTCCCGCACAAGAAATTGAATAGGAGCTAAGGTAGATAAACAAAAAAAAATATGTTAAGGAATATGCATAAAACAGATGGGAACAAATTTGCATATGGTCATATACAAGCCTAATACTGAACCAGAAGAAACTTAAGCAGCACGAGAGCCGTCAAAGGTAAAGGTGAAGCCAAACCAAGAGTACACGTTTTTGCTTTCTTGCTAGGTTGCTTTCTTTTATTTTTTTAAACAGATACCATTCAGTCCATTCCTATATGAGCACAGGCTTACATTCAGATGTTAATGTCAAGCTACAGTACTTAAATTTGAGCTTCATCTGTTATTTTCTTGTTATTTTCCTATCCTCAAATAAAAAGGATCATCACATCTTGAAACATTACCATCATTCAGTATGGCTATAATAAGGACCATGAAAGGCGGAAAGTCAAATTCCCATATCAATGCCAGAAGCATAAAACCAAGCTGCAAAAGAAATAGAAATCATAAATTCTTCAATATGTAAGACCCAAAACAAAACTTCAATTAGTTGCACAGTTTGAAATAAAGGTATCGGGTTACGTAACTGTAACGGTCAAGGTGTAACGGTATCGGTAGTATTGAATTATACGTAATAGGAATCAGTTGTTGCAGTCATGAATTTATAATAAAAAAAAAATTCAAGAAACAAACATTTTAAGCGGCGAAATCACCCTTAACAGTTGAGTATCGGCCAAAGTGGCCATGAATCAGTCTAAGAATTGGAAATGGACTGATGTGGAATAGGAACCAGCCTATACGCATGCAAGTTTCCCTCTCGCCAATATATGGCGGTGTAACAAAATCGGAAGGCCGAAAAAACGTTACTTAAATTTTTAAAACCATGATTAGTTGGGTTCTGTCAGACTGAATCAAGCTTAGAGTGTGCATAGGATACTCCCAACTTACCACGATACGAATTGTTATGGAGACAGCATATATCTGCATATTCAAAAGGAACCACATTAAGTAACCAAACAAGGGGGAAAAAATAAAACCTTAGGTATCTCAGGTCATACATGCTTATTGGTCCATGAAACATCTACTTTCCCAACAGTTATAACCGTATCTAGCTCCTCGTGCACATAAATTTAGGACTTCTAAGTTATGCAGAATTAGTTTATTTGAAGCTACATAGGGAAGTGAGGAAACTAGTTTCATGGAAAAATGTCACTATTAGTTTAAGATGTACTTCTGGAGAATGTAACTTGTTAGCTATCTAATGTGCATACAAGGACCTTATTAGGAAAACTTTGGGTATCATTTGAAGAAGAAGAAGAAAAAAGTAGTACTGAACTGTATAGTTCTTCATTCTTTGGAATATAGCTCGGCTAGTTAAAACAGCGCTGATAATCACACTCAGGCCTGGCTCTGTCAAAACAATGTCAGAAGCACTCCTTGCTGCATCTGTAGCATCCGCCACTGCTATTCCGATATCTGCTTTCTTTAAAGCAGGTGCATCATTCACACCATCTCCAGTCATTCCGACAACATGCTTCTTTTCTTGCAGAATCCTCACAATATCGTATTTGTGTTCTGAAAATTGCAAGGATTTCATAATTTGAAATCAGGAAATCACAAAAGCCTTAAAAGCACACTGTACACTAAGCATTGAATAATAGACTGTAAAGAATTGGATCCACAAAACTAAAGATGATTTCTGACATTGAAGAAGCTTTAGACAGATAATATAACATAGTAGTAGGATCAAGTCTTGAAGGTCCAATTTAGCCAAAAAAAAGTCTTGAAGGTCCACAATTCAGGTTTACTAACACGGATGATGTTTAGATCCATCAAAAGCCAAAGGATACTCAGATAGAGATATACTCACCAAATTCAAGTATGTTTTTCTTTTTCTTTACTGAAAGATGCTCTTTACCTCTCCCAAAAGATCTCTTTCTTCTTTCATTCATTTATAAAAAAGCAAGTGAATATTCTCGGGAAAAAAAGGAAGTCTAAACTAGTTTATTCATGTGCCTTCAAGAATTCATTTTCATCAACTGGAAATACATGTGAAATTATAGAAGACTATATTCATGTGCCTTCAAGACTTTATTCATGTGCCTTCAAGTCTAAACTAGTTTACCAGGAAATACACCAGCAAAGCCATCTGCCTTCTCGATGAGCTCATCAACTGGAAGAACTTCATTTTCATCCCTTTGACGCCCCAACAATGATGAAGAGGGGTACATATTAGTTCCCATGCCAAGTCGTCGCCCTGTCTCCTTCGCAATTGCCAACTGATCACCTATTAATGCAAGTCAAAACAAAGAAATAAAATTAGTTTGTTATTTTTTCTCCCTAGGCTTCTTGATAAGCAAAAGATATTATTATTAATAAAATTATTGCTTGAAATAAATTGAAATTATAGAAGAAATAGAAAAGTCCACCTGCAGAAAGGATTACAGGGAGATGTATTTCTTCCCGGTGATTTTTAGGTACTTGTGTTTTCTTCAGAAATAAACTTAAAAGTATAGTTTTTCCTGTATATTACTGTGAAGGGCTTGTCAGTCATCTCCCATTCATTATGTTACTAATGGCTCTTCATAGTTATACCTTTTTCCTTCCACCTTTCAATGTGTTTCACAATATTTTCGAGGAGCCCATATATTGGCTTCCAGTTTATAGTCTTTCCTTGTGTTACTCCCATTTCTAAATCTTCTTCAGACAGTTAAACCCAGCGTCATTGATCAAGAGAAATTCAATCCTGTGATTGTTATCTAATGACCAATACTTACTTCCAAGAGATTCCAGTTCGACCTTAATATAAGCACATGAGTAATTTAAACTGGATATAGTAACATTTGAGGAATCAGTCTCTTTCTCTTTCATTTCTCAATCTTCCGATTTTTCAATCCCATGCAGACAATAAGTGGGGTATATTTTCTGCCATTGGATGGTGAGATATCTGTCACCCTTTTTCAGCAACATGATATCACAACTTTTTCACTCATGTGAAGTACACAAGGCATCTGATTAACTCTAGCAATTGAATTACAGCATGCCTGCAGAGTCCAAAACATGTCTACTGGACATTGAATGGGGACTATTCCACAATTTAGGTACTGGCTCAAGTGATCACTAGTGCAAGTGGAAGATAATTCATTACATATGCTCTGTACTGACCAATAATCATTAGATTGCAACTGGAGATTAACTGCAAGTTCTAAGAGGGGACCAGATATGAATAATTTTACTTACCTGTAATCATCTTAACACAAACCCCAAGGTTCAGTGCTCTACGAATGGTCTCAGCACTATCATGTCTTGGAGGATCAAACAAGGGCAACAACCCACAAAACTTCCAAGGACCCCCAGGACTGTCCTTCGATTTTTCTGGAACTTCCTGAAAGGGTAATTGTAAAAAATCATTAACTTCAGGATTCTTATCCAATTTACATTGTTTAAAAAATTGGCATGTTTTATTTTCAGACTGACTGGTTAAATTCTTTCCTTGGCTTAAATCTCCTACAATCTTCGGCACAAAAAAAGTGTAGAACTCTGTCTAGCAGATCACCAGCATCATAGAATGCCTGTACTGTTCTCTTACCAAAACATAGTCACGTGTTGCATTTGACCTCCTTTTTCAATCAGGAACTTTATCAAACCATGGTTGTGTTAGGGACATGCAACAAAGACTCAATGAATATGTTCCTATCCTTGCCACCACTTCCACCTTTAACCCAAGAGAAACAGGATGGAAGAAAGACAGTGAAGGCTTCATACCTGAATAGCAACCCCAAGAGACCGCAAGCCACGTTCAGCAAACTTGTCAATAATGGCATGCACTTTTCCAGCAATCTCTTCTTTCTCTTCGGAGAGATTCAGAATCTGAAATTAAGGGCGGGAAAGAAAATATAGCAGGAAACGATCGTTACTGAAGAGATGAACTTTTGTGGACTGTTTTCCAGTTTTACTTTCCTTAAGAAGTCAAGATAGGATCTTCACGACAAATATTATCATTTGAACTTGCACTATGACTTGAATAAGTAAATATTCTCATTTGGACATAAGATTCGCTTACAAACAAAGAAAATAGATCCTAGTAAATATACTAGCTTAAATGCAATGCAAGTGGCAGTTAGGATCATCATACCAATGGATGTACAGAAACGCAACAATATTTCATGGAAAGGCAATGTCAACTCGTGAAATGTAACTTCCAAAATTTTTGGTTCCATTAAAGTAACCAAAATGATGTATTCATATGTTAGGTTGGACTATTCCATTCTTTCTTGTAGTCCTTAAAGGCTTAGGTTGTCTTTTATTACTTGAAATTATTCATGTCCTCCACATTTGGAAACAAAATAGTATACAATTCTCCCCAGAAGGTCCTATCATAGGTGCCAGCTTCCATGTGGTTAAACAATCACAATGATAGTTTCTATAAAATGCTTGATACCTGTTCTGGAGCTCCTTTGGTGGCCCGATACCAGTTGCCATATGAATCAATGTAGGTAATGGCAGTGCGTTTGTCCACTGGATTGAAAGGTAGGAAATGCACTTCTTTTATGTTCGCACGTGCCTATCAACAAAATTTTTCCATCCTTGAATTTCAGATTAACATAAAAGAAAAAGAAAAGGAAACTTCAGACACCCAAAAAAAAATAAAAATTATATCAATAAATCTACCTCCTTTGGATCAGCAAGCATGTTAACAATGGCTGTGTCAATGGCATCTTGGTTTTCAATTCTTGAAGCTCTGGCAGCAAGCAGGACAACCATATCTTTGTCCATATCTTTGTGAAAAACCTACAGAGGAACTTGTTATCTAAGGAATCTATGAACAATAGATGCGACATTTATATGACATCAGAACTGGATTGTGCACAAGATCAAAATGGTCAAGTCTGTGCTATATACTCATATGAGCGGCAAGTATTTTATCTCCGAAAGGGGGGGAAAACTGCAGCATAAAGGTGAATAGAAGCCCATCTGAAGTCAGCTTTCATACCTCAACAAGGTTCCGATCAACAGTAAGACGATTCAGGGTGAGTGTTCCGGTTTTATCACTGCATAGCACATCCATTCCAGCCATTTCTTCAATTGCCGTCATCCTCTTCGTAATGGCTCCCTGAAGACGTCAAATAATTAAACAGAAAAGAAACATTAGAATATATTAATAGAGTGGCAATGAAAGATCTCGAAGAATAAGTACGAGATTCTTTCCCGAGAATACAAAGTGGATCATCCAAAAGGAAGTAAATTGATTGGATGTTTAAGACACTTCAGAGCTGTACCTGTTGAGAGAGTCTGTGAGAACCGATTGCAAGTGTAACAGATAATACTGTGGGCATGGCTATGGGTATTCCTCCAATCAAAAGAACAAGGAGGTTGTTGATTCCAGTTCTGTATGATCGCTGCTGTATGGGGTACATGACAATGATTTCAAGAATCATCCCCACAGCTATGGAGCAAATGCAGAAATTCCCAATGGCAGTAAGAACCTGCAGAAAAAGAACACTACAGTTTGTCATATTAAAAAAAGCAACAGTTTCTCACAATGTGTTGTGATTTATTCTAAACGTTTGTGGGGTTTAAGCACTTCACAACTTGTTTCTGTTCAAGGAATTCACAAAAATCACAATAGTTTCGTATAGAACTTATGGAACATTTTTCCAGTTGACTACAAGTTCAAGATTGATAATTTTATTTTCACTTCCCGTGGACGAGGCAAAAAACTTTGAGTATTCCAATAAGGATCGAAGATTTCTAAATCACCTTCTGGAAATGACCAACAACTTCAGTGGAATCAACTAGATGTGCAGCTTTCCCAAAGAAAGAGTGAACTCCAGTTGCTATCACAACGGCTTCTATCTCTCCCTGCTTACAGGTTGAACCAGAATAAACTTCATCGCCTGTCCTCTTGGTGACAGGCAGAGATTCTCCTGTAAGAGCTGACTGCACCGAGAGAAAAACTGTCAGATGGTTATACAACCTGAAACCACTTGTAGTTCAGGTAATCTCAATTGCAATTCCAAGAACAAGTATTCAATAAAAATAAACACATAGAACTACCAAAACTATAATGCATAGAAAAGTATAACACTCTTTAGTTTATCAAGAGTACTTTGCCTGGTCAATTTTCAGCGGGTCTCCCTCAAGTAGGCGAGCATCTGCAGGGATGATATCACCAAGCTTTATGCTAATAATATCTCCCGGTACTAAAATAGCAGCATCCTGCTCCTGCCACTGGCCATCTCTGAGGACCTGCCCATCGAGACAGTCAGTTAATTCTTTATTGCAAATGCAAAATCAGTAAAGGAACTACTTAATACCACTCAATAACACCTCAGGAAATAGAGATTTCTTTCTTTTCAAGCGAATTTCTTGCTATTTATTAGGTTTACTGGGCTAAGGCATTGGTCAATTCAATATACACACCTTTGTTTTTGGAGCTAAACGTGCCATGAGGGATGCAGCTGCATTACCAGCATTGTTTTCCTCTATAAAGCTAATTGTAGAATTTATTATAAGCAGGCAAATAATCCCTACGAAGTCCTGCCAGTCGGGACCCTGCCCCTGAAATATTTCCAAGCATAATATGGTTATGAGGGACAGAAAACACAGATCAAAGACATTTGGCATTGTGCAGTAAGGGTTCAATAAACTTACTCCGCCATTAGCGAGGACAATTGCCATAACTGCTGCTGCTTCCATAACCCATGATAAGGGATTCCACATGAAACTGAGAAATTTCAAAAATTTGTTCTCCTGCAAGGTTAAAAAATGGGGATTCACAAATGCAAGGAAGGAATCATTTATTCTTGTAAGTTTGGCAATTTAGATGTATATTAGACCAGATACCATCCACTTAATCTTAGGAATAGGTTATAAATATACGGTCCAAATATCCACCTAATGCCTGAGCTCAAATCAAATTTTCAACATGTCCGATATGTTTGCTAAGCTAATATTTAACTGCCACTTTGTGTACACTATCAGCAGTCGAAGGATTTTGATCCATATTTCAGTATTTTTGTTCTGTGTATTTCTTTATTCCGAACCTCCAATTAGGCAATATCAACATTGCTGAATGAACAACCCCAAGGGGTTGGCAAAGTGGTCTTGGGACTTAGGGGTTTGCTCCCACCTAAGGTCTCAGTTTCAATTCCCCTTGCCAGCAAAACTCTTGAGGCCACTGGAGGTTATGCCGGGTCGTTACCTTCAGGGCCCCGGAATAAGTCGAGGTGCGCGCAAGCTGGCCTGGACATCCAGTTATCAAAAAAAAAAAAAAAAATACTGTTGTATGAATTTTTCACCTCTTCAGTGAAGAAGCAACCTACGATTCTTGAGAGAGCTTCAGAAATAATTTCCAAACTGTTGAATATCCATTGTTTTAAAAGTTTTCACCGTCTTTGTAACCAGTCCGATCAGCCTCCACAACCCAAAACCAGTTTCTTAGTTCCTTTTCCTGCTTTTATATTCACAGAGTACTAGATTTGTTTCTTTCTCAATATCGTTGATAACAAGAATCGTATGGCCTACTCGTGTCTATTTCTTTGCTTCCCTTGTTGATGATTAATGAACGTAAAACAGATCTTAACAGAATGTGATGCTTACTGGCTTTTCTTCAAGCTTGTTTGGGCCAAATATCTTCAATCGGGCTTCTGCATCTTCAGATGTAAGTCCTGCTTTTGACGTCCGCAGTTGCTCAAAAACTTCATCGAGTGGCAAGCGTTCCTGTTCGTGAAGATCGATTTGTCATGCGTGAATACTGCTATATGTGAGTGTCAAAATGCTGACATTTTACTTGGATTTGCTTCATCTCTTACCAGATCAATGCCTTCCCTATTGAAATTCTCAGGATCCAACAGTGGCTTGTCCAGGTCCTCGGCCATTCTTCAGCCTTCAAGCCTGGAATTAAATCAAGACTGAGTGTACTCCAAAGCATGCATCAAGCTAGCTTTTCACAACTGATACATTGACTCTAATTTCACATTCGGAATCTCTAACTTACAAGGATGCAATCTAAGTTGAGGCATGCAATTGAAGAGACATACATAGAATGATTACTTCTTCTAAATTAAGACCCAAATTGAATCTGATAGCTGAAAGCATGCACCCTAATTAGTAACACTACTAAATTGGACAAAAATGACATCCAGTGAGTCTTATCTAAAAAATTCAACAATCAGGAATCATAAACCCCATTCGTCCTAAGCTCAACACATTTCTATCAGCAAAATCACTTTCCTCATTCAATTATAGTTTTGTTTTCCTCAAAGCAGACTCAAACTAGTTTAATAATATAGACATCTCTACTTACTTACACAGTTACTTAAGCATTACACACGCAAACATTAAAAAATAAATGCATAAGAAGTTGCTTCAAAAAAAGTTAAGACTGACTTAATGAGTTGGGGATTCCAACCTTTTCGGGGAAAAAAAACAGCAGAAAGGGGATTAGTGCCTGGGGAGTGTAAGTATCCAATTTTGTGTGCACTGTGTTGTCTAGGGTATTATATGCACTATAAAAGAGAAGAGGAACAAAATGAAGAGCAGGTGGACCAACAAAAGGCAGTGGGGAAATAATACATGGAAATGGTAGTTGACCTTTAATGGTAGGTAGTAGTACTAGTTCCCACTGAACTAATAACAGCCGAGATTCAGATTGAGATCGAGATCGAGATCGAGCCATTGATCTGATCTAATGGGGCTGAGACAATGAAGACGAAGAAGAAGAAGGGCGGGTGTGCAACCGTCTTTCAAAACTTAACCTTCAAACGGTCAAACCTAACGGTCCACTGTCTACGATTCGCGCCACGTAATTCCGCCGCATGTGTCTCATGTTAGCGACGGGTGACCGTGAGAGCTTGCTTATCTAATTTTCCAACCAAGTTAGTACAAGGGAAAATTACACTTTTCACTCCTTGGGGTTCATACTCATTGCGTATTTTTCACTCGACGTTTGATATCTAGCACATAGTCTCCATATATTCTTATGGACAGAAGCATACAGTTGCATTCGTAAATACTCGTACCCTTCTCTCTTCTCCTTTTTATTCTTTCTTCTCTCCTCTCAACATGTCTCAACATTTGTAATATAAAAAAGCAATTTATGCACAGCCCAATTTATGCATAATTTGGAAAGGTCTCCAATTTCAAAGAATTTGCATTGGTCTCGTTGAGTCAGGTCTCACTCCCACATGCACTAAACATGCACCTACCCACCCCCACATTAAACGCACCACCCTGCATCAATCAATTCTAGTGTTGGGTTACGATTGGATAACACGACAACGTTACAGGCTGGTGGTGCTTGCAGAAGGTAGAAAATGAGAGATGGATGTTATGTATGGTTTGTATTACAGCAAATGGAGGGAGTTTTATTGTTATAGTAATGCCATTCTTGTGTTCATTATTCTTAAGAATAATTGAAATCAATTATGGCGGTGAGAATGTCGATTACAACGGTTATGTGGGTTGTGATGGGATAGAGTTAGGGTTGCCAATTGACTCATGTTTTCCTTTTACATTTTCAAAACAAATTAAGCAAGAATATACCTATTGACTGCTGGAAAGTTGCGCTGCACGGTATAACGCATTTGATGCTCTACAAGGTCTCCGGGAAGAGTTTTATTTATATCTAGACCGTTGCAAACACTTTTGGATGGTTTAGATATGCGTTGCATGGTGCAACGCATTTGCTGAACCGCACCATCCTCGCTTCCACATGATTGTGGCATAAAATTTGTAACTGTGCGCTTTGATCCATAAACTACATGGGGCTATGTGCTAGTTTTAAAATGAAGGAGAACAATACACACCAAGCCCGAATTATAAGGGGTCAAACCGAAGTTTGTCCTTTAATAAATGTATTCACGTTACTTGGCTCCCATCTAATTAAGTAGACAGATTTTTCATGCCTTTCATGTCATTTTTCTATTTGTAAGGACGACTTTTGATCCATAAAACTCATGGATCATGTTTTAGAATCTACTCCCTCCGTCCCAATTTTATAGTCCCTTTTGGGAGTTCGTGTCACTTTTCAAAGTGTTATATCTTATAATCTACAATATTTTAGGTGATTTTGAACACTTTGTTTATTAGATTAAATCAAGATCTATCAAACAAGATCCATATTGCATATAAAATGTATTACCGATTGAAAGATATAATCGTTTTTTTATCCGGTTAGGATAGAACGAGGGACTATAAAATTGGGACGGAGGGAGTATTAAGTAGACGGATTTTTTACGTTACTAGTAAGGAAGACTTTTGGTTAGTCATCCAATTGTTTATTTGTGAGTGCATCTTAAGTGACTTTGTTGCCAATATTTTTTCCTCTCGTTACTGTCGATTGATTTTAATGTGACTGGAAACAATCAAAGTTCCATGCAATTGTTTGAAAGGTGAAATAACAAACCAACTCAATGAAAAATTGAAGAATAATAAGAGGATGTAGTGGTCGGGGATTACACTTGGGCCCAAACCGCATTTGAAGCCCAATCCACACTCAAACAAGCCGATCTCCCAATCTGTAACCCGTGGCCCGTGACAGGGGTTTGGGTTGGGCCTCGACCGAACCCTAAGATGATATGAAAAGCTGGTGCAACCCCAATGCTAGTCGACCACGTAGAACCAATAACAACCCTCCCAGGCCCTAGCGATGCAGATGCGCTGTGCATTGTGTGTTTACACACAGTGACCATACAATCCTGGCCTCGGGCCGCACATAGTACCGAGTTCAAATTCCACAATTCTCGTATGATCTGGCCACGTAGCACCATTCTGGTCTTGCCACGTGGTGCAGTCGCCATTCTTGCTACCTGACAATGCTTGCAGGAGGTCGTGAGCGATGCTGGCTCAAAAGTTGAATGTCATATCTAGTTTGTCAAAGAGAGGTTCGATGAAGTCACCCGATCACAGGGATGGCACTCGATGCCCTAGCCTCCGAGCCAATGCACTCCTATAAATACCCATGTGATAAGCTCTTAGAGGTGTGATCTCTTCTCCCAGTTAAGCTTTACTCTTCCTTTCTCAGGCGAATATTAACTTATGTTTTGGAATGCCTTCGGCATGGTGGTGCTAACTGATTGCTAATTTTGTAGGAACCAAGGAGAGGAAGAAGAGGACAGCCCACATTCAAACCCTTTCCAAAGAGATCCAAAGAAAGTAGAGTGTAGGCCCAAAAGAGTGAGCACCACCCCACAAAAGACTTTTATTAACCTTAAGAACTCACACTTATTGACAGGGAATTACAAAGATTAACTAATCCACAAAGACAACTGCAGCGATTGACCCCATGAGTAATTAAGTTAATTAGCTTGAGTTTGAGCTTCATCTCAAGTGATTGTATTTTTTGATTTCTAAGAACGTGCTTTGGAATTCAAGTTTATAAAGAATTATTGAACTAATTCTCTCACCTAATTCCATTCTTGTAAGAGCAAAAAAAAAAAAAAAATCAATTTGGGTCTCAAACGCTCCAACTCCCTAGCCGTACAAGCCCAATGGCTGGGTCACATGACTCACTATCACATAACCTAATGCTTGGGTGGACTTGTATGGGCCATCTTGTAACTGCAGCCCAAATACAGATATCACGACAGGCCATCATGGGTCGTTGATAATTTGTGAGATTCCTTGCGACCAAAGTCTGCCCGGCACAATAATTTGGGCCTGAACAACATCCTGAGTGAAGAAGTATTTTTCTCAAAAACTTGTACTCCCTCCGTCCCATAAAGTTTGGTCCCTACCAAACTACGTGCAATTTTAAAACTAAAAAATAATGTATTTACCAAAATAATTTTTTAATTTTTTTTTGCACCGTATAAAAGTTCTCAATGAGATCTATCAAACAAGATTCATATTGACTTAAAAATTATTTTCGTAAAATTATTTTACTTGAAAATTGCACGTAGTTTCGTAGGGATCAAACTTTATGGGACGGAGGGAGTATAATCTTTCTTCCTTTATTATACATCTAGTCAACATTTTATTCAAGTAAAATTGAATATCAATCCTAATTACACAAAAAAATATACTGCCAACTAGGCTTAATTGTGTTTACTGTTTAAGGTTTGGGACATAGGATTTGCTCCCTCTTTCAGATTCGATAAGTATCAACTATTGTAGGTCAGTAAATTTTGTTCGATAAAATAGATCATCCTCCTCAAAGATTAGTTGAGGTGTGGTCCATTGACTCAGGCACCCTCAGATATAAAAATAAATAGAACTTAATTTCATTGAGTTTACCATCTTGGTATATATAACACTAGCATCAAACCCGTGCTATGCACGGAGCGAATCCAAGTGCACATGCTTAATCAAAATTCAAACCAAACAAACTTCGACATATTTTAAATTGTCGCAATTCATAAAGAATTCATGACATCTACTCACAATCCAGTAGAAGTAAACTAAACAAATGTCCCTGAAACTTAACCCAATATCTAAAACTGTCATAATGATTCCCAATGCCTTTCTAAAGTTGCCATCACGATGATTCCAATGCTCCTTTGTCATTCCTCGATAGTCCTACATGTATAAGATTAAAAAATTATTAAAATCAAGACATGTTAGACAACTTCAGTTTATATTTATTATCATTTGGCAATGAAGGCAGTTGTGTCTATTACCTTTGAATAGGTACACACACTCTTCGGACCAATCAACTGTTAACACGTATGTCACCACAGAAGTACATTGTTCATCACGTAGAGATTTTGGAACTGGTATAATGAATGCATATGCACGATCATGATACTGAGAAATGTACTCTCATAACATGTTGACCCCATTATTCTGTTAAAACAATACAAAGTAAGGTGTTGGTGTAGTTATACACTGAATTTATATTTAATTGTTTGGTTTTTTTACCTGTGACATAATTTTAGGTATGCATACACGTGCTTTTTATGGAACGTTCATATAAGTAATTTTTAATCTTTCCTTATGCGTGTGAAAATGAAAATGATAGATTGCTCCTCGATATAATTTTTCTGTCAGTATTTATTGCTAAATAGTAATTAGCCAATAATTATTTATATAGTAATGATTGATTCATAATAAATAAATAAACAAATCTGATGTTTTATGTGAACAAAATCATTCCTTTTCCTTTGTACGAAAGAAAATTTACACTGATTAAACCCAAACCAACTACGCAATCCATCTTTTTTTTGGGACCATTTCACATTCGGATTATTGTTCGCATGATCCATCTTGTGACGTTAACAAAATTTACATAATGAATCACACTCATGAACCACACTTGATAGTGTCTTATGTCCAAATAAAGTTAAGCATCAATTGAGATACGGTTTTTGTTAAAGGATTTTTGTTTTTCTCTTTGAACAGATAAGAAAAAAAATCTGACCTTACTCGGATAAAAAAAAAAATGCATATAACTTTTCCTTTTTTTTTATCCATATTTTTGCTTTTTGCATAGATCATCAAATTAAACTTTTATGCGGAATTCATTGTTTTCGGAGAGAGAAAATCTTGTACTGTATTTAAAAAGTGAAAGTGATTACCTTTGCTGTAAAAATATGTAAGTCCTTCCCTCTACACAATTGATTTTGCTGTAAAAAAAAAAAATATATATATATATATATATATATATATATATATATATATATATATCAAACAACAGAAAGCTTATTGACCAACAAATAAAAGTAGAGAAAAGAAGATAAGATAGTGGTATAGCAAGAAGATAAGAGGGAGAGAGATAGTTGGGAGAAATATTAGATTGTAAATCACCAACTCAAGTAAAAAAGCTTAAAATGTTAGAAAAAGAGGAGAGAGAGATATATACCTAATCTTACCTTCGCCGAGACTGCCTATCGTTCAACTTTGGCAAAGCTGCTGAATGGGAGGATTAGGGATGGTACTGATACATAACTCAATTCTCCTTCACTAATGGGGATATAGTTGATGCAAAGCTAGACAACTATTTCAGCAAGTTTCTTGAACAATTTCCTTATTACTCTCCTCATTTTCAGACTTTCTATTATTCTTCTATGAAATTAGTTAGGCAAATTTCATAAACAATTTCCTTTTCGAAATTTGTTTTTTAAGGAAGCTTGCTTAAGTTTAAGCACTTACAAAATTAAAAAATATTTTATTACCCCTACTGTTTTTTCTTCCGAAACTTCCTTACAAAATTAAGAATCTAGAAGGGAATTCGAATCTAAGAGGTGTTGTTTAATTTATTTACAAATCAATCATTCCTTTTTTGTTCATGCTAACACGAAGTAGAATCTGAATACTCATGAGGAAAGTTTATTTCAAAACCCTTAGGAGATAAGGGAAGTTTACAATGTTGGCAATATGACACCTTTTATGTCAATAACAGATCATTAAAACTTTCGGATGCTATTGATCATGATTAGGGATGTTAATTCGACTATTTTTCCTTAGGAAATTATATTTTCCTTAGGAAATTAAAAAGTTTTTTCCTTTGTCAACGACATGTTTTATTAGGAAAGGAGAAGTACTTGTTTCCTTTCTCAACGAATAAAATCATTCCTTTTGTCGTTAAAAAATATCTACATATAAAACATGTATTGGAGAAGAATCATTACAGCAGCAAAGCTTAACTCGGTAAGGAATTAAATACTACCATTTAGGACTTTGCTAATTGCTTAAAAAGTGCAAGGGATTGGGGGACACGTGGCAAGCTCAGGAAGCTCTATTCACCAAAAGTCATTCTGCAATACTATAATAGATAGATAGATAGATAGATAGATAAGAGGGTTTTAGGTGGCGCAAATGGAAAATTGGAAATCGCTTATATCTGTTTTGTTTGTTTGCTTCTGATATTTTTTTCTAAAGTGTCTACTTCTGACTTTAAACTAGAAAAATTCCTTGTGTTAAAAAGAAATAAAAGAACATATCTTTTCTTTTCTTTATTTTTTTTTGGGTAGAGGCCAGAAATATATTAATAATAATAAGATTACACTTCACCGTATGCAGCTATTACAACAAGAATAATAAAGTCTTAATACAGAAAAGAGAGCACCAACAACACGACAATATCAAAAAGAAACACGGTGATAAAACAAACGATACACCAGCAATCATTGATATAGCGAGATCATGTCAAAGGAGCTAACCGAGTGACGAACACCATATTTAGTTCTGCCGTGTTTGGCAAAAAAACTTAATCCAGTTTTTTGGGTTTTTCGTTTTGTCCTTATTCAAAAAAAATTTTGCATTGTTAGTTTTGCGTCAAGATTTTATGATTTCTGGATTTATCTCGACAAGACAAATCTAACAAGTATAAATTTATGGCCAAACCAAATATTTTTTTGAATAAAGCCGAAAATACTTGGATTAATTTTGGCTTTATTCAAAAAAATTGAGTTTTGACCATAATTTTATACTTGTTAGATTCGTCTCGTCAAGATAAATCCAGAAACCACAAAATCTTAACGCAAAACTAACAAATGCAAACAAAAAAAATTGAATAAAGACAAAATGAAAAAACCAAAAAACGGTTTTTTTTTTTTTTGCCAAATCACTAAAAATTTGAATGGCTCACTCCACATAAGTTGACATCATTAGAGAAGTCTATGAAATTCGAGAACTGGAAGGGGGCCAAAACTCAAGGCCTCGTTTGATTCCAGGATTAGGCACATGGGAGTGGACTGCCTAATCCCACCTTTTCTTGCATTTGGTCCCCTTTTTGCCGCCTGAGATTATTAATACCAGACAAATTTAATCCCAATATGTGTGTCACTATTTTATCCTGGGGGGATTATTTATCCGGGATTGAAAAACACAGAAGGGGCAGATGAGAAAATTGCAAAAATGCCATCGTTTTAACTGAAAACCCTCCTCGTTACCTCTCTCTACTTCGTTACCCCCATTCTTCATGGTCACCTCCCTCAAAATACAAAGGGAAGAAGGCCATCTATTATTATCAGGATAAGGACTCGATAACCCAATGGAGGGTTTTTCGTCGGACTACTCCTCTTTCTCAAACAAATTAGTGAAATACTCTGATTTCAAAACTATTTGTAAAAATACTTCTTACCGCAATCATGAATCGCATTTTTCTTGTAAAACGCAATCTCAAATCGCGCTTCTCTGGTAAAACGCAATCCCAAGTCGCGCTTCATTCAAGTTTGCAAGGGAAAGTGCAAACCCAAAACGTTTTTGTCCAAAAAACGCAAATTCAGATTGCGCTAATTAAGAAAAACGCAATAAGCTCATCGCGTTAAAGAGTAATTTTACAAATAGTTTCAAAAGAGGAGTAGTTTGACAATATGTTTGCCAAAATGTAGTACTTCGCCGAAAAATCCCCCAGTGGAAGAATAACCTGGTGTTGGTCAAGGAAAAGCCTTGACCAACACCACAAAAAGGAATCACAATTCCCTCTCCATCCACCATTTCTTAAGTGGGTAACTGTCAAAACAACACCACAAAAAGGCATCACAATTCCCCATCTTCAGTCGCTTGTGCCAAACTTACTCTGCCCTCTGCCATCCCCTTCGAACATTTCATTATCTATTTCGTTCGGTTTCAAGGGATCGTGAAATTCATTATTCTCAAGACCAGTTTTCAGTTGCCCCGAGGTATAACGAACCCGTGAAACTTGTTCTTGAATTGATTTTTCTGAAAAATTCAATCTTTGTGGTCGATCCCTTCTCAAAGGTTTAGTTTTTCTTCACTCCGGAATTGAGTAGGTAACTTTACTTTCGTACAACAACTGATAACACCGTGGTGCTTCACTCTCTATTCTAAAGTTGGGTTCTTTCACTGAATCTGGGTTCCTTTTCCATATTCCATTTTTGGGGTTTGTGGGTTTTTTTTTTTTTTTAAATTCTTCGAGTTCCATCATTAGTTTTGGGGGGTGAGCAGTGGATGTTCAGTCTAGTGCATAATTGGAGAAAATTTGGTGTTTTGTGAATAAGTCAGTGCAATACAGCTGTTGGTTGTAGAATTGAGGTTATCGATTGCATTGTTAGTTTTCGCTACTTCTTAATTTCTCAGCAGCAACTTCACTTCCAAGTTCCGATAGACTATTTGAGCAATAGTGAAGCTTTATTTATGGAGAAAAGGAATTCCTTTTGTGGATTGCATTTGCGAGTTTTGTACGGTTGTGCAATCAAGAAGAAGTTCTTGTAGACTTCACTTCCAAGATATACCTGTAATTTTGTAATGGTGAAGTTCTTTCTAATGACATAGCCTGCATTTATTGAATTCTTTCCCGACAGTTATTCCAGGTTTCAGAATCTGAGCTGTTAATTGGGTTCGATAACATGTTCCAATGTGGTCATGTTTCTGCTGTAAATTGGACTGGGCAAAGCAACGTAATTAACTTGTGGAACCCACAGTATACTTGGAGATGTGGTTGTCCCATTAGTTCAAGGCATAACAAGGCGCCACCGTTCCAAGGGAGTTATTTGTTGGGTCATAAGATATCTAATGTGTATCCTATTAGAACCAGACCAATGAAGAACGTGCAGCCTTTGCAGGTCTGATTTACAAATGTAATAGGATTGTTTGGTTTTCAGAGGATTGTTGCTAATCTATCTAGTAGTTAATTATTTCTTTGTGTTGAAGGTGGTTTGCATGGATTATCCAAGACCAGAGCTTGAGAGTACCATCAATTATTTGGAAGCTGCTTACATATCTTCATCCTTTCGTTCTTCTCCTCGTCCAGATAAGCCATTGAAGGTCGTCATTGCTGGTGCAGGTAAATATTTAGGTTCACTGTTTTCACATCCCATTTTCAATATGCTGTGCTTCTGCACATTGCAATATTTTTTGGTATATTGAGAAGTCAGCTGTGATAGGAACTACTTCCAACTTTATTTTTATGGTCTAATCTAAGTGTATAGTTTGGGAGTCCTGTTTTTCTGTACACCTGATTGATTTGGGATGCTGGAGGGCTCTGTTAAGCTCTTGGGCTTTAACTTGTCAGGTTATGCTTCACAAGTGTCTGAAATTAGGTTTTGGACTTTGATCCTAAATAGCTCTTTTAAACTTAGTCCTTCAACCATATGTAGGTGTATGTGTAGTCCTTCAACCGTATTTATGTGTATGCAGACATTCAAAGCAGTCTCATGATTTAGCCACTTCATGCACGAAAACTTTAAACAAGCCGCTTAATGATGGGCTGAGTCTACCGGATTTTGCTCTTGTGCTCAAAGTATAATTATGTTACGATATCTTCTTTTGTTGTGAATTGTCAGGATAATTTACTATGCTATCCACATCCTTTCAGGTTTGGCTGGTTTGTCCACTGCAAAATATTTGGCAGATGCAGGCCATAAACCGATATTGCTGGAAGCAAGAGACGTTTTAGGCGGAAAGGTTTGTGAAATGCTCTATTTATTTCGCTCTTATAACCAAAAGACTCAGCTGCTGCCTGTATTGTTCTTTGTTCCCCTTATTTTTATACCAAGTATGTGGACTCTTTTGTTTTTTTCGATCCGTCATTGATCAGAATATATCACTGTTTTGTTGTTTTTGATCCGTCATTGGTTGGAATATAATTTGCCGTTTACTGAAAAGTGTGAGTAGATGGATTTTTCCAGTTACCCACCGGAAGAAGTTTTAATATCGGCTCATTTTTATGCATAAATACTTGATTAGCAAAATCCAAGACTTTCTGATTTGGTTTGAGAAAATAAAAAAATCAAGTCTGAATAAATTAGCTGAAAAGATATGATACTTTTGCAGAGAACTCATTATGTGATACTTTTATAGAGTTACATCAGCTATGATAAATTAGCTTCAGGTAGTTCGAAAGAATCTAGGTTTTTTTGAATATCATGGTACACCTATGACCGTTGACAGAACTCAATGGAAAAAAATAGACTCATGTTGCTCACCCCAACTGATAGGACTTAAGGCTCCGTTTGGTTTGGTTTGGTGATAACTTACAGATTATGTGATAATGATCAGCCCTTATTCGGTACAGGTGGCTGCATGGCAAGATGACGATGGAGACTGGTATGAGACTGGCTTACATATATTTTGTAAGTCTTTCGTATTTTACTGCCCAAACGATAATATGTACGTTGGACTAGAAGTCAAAATTTTGGTTGATGGATCCATTTTGGTCAATAGGGATCCAGTAAAGACTTCCTTAGAGAAATCTACTTTGGGATGGGTATATCATTGAATGTCTTGTGGTAATGCTTCCGTGTCCTAAATTTCCTGCATGTCTCTCAGGACATTTCATCTGTTGAGGGGTCATGCAGAAACTTTCTGGAAGTTTAATTGGCCAACTGTATTTTTTTTCCTAGTCATCTTCCGTATTAATAGTATTAATAGCATATATTTGTCTCCTGTTGGATGATCGTCTTTTAATTTGGGTGTTACAACTTTAGTATGTATTGCTTGACAAGTCTGGTTGTTTCTTTGCATGAAGTTGGCGCCTACCCAAATGTCCAGAACCTGTTTGGAGAACTTGGTATAAATGATCGGTTGCAGTGGAAAGAACATTCTATGATATTTGCAATGCCAAACAAGCCAGGGGAGTTCAGTCGATTTGACTTCCTTGACATTCTACCGGCACCGTTAAACGGTAAGAAATCAGCACTAAATTATGAGAACCAAGGCATGTTCATTATTGTTTTATGAGTGAGCTTCGAAGAGAATTCAGAAATAGGACATATGAAGTTGGAAAATGCAAGAACCGCTTGAATCTTGAATGCCAACTCATTTAGAAAAACCTTGGTTTTGCTTCTCGTGACAACATGCTTTAGGGTGGTGGTCTCGCTAATGGGATCAAATATAAGCACCATCGCCAGCCGGGTATTAATGCTTCATGATTTGGCATGGGTCATGAAAGGAGGTGGTGTGCAGTGGATGTCACCGTGTGAGCAGTAGAACAGATCCCTACCCTTGCTTGTGCAATATGAATAGACTTAGACACATAAATTTCGAGATTCTGTTATTTAATCACCTTGGAAGGTTTCATGAGTACATTCATATAACTGTGATATCCAGGGATATGGGCCATCTTAAAGAATAATGAAATGCTTTCTTGGCCGGAGAAAGTAAAATTTGCGATTGGACTACTGCCAGCAATGATCGGTGGACAGGCGTATGTTGAAGCTCAAGATGGTTTAACTGTGAAAGACTGGATGAGGAAACAAGTACGGTAGCCCTTTTAATACACTCTCTAACCAGGTTTATGTTGCATGGATGGATTATTGAAGGCTTCAACTAATGAAGCTAACTTGAGTAGAACAAGAATTAGAATAGGAGGCTCAAGGCTGAATATTTGGGGTACTTTGTAATGTGTGTGTCCTAGTTTATTGTTTGCTCAACTTGGCAAGTTACTAATAGCTTATTATTTTTCTATCCGTTTAGGGTGTACCAGATCGAGTAACTACTGAGGTGTTTATTGCCATGTCAAAGGCATTGAACTTCATAAACCCTGACTGAACTTTCCATGCAGTGTATTTTGATTGCCTTAAACCGGTTTCTCCAGGTTTGATATTGTTCCTTTTTGATGATTTATTTATTTTTCATGTAGATCACTTTAGATTGGTATGGTGGTCATTGAAAGTACTTGAGGAATATTTACTTGCACCTTTTTTCTAATAAATTCTCTTTTCACACGTTGTACTATTGTATTTCCCAGTTGCTTTTATAGGAATCAAATGAAACATGTTTCTGTTACAGTTTTACTTAGCACTAGCTAATTTTGGATACCTGATGATAAGTAGGAAAAGCATGGTTCAAAAATGGCATTCTTGGATGGTAACCCCCCAGAGAGACTTTGCCTGCCAATTGTCAATCATATTCAGTCCCTAGGTGGTGAAGTCCGGCTTAATTCTCGAATTCAAAAGATTGAGCTAAATAAAGATGGAACCGTGAAGAACTTCTTACTAAATAATGGAAATGTTATTGAAGGAGATGTTTATGTTTTTGCCACTCCAGGTATACTACCTACTGACTTATTGTGATTCACTCTTCTTAACTTAAGAATCCAATATTACTGATTCTTTTGTTTCAATTAGTCGATGTCTTGAAGCTTCTCTTGCCCGAAGACTGGAAAGAGATTCCTTACTTCAGAAAATTGGAGAAATTAGTTGGAGTTCCTGTTATAAATGTCCACATATGGTTAGTATGGTTCTTTCTGCTTGATTTTTCCAATATTTTGTGCTTGACAAGTATGTGATCTTATCCATGCAAAATAAGGATTTTTTGGCCTGTATTGACAGAAAATGTATATAATTCTTTGTTCAACTTGTGTGACCTGGTAAACATGAAAGTAAGGTTTTTGCAATAACATGATATCATGATTTAGGGAGGAAACTTTAGAACGTTCTTGTTATTACACTTCTCAAGCATGTTCCTTCATTTTCGTCAATCTTCAGTTCTCTCTATGATTTGCATTATAACTTACTAAGTGATAGCTGATATGTGAGCTCATTGGTTGCTGACATTTAGTTGACTTCACTTGTAGGTTTGACAGGAAACTGAAGAACACGTACGATCATCTACTCTTTAGCAGGTCATTCTCATGCATTTCAGTTTCAGTTTGTCCCCTTTTATTGGTGGGTGGGGGTAAGCAAGAATTTATTCAAGAAACTAAGAATATACAAGAAAGAACATACCTTTCAAATTCAAAGCTAATAAAACAGGGAGCTAGTGAGTAGCAAAAACTCTCATAGGAATATTCTTGTTGTTACAAATTCTAGTCTTCCAAGTGATTTTGCGCATTTACGGTAAGAGTATCTGAATTTCACAAACTTGTTCTCACATGTGAACAGCAGCCTGTTTAGTGGAAAATTTCTCAAAAAAGTTTTTTGTGGTGCTAATAGGACAATCAGGATTCTACACTAACGGTAAATTTAAACCTTCTGCAGTCATCATTGTCCTCTTCTTCCTCACTCTCCCTATTCCTTGTGTTTGAATATAACATCCAGCATATCCTCTTTATTATATTTAACTCCATTTGTCAAGGATTGAGAGTAATCCTTCTTCAACTTCCAATTTGTATTCCCTTCAACCAAATGCAATTCTATAACTGTTGGTTCTAAAGATCTATATTAACGACGTGACTTGTCTTGATGCAGAAGTCCGCTTCTCAGTGTGTATGCTGACATGTCTGTGACATGCAAGGTAATGTTTATAGGGGCCGGTTCCGGGGACACATAAAAAGACACTCCATCTTAGCCCTTCAAATCAACGGTTGAGATTAAAACTTATCAAAACAATTGCTCTCTCCAAAAACATTCACACACCCTAAAATTCACTCATCTTCTTCCCAAAACATTCCCACACCACTACCACCAAATCCAAACTCTAGGCTTCACCACCGCCACCACTCATCTTAGCCCCTTGTTTTCAAAGCAATGCAGCGGCAGCTGCTGCCAGCCAAAACCCACAAAAACCCTCAAAATTTTCAACCCCAAAAATGAATCTTTGAAATACCCACCACCAAAAATCAAGCAATGGAAACTCCAGTCAACTCAAGTCACTCAAACGAAACACCTTTGAGCAAAAGCCCATGTTCTTATAAAAAAAATTTTGACCCAAAAGAAAAATTAGAAAGAAATTTATTCACTGGGGTCCTTCGTATATTAGAAAATCTTGTGCTCATGAATTCGATCGTCCTCCATATAACGTTTTCTTTAATGTTTTTCAATTCCCAAGGGATGGTGCGTCTCAATTAGTTTGAGTTATCTGGTTCTATCCTCTTTCACTAAAGAATAATAGTTGATTGAGACTATTGATACCATGAAGGTACAAAATAAAAAAGCATAAATGCCCTGTGGCGTTCTCAGCCCATAGGCTAACGTATCTGGTACATCCTCATCCTGGTAGCATAAGAATGGAACGGGTCATTAATTCAGCATTTGACATGGTTAGTTTCACGAGCCAAGTCCATATATTAATCTGGATTTTATGAAACTTGCCAGTAGTGAAAATTTTGAACCCTTAGTCTATTTCCCCTGGTTTTCTTTAATTCAATCGAGGAGAGAGAGAGAGAGAGAGAGAGAGAGAGAGAGCAAATAGGTCGCCAGAGAAAGGGGTCGCCGGAGATGGAGGTACCGGAGTGGGGAAGGGGGAAGGTGAGGGTCTGTCGTGGGGAAAGGGAGAGAGAGAAAGATAAGGTGGGGTGGGTTAAAAAGGGGGAGAGTTTGTTTTAGTCTCAGCTGTTGGTTTGAAGGGCTGAGATGGAGTGTGTCCCCACTCCCCAGAATCGGCCCCATGTTTATAATGCCTGCAATATCTGTATTTTTTGCTAGATGAATGCCAATATGAGCTGTCAAATTGGACTCATGTAACCCATTTTTATGGTTCTTGTATATTTCCCTTGTGTCGGTGACATGAAACAGCATCACATTGCAAGCATTTGAAGTTGTATTGCGCATAGGAAGAATTTGACGAGGCCGATGGCCAGCTTTTGGTAGCTCTTGTTTATTGTCTCTCCTACAAATAGGCAGTTTCTTTGTATGGTGGACATAGAGAAGGCAGAGAAGGCAGGGGCTCCAGAATTTATATTATATAAAGAAAAAATATTTGCAACTTACTGATGGTTATACAAGTTACTTGTTTCCCTTTTGTTTCCAAGCATTAACAATATCCTTCCATCCAATTTTCTTATTTGTCCAAATCTGGTGAAGTATTGGAAAGCATCATCCTTCATTTGTCCAGAAAGTGTGCCTTATTATTGCCTTCTTTGTGTAGGAATATTATGACCCAAATCGCTCTATGCTGGAATTGGTTTTCGCACCTGCAGAGGAATGGATCTCAAAAAGTGATCAAGAAATTATTGACGCTACGATGATGGAGCTCACAAAACTCTTTCCTGATGAAATTTCTGCAGATCATAGTAAAGCAAAAATATTGAAGTACCATGTAGTTAAAACACCAAGGTTAGAATCCACTCATTTTTAGAATCTTGCTTCCAATGGGCATTCTGAGTGAAGGTTACTGCGAGTAAAATATTCTTACTAGTCCTTGACAGGTGGATAGCTGGATTATTCTCCTCCATAGTGTAGTAGTTGGACACGAGCTTGCCAAAATGAAGAAGTACAAATTGGACTTCTTGTGCTGTCAAAAATGTTTTGTAGACTTCCTTTTATTAGCTTTGTTCTTCACTTTGGCAAAAATCGTACTGCTGTTAACATATCTATGTAACTTTAGTAATCCGAATTCAACTCAATACAAACATCATACACCAAAATACGGTTTTATAGGGAAAAAAAAAAAGTGTATTCTATAAGACTACAGAGTAAGAACCATACACCATGTGTGGTGTGGTTCTTCACTTAGATTTGTGGTTGGATCTCATCCATAGTGTAGTAGTTGAAAACCAGCTTGCAAAAATGAAGTACACATTGGACTTCTTTTGCTAAAAATGTTTTGTTGACTTGCTTTTATTAACTTTGTTCTTTACTTTAGCAAAATTCGTATTGATAAGAACAGATCTATTTAACTTTAGTAATCTGAATTCGACCCAATACAACCATATATCATACACCAATTCTGTTCTGTTGTTTATGAGAGAGAGAGAAGTGTACGAGGTGTTAACGAACCCCAACACAAGACAATCTTATTTATATTAATGTGTACCACATTACATGACTAAGATAGGCGATGTGGGACAAACGTTAACTACTAACATAAATATATTCTAACACTCCCCCTCAACCTGGAGAATAAATATCAAAAAGTCCCAGCTTGTCACAAAGTAACTCTAGTCGTGGTTTGAACAGCGGCTTAGTAAATATATCAGCTAACTGGGCACCGGTAGACACAAATGGAGTAGCAATCACACCACCAGTCAACTTCTCTCGTACAAGATGACAATCCACCTCAATGTGTTTAGTCCGCTCATGAAACACTGGATTGGATGCTATGTGAATTGCAGCTTGATTATCACAATAAAGATTCACAGGCACTTGCACAAGGAATCCTATCTCTTCAAGAAAAGAACGTATCCACACAATCTCACATGTTGTGTGAGCCATAGCCCTGTACTCTGCCTCTGCACTAGACCGTGCAACTACCGTCTGCTTCTTACTCTTCCAATTAACAAGATTCCCACCAAGAAAGATACAATACCCTGTAGTGGATCTCCTGTCAGATGGTCCTCCCGCCCAATCAGAGTCAGTGAATGCTTCAACACGCAAGTGTCCATTAGCTCTATATAACAAACCGCGTCCTGGATGGGCTTTGAGGTACTTTACAATTCTTAGAACAGCTTCCCAATGTGGAGAACGAGGAGCTGACAAAAACTAACTAACCAAACTAACTGCAAATGAAATATCTGGACGAGTAACAGTAAGATAATTCAACTTCCCAACCAAGCGACGATACTGATCCGGACTAGAAAGCAACTCCCCCTGATCAGCACACAGTTTGACATTAGGATCCATAGGAGTCTCAACTGGCTTTGACCCTAGTAAGCCAGTCTCATTCAGAATATCCAGCACATATTTCCTTTGCGACAGATTAATACCATCCTTAGACCGCGCCACTTCAACACCCAAGAAATATCTCAATTTGCCCAAGTCTTTAGTATGAAACTGACGATGTAGAAACAGTTTCAAGTCATCAATACCCTTTTGATTGTCACCTGTAATAATAATATCGTCTACATAGACGATCAACAATATTTTCCCTTTATCAGATGTGAGAGAGAAGACAGAATGATCAGAATGACAACGCTTCATACCAAATTGCAGCACGGCATCACTAAATTTGCCAAACCATGCCCTAGGGGACTGCTTAAGCCCATATAGAGCTTTGCGAAGACGACACACCTGATGACGCTCCCCCTGAGCAGCAAACCCTGGTGGTTGCTCCATATATACTTCCTCATGGAGATCCCCATGGAGGAAGGCATTTTTAACATCCAATTGAAATAACGGCCAGCCAAAAGTTGCAGCCAGAGAAATAAGAATTCGAATAGAACCAAGTTTGGCAACAGGAGAGAAGGTCTCGGAGTAGTCAACCCCATAAGTCTGGGTGTAGCCTTTGGCAACAAGGCGAGCTTTATAGCGCTCAACAGTGCCATCAGGAAGATACTTGACAGTAAATACCCAACGACATCCAACAGTAGTCTTACCAGCAGGAAGAGAAACCAAGTCTCAAGTCCCATTATGATGAAGAGCAGACATCTCATCCTCCATAGCTGTCTGCCACTCAGACACAGATAAGGCCTCCTTTACGATGGGCAATAGGGCGATCAAGGGCGTCAGGATCGCGCAACGGAGAGGAAGACGAGGCAGGGGGCGAAGGTGGGGCTGCGGGCGGGGATGGCTCTGACGGAGGGGAAACCTGCTGAGATGGCACTGGTGGAATTTTAGGCCGACGATGATATACCTGCAAAGGTGGTGATGGGGGAACAATACTGGGGGGAACAATACTAGACGGGACACGTATAGGACACACAGACTCATATGCAAGCAAATCATTGGAAGAGACAGACTCCGAATAAAAAGGAAGTGACTCATTAAATGTGACATCCGCACACACAAAATGACGACGCAAAGACGAAGAGTAACACTTATACCCTTTTTGAGTGCGAGAGTAGCCAAGAAAAATGCACCTAATTGATCGAGGATCAAGTTTGCTTCGGTCAGGATCCAGAGCATGGACATAACACGTGCACCCAAAAACCCGAGGAGGTAATGAGTGTAGTGGATGACCAGGAAACAAAACCGTATGAGGTATCTTACCGCCAAGGACAGTAGAGGGCATACGATTAATCAAATGACAAGCGGCAAGAACGGCATCAGTCCAGTAAGACTTAGGAACCTGCATTTGAAATAGCAATGCATGCATAACCTCTGATAAATGTCGAATCTTGCGTTCGGCAACTCCATTCTGTTGTGGAGTCCAAGCGCACGATGTCTGATGAATTATACCATGATCATCAAAAAATTGAGATAATGTGCTATGAAAATATTCACGTGCATTATCGGAACGAAATATACGAATGCAAGTATTAAACTGATTTTTTATTTCCATATAAAATGAGTGAAAAACAGACTTCAATTCTGATCTCGCTTTCATAAGATAAAGATATGTAATACGAGAGAAATCATCAACAAAAACAACATAGTACTGAAAACTAAAAATATTAGGCACATGAATAGGCCCCCAAATGTCTGAATGAACTAACTCAAAATGACTCGACACACGACGCTCAACTCTAGGATAAAAAGGTACCCTACGGTGTTTACTAAACTCACAGACTTCACATGACAACTCTTTAAGAGAACCACAAGAGGGCACTAGACGCTTCAAAGTCTGAAGTGATGGATGTCCAAGCCGACAATGTTGTTGATAGGAGGACTCTGTGGACTGAAGAGCAACAAACTTAGCAGGATTATGGTTCAGGTAGTACAGCCCACCACGCTCAACACCGCCGCCAATCGTCCTCCCCGTCTTGAGATCCTGAAACACACAACCATGAGAAGAAAAGGTGATGAAACAGTTTAAAGATTTTGTAAGTTGACTAATAGACATGAGATTAAAAGGTAAACGAGGGACATGTAACACTGAGTGCAAAGTGAGAGATGAAGAGACTGGGAAAGAACCTAACCCAGTAACCTCAGTAGTAGAACCATCTGCTAAGGTAACATGAGACTTTTGACCAATAAATTGACAATTAGATAAGATAGTAGAGGTACCAGTCATATGATTAGTAGCACCAGAATCAATAACCCAAGGAGAAGAAGAAGAGGCAACACAAGCAACAGATGAACCTGTCTGAGCGAACGTAGCTATGGAAGGAGAAGCTGCAGCAGCAGAAGGCTGAATGGACATAAGACGCTGGTACTCCTCTGCTGAAATAGTCACACTGCTAGTAGTAGAATGAGTAAACTGCCCAGCATCCTCAGAATGAGCAACCTGATGAGCCTGGGGAAAGCCATGAAGATCATAACAATAGTCCACTGTATGATTTGTACCCCGACAATGAGTACAGAATCTGGTACCACGGCCACGACCAGAACCACTGTGACCAGAACTACCTCCCCCTGACGTGCGACCCCGACTATTTCCACCACGACCACCTGAATCATAGCCACCAGAACTTCGACCACCAGAACCACGACCACGACCGCTAAACCCAGAATCACGGCCGCGACCACGGCCACTACTCAATCCAAAACCACCAGAAACAGCTAAAGCAGAACAATCAGGTGGGGGCTGAGAAACAGAACCAGCATCGGAATAAGAAGCCTGACGAAGACGTCTGAACACCTCATCGAGAGAGGGCAACTCCCGCTCTCCCAGTATCTGAGAACGAACCGGATCATAAAAGGACGACAAACCATAGAGAAACCGAGCGACCTCCAAACGCTCACGCTGACGCTCCATAACCTGGGGATCACTCGAGATAGGCTCATAAACACGAAGCTCCTCACAAGTCCCACGAAACTTAGAATAGTAGTCCTCCAAAGATCCAGAACCAATGGTCAGAGAAAAGAACTGGTGGTGAAGATCATATGTACGACGAAGATTATTAACACCAGAATACATCCCGGTAAGCCGATTCCACACTTGTTTGGCAGTGTCGAGATAAAATAGAGGAGCACTAATCTGGGGTTCCATACTATTCCACAACTCAACAAGTATATGACAATTCTCAGCTTCCCAATCACTATAGGCCTTAGACTCTTTGGCAGGAGGATCATCCGTCAAATAACTAAACTTGCACTCACCCATGTAATAAACCTTAACAGCGCACGACCAAATAGCATAATTGTGTCCATTCAAAGGAATGGAGGTAATGGAATCCCTGTCACGACGCCGAGAAGAACTAGAAGAGCTACCAATAACAACAGTACTCGAACTAGAACCAGAAGCAGACTTCTCCTCAGACATGTTGCCAAACAACAAAGAGGAAAATAATCACCAACAAAGCAATGACAACCAACTACTCAATCAACCACCAGCTACCAACAAAATAACCAACCACCAACAAAGCAAGAAACCTGTGCCTGCTTAGTTTAACATTATCAACCACCAGTGAGCCAAAACTTTGGACATCAGTGTCCAACAAAGTAACAGTGCTACCAACAGTGCTCAGAAGCAACCAACCACCACAATAGTCAAACAATAACTAGCAATAGTAATGAACAGTAACCAGTAGCCCATGGGTATCTAAAGACAGAGACACAGGACTAAACCTCCAGCAGATACACAGAAGGGGCGAAATGGAGAGTCACCGGAGACAGAGAGGAGCCGGCGAGGATGTGTAGGCACTGAACGAGATCCAGATCAAGTCTTTTAGACGCGAAATCACATAGACCAGCCACAACCGAGGTAAAGAAACTTCGAAATTCACTGGGTAATGGGTTTTAGGGTTCGAAATCAACTGGGGAATGGAGTATGGGGTTCGAAATCAACTGGAAGTGGGTTTCAAGCAATAAAGGTAGGAGTCGAGGGATGTTCAGGACTCGATTTGGGTTGTTGAAGGGTTTGGGGGCTTCGTTTTAAGGTTTGTTAGGATTTCGAACACCATGAGGGTCGTAAGAGTGACTGGGTTAAGGTAACAGGGTCGTAATGAGTCGATTTGGAGTTTACTGATGGATAACGAAGGTGATGGAGATCGATTAGGGTTGAGGCTGTGATGGATGATGATGACGACAGGCTGTGATCGACTAGGGTTAAGGTGTTAATTCTGGGTTGATGACGACGGCTATGAATGATGGTGTACAAAGTTAGATTAGGGTTTGGATTAAGGGTTTAAGGTTTGGATTAAGAGACGCTTTGATACCATGTTGTTTATGAGAGAGAGAGAAGTGTATGAGGTGTTAACGAACCCCAACACAAGACAATCTTATTTATATTAATGTGTACCACATTACATGACTCAGATAGGCGATGTGGGACAAACGTTAACTACTAACATAAATATATTCTAACATGTTCTATAGGAAAAAACAAAATAGAATATCCTACACGACTACACGAGTGATGGTCATATGTCATGTTGCTGTGGTTCTTCACTTAGATTTATGTTTTCCTTAAAAACCCAGCCTATGTATTTGTTCAGGTCTGTTTATAAAACTGTCCCAGACTGTGAACCTTGCCGTCCCTTACAAAGATCCCCAGTGGAAGGTTTCTATTTGGCCGGTGACTACACAAAACAAAAATATTTGGCTTCAATGGAAGGTGCTGTTCTTTCAGGAAAGTTTTGTGCACAAGCTATTGTACAGGTAATTTCTAATTGTGTAGTGTGTGCTATTTCTTACTGGACAGGCGGGCTTGAATGATATTTGTTTACTGTGTTATGCTCATTTTCTTATTTTGTTAAAAAGTAGCTAAAGAACCTTATTTTCTAAGTGAACTTGTAGTATCCTAGTTGAGTTCCATTCGGAACTTCGAATTTCCGGAAAATTTCATATTACTTCTTGGCAACGTAACCCACAATACTATCAGCAAAGAGAGCTTGTTTTGGCGTTATGCATCAAGTTCGACTGACGGGCTAGTTTCCATTGTTGTTTTAGCACTGTTGCTTTTCAGGTTTTTATGTCATATTCAATTTTTTTTAGCTGCCTTAGCCTGTGGGGTCTGTTTACAGTTGCAGCACATCTCCTTACCCTGGCTTGGACAATTTTACTGCGTATTGGATCGTTGACACAAGAAGAAAGGAGAACAAAACTCAATTAGATTTTTGAGAACAAAAATATACCAATAAGTGACGCATCTGTTTTTGTACACAAATATTTCAGCGATTGTTTGTTGAACTATGCAGGATTACGAGTTGCTTGCTTCTCGGGGGCAGAAAAAGCTAGCTGAGGCAAGTCTGTTGTAACAAACCATGCAAATATAAATTTGTGATTGTCGAGAAAGCATGGGGAAATTAAGGATATGTGGATACATGGTGTTTGGTCGAGGAAAATGCTGCCAAAACATTTCGGTCATCTACTCAACTGCAAGCTATTTGAAAGCGTATCACCACGAGTACAAGTCTAGCTTCTCTTCTTTTTTTTTTTTTTTTCACCATTGTAATCTATATACATGATTGTACCCTAGCACTGTAAATTCAATCAACTTGAGGAGAAGTTTGTAAAAATATCACTCTTGACGCGTGGCGAAAATGTTACAAATTTAGTGGTATGCTTATGAGAAATGCTTTTGAACTTTTTGTACACTCAATTTCTGTTTCTAATAAAGAGATCCATTACCAACTCGGATGATGCTACCTTTTTCCTAAAAGTGTGCTGTAGGGTGATGCTCTCAATTTACTTTGAAGAAGTTCAATCCACGTCTCTAGTTCCCGTCTCTCTCTTGAACTAGTTCGTGGTAATTTTTAGCTTATGCAGCACTCATGGAGAGACACTGTACTTGGATGAATTAACTATATACTGGCTTCTACCTTTACTTCATTCAATGAATGTGCCGTCACCCCCAACATTAGTATACACTTTCTACAATTAATTCCTTACTCCCAACAGTTTGGCATTTGTTGCTTTCGGTTCAAGCTTTGGAACTTGTCAAGCTGAATATTTTTTCACCACTGTCCTACTGTGATCCTTCAATTCTCCTCAATGTCCTCGTGATATTGAAGTTGTACCCTCTTTGATCACAATGAATTTACAGGTTTCAAGGTTTAGTGCACCCTTGAATCTCAAAGGAATTGGTCCAGTAGGACATTGCAGCAAGTGAGTTCCTTCCCCAAGCTTGAAGGTTTGACTTTCACTAAGTTGGCATGAACACCTGTTGGAATTTATCAAAATAAAATGGGTTTTTTTAGTTTGGGGTTTTATCAAAATATTCCATGTGCCTTGAGAAAGCTTCTAAAATAGTTTTGGATTGTTGGCTACTTGAAAAGGTGCATCCTTTGGTGACAAGGTGCGACTCTTGGTGAAAAGGTACGTCTTTTGGTGAAAATGTACATCCTTTGGTGAAAGGGTGCGACTCTTGGTGAAAGAGTGCGACGCTTGGTGAAAGGGTGTGTCCCTTGATGAAAGGGTGCAACCCCCTGCGAAAAGGTGCGTTTGGGTCTATAAATAGAGCCCTAGGCACAATCATTTGGCACACATTCTAGGCATCATTACTTTGTCAAAATACTTTCTAGTTGCTTTCTCGTTTTGTTACACCGTTACTCTACATAAACGGTGTTGACAAATCCTTAGTTCACTTGATCTCAAATTCGACTTGGTATTCTATCTGTCCTTCGTTTGTGCGGATGCAGGCAGAAGATCATTGAATTGATCGGGCTTCGTTGTATCCTCGAACAGATTCGCTATCAACCCGGTGCACACCAAACGGTGGGGCGAATACTATTTTCGGAAAGCGACTCAGTAACGTGCCTCGAAGCAAGTTTCTACAGGTTCCATCATCAAAGCGTTCAGATTTCTTGAAGACTTCCGGATTTGCACCAACAGCACCCGCGTGTAGAAGAAATGTGCATCCTGCAAGTGTTATCCATTCTAAATTCCTAATGTTGGGGTAATACGTCTTGCGGGGCATATGGAGACAAGCGAATCAAAGTTTGAAATAACTAGCATATACTAGTCGTAATTAATAGTATGTGATAAAATGCAAATTAAGTAAGTGATTCGTGAAGTTGTCATAAAATGCCAATCAGCTATTCCGTGACCACTTTTTGGGTACCAGGGTTTGAAGTTTGAAGGTAACAGCCAGAAGCAATCTCACACTACAAATCCCATTGTGTCGTGATTGTCGGTAACCCAGTACTTATTCAATTGCTTGTTTGGATATAATAATGTTGGAACGAGCTCAAGCAACCTCCCCTATTAGCATAATATTAAGAAATGTTACCATACTATCGAGTTCTTATTTTTGTGTTTCTTATTTAGTTTAGGTTATTATTCACGTTTCCAGGTTATTTTAGTTTTTCTTGTTATGCATGTTTTCTTAGTCACAAAATCTTGTAACCTATGCATGTTAGGGTTATGTTTTATACACATCAATTATACATCAATAAAAGAAAGTTTCTCCTGTATCTATTCAATTTTCTAATATAGTATCCCCTCCTTTGACTATATGTTTCCGGAGTCTAGAGATGTTAGCTACTAGACACCTTAATCTTCTCGTAGTTGATGTTTCTTAAGTTCAAAAAAAAATAGCAGAGCTGTATGTTTCCGGAATCAAAGGCTTGGGGTTTCGAACCTGCCCCCCAAAACCCACCACAGAACGGGGATCAATAAGCCGACACTCTGTTCCCCTGCTTTGTCCTCATTACTACATCCCTCCTTATCTCAAGCTTCCTCCCCCACTTTTCTAGTCTTTCTGCACTCAATCCCACGGGAAAAACAGCCAATCCTTCCTACTGCACTTGCTTTATAATCCTAAAAAATCCAAACCCACGTGAACTGACCTCCTCCTCAGAGAAAACTAATGTTAAAAAGCTACACCTTTCCATACAAATGCCTCTATTTTCGAACCTGACCACGTTCACTTCACTCCCCCCCCCAATCTCCAGTCAACCCTTTTTGCCATATAAATACTTAAAGACTACCCTACACTTTCCCCCATCAGGATCTAGCTCCAAAACTGAGAGCTTTTTTCTCCTTAGCTTTCAAACTTGGTATTTTTCTCACTCTCAGATCCTCTTTTTGCACTCATGGCTGAGCTAAAGCAACAACAGTCAAAGAGTACTAGAGCCAATGCCTCTTCAAAGAGAAAGGGCAATGGGTTCACAAGGAAGTGTGCTTCCTTGGTTAAGGAACAAAGAGCTAGACTTTACATACTCCGCCGCTGCGCCACCATGCTTCTCTGCTCCTACATACAAGGAGATGACTAAATTACCATTCCTCATAACCTTTGCTCCAACCTTTTTCCCTTCTGGATTGATCCATTTACAATACCCAATTCAGGTTCCTCTTATTTCCCCTCTTGTTGGCTTTGTCCATTAGGGCCTAACCTGGTTTGTGGCTTCTCTTTGCCACCTACCTCCTCATGTGCACCCTATTTTTTGACCAAATTGGTGACTCACCATTGGGTTTTTTGGGCACGCAAGGAGGGTTATTGGCTGCATTTCACTGCTTTTTACCAAACCAGGCACCGGTAAACAACAAGACGAGGCTGGCATTTATGGGGGGTTTCATCATATCTTCAACATTGTTGAGAGGATAGCTTGTGGTTTGAATAGGGATGAGACAGTATAAGGGCTCTCTAATGTATATTTTTCTGTGTAATTTTCCCCTCTCCTAATGTTATGGTACTGCTGAAGTGCAATATGCGCTTTTGTTGCATCTGTGTCCAATCCAATTGTATGAATAAAAAGGTTACTATCTGTGATTTTTGGCTTATTAAATGGAGAATTCTTTAATTATTCCAACACTTTGAGAGCATATTCTTATGGTAGAAGGACAGGGTACCGAAGTTGCGAATTGCTTCCTATCTTATAGATTAATATCATGTTGCTAAGAGGCCAAATTGGGATCAGTAGATAAGAAGATAGTCCCAAATTGAAAATAGTTCACCTTAGACAAATATCATGTTGCTGAGGGAATGCAAGGATTTTAAATTTTTCTCAGTTTTTCAGTATTGGCTATAAGGTGAACTGAATTGTACTGTAGTGATTAACCACATCATACGATCGTATTATGAGATATCTTATATTTTAATGGCAGTTACCAAATGGCTGAATTCTATTGTAAATGCAGATTTTGTTCTTGTAATTTAGAGTAGGGAGAATGTTTTACCTGTACACGAGGAAGGTCTATGCCACATTTGAGCAAGCTATCCTAGCAGTGAGTATAATCACTTCCATCTCTATTAAACTGACAAAGCTGAAAGAAACTGTCCCAATTACTATTGAACGGGTAGAAATAGGATCATGGTTTTCTTTGGTTTTGGAGAAGTGCACGTGCCAACAAAAGAGCTGAAATTATAGGAATTGAGAACACTGAATTAGTTTTGTTTCAATATTCCTTACAATCAAAGTAGAAATATGACTGGTTAAATATCTACTTGCCCCTTAAACTATCAAAAAAAATTTTCTTCCCCCTTCAACTACCAATTGAACTCTCTTTCCCCTTCAACTATTATTTTCTTTTTTATTAAGGACAAATCACATTTTTCATCCTCTTGATGAACGGAAAAGTTAGTCTCAAGGCTATATTAGTCTTTTTATTAGTTCCGTATAGCTCATAATAAGAAGCCACAGCCAGAAGCCCAAAAAATGCATCAATGGATATCCATAGGTTCAACCATAATAGTAGGAAGCAAAAAAATGACATAACTGTCTTGCCATAGCAGTACCGCAAGAAAAAAAGAAGGCATCAGTAAGTCAACGACAGTATAGAATAACTCAATCCCAACTCCTTTAATCCCGAAAAAAGTGGATTTTTGAAATAAAAATGTGTTGCTCGATACTTACATGTCGGTTTTCTTCCGGTGGGAGCCCTCAAGATCCATGTCATCCTTGAAACCCTAGCTTTGGTGACCAATGGAGCTAAAACCCTTCTCCTCAGGAACTCACTTCGCAGAAGCTGAAATCTCTTCTCCGAAAAACCCTAACTTTGGTTTGATCGACAGAATGAAAACCCTCAGCTAGCTTCATGTTGTAGGTGTACGAAATGTCCATATCACCCCCTCTCTCTCTCTCTCTCTCTTTTTTCATCAATTCCAGAAAAAAAAAAAAAAAAGGTTAATAGTTTATGTCACAAATTTTGGATGGAAAACGTGATTTGTCCTTAGTAAAGAAGAAAAGGATAGTTGAAGGGGGAAGGGAATTCAATTGGTAGTTGAAAGGGGGTAGTAAAAAAAAATTTGATAGTTTAAGGGACAAGTAGATATTTAACCCAAATATGACTCTTGTGCCGTCTTTGCCTCTTTGACCCGTCAATGGGCTTAAAAAAGTGTCAAAAAATTGCCTGAATCTGATTAATTTTTTGGAGAATAATGGTAGCATTATCTGATGAATGTTTGGAAATTTTCAAAATAATAAATGATTTTTGGTTTGGGGGTTTTATGAAAAGATGTTGAGAGAGGTTTACGTGAAAGGTCAATATCTTTTTACATAAGTTGTGACTTTATTGAATGATTAAAACACCCATTAGATTGGGATGTGTTTATATGGAAGAGATGTGAAACATGGGGTGCCTTCAAGAGGTATGACTCTTCCTAATTAAATTAATGTCTACTAGAGACGTGACTTTACATGAAATGGTGTCTAGTAAAAGACAGTCCTTCCACGAAATGGTGCCTAGTAAGAGGTATGACTTTTCACGAAATAGTGCCTAGTAAGAGGCATGACTTTTCCTAATTAACTGTTTTTAAAAGACATGACTCTTCCTCATCAGTTTCAAAAGACATAATTATTCCTAATGTGTGTCTATTAAAGACACAACCTTTCATAAGAGGGTGCCTATGAGTCTATACACACCATAAATTCCGTAGCGAATTGCTCTCTCTCTCTCTCTCTCTCTCTCTCTCTCTCTCTCTCTCTCTCCACACTCTATTCCTAGAATTTTAAGCATATTGATATTTTGTTATTCTGTAGAAATAGAATATCAGTTCTTGGTTCACTTATTCTCATTTAACGGATATTCTGTTTGTCTCCGTTTGTACAAACGCAGTAAAAAAGAACCTAAAGTCTGGTTTCATTGTATCGTGAGGGCGGATTTGTTAATAACCCGGTGCACACCATTTGGTGGGGAGCAAAGACTGTCTTTAGGAAAGCGTTGTTATAACGTGCCCCGAATGTGATTTATAATTCCAGATTTTTTTGTAGAGACGACACCATCAATACTTTTTGAAGACAGGATTTCCAACAATGAATTGCTTGCCTCATTCAAGTTTTAAGGCCCTCAGTTTTCTTGTGAAGTTCAATGGTGAGCTCCACCCTATTCTTTCAATCCTCAGAACGGATTAAAACTCAAAGTTTCAAGCTAAAAGAGAGAATTGTCAGGAATACAAACCAGCTAATTCTAATGAAAGCCAAAACAGCATTCTTAAAACCACAAGAGGAAGGCCAAAATTAAAGAATGAAATGCTCTATCCCATTCTCAATGAGGTTTCAAAGCCTCCAAATTCAGGCCCAGCACTCATATACATACGCTTGCATAAATGTGGAAGTAAGAACAAAAACTTTAGTGAATAGTACAATTGACATCACAAACAAGGCACCAGACCACTAAACACCAAGGGCAGTCATCTTGAAAGAAAACTTGCATAATAAGGATTGAGAAGAGTAAATTACACTGTGCCCTCTCACAATGCTGGGAAAACACAAGGACATTCCTCATCACATATCTACGATACATAATAAACGCAGCTTCGTTCAAAAGGTTCAGATACACCATTCAGTCTTTTCCATTCATCCCCCAGGTACTTGGTTATCTGCATCAAAGGTCGAACTGACAAATATCAGAGGCGAGGCTAAAAATTATAGAGCTAATTTGTAGTACATAGCTCACCATTAGATTGGTCGACGTGTACAAAAAAACTGGCTGCAACGATGAGATAGCTTAAAATAAGCATCAAGCCTTTGAAATAGTTTGATGTCCCTTCCTGTAATAATGAAAACAATGGTAACAAAGTTTACTCTTCAAAAAAGCAGATTTTCAGTCACAATCGGAACAAAAAATTGAAATGATAACTCTTCTCCATGGAATTCATTCGGTTCCTTATATCCAGGAAATCAAGATAACAAAATAAAACAAAGAAGAATCCATTATGGCTATATCAAGTCACAGAAAAAAGGACAAATGGCAGTTGTTAAAAATGCACTAAAAGGGCTCCATAAGGTGTCTCCGCAAGAGCTATGCATAGAGGGAGTATATAGTGAATCAGTATGTAACACAAATAGATAGACCAACCTGCAGCATAAAGGCGACCACTAACACCGTGATAAAGAGTGTAGCCGTCTCAAAGAGTTGAAAGTTTAAGTCCATTGGCTTTCCCATGAACCAACCAACAACTACACAGAATGGAATCTGCATTTATGAAGAGCAGGATTCATAAGCCCTTACACCGTATGCATGAACTTCGCCACTTTCCCACAAGAGAAATAATTTCGATCTCTTGGTGTGTCCAAAAAAAAATAATCACCAAGCACAGGTGTCAAAGAAATTTGGTGAAAAAGACGTGTCAATAGTCTATTGTTGTTTCTCACAGACGTGTGAATTCAAAAAAATAAAAAATGAGAAAAGCCCTTCCAAAGTTAACATGCAGCAGTAAAAAATTGCAATAAGCATCAAGGTCTTACAACAAACATTGATATTTGCGTAGATGATCCAATTGCGACCCCCAGAGTGATGTCCTAGTAAACAAAACAGTCAAATTAGCTGAATCAACACAAGTAAGAAACGAATGGTTAAAACGAATTCAATCACCCACAAGCTTGTCCTTCATTGCAAACATAATAGCACTTGCATGTTCTGCAGCATTCCCCACAATCGGAAGCAGGATGACACTAATAAAAGACACAGACATGTTCCATGAGTTGGACGCTCCCTGAAAAGTACATCAAAACAATGAAACCATCAACTGCTTATGCAAATTGACTATCACCTCAATTCTCTGATCCCGAAGCGGGCATATATCCGCAAAGTAAAGCACAGCACATATTATCCTCAAAATAAAGCATATATAAACCACTCATTTGACACAACCAATAACACAACAAATGTAAACCGCCCGTTTTGGAGTCCCATGAAAATGATCGGAGCCGCTCAATTTGGTTAAAACATGTTTTTAGGAGTGTCCGTAAAAATCAATTCATTCAGATATCGGTAAAAGCTTGATCGGTATTTGTACCTAAATTTGACACAATAAAAACTGAATAAATTGATCAGGTCGATCAAGCTCTTACTAATATCCGAATGAGTTGATCTTTTAAGGGTATTCTTAAAGACATATTTGAACAAATTGAACATCTCCGATTATTGTTGTGTCAAATGTTGTGTTATTGGTTGTGTGAGGGAACTGGCCCCTACGTATGTTCAAAGCAAAATCCTTGACCAGAAGTCGATGTGACATTAAACTATACATTCAAATCGTAATTAATGAGGCAGGCTTTTCACGCAACCTGAACTGAAGCCAGTTTGCTAGCATAATCAGTGATTTTGAATCCCTACATATCCACAAGTTCTTTTTAATGAAAAAGAAGTTTACCAATCCTATTTCACAGGAGGAGGGTGGAGTGATACCGAAGCCGTAAACTTCATATTTTGGTTGCTTCAGATACTCACATATATTTTCTTGATCCTCTACTAACAAAGGAAAGTTGGCCCGCCACTGAAATTTGTAATGAGGACCAGTGTATTCTTTGAGAGGGCTTGGTATATATAATCTAAATAGCATTGCCACTTTCAAGATTCTTGCAGAACTCTCAAATAATGCTTCTCTTTAGCAATAGATGTAAACCTCCGAAGTTGGGAAAGAGGAAAAAAAAATCCTTAATGTTTTTCTCCATTTTTAAGTAGTGTAACAACTTTAAAACCATGAACGAAATGAACGTGGTGTGGAAATCCAGTCAAACAAAACAAAATAAAAAAGTGACTAAATCCATCGCTAAATTTAACTTATACAAGTTTCTCATTTAGAATGACTCTAGTTAGCAAGCCCAAGGAGCTTATTAATATCAAAGGGCCTAAGGCATATGAAACTAGTAGCCAAGTGTACAGACCACAAGACTCAACGTATATTACCGATTCCATGGCCCATGGAAATTCCATATAATTGGCTCCAGTGTGGGCATATGACAACTAAAGATACAAGTTCACCATGCAGAATGAGCTGTTGATAAAAAATAATGCCAGCCATGAGCCAAGACAGATGTTTTAGAACCATTTCCAAGGTTTCATGAAATTAGAAGCATTTCAATTTTTTTTGGTAATGCAAAACAGTGCATTTAAGCTAACAATGTTATACTAGTTTCCCTAAATCATGGCGATGAGCAGGGAAGTAGATCTCGCCTGTAAAGTATCAACAAGGTATCCAGATAGTACAGACACCCACAAAGTCAGAATAGAAAGCCACCCAATTGCTTCCCATTGAGTGATATCAGCAACCTCTTCTTCAACAGCTGTACTGTTTCTTTCCTGCAACAATACCAAGATAGGGTAACAAGGAGAAATAAACTTTTTACCCCACAAAAAAAGAGGAGAAATTAAATTCATTGTTCAGTCGAATACGGTTCATTGGTCCTCAATGGTGAAGATCATTAGCAAACCTAATTTGCCCTTCACAAAAATACAATGATAAGTTGGCTTTCAAGCCCCAAGAGCGATATAAGTCAGTTCATGGCACAAAATACTGCAGCATACGAATATGTATGTTGCGGAATTCAAGCTTTTGACATCAATGGATAAGAGGAGAAACCCAACTTGCTAAATAAAACAAGAAATGTGCAGCAACCATGACTTTGCACATTAAAATGATTGCATGCCAGATCATCAAATGAGACTCAGGTAAAGAACTTACTTCAACAGGACCGTCATCCGCAGAATCATTAAATTTGTGCTGACTTCTCAGCTGAAAGAAAAGGTAGCTTGCATATGCCACCAGCATTACACAGCTGCTAAATCTAGAAAGAGCTAACTCTGATTTTCCAAAGTGGACCTCTGTGTGTGTGAAATGAAGAACTGCTGGAAGCAATATTCCCATAACAGCCATCAACAACAATCCCGAGTTCACCACAGCAGCTGCCTGTTTTGAAACATTTTACGAGAAATCAGCTTTCCTTCTATCTTTCTCCCTCTTTACATATATACATGCACACATGTATACAGACATAAACATATACACACATAGATACGTAAATCCTCGGTTTGTCAAGAGTAGGTACTTATAGGGAGCCTTTCATGGCTGTCCCCATATAACAAGATGAAATAATTTTGAAATATAAATAATTCATATACTATTTCCTAGGATATGTACAATCCAATTATCGTCATCTACCTTATCGAAACGCTGCACTTTCTCGTTATGAATGATCCCACCAGTGAAAAAGGCACATCCGAGCACTAATAGCATATTTGACAAGATGGAGCCCAGTAATGACTGCTGAACCACCCTAATCATCCCATGTTTCAGAGCGTATATTGATATAATCATTTCAGTCGCATTGCCAAATGTAGCATTTAGAAGGCCCCCAACTGCAGATTCAACCAAAAACATACATCATGTTACCGACAACCAGACCAAAGTAAATAAAAGGATGAGAAGAACTTCTATTTCTCATTAGTTGTTTGATGAAAATGTTCAATGAGCTGGCCATTTTTCCTTTCAGTATCTTAGGGTCATCTGCACACATGGACACACGCCAAACCCATATGTAAACAATTCTGTGATTCAATGAGTCGAGGACAATTGATGCATGAACAAGACACAAGCTCAAACTTCTCTACTTTTAATAGACATTGTTAATAAAGGCATATGTTGCGTACCTGCACATTACAATTCTATTCTTATTTTAATTTATTTTGACACGGGTTTGGTGTAATAACCTTGATCCTTAATCGTGATTTTAAATATGATTATGTGTTGGATTAATTAGTCTAGCTTAACTGTGTGTTTAATTGCACGTGTTTGGGGGAGGGAGAGAGAGAGAGAGAGAGGGAGAGGGAGAGAGAACGTTAGAAGAAGGAGGAGGAGAAGAGGAGAAGGAAAAAAGGGGGAAATCGAGGAGAAAGGTCGCATAACTTGTATTGAAGGTTGGTTAGGTAATTTTTGTGTTTCTGTATGGAATTCCTTGCTTCATATAGTTTAGTTTCAACTTGGTAGCTTGAGGATCCATGGAATTGAAGAAGGGGTTGAGTTTGTGTAGGAACTCAAGAACTTGGTGTTGAATCTTTGATTTTTGGGTGTTTTGATCTTATTTTGAACCATGATTTCTTGGTATTTAGAGTAGTTTATGTTATGTACATGTTTAAGCTCTTGAGTCCCTTTTGGTCACTTGCTTGTAAGGTATTTAATGCTATGAAATAGCCTTAGTGATGGTGTCACTGGCACTTTGTCATGATTTAGAACTGCACGGAAGGGTTAGGGTCGTGACAGTAGGGTCCAAGGTGCAATTCTAAGCGATTGGATCATACTATAGCATCAAGACATCAAGGTTCTTATATTTAGCATTCTTGTTTTGCAGATCTGTTTTTGCAGAACAAGTCACAAGTAAAATCCAGAAAATACCTGTAGGTCCTGTAAAGAATGCTAGCTGCCTGCACAGAAATGGTAAATGAGAAGTATATTAGTTGAAGCGAAAGGAGAGTTAACACCACCAATAATATCAAGAAATAATATGAGAAGCCAAAACTTACTCAGTTAAATAACCCAAACGCTCTGCTAAAGGTGCAATACCTAACAAACTGAACAAGAAAACCCATCCCTGCAATATAACAACCATCAAATAACTAAAATCAAGAGGAAAGACATCACAAATCAAACAATTCATTAGCATCATTAGTTAATTAGTTCGGGAAAATGACATTTGGATATCACACCACTTCCTCGATGACCATAAATTACCTGCGGGGTCATCAATCTCCATTCCAAATGAAACGGGGCTAAAAATTATGAAGGTTCCACATCCCTCAACTAAAGCAATAAAGTGAATAAGAAAACAATGAGTGAAGTCCGTACTTCTTACATGGTTTCCAGTAAGATAGTGCAGCGAGATTGCAAGGGGACCAAAAGGAAGCAACATGTTAATCTTTGCTTTTATTAAGACGATGTAAATACTTCTGAGAGGTCTGAAGCGCATCTGCTCAACCCATGAATGGGAAGGAATCACTTGTGACACAAAATGGGATGCCTCAAAATCAAAAGTGTGAGCTTTACTCGCAGTGTGTGATGAGTTGAAGGGGATATCCTCATCAGACTTGAGGTCTATCGTCTCCTCCACGTGTCCCATCTGCATACACCGATAACTACTAGTCATCCACCCAAGCAGTCATATACAGCAATGCAAGGTCAACACAGGACCTATTTACACTATTTAATCAATTTCCGTTAGATCACGAACCTACGTGTGGAAGAATTAACCTCAAAGCATTGAGGCAACCGGAAGCACATGATCTAACTACCAGAATGCTGGTAACTGACATAACACAAAAATTAAATTCAACTCAAATTACTCCTGTTTGGAATCGTTTCACTGTCCTAAGTTTGTCACTCACTCAACAAAACAAATCTCAAAATAGTAAATACAAAACAGCTGTATGTCAAGTTGGGTAAGCTGCCAACTTTGCAATAGATACCGTAATGGAACATCCCATGTTTTCTCCCCAACAAGGGAAAGGATAGTTGCAAATCAAATGTATGGTCAACCACATTAACAAGGCAAAATTCCGTTTGCATGCTACCTCCTCACCATTTGTTACAAAGAACATGTGATGTGAACCGAAATAGATGAGCTAAGTCCATCTTGAAGGATGAAAGTACAACTGCATCCTATCCCCGATCTCGTATGATAATGTAACTCAGATAATTCTTTTTTATTAGAATGCAAAATAAATCAATCTTGCAAATTACCCTCCCCACATTTCCAAAGAATTTTTCAATACTCACATAATTTGCACAGTCATCCTACGTGGTTGTGCTTCAGTCGGCGGTTCATTACCATCACGACCTAGGGCTAGGATAGTCAAATAATTCCAAAATTTCTAAGAAAAAACCAACAATACAAAAAAAGACATCAGAAAACTGATATTTTAAAGTATTCAGTTGGCATTAGGTCAAGAACGGCCTGAAAAATCTTGTAAGTTCTAGCATGATGTTATTGTAGTGAGGAAAAATGACTGACCGAGACTGAAGTTTCAAGAGACGATGAGTTCCGCCATCTCAAGAAAAGTTTTAACAGCAAGCAGTACTAGTTTTGAAGAGCTGTTTCGCTGAAACAAATTTCCAAAGCCTGTTCGGGTGTCAAAGATGAGCTTTGCTGTAAATCATCCAGTTCCAGCATTTAAAATCAATTTCATTAGCTGCACATAAGTGTACGTCCAAACACACTATATGGAGGGTAAAAAATGACAGTCGAAGGGTAAAGAAAGGGCAAGTGCACAAGCAATTTGAAGCAACAAAACAGAGTGCAAATTTGTTCACCCTCGCCTAAGGAGGGGTGAACAAAATCCTTACACTGATTGGTGGAAAAAGTGTGGAGTCTACCAAAAAGTGATATCATGCATATTAAAAAGTGATGGGTCCACCACAAAATAATGTCACACTTGTCAACAAGTGATGTGATTCCGTGGACCACAAATCTTTTCCACCAATCAGAACGATGGTTTTGAAGGTGAGGGTGAATAAATTTGCACTCAAACAAACATGATATTATTCAAACGAGTCAGATCAGCTCACCGGATGATAAAAAAATAAAATAAAAAATAAAATAAAAAATAGAAGAAGAAGAAAGTAATAAACAACGTGACTGACCCTAGGCTATTTAACATCAGAGTAGAATCGAGGTAGAAGATGACACAAATAGCATACGATGAAACATCAATTAATGATATAAGCACACAGAGGGAAATTCAAAGTCATTACAAGCGAAGAAACATAGACAGAACAATGATAGATTAGAACAAAATATGGTGAGAATCGAAGAGGGAGTTACGTAGAATTACAAGTTGCTGGATCCAAAAAAAGGTTCCACTTTTGTAAGTGATGAAGCGATTCGGGCTCGGGAAGGAGTCAATCAGTATAATAAAGCAGGAACTTTGCAGAATATACCTGGCAGTTGAGAAATACTACAAAAGCGAGAATATAGTGCACGAGTAAAAGTAGATCAAGAAGCGAGCGAGCAATAGAAATAGAGAGTCGGTCAGTCCCAGTCCGTGATGCGGGGAAGTTCGGTTCAAGGATTATTGTTGTTCTCCTCTCCTGCGTCAAGAGAGAGAGAGAGAGAGAGACTGGACTGCGTCGTGTCACCGGCGAGAGAGGAAAGGAGGAAGGGAGGGGAAGATTCAGCGAAGTTATAGGGGCCGGGGATGTTGTGTAATAATTCGGACAAAGATATGCAGCAGTCAGTGGTCCACCATGGAGTCCATTTCTTATCTTACACCCAAAAAAAAAAAATCTGAATCGGGGATTCACTTTGTTCACTTCACATTTTCAAAAATATTTTCAAAAATATTTTTTCCCTATCTCTCATTTTTTCAATCATTAATCATTTTTCTCTCTCTACTTATACCCCTCTCTCCAATCATTATTCTCATTTCTCTTTCTATCTCTCTCCAATTATTACACATATCTCTAATTATTACTTTTTTTAAAAACCCATCCAAACACTATCTCAAAAATATTTTTTAAAAAATTCTTCTCAAAACTCTCAACCAAACACAGCGACTTGGTCACTGATTAAACAAATGTTATTTAGAGAGATTAACTTAAATTATTTAGATTCTTCAAACTACTAGTTTTTCAAGACTTTTGACCACATCTGGAGAAAAAATGAATTGTATAGCATCATTATACGTAGGCAGAAAAACATGCATTATTATTGCTAGGCTACCCTCAAAGGAAAATGATAGGTACCCTCAAATTGTCTCTTTCCTGCATTTGAGAGAAGGTTTTAAAAAATTATATAGGCCTTGTTTGTTTCACAGTTTTAATTTTGTTTTGTTTTGTTTTATAATCATTACCATTGTTTCTCTCTTTATTTCTCTCCACTCATTACCCTTTTCTCCAAAGCTAAACTAACTAAAGCTACTAAATGAATAAGGCCATAAGGCCATAATGGTTGTTAATGGTGAATTAATTTATTCAAAAGGATTGATTGTGATTATCAATATCATATCCTTCGGCTTCGTTCTTCAATAGATTTTTGTTTCATAAAATCTTACATTTTATGACATTCCAATCTCAACACATAAAATGTAAAAGTGATTTTATGAGATTTTCATAAAATCCTCCTAAAATCTATAAGAAAACCACTACATTTTATCAGTTGAGAAAACAACTCTATTTTATCACCCCTCCATAAAATGTTCATTTTATGAGATTTTCATGAAATATACCTAAAATCTATTGAACAACAAGGCCTTCGTTTACTTTTTTTAAAACACATCTTAGTAGTATCTCTCTAAAATATTATAGGCATGTCTCAGTCATTCCATATAATATGTAACATACGTTTGTCAAGTGTTTATCACTGAAATGGATTGATCTAGGATTGAGGCCTTGTTCCAAAAAATTATCTTTTTTTTAAAACTGTATTTTTAAAAACTGTATTTTCATGCTTAGACAGATTATTCTCTACATCAACCAAAAAGTGAGAAAAAAAATCTACAAATAAAAAAAATCTTTTAAATTACCACCTACAAATAAAAAAAATAAAGAGTTAAGAAAAAAGAGGGACTCGGGGATGATGTTGCGGCAATCCGAGCCGTCGATCTTTGTTTTGGACCGCTCAAATTTAATCCATCTCTTTTAAATTTGAATATGGATTAAATCTGAGCCGTCTAAAACAGCACCGGCCGAGGAACTGTTGCCAGCTAGGGATGTTCCACTAAGGTAGTTTTGTTTTAAAACTGCCTTAGTTTTTGTGTTATGTGATGTATTGTGAGAGGATGACTTGTCTCGGTTTTTGAGAAAAACTAGTTTTTGGAAAAAACTAGTTGGTGGAACACCCTTAGTGTCAATTTTATAGAGTCAACTTTTCACTTTTTGAAAAACATCAAGTATGATGACATCGCTAACTTGTTTAAACTTTGCAGCTGAGTGGTTCAGTTGACACTTCTCATTATACATTGGCGTCGCCCCGGGATAAGGTCAATCATCTTCCGTTTCATCGACGATTGTGAAGTCGCTAACTTGTTTAAACTCTATGAATTGGGTCAAAGATTGAAAGACCCTATTCAATCGACCAATTTGAGCAAACGATAGATTAAGATCATGCACATTGTTCATTGAAGAGGAGAAAACAACGATTAATTAATACTTATTGATCAATATTTATTGTTATCGTGAAATTCGTGATCAAGATGGATTTCCTTATGCCATCAACGGACTCATATGGCCACATTTGGCAAAAACATTTAAACCGATTTTTTGATTTATTCATTTTGTCTTTATTCAAAAAAATTATATTTTTTTAGTTTTGTATCAAGTTTTCGTAAATTATTGATTTGTTTCGACAAGAGAAATCTAAAAAGTACTCCCTCCGTCCCAAATTGTCGGGAATGTTTCATTTTTGGACCCCTCAAAAAATTGTCTATATTTCATAATCTATACTGTTTTTTATGATTTCAAAAATTTTGTTTAAACAAAAATTAATTAAGATCTGTCAAACAAGATCCATGTTCAATAAAAAAAAATATAGACAATTTTTTGAGACGTCTAATAAAGGAAACAGACACAATAAATTGGGACGGAGGGAGTATAAAATTATGGTCAAAACTAATTTTTTTGAATAAAGCCAAAATTAATCCAATAAACTGGTTTATTTTTTACTTTATTCAAAACAAATATTTTTTACCATAATTTTATAATTTTTTGGATTCCTCTTATCGAGACAAATCAATAATCTAAGAAAATTTGACACAAAACTAACAAATGTAATTTTTTTAATAAAAAAAAACGAATAACACCAAAAAACCAATTTATTTCTTTTTAGCCAAAGCTAGGACTTGTTGCTGCAGTTGCAACCAAATTCGGAGATGAAACTTCTATAATCAAAACAAAAAGTGATGGATGAGTTAAAGCGGGAACATCAGTACTCTTCCAATTATTCTGATAATAATTTTCTTTCATGGGCTCAGTTTTTTCAAGGGTCCGATTGACAGAAGAGCGCTTATTGGGTTTAGACATAGCTTATTTAGGTCTTGTTCTCCTGTAGATTTTAGGTGTATTTTGTGAAAATCTCATAAAATGAATATTTTATAAAGGGGTGATAAAATGAAATTGTTTTTCCAACTGATAAAATGTAGTGGTTTTCCTATAGATTTTAGGAGGATTTCATGAAAATCTCATAAAATCACTTTTATATTTTATGTGTTGAGATTGGACTATTGGAGTGCCATAAAATGTGAGATTTTATGTCCCAAAGGGTTTTTCTATTATCAACCCAATGGGGGCTGACAATAAGGCAACAAAAAAACAAAAAAAACACAAGTTTCAATGTACTTTTCACACATTTTTATAAACTTTCACACATTTTAATACACTTTTTAAGGCTTAATATCAGCCTAATGACCTGATTTTAGAATTTTTCAATTATGAATGAATGGCGATGATGACATTAACTTTTTGAGATTTGTGTCATATCAAAGTTAAATCTATCACTGTAGAGCAAAATGCAGAACAAGATAGATCATTTGTTTGGTTACATACACAAAAAAAATACCCACAATTTACCCACACTCACGCAAGTGTGTGGGCTCCATACACATTAGATGTGCAAGTGTGTGTGGAGCCCACACACTTGTGTGAGTGTGTGGGTAAATTGTGGGTATTTTTTATGTGTATGTATCATTTTTGTTGGACAAATGGTATTGGAGAAATTTTTCAGTGCCGATTGGGTATTGCCCACGTGGTACCCACTCGGTAATCTCAGTCGTCCAAAACACGATTCAACGGTTCGGAAGAGGAGAGAGAGTGGTTGGGGGAGAGGAGAGAGAGAATCAATCTCGGCCGTTAAAAATACTTTTGGACGCCCGAGCTCATGCTCTATATGGCCACGTGGTACCCATTTGGTACCTAAAATTTTTTCATGGTGTTGGGATTCCCATAAAGCAACACTTAAATTGTCAAAAAGAGAGGCGAATAGAGCAACAACATATTCTAAACGTGACCAGGGATCTCTAAACCCTTAGTAGACCCAGACAAGAGAACAATAGCCAAAGCTACTATTGTCCACTAATGCCCCGTTTGGATGAGGGTAAAGGTCCCCTCCAAAACTTATCACCCCTGATAAGAGGTGGGTCCCACCGTTTGGCTGGGTTTGACAACTAAAATTTCCTCTGTGATAAAACTTCACCCCTTCTTAGTTTTCATCCAGTTGAGGCATTCTTCTTGATAATTTTTAGGCACCCCTTAGTCTACCCAAAAATTAGTGAGGAGAGGAGGGTTGGGTTTTGGACCATAACACCCCTCCTTATCCCCCTCCCCAGCCCCCACCCTTCATCCCGTACTACAAATTTTCAGTAGTACCCAAACAAAATTCTATTTTAAAAATGCTAAAAACAAATGAAAATCGTACCAAACTGGAAATTTTGAGAGAGAAATTTGAAGTCTACGATCACCATACTGGTGAAATCCAAAGTAGCCGAAGACATCAATAACTCCAGTTGCAGCAGCGGGCACCGCTGGAGTGATTAACAACTCTAGCTCCGGAGAGAGAAATCTATGGAGAGAGAGTGATCTGGGGAGAAGATGAAAATGAAATCTATGTAGAACGAGTGATCCGGGCATCACTGTGGGAGATTTGATTTGGTTCGCTGTGGGAGAGGCAAAGAAGATGGAGTGATGAATATGTGTGTGTGTGTCAATGGTTACAACAAAAATAAAAGAGAAAATTTTCTCGTGTATCACTTGTGTATTAGAACCAAGTACACCTATAATCTAACAGTGGGGAAAAAACAAAGAAATAGCAAGCTGGCATTTGACCATTGGGTTGGAATCCCAAACACTATGCGTTTATTCTTACCATTTTTTTTTCCCCCAATGGTCCATTCTCTTCTTACATGCATATAAAATTAACTAAATTGTGCAAAAGTTTTTGTAAAACTCACAAAAAAAAAAGAGTTATATTGGTGACTTGGTGGAGAGATTTGGGTTTAATTGGGTTTTTCCTCCAAAATTAATTTTATAAAATTTTGGATGACAACCAACCATTTAAATGTGCATATTAAAAAAGAAAACGTTTTTTTTTTAAATATTACAAAAAATTAAATTTTCAATGAAATAAATTAATATAGTTTGAAATTGTCCAAAATTAATTAAATAGATTAAGTTTTGAAATTATATAATTATTTTAATGTATAATCAAGTTTGGTACACTACAAGGGCAAAAGAGTCATTTGACATCTTTTTTCATCATCTACCCCCTCTTATTTACTCCCTCCGTCCCATAAAGTTTGACACTTTCACTATTCCAGCCCTATGAAAAAATTGATTATTTCTTTTAATCTATGATGTTTTATAAGCAATATGGATCTAGTTTGATAGATTTCAATTAGTTCTTTTAAACAAAGTTATGAAAACCACATAAAACGTTATGAATTGAAAGATATAGGCAATTTAAAAATGGCACGCATTCCCGAAAGTGTCAAACTTTAAGGGACGGAGGGAGTATAAAATATCGAAACCAAGTAAAAAGTTATCCTCCTATTTTATCCATCATCCAAACTGTTAACTTTTTTTATTCTCCTCCATAAACATCACATCAATGTGAGTCAACTCTCTAAAAATTATACCTCATCTTATCTTATGCCCCCTCCTGGCTCGTTTGGATGAGGCATTAAGGGGGGCATAAATATGGAGGGTGTTATTTATGCCCGGACCCACACACATGGAATGGTTTGCCAACAAAAAATGCAGGGGTGTTATTTTATCACCCGGACTAAATATCACCCCTGCAGGGGTGTTATTTATGAACAACCCAGGGGGTGTCCATATTTAACACCCCCTAATACCCATCTTTTTACCAAAATGCCCAAATATAATCCACCTCTCCTCTCCCTCCTGGCCCAATACCCAATACCCAGGTCCATCAAGGGATCACATGTAAATCATGAAATCCAAAGAAATGAATTTTTGATATTTGCAAATCATGAAATCAACCCTCTTTCACAATGCTCAAAGGCAGTAAAAGCAGCCCCAAACTATTTCAAATTTGTTTAATTCAAATATTGATCATAAGTTAAATGGGAGATTGTTTATTTAAATAAAAACGATCTTTAAAAATTCTTTTGAAACATCAATTACCATCCTACCCCAATTAATACCCCCACCTTATCCCAATTTTGCTACTATTTGTTGCTAGTGTTTGGGGTTTTTTTTTGGCTTTGCAATATTCTTCGGATAAAAAAATAAAGTACTTCCGCACATAGTTTTTTTTTAATTTTTTTTCACCAAATTAAACTACTAATAGAGATCTTCAATTCGATACAAAAACATTAAAAAAACTATATATACTTTAGTATAAAAATTGTGATCCAAAAAATGAACATTTGTTTAGATCATTACGTTTTACACCACTAGAGTTGTGAAGATTTTAAAAAATTAATTGCAGTTAAATCTTATAGCTTAATTAGTTATTGAGTTTCAATAATAAATTAATTAATTATTGGATTTATCTAATTAAAAAAATACATAACTGATACAAATATGCACACAATGGCAAAAAAGTCTTATGACAGCTTAATCCCTCTTCTTAGGGCATCCTTATCACAGTGAACAAATTAACTTTTTGGTTAAAATAGGGAGCAAAACCTCAAAAAAGACCTAATATCAGCCTCTCTATTTCCACTCATCAAATTATTTTTGCTACAGTACCGCACCAAATTTGGTGCGGTACTGTTCACGCACCAAACCTTTTTTTTATTTTTTTTTCTTCCGGATGAGTCAGAAATGGGCAGAAGAGAGAGGGAGGGAGGGGGCCCGGGTTAACACGTGGCTAGCATTTGTTGGGGAAGGGAGAGAGTGAGGGGCCAACAGGAGACAGAGAGAGAGGGAGGATGTAACACCCCGGATTATTTCAAAAATATTTGATACACATTTTGGAGTACTTATGAAAATGTTATTGGATAAACCGAGACCGCGGTTAGTCTCAAGATAATTTATTGGAGCCATGGTGAAATTTTTAGAATTTTCTGAGGTAGTATCTGGACTGCACGGTGTCACATCCCACTCCGGCAAGACCTGACCTGCCCAAAGTGGTAAGACCACCCAACAAAACCTGTACACATCTCGGGATACCCGCAACCAAAGAGATAATATAAAATAAAAATAACTACAACCCTCAAAACATTTATACAAGTCCAAAGTACTGGACCACAACACAACCACACCATCGTCGCAAACCAATATGTACAAAGCACCCCAGACTGACAAATGCTACAAACAACTACTAGAAACTCCTGACTGGCACTGTAGTTGGACCGACATCTAGCTCATCCAGGTATCTGCAACCAAAAAGGTTACAGGAGGATGTACGTTAGCAACACAATAAAAAGAAATGTCCAAGCTCCTGAGATGAATTGTAGCTTAAAAATCAACCACAGTACAAATATTTCAACCAACTTTCTTTCCCACAAAACTCATATCAACAACACATCAAAAATAAATGGATTTTCAATAAACCATATTTCCACCCATTCCTCATAACAGAAATCACATAAATTTTTACCAAGTGCGCCAACGAGTCGTCTACCTCACGACCGGGAGTTATGACGGTACCGTTACCTCGCTCACAGGCTCACATATAGTGGCGGTGACGAGGGCCATTCTTAATCACCAATGGTAGGTGCAATCCACACAGTAAACAAGAACTAAGCTTGCACTGCTCACATTTGGCACAGCCCACGAATGCAAGATGCCAACCTTGCAAACTAAATATTGGCACAGCCCACGAATGCAAGATGCCAACCTTGCAAACTAAATATTGGCACAGCCCACGAATGCAAGATGCCAACCTTGCAAACTAAACATTGGCACAAAAGGCGTAAAAATTCTCTTCTCACTCACCAAAAATCATTTGATCCATCCAACCAAAAACGTTGCCATCATATTCTAAAAATAATCATCAAAGGAGCTTTCAGAAACAGTAATAATCACACGACAAATTTGATAAAAACAAAACAAAACAAAACATTTCTTATTTATTATAGAAGCTGTACATCCTCACCTGACAAAAGACCAACTGCTAAAATCTCTATCCTCTACGGTCTGGAAACGTAACCGTGATCCTCCTCCTCACCTAACAATATAGTTTATAAGACATCTATAAGTCTCTCGTTCAACCCCCATGCTTAAATGCAAATGAAATGTTTAAATATGCACAAAAATACATAACAGCCTCACGGTCTCCGAATTTACAGAATTAATCTACAAATCCTTTTCTCACGAAATTTTTACCACAAATACTATACACATGTAGGAACAACATATCAAAAATTCAGAATTTTCTGAGCTCGATAGCTATTTTAAACCAACGCCAAACAAACCAGTCACTTGCTGTAAAATTACAAAAACAGAATTTTCCTTCAAATTTAAACCAAAACCTGCTATATCTCAGAAATAATTGGGCTATGAGGCTTATAGATTCTGAAAGCCCTATGTGTCTAGTTTCTAACAAAACAAGGAGAATGAAAATTAGAGTTTTCTAGGCCAAGTTATGCCCGTTTTCGCGAAGCATGGCAGAGCTGCCAGGAACAAATTCCCACAGACAGCAGCCCGGTAAAACATTTTTAATAAATTCTATAATTCACGAAAAATTCTGAAAATTTTACACGGTCAAGATAACACATAAATACAACTACGGTTAAAATATCATAATTTTTGGAGTTGAAATAGTATAGTAGAAAATTCGTACCTTTCTCCAGAAATTCAAGCTTCTCACTTCTTCCTCTCTCTCTCTCTCTCTCTCTCTCTACGAAATAATTGAGCAGAAAAGTGGAAGTCTGGGTCTTCCCAAAGTCTTCCAATCTCATCCTATAAGAGGTGAGGTGTCCCCTCCACTAGACTTCTTCTTTTTTTTTTTTTCACAAAGCACACACATAATTGGAACACAACATAATAGGTGCATGTATTTAAGCTATGCATGAACAATTAATAACATGACATGTCACGCACCGAATGGCTTTTGAAATGAATGTGTGCACGAAATGCGCTATCACGTGAAATACACATGCATGTGTAGGAACGGATGTCACAACTCTCCCCACCTTATAAAATTTCGTCCTCGAAATTTGCTTACCTTAAACAAACAAATGTGGATACTGACTTCTCATTTCCTCCTCGCTTTCCCAAGTAGCCTCCTCAACAGAATGACTACGCCACAAAACTTTTACGAGTGGAATGGTTTTAGTGCGTAACACTTGATCCCTTCTATCCAAGATTTTAACTGGCGTCTCCACATAACTCAAGTCTTCTTTAAGCTCGATAGGTTGTGCTACCAAGATATGAGAAGGGTCAGCTATATATTTCCTCAACATTGAAACGTGAAAGACATTATGCAACTTTGATAATTCTGGTGGTAGTGCCAACTCATAAGCTGTAGCCCCAATTCTTTTGATAATTTGATACGGCCCAATATAGCGAGGACTTAATTTCCCTTTCTTACCAAATCTCATAATACCCTTCCACGGCGATACTCGCAGAAATACATGATCACCAACTTCAAATTCAAGATCTCTCCTTCGTGTGTCCGCATAACTTTTCTGCCTGTCCTGAGCTTGTTTCAATCTTTCCTTTATAACTTTCACCTTATCCGTAGTGATCTGAATAATTTCTGGCCCAAGCAACTTTCTCTCTCCAACTTCTTCCCAACATAATGGACTTCGACACTTTCTACCATACAAGGCTTCATATGGAGCCATACCAATTGTAGACTGGAAACTGTTATTATATGCAAACTCAATCAAAGGTATGTGTTCTTCCCAACTGCCTTGAAAATCAAGTGCACAAGCTCGAAGCATATCTTCCAGAGTCTGTATTGTTCGCTCTGACTGCCCGTCTGTCTGAGGATGAAATGATGTGCTAAATTTCAGAGTAGTTCCCAAAGCTTCTTGCAATCTCGGCCAAAATTTTGATGTAAAGCGAGGATCTCTGTCAGACACAATTGAAACTGGAGTACCGTGCAGTCGAATAATCTCATCTATGTACAATTTCGCATACCTATCCATCGAAAAAGTCATTTTCACCGGCAAGAAATGTGCAGACTTTGTCAATCGATCCACAATAACCCAAATAGCATCGTGTCCTTTCGGAGTACGTGGCAATCCTGTCACAAAATCCATGGTAATATGTTCCCACTTCCATTCAGGGATAGGAAGAGGTTGTAGCAATCCGGCAGGTCTCTGATGCTCAACTTTAACTTGCTGACAAACCAGACATTTTCCTACATATTTGATTATATCCTTTTTCATACCCCTCCACCAATAATTCTCTCGCAAATCCCTGTACATTTTCGTACCACCTGGGTGCATGGCGTAAGCAGAACAATGAGCTTCTTCTAGTATTTCCTTCCTCATTTCGCTGTTGTATGGCACACATAATTTATTCCCACGTAACAATGCATCATCCCTTTCCCGAATCACAAAGTCAGTTCGAATTCCCGCCTTTACCTCAGCTTTAATTTTTGCCATGTTGCTATCTGAATTTTGAGCCTCTCTAATACGATCACTAAGTGTCGGTCTCAAAGTAACAGTAGCCAACAAAGACCCACATGCACCAACTGCCAGACTAACTCGAAGAGATTTTAACCCGGAAAACAGATCGGCCCGCACTAACCGTAGATATGCCATAGTCCCAGAAGATTTACGACTTAGAGCGTCAGCTACCACATTAGCTTTTCCAGGATGATAATTTATACTGCAATCATAATCCTTGATCAACTCCATCCACCTCCTTTGCCTCAAATTTAGATCCCTCTGAGTAAATATATACTTCAAACTTTGATGATCCGTGAAAATCTCACACGTAGCACCATAGAGATAATGCCGCCACAACTTTAAAGCAAACACTATAGCCGCCAACTCTAAATCATGGGTAGGGTAATTTCTTTCATGAGGCTTTAACTGTCTGGAACCATATGCAATTACCTTTCCACATTGCATCAGCACACAACCCAAACCTTGATGTGAAGCATCACTATAAATCACAAAACCATCATTACCAGAAGGAAGAGTAAGAATAGGTGCACTAACCAACCGAGTTTTCAATTCTTGGAAACTCCGCTCACAACGATCTGTCCATTCAAATTTCACACTTTTCTGAGTCAACTGAGTCATTGGCCTTGCTATAAGCGAAAAGTCTTTCACAAATCTGCGATAATATCCCGCCAAACCTAGAAAACTGCGAACTTCAGTCGCATTGGTTGGCCTCTCCCACTTCACTACTGCTTCAACTTTCTTAGGATCCACTTGAATACCATCACCTGAAATGACATGCCCCAAAAACACCACACTGTCCAACCAAAATTCACATTTACTCAACTTGGCATACAATTTCTTATCCCTCAAAACTTGCAAAGCAGTCCTCAAGTGCTTGACATGTTCCTCCTCACTTCGCGAATAAATCAGTATATCATCAATAAAAACAATCACAAACTGATCCAAATAAGCTTTAAACACCCTATTCATTAAATCCATGAATGCAGCAGGGGCATTTGTTAAACCGAATGGCATGACAACAAACTCATAATGTCCATACCTGGTTCGAAAAGCAGTTTTTGGAATATCAGACTCCCTCACTTTCAACTGATGATAACCTGATCGTAGATCAATTTTGGAGAAAACTCTAGCACCTTGCAACTGATCAAACAATTCATCTATTCGAGGCAACGGATACTTATTTTTAACTGTAACCCGATTCAATTGTCTGTAATCTATGCACAACCTCAATGTACCATCCTTCTTTTTCACAAATAAAACTGGTGCACCCCAAGGTGAGACACTGGGCCTAATAAAACCTTTATCCAGTAATTCTTGTAGTTGCACTTTAAGTTCTTTCAACTCCGCGGGTGCCATCCGATAAGGTGGAATAGAAATTGGTAAAGTGTCTGGCAAGAGCTCAATTGTAAACTCAATTTCCCTATCCATCGGAATACCCGGCAACTTATCAGGAAAAACATCTGGAAACTCACAAACCACTGGTATCGCTGAAAGTTCATTCCCTTTTGACTCAGTATTCACAACGTGTGCCAAATAACCCTGACAACCCTTTTCCAACAACCTCACAGCTTTAATTGCAGAAATGATACGCACCGAAGATTTAACCCTGTCCCCCTGAAAAGAAAATTCGACCTCCCCTGGAACTTTGAACAACACTTTCTTCTCATAACAATCCATATACGCATGATAAGAAGATAGAAAATCCATTCCCAAAATCAAATCAAAATCCTCCATGTATAACGGCATTAAATTAACCAGTAACTCCTTCTCTCCAATTTTTATCTTACAATCCTGATATACATTTTCTATTCGTACCACCTCCCCAACCGGTGTAGCAATAAACACATCATGATCTAATGGTCTTGATGACACTCCGTTCACATGCATAATGAATGTTGGTGATATGAATGAATGTGTAGATCCAGGATCTATAAGTACTTGAGCATTTCTATCAAAAATAGTAAGCATACCTGCCACCACCTCTGGGGTAGCCTGAGCATCCTGTCTGGACATAGCAAACACTCTCCCATTAGTTGCTGGCCTCCCAGCCAATCCCCTGCTACCTCCCTGAGTTGACCCAGAAGGTCCAACACCGGTATTTTTCGCACTACCCACTGACGAAACGACAGTTGTCGTTTGTTGACCACAGTTTGTTGCTATATGACCTGGCTGCCCACACTTATAACAAATCACCTTGTTGTCAAGTTGAGGACAATCCCTGATGAAATGACCAACTGCCCCACATCTGAAACATGTTTGGTTTCCCCCACGATTCCCATTTGTGTTACCACCAGAAGTGCTTCTATTAAACTGATTTCCACCAGACCTTGTACCCCGATTCTGAGAATGAAAACTCTGTCCACGAGAATTCTGAGGTCTCTGTCCACCACTCCTAGTGGTACCTGTCCCGAAACTCCCTCCTGATTGGCCACTGAACCTTTGCTTTTTAAACCGCTCTTTCATTTCTTCTTCCTCCATCACATCTTTTTCAATCATCTTTGCTCTATGTACCAACTCCGCGTAATTAGTAATCACCCCTTGCCCTGTAAGTTCCTTTCTAATATTAAAGTTCAACCCTCTTTGAAACCTACGGCACCGTGCGGCCTCGTCAGGAATTAACTGCGCTGCATACCTTGATAACTCTGTAAACTTAGCCTCATACTCAGTCACACTCATCCTACCCTGTCGAAGGTCAGTAAACTCATTCTCTTTCTCGTATTTGTAGGACTCCGGGAAATACTGTTCATCAAAAGCTTTTTCAAACCGTGCCCAAGTAATCCGCTGTGGTACAACCGGTACAACTCCTGGCACTGGCATGGTAAGTAACCTCTCAGTAGCTTCCCACCAATGCAAGGCTTCACCTTTAAACATGAATGTTACCAGATCAACTTTATCATCATTAGCTACCCCCATCCTATTCAGAATACGCACCGCATCCTTCAACCAGTTTTCTGCCTCAGCCGGGTCAATAGTCCCCGAAAATTCCTTAGCACCCAAGTCAATAAATTGCTTGGCCAATGATGTGTGGGGCCTCCTTCCTTGTAACTCAAGCAACTGTGCATTCTGTTCTGCCAACCTCATGATAGCCTCAATCATTCTACCATTTGGATCAAGCTGATTTACCTGCTCTTGTTGTTCCCCTTGTCCCCTCACATTAGCTGATGCAGGCACATGAGACGATGCTCCCTCATCCATCTTTCTCAAGCTGTTTAATAACAAACATGAATATATGTATATATGCATGGATTAAACATGTATGCATGCACCCACTACTAACACCCCCGTGAAACCCATCTCAACATTCTAGGTATTACCTGGCCTTAAAACTGAAAACAACACCGCCTATGGTCCACCACAAGTGCCACACTCTAAAGAGTCTACAGAACCTATAACCTATGCTCTGATACCAAAATTGTCACATCCCACTCCGGCAAGACCTGACCTGCCCAAAGTGGTAAGACCACCCAACAAAACCTGTACACATCTCGGGATACCCGCAACCAAAGAGATAATATAAAATAAAAATAACTACAACCCTCAAAACATTTATACAAGTCCAAAGTACTGGACCACAACACAACCACACCATCGTCGCAAACCAATATGTACAAAGCACCCCAGACTGACAAATGCTACAAACAACTACTAGAAACTCCTGACTGGCACTGTAGTTGGACCGACATCTAGCTCATCCAGGTATCTGCCACCAAAAAGGTTACAGGAGGATGTACGTTAGCAACACAATAAAAAGAAATGTCCAAGCTCCTGAGATGAATTGTAGCTTAAAAATCAACCACAGTACAAATATTTCAACCAACTTTCTTTCCCACAAAACTCATATCAACAACACATCAAAAATAAATGGATTTTCAATAAACCATATTTCCACCCATTCCTCATAACAGAAATCACATAAATTTTTACCAAGTGCGCCAACGAGTCGTCTACCTCACGACCGGGAGTTATGACGGTACCGTTACCTCGCTCACAGGCTCACATATAGTGGCGGTGACGAGGGCCATTCTTAATCACCAATGGTAGGTGCAATCCACACAGTAAACAAGAACTAAGCTTGCACTGCTCACATTTGGCACAGCCCACGAATGCAAGATGCCAACCTTGCAAACTAAATATTGGCACAGCCCACGAATGCAAGATGCCAACCTTGCAAACTAAATATTGGCACAGCCCACGAATGCAAGATGCCAACCTTGCAAACTAAACATTGGCACAAAAGGCGTAAAAATTCTCTTCTCACTCACCAAAAATCATTTGATCCATCCAACCAAAAACGTTGCCATCATATTCTAAAAATAATCATCAAAGGAGCTTTCAGAAACAGTAATAATCACACGACAAATTTGATAAAAACAAAACAAAACAAAACATTTCTTATTTATTATAGAAGCTGTACATCCTCACCTGACAAAAGACCAACTGCTAAAATCTCTATCCTCTACGGTCTGGAAACGTAACCGTGATCCTCCTCCTCACCTAACAATATAGTTTATAAGACATCTATAAGTCTCTCGTTCAACCCCCATGCTTAAATGCAAATGAAATGTTTAAATATGCACAAAAATACATAACAGCCTCACGGTCTCCGAATTTACAGAATTAATCTACAAATCCTTTTCTCACGAAATTTTTACCACAAATACTATACACATGTAGGAACAACATATCAAAAATTCAGAATTTTCTGAGCTCGATAGCTATTTTAAACCAACGCCAAACAAACCAGTCACTTGCTGTAAAATTACAAAAACAGAATTTTCCTTCAAATTTAAACCAAAACCTGCTATATCTCAGAAATAATTGGGCTATGAGGCTTATAGATTCTGAAAGCCCTATGTGTCTAGTTTCTAACAAAACAAGGAGAATGAAAATTAGAGTTTTCTAGGCCAAGTTATGCCCGTTTTCGCGAAGCATGGCAGAGCTGCCAGGAACAAATTCCCACAGACAGCAGCCCGGTAAAACATTTTTAATAAATTCTATAATTCACGAAAAATTCTGAAAATTTTACACGGTCAAGATAACACATAAATACAACTACGGTTAAAATATCATAATTTTTGGAGTTGAAATAGTATAGTAGAAAATTCGTACCTTTCTCCAGAAATTCAAGCTTCTCACTTCTTCCTCTCTCTCTCTCTCTCTCTCTCTCTACGAAATAATTGAGCAGAAAAGTGGAAGTCTGGGTCTTCCCAAAGTCTTCCAATCTCATCCTATAAGAGGTGAGGTGTCCCCTCCACTAGACTTCTTCTTTTTTTTTTTTTCACAAAGCACACACATAATTGGAACACAACATAATAGGTGCATGTATTTAAGCTATGCATGAACAATTAATAACATGACATGTCACGCACCGAATGGCTTTTGAAATGAATGTGTGCACGAAATGCGCTATCACGTGAAATACACATGCATGTGTAGGAACGGATGTCACACACGGTCGGAACCGGGCTTGTTTTCGCGGTCGCGGAGTTCCAGCCGCCTGCTGGAAGTGGAAAATTTCTTAATTTGGGAGTGGGTCCCACCCCACCCCCAAAGTCGTTGCTCTCTTCTCTCTTTTCTTCTTTCCTTTTTGTTTTTTTCTTCTTTCATTCCATTTGGTGGAGGGAGTAATCAGAGAAGAGAGAGAGAGGGAGACCAGAGAAGAAGAAGAAGAAGAAGAAGAAGAAGAAGAAAATAGAGGAAGGAGAAGGAAGAGAGACCGGAAAATTTGGGAAAAACCCAAAATTAAGGTACGGATTGGAGTTTAATTTCCAAAATACTTGGGTTATGTTGTTTATTTGCAAATTGATCGAGTATTTTGCATCTCATAAGAATGATTTGGGGTTTGTTTTTACAAAATTCGTGGAAGAGAGTAAAGGTGTTCACTGACTGGTTTTGTGAAAAACCATATCTGCCATGATTTTTGGCGAATTTTAAGACAGAGTTATTGAAGTCGGAATCTTATGAAATTTTTACAGTAGATACCCACGGATGTTTTGTGTGTGGTGTAAAAATTTCAGAGTTTAATTCGAAGTACAGAAAATATGAAAATTCGTGAACCAATCTGCTGTCAGGCTCGTGTTTGTGCAGACAGCACTGTCATGTTCTGGGAAAACGATCATAACTTCTAGCGTGGGTATCCGATTGGCACACCGTCTTTTGATTATGAAACTAGACTTGTATACCTTCGAAATGATGTATGGGTTGTGCCTTAATTTCTTCCAGAAAATAGCAGTTTTTAATTTGAAGTTGGAGAAAAATCTGATTTGGGGAATTTGCAGCAAGTTATGGGTCTGTTTGGAGGTTGTTTAAAAATAGTTACGGAGCTCAGAAAATTCTGAATTTTGGATATGATGTTGAAGTATGAGTCTGGAGTTTGTGGTGAAAATTTCGTGGGAATCGGATAAGTAGATTAATTCTGAAAATTCATAGAGCGCAGCACTGTTGAGTTGTAGGATACATTTTCATGCATTTCATTTGCATTTGGGCATGAATTTTAGTAGTGAGCTTATGGGTGATATATAATTGTTATTATAGGTGATGTAATCGTAAGAATGGTCGTGGTTTTGCTTTCGGTGCGTGGAGGTTAAGTTGATAGCAGAGTTTGTCCTTTTGTGGCAGGTGAGAATGTACAGCCTCTATAATAAATAGAAATGTGTAGTGTTTATGTGGTGTTTTCAAATGTGTGGTGTGATTATTGATGTTTTAAAAACTCTCCTTGTGATTTTTGTATATGTTAAAAATATTATGTTTGGACGGATTAAATGATTTTCAGTGATGGATCAAATGATTTCTGGTGGGTGAAAAGAGAATATTTTATGCCTCTTGTGCCAATGTTTAGTTTGCAAGGTTGGCAACTTGCATTCGTGGGCTGTGCCATCTGGCTGTGTGCCAGCATTTTAGCCAAAAAGTTACAAGGTTGGCATCTTGTAGCATGGGCTGTGCCAATATTTTAGTTTGCAAGGTTGGCAACTTGCATTCGTGGGCTGTGCCAAATGTGAGCAGTGCAAGCTTAGTTCTTGCTTTCTGTGTGGGCTGCACCTACCATTGGTGATAAAGAATGGCCCTCGTCACCGCCACTATATGTGAGCCTGTGAGCGAGGTAACGGTACCGTCATAACTCCCGGTCGTGAGGTTGGCGACTCGTTGGCACATTGGGTAAATTGATTTGATATTATTTTATATTGTGAAAGAAAATGTGAAATATTTTGCAAAACCCGCAGAGGTGTGTTGATGAAATGGGCCGGTGGGCCGTGTTTTTGAGATGAGCCGAAAGGCTGTGTTTTTGAGATGGGCCGGTGGGCCATGTTTTGAGATGAGCCGGTGGGCTGCATTTTTGAAATAAATATGGTGGGCTGTGTTTTTGAGATAAAAGTGTGGGTGTGATGTTTAAAACTGTGATCCATCTGAATTGTTTAAGCAAATGTGTTGGTGTGTGTTTATGCTTCGATCCATCTAAATACTTATCATTTCCATTTATTATGTTGCTAACGTACATTCTCCTGTAACCTTTTTGGTTGCAGATTTCCAGTTGAGCTAGACGTCGGTCCACTACAGTGCCAGAGTGCTAGGCAGGTGTTCCTAGAGGTTGTGTTCTGTGATTTTGTCAGTCAGTGGGTGATGTGGATAATCAGTATTTTGTGGAGTTAATGTGGTTGAGTACATGTCAAATGATTTTGAGGAGGTGTGAACACCTGTTTTGGATATGGCAGTTGAGTTTGGTGTTACAATATCTTTTGTTTGCATTCATTACGAGTTGCAGTTGAGCTTTGTATAATAGCTTTTGTGAGTAGCCTAAAAGGCGTACAGGTGGTGACAGGTGTCCAGTCACTTTGTGCAGGTTATATCCTGCCAGAGTGGGGTGTGACAGTTTTGGTATCAGAGCTTAGGTTATAGATTCTGTAGACTTTATGAGAGTGTGGCACTTGTGGTGGACCATAGGCGGTGTTGTTTTGAGTTGTTGAGTCTAGGTAAAACCTAGAATGTCGAGATGGGTTTCACAGTGGTGAGATTAGTGGGTGCATGCATACATGTAAGATTCATGCATATATTTATGTTTATTTTTGTAGCAGCTTGAAAATGGAAAGTTTTGAGAGAGAAGTGTCCTATGCTGTGGTGCCAGTTGGTGTGGAGGGACAAGAGGTGCAACATGAGTACGTAAATTCGTTTGACCCACATGCTAGAATGTTGGAGGTTATGATGGGATTGGCAGAGAAAATGCTCAGCGTGGTGGTTAAGAATGACATGACGGATTGATTTGAAGAGTGACTGGCCAGCACACTTCAAAACAAACCTCTGATGTCACTCTATTACCACGTGTGGGTGGATGGAGGTGTGTAAAGAAGTACATGCGGTAGAGCAGGTGTCGAAGTGGAAGAGCATATTTGTGTATTTACTATGAAAGTGTATGATCCTGCGTTTGGTCGATGTGTTAGGTGCATAATGTGTTCGGAAATGAGGACATGGTGTAAATGTTAAAGAATCTATTAGAACTATTGGTCCTATAAAGGTATAAAATCAGTTGGGAGATGTACGTATTATCGATGAGATAGACTGTTGATGAGGAAATTATATACACATGATGATTATTACTTTGAGGGCATTGAAGGTAGTGGTATGGATATTGAGGATAATGAAAGGAATGAGATAAAATGTTTAGTCCCAGTACTTGAAATTTGTAGATTATTTTCTTATAGTTGACTGGGTTGACGTGGTCCCGTGATTTTATATATCTTTGGAGATTCTTGGTATTGGGCTATTTGATATCATGTGCAATTTGGGTGCATGTTAATTTCTTATCTGATAATTGTCAGCACTTTGTGGGAGTAATTATGTGTTGGGGTGATCAATTTGGTTACGAAGTTGGAGTTGGTTTATTAAAGATGTGTGCTAAGGTAGAATCCGTATTTGATATTGTTCATGGATTTTGGGGCAGTCCTACGGATATTGAGGTGTATAGTGGTAAAAAAAAAAAATAAAGGAGAGGAGTTATTTGGGGTATTCAAAAGGATTTGGACTTTTATCTATTCTTGATATTCACAATATTATGCGCGTGTTATGGTTTTAAAGGATAAACTTGGGTATGTGAATTGACAGAGCTGAGAGGAATTAGGTGTTAGGTGTAGCGAAACGAAATTATAAATGGGTTTGGACGAATTGCGATATTGTGGATGGTAGCCGGAGAAGTAGTCAATATTTTATTTCGGGTTGAAAGGTTGTTGATAGATGATGGGTTGATTGTTACTAATGTGGGTTCGGTCCTTAACATTTCCTAAGGGCAGTGCTTTGTGTATTGTGCATGTGGGGGAAAGGTATTAGAAGTTGAAAGATGAGTTAGTTTTCAGTTACTTTTACGGCAGACAAAAAGGTGTGAAAAATTTAGAGGTTTGGGGATTATTGGCAGTATGTTTGAAGAGCATGAAACGATACAAGATTTTGATAAGTATCTTAGGTGTCATGATCTGAAAGTTAAGGGAACTGTGGACTGAATGTGATGGTTGACCTATATCTGATTTAGTAGAGTAAGCTCAGACAATGGATATTAATGGTTAAATGTGAATAAGTGAAATTATTTCGGACGACTGCCAATAAGACTGTACTAATATGTGTCTTTATGGATGAGAATGTGAATATGTGGCTAACAAAAACTGATGTGGTGTTAAGAGTGACGTGAGTTTGATTTAAGGGTAACGGTAGGTACGTAAATTTTTCGGGTGATGCAATTGTGAGGTTCGAAGGAAAAGGGAAAAAAAAAAGGGGGAAAGTGTGAGCTATACAGTAAAATATGTGGACATCCGGAAGAAAGGTGCGTAAGCTAGGACTTCAGCTGGATTCTTTTTAGTTGAAAGTTTTGGACATTCCTGAATTCATTGGATTGAGGAGTTATGATTTTGGTGGGTGAGGTTGTTATAGGAACTATTGTTTTATCAACTTAGGGACATTTCAAGTTTGCAGATGTCTTTTTGGAAATGATATAGTTATGGATGTTGCATTATTGGATATAATGATTAAGGTGTTTAAAGGTTATATGTAACTTTCTTTAGACTACAGTGTGATCGACTGTAGTGAGATAAAGTGAATTCCTCCCCATATGCCATTTGTTGAGAATAAGAATGTTGTCGATTTTGTATAGATAAGGAGTGCACAATGACTGATTGGTTACTGCTCGGGAATTAGAATTTGGGGTTTAGTAGGATACCATCTTGGTTATGTATGTGGAGTATGAATGATTGTTTGTCTGTTGTGAGAGGGTTGTGAGATAAAAAGATTTATGTAGGTTGGGGGCTCTAGTTGGATTGTTGATCATGATATGGGGGTTACTGCTGTGATTATGTCATGGTAAGTGAAAGCATATGGCCTTGATATGTAGTGGGTGTAACTTGAGATTATTTTGGGTGAAAGATGTATGTGGAAACAGTGAACCATAGGATGTTTGGGTGTTTGTGAATTCCCTGGTGTTAAAAGCATATTTCTATTAACGAGTGTTATGAAATTCGGGAGCAAGAACAGATAAGGTGTTTCGATAAGTGACCCGTTGAGGTGATTAAAAGGTGTTGGAGCTGCAAATTATTTGTTGGTTTGTGTAAAGCTTGTTTCTAGTACTAAGAGCAAGATGATTTTGAGGATTTAGTTGTTTGGAAGGCCTAAAATTATTTTATGTGTTAGTCGGAAGTATCGGAAAAAAAAAAATGTTTCTGGTTACGTTTTGAGAGGTGCAATACATCCAAGGGCAAAATGTTTGATTTGCTGGCAACCGTGAATTGAGTGAAAACCGTAGTTTGATTTCTGAAGTGGGGAATATTATTTGTTGTTGAGGCAGAGTTGAACCAGAGTTTATATATTGTGTGCTACTTGGTTACGTTTTGAATATGGAGTACTATCAGCATTCTTGAGTGATGGATAAACAACGAGGTTTATCCTTGGAAATTTGGTAGTTTGTTGGACGGTTGGAATGATTGAAGAGTTTGTGGAAGCGAAAAAAAAAAAAAAAAAAAAAAGGTTCTGGTGAGCTAGTGGTTGTGTTGAGAATATTGGTAATGTTTGGGAATAAAGTTGAGTTTTAAGAGATAAATTTTGGTTGGGAAGATGATGTACAAGTAATTAAAAATTTCGTGAGGCCTTGTGAAGAATGTTGAATTTGGTTTGAAGAGTTGACATGGGTTTGGGGAAATTGATGAGAATTTCTGAAGGAGCTCAAATGTTTTATCTTATTGATATTCCTTGGGTTTAGATTTATTGTGTTGTCATTCATTGAGAAGGTGAATTGAAATAAAACCTTGGTAACTGAAGCAATATTTGAGCTATGTGGAGAAATTAGTAAAAATTTTGTATCTGGGAGACCAAGTATTGTGCTCTAAAATAATTTTGTTAGGAAAATGTTGTGGTGAGGTCAATAGATTGAGCAAGGTACTTGGGAGAGCGCGTAGTAATGCGAAAATTGTTTGATTAAGGGAAGCAAAAATTTCGAGGACGAAATCTCATAAGGTGGGGAGAATTGTAACACCCCGGATTATTTCAAAAATATTTGATACACATTTTGGAGTACTTATGAAAATGTTATTGGATAAACCGAGACCGCGGTTAGTCTCAAGATAATTTATTGGAGCCATGGTGAAATTTTTAGAATTTTCTGAGGTAGTATCTGGACTGCACGGTCGGAACCGGGCTTGTTTTCGCGGTCGCGGAGTTCCAGCCGCCTGCTGGAAGTGGAAAATTTCTTAATTTGGGAGTGGGTCCCACCCCACCCCCAAAGTCGTTGCTCTCTTCTCTCTTTTCTTCTTTCCTTTTTGTTTTTTTCTTCTTTCATTCCATTTGGTGGAGGGAGTAATCAGAGAAGAGAGAGAGAGGGAGACCAGAGAAGAAGAAGAAGAAGAAGAAGAAGAAGAAGAAAATAGAGGAAGGAGAAGGAAGAGAGACCGGAAAATTTGGGAAAAACCCAAAATTAAGGTACGGATTGGAGTTTAATTTCCAAAATACTTGGGTTATGTTGTTTATTTGCAAATTGATCGAGTATTTTGCATCTCATAAGAATGATTTGGGGTTTGTTTTTACAAAATTCGTGGAAGAGAGTAAAGGTGTTCACTGACTGGTTTTGTGAAAAACCATATCTGCCATGATTTTTGGCGAATTTTAAGACAGAGTTATTGAAGTCGGAATCTTATGAAATTTTTACAGTAGATACCCACGGATGTTTTGTGTGTGGTGTAAAAATTTCAGAGTTTAATTCGAAGTACAGAAAATATGAAAATTCGTGAACCAATCTGCTGTCAGGCTCGTGTTTGTGCAGACAGCACTGTCATGTTCTGGGAAAACGATCATAACTTCTAGCGTGGGTATCCGATTGACACACCGTCTTTTGATTATGAAACTAGACTTGTATACCTTCGAAATGATGTATGGGTTGTGCCTTAATTTCTTCCAGAAAATAGCAGTTTTTAATTTGAAGTTGGAGAAAAATCTGATTTGGGGAATTTGCAGCAAGTTATGGGTCTGTTTGGAGGTTGTTTAAAAATAGTTACGGAGCTCAGAAAATTCTGAATTTTGGATATGATGTTGAAGTATGAGTCTGGAGTTTGTGGTGAAAATTTCGTGGGAATCGGATAAGTAGATTAATTCTGAAAATTCATAGAGCGCAGCACTGTTGAGTTGTAGGATACATTTTCATGCATTTCATTTGCATTTGGGCATGAATTTTAGTAGTGAGCTTATGGGTGATATATAATTGTTATTATAGGTGATGTAATCGTAAGAATGGTCGTGGTTTTGCTTTCGGTGCGTGGAGATTAAGTTGATAGCAGAGTTTGTCCTTTTGTGGCAGGTGAGAATGTATAGCCTCTATAATAAATAGAAATGTGTAGTGTTTATGTGGTGTTTTCAAATGTGTGGTGTGATTATTGATGTTTTAAAAACTCTCCTTGTGATTTTTGTATATGTTAAAAATATTATGTTTGGACGGATTAAATGATTTTCAGTGATGGATCAAATGATTTCTGGTGGGTGAAAAGAGAATATTTTATGCCTCTTGTGCCAATGTTTAGTTTGCAAGGTTGGCAACTTGCATTCGTGGGCTGTGCCATCTGGCTGTGTGCCAGCATTTTAGCCAAAAAGTTACAAGGTTGGCATCTTGTAGCGTGGGCTGTGCCAATATTTTAGTTTGCAAGGTTGGCAACTTGCATTCGTGGGCTGTGCCAAATGTGAGCAGTGCAAGCTTAGTTCTTGCTTTCTGTGTGGGCTGCACCTACCATTGGTGATAAAGAATGGCCCTCGTCACCGCCACTATATGTGAGCCTGTGAGCGAGGTAACGGTACCGTCATAACTCCCGGTCGTGAGGTTGGCGACTCGTTGGCACATTGGGTAAATTGATTTGATATTATTTTATATTGTGAAAGAAAATGTGAAATATTTTGCAAAACCCGCAGAGGTGTGTTGATGAAATGGGCCGGTGGGCCGTGTTTTTGAGATGAGCCGAAAGGCTGTGTTTTTGAGATGGGCCGGTGGGCCATGTTTTGAGATGAGCCGGTGGGCTGCATTTTTGAAATAAATATGGTGGGCTGTGTTTTTGAGATAAAAGTGTGGGTGTGATGTTTAAAACTGTGATCCATCTGAATTGTTTAAGCAAATGTGTTGGTGTGTGTTTATGCTTCGATCCATCTAAATACTTATCATTTCCATTTATTATGTTGCTAACGTACATTCTCCTGTAACCTTTTTGGTTGCAGATTTCCAGTTGAGCTAGACGTCGGTCCACTACAGTGCCAGAGTGCTAGGCAGGTGTTCCTAGAGGTTGTGTTCTGTGATTTTGTCAGTCAGTGGGTGATGTGGATAATCAGTATTTTGTGGAGTTAATGTGGTTGAGTACATGTCAAATGATTTTGAGGAGGTGTGAACACCTGTTTTGGATATGGCAGTTGAGTTTGGTGTTACAATATCTTTTGTTTGCATTCGTTACGAGTTGCAGTTGAGCTTTGTATAATAGCTTTTGTGAGTAGCCTAAAAGGCGTACAGGTGGTGACATGTGTCCAGTCACTTTGTGCAGGTTATATCCTGCCAGAGTGGGGTGTGACAGAGGAGACATCAGGTGCGTGACACGCGTATTGCATAGTCCTTTCTTCTGACAGAGAACTCCCAACGTGGGGAGGAGTTGAGTTTTTTAAAGGAAAAGAATTTTTTTTAATAGATTTGAGGGGGAATAGTTTAACATAGTAAAGTTTAAATAGAGAGTCTGATTGTTTGAGTTTTTGATAAAGTGACTTGCTAATTTATAAAAGGTGTTTTTGAGGTTAAATTTGGTGAAAATTTTGGGTAGGCTGATAAGGATGCTCTTACAAAATTATCCAAACAAGTACTACTAAATCCTCCATCCATAAATGTCACATCACTGTGGGGCCACCCTCCATATATATTACCCTCTACTATCTTATACCCCCTCCATATGTAATACCCCTAAAACTAATCCGGCATCCAATCGGGCCGTCTATAGCTTATCCCCCTGAAATTTTAGTACCATCCAATTGGGGCCTAAGGTGTGAGTGTGACAAAAGCTTCTCTCATACGTATCTATATTACCAAACAAGGGTTTGAACATGCAACTGCGCAAGAAGTAATAGTTGTCCTAACTCGCTTTGCCTAAAACCAAGTTAGTACAACAGACGTATTATAACTAGCTAATACGGTTGTCCTATTGCAAAAATTGAGTTGTTTTTAGTAGCACAATGAAATATCTCTTCATTAACTCTTCAGTATGTTGAGTCAATTTATGCGTACCCAGACTATTTTTTTTGAAAAAAATCTCACAGTCTACTAATAGAAGCCATAACAAAAATCTACTACTCCTATGTTAATTAATTGTCCCATAAAAGTTGGTAGCACTGAAAATGTTTTGAAACTGGAGACCTACTAATTCACGTTGTGTAATTTTTTTACAACTCCGTTTCTCTATCCTAGTAGTATTATATTGTTTCTTTCAACGTGGGCTGTAATGTATAGGTCCTTTACAAAAAGCCTAATCCACTCAGTACACTTTCGGCCTGGTTGGAACAAAATATGGAGTATCTACATATGGAGTATCTCATAGACGTACATATTAATAATTTTGAAAAGAATATTTTGAGAAATATTTTTGAGATAGTGTTTGGATGAGTTTTTTGGAAAAAATAATAATTAGAAAGAGATGTAATAATTAAAGAGAGATAGAGAGAGAAATGAGAATAATGATTGGAAAGAGGGGTATGAGTAGAGAGAAAAATGTGATTAATGATTGGAGAGATGAGAGATGGAGAAAGAATCTTTTTTGAAAATTTTTTTGAAAATGTGAAGTGAAAAAAAGTCTCCCTCAACATTATTTTATTTTATTTTATATCGGCAACCTCTCAAAATCTAGTAGACCATCTGTAAGAGCATCCTCATCAGCCTCACCAAAAAAAACACCAAATTTAACCACAAAAATACCTTTTACAATTTAGCAAGCCACTTTATCAAAAATTCAAAAAATCAGACTCTCTATCTAAACTTTACTTTATTAAACTATTCCCCTCAAATCTCTAAAAAAAAAAAAAAGTTTCCACTTAAAAGCTACTCTCCCCCGCATGGGGAGATGTATTCTGATCACTACAGTACTAAACAGTACTTTTTCCCTCAAAAAAATTTCTCCCCACCACACCCAGTAAGCCACGTGTAGAATGGACCCCCCACTTCTTATTCCCGTCCCTCTCTCTCTTCTGTGTCACCTGGCCCCCACCTCTCTCTCTCTCTTTGGAAATTGCGTGACAGACATAAATGAGATTAAAAAATACATTTGGTGTGTGAACAGTACCGCACCAAATTTGGTGCGGTACTGTAGCAAAAACTATTTGGTGAGGGAGAATAGAGAGACTGATTTTTGGGGATTTTGGGGGGTTTCACTCTCTATTTTAACCAAAAAATTATTTTAACAATGCTGATGAGGATGCTCTAATGGTTTGATGTACTTTTTCATTCAAGTTATTAGTAAAAGACATGCATTGGTTTTGGCAATACAATAAGATTAAATTCTAACAAAGTTATTGCAAACATTCTAAAGTTGTAGTTGTCATTAACGCATACGCTGAGTCATTTGGGTCAAATCATGTAAAATATAAACTTTGATTGTAGTAGATGTTTATGTGAGAGAATTAGTGGCTTTGTCTAATTTCCTTGTTTTCATTTTTTTTTATTTATTTATGAAAAACAGTGAATCATAAGATTTGGGACGAGAAATGCAAGAATATGTTAGCTTTACAATTACAAGCCATTGGATGTCATTCTCTTTTTCAAATAATAACTTGTCATTCTAGAATCTCTTACAGATTTACAGTTTCAAATCTTACATGCACACTTTCTAAAGTGGCTTAACTACGATAAGCTATTGTTCTATGGAAGTCACTGTCAGCAGTGAAGTTCAATTACTTGAAAATCTAGATTTTTTTTTTTTTTTTTTTATATATAGAAAATGTTGGGCAACTCCACATGTTATTCTTATTGGCAACGAGAATATTCACCATTCTGGGATCTTCTGTTTTACGGTTTTAAGCTCTATTATAAACAGAGCAACATTGTTCCAAAACATTGAAAGTTCAAACTATGAAAAAAGAGTGACAAGAGAACTATCGATTGTTTAATCAAAGCTTATAAATCACCATATTCTTTTTCTAAACTTGGAATGAGTATTGTAATAGCACTAGAATGCAAGTTAAAATACTGTCTAATTTTTTGGCTAATTTGATATACGATTTTAGGCTAATTTTTTACTAAAAATACTGTCTCCCCACTGTAGTCAAACGTGAAACTTGTTTCCACTAAATATTATTTGGGTGATGGATATGAGAAGAATAACTTGTGAAAAAATATCTAAAATACCATCGAGAATATTGAAAATACCATAGTGGAAATTCAGCGTACACAATTGATTACTAACATTTTCTAGTGGTAATAGACTTTTTCTTTTTATAGCTTGATAACCGGATTGTATTAGTTAGTTTGCATGCACCTCGGCTAATTCCAGAATTTTGAGTTAACAATCGGGCAAACCCTCCAATGACCCTAAAGCTACAAGGTCAAACTTTAGGATAACCGGAGAATTTGCCCTTTAATTCAAAATTCTGGGGTGATTTGGCTAATTTGAAAAAACTGATTTTTTGGTTTTTTTGTTTTGTCCTTGTTCAAAAAAAAATTGCATTTGTTAGTTTTCGGTCGATTTTTTGTGGTTTCTTGGCTTGTCTCGACGAGAGGAATCTAAAAAGTATAAAATTATTAGCCAAACTTAAAGTTTTGTGAATAAAGACGAAAAATAATCTAAAAAACTAGTTTATTTTGATTTATTTTTGACTTTATTCAAAAAATAATTACTTTTAACCATAATTTTATGCTTTTTGGATTTGTCTCGGCGAGATAAATCCAGAAACCACAAAATTTTAACGCAAAACTAACGAATGCAAAAAAACAATTGAATAAAGACAAAACAAAAAAAAAACTAAAAAATCAAAATTTTCAGATTAGCCCAATCACCCCTAGACACATGCAAACTAATCATACATCCTGTTATCAAAACAAAATAGTAAAAATTATAAAAAGAAAAAGTCTATGCTTGAGCATGTGCGAACGTCACTAGTGACATCAATATCCATTTTTGTTACTCTCAAACGTAGAGCATCTGGATCATGTACTCCTATGTTCGTTCTGCCACCTGTCAATTTAGGTACGACCCTCTCTGGATCAAATTTTCAATGCGTGGTGTTGCTATGAGTTCACATATATACTACTGTAGTAGATACTTTAGGCTCTGTTTGGAACTTGTAGAAAATGAGAGAAAGGAAAAGAAAATAAAGAAGAAGAAAAGTGTAAAGAAAACAAGGAGAAAATTTCACTATTTCTACTACTCTATTCACTCATTTTCTCTTCTTTTTCTTCTCAAACCAAACAAAGGAGAGGAAAAATTTTAAACTTTCCTTTCTTTTCCTTTCTTTTCTCTATGTTCCAAACAAACCCTTAATGTTCGTTCAGCATGTGCAGCAGCTAGCTAAGGTAAAATTTTGAGCAAAAAAAGTTAGTGCACAGTGCATATATCTATCCCATCATTCTCAACACTTCAATAATAATATCCATTTTAAGTACCTTTTATTAAAATATTATTTTTTCATTTTTTAAATATCACAAAATATGTATTTAAATAGAATACATATGTACATATATTCTCCGGAGAATAGAAAAACTGAAACCGCTGTGAGCAAAACCAAATAACGGCCTCTCTAAGCAAAACCAAATTTCCAAACACCAGCGGCAATGATCGGAAAACTAATAAAAACCCAGTTGCAGTCCTAGTCCCAACGGAGCATACCTCCGTCGATCAGAACCCACCATTCGTCGTCGATCGGAAGGAATAATTTTTGCCTTTGATTGGGAATCAGAGAGTGTCGATAGTGAACAGGAGAGGCTCTTCCCACAGGGGGGAGAGAGAGAATAAAAATGGTTAACTTGTGAACAGTGTCTAGGGCCTTGTTCGTTTTCCTGTTTAGTTTTAGTTTTAGTTTTGATGACATCATCATTTCCCTCATTTCTCTCTCTATCTCTCTCCACTCATTATACTTGTTGACATTATCAAAACTAAATTAAACTATTTAACCAAACACAGCCTAGGTATTTCTACTTGAGCACTGTAGCAAAATGTTAAGAAAATGTAAAATAGAGAAGCTTAAGCAAGACTGCTGCACCTGGGTTCTCTCTATTTCGGTAAGGTAAAAAGGCTAAAGTGACTCTTTTGCTATGCTGCTGCAGATGCTCCTAGCATTGCATTCTTTGTTTCACCCTGCTGAGTTACTGACTGATCAGAAGGGACGCTAATATTGGATGGATCTGCGCATCTAGCTGTACTAATAAGAGTCAACAAGAGAGAATTTGAGGGGAAAAGAAACGAAAAGGAGAAGGTTTTACCTTAGTCTATCTGAAACAAAATATGTTTTTACTTAAAAACATTTTTTGAAACGAAAAATTTATGTTAGCTACCGGCCAAATTAATACTCCTACCAGTGAAGATTCTGCAACATGTCCTTTGGGCACAAAATAATCAATCTAATTCACACCAGCAAGCTTACAACAACACTACACGATAGATATAGGCTGCCTAGTTTTCTATGTAGACTGTGAACGATCGGCTAGCAACTTAATGATTATAGTCGAAGGAATGCAAATTGGAAAAGTAGCTATCAATACCATAATAAACCATCCACACAAGAACTCAAACAGAAATTGGAGCTCAACTATGCCATAATTCCCATTAACTCATCTAACAAATTGAGATCTTATCAAAGAGGCAGTGCGTATACGAAAGCCATTATTGCAAGACAAGTTAAAAACAAACAGTGCAGACAGCAAAGTAAAAAGTCCATTTTGATGTTCCACTAGCTATATTCAATCAGCATTTCCCATGATGGGCAATCATCTCTTGCATCCTTGATTTGTCAATTATGCAGTAGTTGATATGATTCTTACATATACTACATTATAGAATCCAATCAAACGAGCTCTTACGAAAACTAAGTTTCATCATGACAAAATAAAAAAATAAAAATAGAGAGGGCCGTATCAATTACAATAGCAATTTACAGAATTTGCCAGGCTGCAACTTTTCATGCTTCACATGCATAGAGTGTAAGACACCATGTATAATGGGATAAACCAAGTTTGCATAGCAGTCATTGGGCTGTTATTGAGATCAAAACTTCAAAACTGTATGTACACATGGAACCACAAATGGATAGAGGAATTCCATACCAGAATGTCTACTTTAGAGGAAAATGTTCTCAATGCAGATTGCTTGAAGGACAGATCTCTTTACTGGTCAAGTTTTCCAACACATATCCACAAAAAAATGACAACAATAGCATGAGCATATTCCACAATTTGGAGTATGAAACCCGGAAAAAAAAAAAAAAAAAAAAAACACCACACAGGTCTTCAACTTTTCTCTGGCAGATACTCCTATATAATAGCAACAATGCTGGGTCACAAATACTTCCAAGACATATATCTATGCAAAACCTATAACAAATGCACTAGTCACATCCATTTTTAGAGGAGGTCCAACCCAGCCTAGAAAGAAAATGACCAGAAAATAGCCTAGAGAAAATTAATGCGGGAATTGTTTGCTACTTGCTAGAATGACCTATTTTATCCCAGCAGAAGGAGCAGAGTACACCATTTTTATCCATCTGAAAAGGATTTTCTCCCCTGCATTCTTGGCATGTCCTTCCATGAAAGGAACAAGATAGAAAGAACATTTCTCCAAATCTGAATACCCGATTTTCTAGAGAATGAACTTTACTGTAAAGTCCATAGGCCGCGGTCTCTCATTGTTAGCTATTTCACGATAAAACACACATTTGTGGAAGGAAATCAATGTTGTTTTGTATAGCAAGTGGAAGGAAATCAATGTTGTTTTGTATTGAGAGGTCGAGTTTTAAGCGTAAGTCATGGGATTCGATATGCACCGTGCTATCAATGTATTTTCATTTTTCAGCAATGTGCTCGAGTGACTCGGACAGGCTACAGAAGTTGCCCATGCAACTTGGACAGATTACTGCAGCTTATAAATATGCAGCTTGTCAGGGTTTTGCATCTATCCAATACAACGGAGCCGCTGCCAAACACTTCAAAACCTCAGAAAATACCCAAGGGGTCTTCGGTTTTGTTTCTTGAAGTACAAACATGATCAATTGATCACCGAGCAATAAGATTAACTTCAAGAAGTTTCTTCCAATCTTTAATTCAACTATTTGAGTCGCTCTCCCAGTGGATTTCTGGACGTATCTAAAAGGAATTGAGGATTCAAGGCATTCGGCAATCAAACACTTGATGCGGTGTATGAGGATTCAGCAAATCGATCTTTGGACAATCGGTGATGATTCACGATTATTTTATGAAGGTCGTTTGTAACTGCACGATGATTTTTTTTTACTGTTTTTACTTCCTCCTGTGATTATTACCGGTTCAAGGGATTTTCTACGTATATCTTTGTGTTCATTGTTGTCCAATTCCTTTTATTTGGGTGTTTTGAATAGCAAAACAGGAATTTCATTTACTATGCTACAAACTTGGTCTTCCTAAAATATGAATCCTACATTCATAGTTTGAGCAAGAACTTAAGAATTTCGAAGAAAGTAAAAAGTACTTAAGCAGCATGATGATGGCAGAGATTAATGCAGTGACATTGCGAAGACAATCCAATCCAGTCCACTTCTGAGTACGGTAGCTTTAGATTTACTTTTACTTGTTTTGGTTTTTCAATAAATAAGACACACAAGGAAAATTAACCAAAACTTGAAAAGAAATCAGCACCCACAAACCCAATTACCAAATCCAAACTGTGATTTTCTTGCTTTAAAAAGAGTGGGAAAAATGATTGACACCAAAAAAATGGGGCCAGTCTTGAAAGATTAGATTTTTGCTTTTTCTGGTAAAACATAATCACATTATACAAGGTTGATTGATAGAATTAGAAACCTCAATTTCTCAAAGTAAAAGTAAAGGTAAAAGATACTATCTCCCCATTTTCACCGATTTCCAATCGCATAAAAAAAAAAATACACAATTTGATACAAACCCAACAAAAAGGAAAAAAGAAAAGAAAAATCAAGAAGAAGAAGAAGAAGAAAAAAGCGGAGGTGGAGGGAGTAGTTGGTGAGCTTGAGCCGAAACCTGATTGGTGGTCATGTTGTGCACAACAAAAGGGTGGCGCAACAACTGAGCAGCATTCCATCTCTTGGCCGGATCCCTCTGCAAACAACAGGCGATGAAGTCCCTCAGCTCCTTGGACGCCGTGCGCGGTGCTTCCGGTGGATGCGACATGCAAATTGCGCACATGAGACTAGCCCAATCACCTGGCTTTGCCACCGCAAACGGAAACCGACCCAAATAGAACTCCAAAATGCTGACCCCAAAGCTCCAGATATCTCCGGCGTAGCCATCGTACTTGCCGTGATTGATATCAGTATCGATTCGCTCCGGACTCATGTAGGCAATAGTTCCAACAGAAGAGTTACAAGGATCCATTGTCTGTGCTAATATCCTGGATACCCCAAAATCAGCAATCTTGACCTGTTTTCTGGAATTGATTAAGAGGTTAGAGGGTTTCATATCCCTATGAACGATTTTACGGCTGTGGAGGTAGAAGAGGCCGGAAAGGATCTGACGGGAGAGATCGGCGAGGGAAGGCTCGTGGTGGATGTGGGTCCCTTCGAGGGAGCCACCGTCCATGTATTCGAGGAGGACTTGGATCTCGCCGTTGTGATCGAACATGTCGTGGCATTTGACGACGTTAGGGTGGTCGACGTCGCGGAGGATGAGGATTTCACGGCAGATCTGGTTTCTGACGGTGTCTTCGTGGTTTCCGTAGATGACTTTGAGGGCGTAGAGCTTTCCGGTTGGGCGGTGGATGACTTTGTAGACAGTGCCGCCGCTGCCGCTGCCGATTCTGTTGAGTCTTTCCAGAGAGGAGAAATTCAGCGGCGGTGTGCCGGAGAGCGTTGGGGTCGAGTTTGAGGAGGAGGAAGATGAGGGAGCCGAGGTAGGAGGGAGAGGGAGAGGGACGGCCAAAGAAGGGACCCGTTGAGGCATAGGTAAGGTTAGGTCGGGCTTACGCCGTCGGTGGGCACTGTTGGTGGGTGGCTGATTGCCCGGCCTCATGACTCGGCGGCGCTTATATACCACTAAAAGAGAATTCCCTTAATTGGTCTCGTTAATTAGATTAGATTAGCAGCAACTTCTTTTGGATAAGCAATCCAATCCAATCCGTGGAAGCTGAAGCAGTTGGTTGTTTCCCTCTTGTTGATCGCGGCAGAGAGAAGGGAAAGAGACGCAAGTATATATGGTTGCGAGAAGGAAGGTTAATTAATTTTATTGGATTGGAAATGGAGAAAGGACGAAAAAGAGAAAGATGGCGTTGGTGATCATCTATCTATGATTTGTGATCAAAGAAGGATGGATATCCCAAAGAAGATGGGGAAGAGATAGAGAGAGAGAGAGAGAGAGAGAGAGAGAAGAAATACTAGTACTCCTCCGTAGTATTCGGTTCGATAGAAGAAGAAAGAGAGAGAAAGGGGGGATTGTTGGATGGAGCATCAGATTTTGAGGAGGTTTCCGGAGATAGATTTGTTGGGTTGGGTACTTGGGTCGAAGCTCCCGTCCGGTCTGAATTTTGTCCACCCCGTTTACTTTGGAGTTGCATAATAATAATAATAATAATAATAATACTAATAATAATCCTAGTAATTGTTAGCAATTTTATACATCTCATCAAGTAAATTATCCAAGCGAAAGTTAAAAACATCGATATCTTGATAAACAGAATAGATTTGTACCAAAAAAATCCTGCTTTCCAGTTTCAAAAATGTAGGATCTAGATTCACCCCCTAAACCCTCTCTTTATCTGGCACTCACCTTTCTTCAGTTGAGCCAGACTCATATCCCGTGTCAGGATAGAAGGAAAGCTCTATCAAAGGATAAATTTCATCAAGATCGCCAGTTTGAATGTCAAGCTACTCTATGTCTCTTGTGTAATGAGAGGAGGATGGCATCGTCGATCAATGTAAGGTGGATTAGCAGCCTACAGTTTAATCGGGAATCATGGAGCTCAAGGTTTACGCGCAAAACATCCCTGGAAGGGACTAAGGCTGTCTACCAAAGAAGGTCGTCTTCTGTTTGATCATAGGAATCAGTAGACTCTCGGCCTAGGCACAAGGCATCCGTTTCCAAGGTCGGGTTTAGTTCATGCATAATTAGGACAGTGTATATACACACACATTGTTATATACAAAAGCCAATATATACATATTGTATTCTTATATATGTTATTATATATATAAATGTATACAGAGTGGATCAAGTCAAGACTCCCTGACTTTAAAAAAATTCGGACCTCCCCTCTCCCTGTCATTTCCCGACCAAATGGCCAGGATCCGAACCGTTGGATGTGTTTAAAATGTGTTTTCAAGGGCCTACGCGAGGATTCAGTAAAAAAAAAGACTGGGAAGGGCTTCATCCGGGCAGTTTTTCATACAAACCGTAGGATATATATTTCATGAAAAACTGCTCGGATGAAACCCTTTCTGGTCATTTTTTTTTTTGAATCTTCGCGAAGGCCCTTGAAAACACATTTTAAACACATCCAACGGTTTGGATCCCGACCATTTGGCCGGGAGAGTTGAGATCCGTATTTTAACAAAGTCAGAGAGTCCTGACTTGATCTGCTTTGTAAAATGCATATATATATATATATATATATATATATATATATATATATATATATATATATATATATATATATATACACATATATAGAGAGAGAGAGAGAGAGAGATAAAAAGTAAATGAGAAAGGAATATAAAATGCATTGTTAAGATTTGAAAGTTGCTACCTTTGTAGATTGGGATTAGAAATTTGTAGATTGAGTTACTTTTTGTTACATGAGTCCATAAAATAGCATTGAACCTTCAAATCTCTTAGTTTTTAGTATTGATTACCTCCCTGCTGGAGATGGTCTTAACTTCCAAACTCTAAACTTGAGTTACTTTAAAAATGAAATTTCTTTCCCAAACTTAAAATCTCTTTCCCTGCAACAATTTAAAACTCTGTTAAAAGGAATATCCGTTATACGAATTTAAACTTGTCTTTTAAATTTCAGAGTATTACTTTTTCACCGGGAACTCCCCTAGAGTGAGGAGTTTTTCAGTGCCGAGTGGACACCATCCTACGTGGTGCTTGAGCACATATTTCGGCCTTCTAAAACACTTTTGGACAACCCCAATTTAGAGAGAGAGGGATAAATCTAGGCCGTCCAAAATACTTTGGACGGTCAGATATGCGCACTCGGGCACCACGTGGTACCCACTCGGCATACAAATTTTTTTCCCTTCACATGCTCCAGCTGAACTAAGCTGACCCAGTAGTCAACGTAGCTCTCCCAAATTAGGGGTGGATGTCCGTATCCAAAGGGAAAGAGGGAGTGGACCTTTTCCCCCAGATAAGTTGAAAAACTTGTAGGAAAATGTCGTCCTCGGCTTTGAGAAGTTCAGACTTGGGTCTGATCTCCAAGGGGGGGATAATCTTCGTGGCAACTTCGTCTCACAAATCAAAAGGCTCCGGTCAAGAATGGCTTAATTGGCTCCAGGGCTTACTCAAATTCTGTAGGGGAAGATAGCAAAGAGTAGTGGGCTTCGACCTACTATTTATCACACGCGCGCCGCCACCAGGGCTCGAACATTCGTTGGACTGGGCTGTGGTCTATCAATCCCGTATGTATTATTAATAATAATGGTCCAGTATGTAGCAGGTTAATTGGACTCTGGACCTTTTTCATTTTTTTTGGCCTTTTACACAATACAATACTAGCAGGAATCAGTTTGCTGTTTCTATATATATTTTCTTCCCTGTTTTCTTTTAGTGCATTCTTAACCGTCTTCCACGCATAATAAAAGCTCTTATTGCAAAACAGGACCCCACGAAAAGTTTATTTTCAATGTCTCAAGCTCATTTTTTTCTGTTCCATGACTTAAATATTTGGAAATTTGTATACAAGCTCAAGAGAAACAAGACTTATTTTGGGTGAACATTGGCTATTTGGTCAATGTCTATATTAATTTCATGATCAAAGCTTTTTTTTTTTTTTTTTTTGTGACATGATATTTTAGTCAACCTTATTTGAAAGATAGCTCAGCCTATAACTATAAGTATTTGATCAAGTAACACTTGCATCTTTGTTCAAAATGTCAATTCAAGATCTTGGATGAGAACCAAATCATTTTGTAAAACACATACCCATTTTCTATTGAGTTGCTTTTGCAGGAATCGGTAAAAATCAATCCTTACTCAAATAATAGAGTCAAAGTTGAATTTCGGAAAAATGACCTTCAATACGTAGACCCTCACGTCATTACGGTACCTATTTCTTATTGTATGTAGTATTTATTTTCTGTGATATTTCTTGTGGGACGGTGTTCACTCTTCGGATTGAAACTTCTTTTCCTTTGATCTCTTCTGTTGGATTTGGACGACTGGACCATGCCCCACTTCTAGACCTAAATTTTTGGTTTTGTTCAAACACTAAATTTGAGTTTGCAACATAATTTTTTACTTTTCCGATTCATCTCATCAAAAAGATTCAAGGGTAAATTTCACTGACCTCTCTTGAGGTTTTTGACAAATACACTGACCTCTCCTCTTCTTTCTAAAATTTCACTGTCCTCCCTTACTTTTCAAAATAATTGTCACTGACCTCCCCTGTCGTTACTTTTCGCCTAACGGTGTTAATTGTGTTGGTGAAATGACGTTAATGCCCTTAACTTTGAACTTAGTTTTTTTTTTTTGATTGTTTGAGATTATATTACATAAAAATTTTGAAAGGCATGAAAAGTAACTTAATTATTTACTTTTTTCATGGAACTTTATTTTCGTTGACACAAAATTATTGTTATTTTTAATAATTTACTTCCATATTTTCACATTTTGATTATAAAAACAAGAGTATCAATAATCATCTAATCTATAGAAGTTTGATAAAAAAAAATTACAAATACGAGAACAATTTGAATAAAAGATAAAAATAAGTCATGTGATTTTACTACTCTTTTCCATTTGCTAAAATGAAAATCTCATAAAATCAAGTGGTTGATTTTAGCAAATGAAGTGGGGAGGAGATTTTAGCAACAATGAATCTGGACATATGTATGTCCAGATTCATTGTTGCTAAAATCTCCTCCCCACTTCATTTGCTAAAATCTTCCACTTGATTTTAACAAATTCTCATTTTAGCAAATGGAAAACTATCCCTAACTACAAACGTGGGGAGGAAGCGCCACTTCTATTTTCCCCCTCGATGGTTGACCAAGCAATCATGAAGCTCCAATCATGAAGGAATGGGACCCAAGGAATTGAAAGTTGAAGTCTTTATTTCTCCTACTTTTTTTTTTTTTTTTTTCCATGAACTTTATTACTCCTACTTTAAAATGCATGTGCTGGGGACAAAGGCGGACGATAGAAATACATACCAACCCCTCAGGCAGGCTCAGGACACGAAAGCGCACGTGGTAGAATATCCTTTGTACAGTATGGTATTCCACGTCAAATATTATCGTATACCAAGAATTGTTTGCCTACCCCCTTTTTTTTTTTCCTATTTAGTTTTGGTCTCTTGCCATTTTAATCCAACAAATTCTTCTTAGAAGACAAACAAAAGGTCAAATATGTAAAGTGCGAAAATAATCTCTAAACCCTCTGTTTAGAGAAAAAAAACAAACTCATAAATGACTACAGAGCAATTTACAGGTCTCTCCACTTTGTGGAGGGCCTGTACGGCAAACTTCGGAAAAAAACTTAAATGTACCGCACGCTCCACTTCCCCATGGTGTACGTTGGACTTTAGCGGACCAAACATAGCAACTCAAGCCTAACCAAAAATCCACTCGGCCCAACTAATAATATGATGTTTTGAAATCCAGATCAACAAAGGGCAACAAAAAAAAAAAAAAAGTGCCTAAAATCCTAAACCCTAGGGTACCCTATTAAAGTGCCTAAACCTAAACCTTAGGGTACCTTATGAAAGTGACTAAAATCCTAGGGTACCTATGAAAGTGTCTAAACCACTAAAAACCCTATAATAGTGCACCCTAAACCTAAACCCTAAGGTACCCTTTGAAAGTGCCTAAAGGTAAACCTTAGAGTACCTTATGAAAGTGTCTAAAAGCCTAGGGTACCCTATGAAAGTGTCTAAACCACTAAAAACCCTATAATAGGAAAAGTGCACCCTAAACCTAAACTCTAGGGTACCCTATGAAAGTGCCTAAACCTAAACCCTAGGGTACCCTATGAAAGTGTCTAAACTATTAAAACCCTATAATAGGAAAGTGCATCATAAGTGCGTAAATCCAAAAAAGAGTGATTGACCTTAATGGAGTTAGTGGTAGTTAAATAGAATGATTGGAGTTAGTGGTAATAAATATTTGTTTTTTGGAGTTGGTGGTAATATATTGATGACTAGATCCGAAAGCTTCCATGGACATTCATTATAGGGATGGCAATGGATCGGTTTGGTCCGGGTTTTGCGATTACCATACCCAAACCCAAAGTATTTATCTATACCCAAATCCAAACCGATATCCGATGGGTATGAATTTTAGTGCACCATAACCAAACCATATGGATTTGAATTTTATCCAAATCGCACCAAACCCGCATTAATATTCATTTCATTAATGAACATATGAAGGAAAAAGATTATATATTAAAATAAAAAGGTAATATACCATATGATTTTTCTATTAAACATCTAAATTCCAACATAATCAAAGAAAATAACTAAATAATAAAATTTTCTTAGAGGTTCCTATGGAGACTCTTGAAATTTTTAAGGGATTTGAAAAGAATAAGGAGGAAGATATAATAAAAAGTCACTGAAAGTTATGGATTGAAAAATAAAAATTACATGTACATAAAAAAATAATATTTATATATATATCCTATAAATAATATTATATGGATCGGTTTGAGTTTGGCCGAATACTTGCTAAGACCAAACCCAAATCCAAACCTGCTGGGTATTATGTTTTGAAAACCAAACCCACTTCATGGGTAGAAAAAAATATAAAAAATCGCACCAATTAGGTCGGTTTGGTTTGGGTATCCATCGATTTTGAGAGAAATTGCCATCCCTAATTCATTATTACTCTTTTTCCTATTTTGAGAATTTGGGATTAAAAAATGTTTCACAAATAAAAATTCAAAGCTCGTGGTTGAATATACAACAACGTTTGCGGGGATTCCTTTGCTTCTTTTGTTTATAGGGTAAATCACAAATGCCACCCCTGAGGTTTTCGACATATACGAGCAGACTCCCACATACTGAAAATTACAGATTCCCGCAATAGTAGTACTAAATAATTGCGTCAAACTGTATGTCCATTTACGGATGTACCCTTGCCTCGTAGTTATAACAAGCCTTAATTCAGGCACGACAATAAATGGTCTAATTGGTTGCGATATGAAAAAAAAAAAGTTTTTTGTCACCTTTTTTTTTTCTTTCCATATCTCAACTCTCAACTGGAGAAATATATACTGTATTAGCTACTCTATATTGTGGCAGTGTTAGGATAGAAAGTCAATAAAAAATGGACAAAAAGAAAGAGTTTTTTTTTTTTTTTTTTTTTGTTACCCTAAATCTCTGCTATATATAGGGAATGGAAGAAGAAATTAAGGATGAGCAAATTTTTAGGCAATTAACCACTTGGGTTAGGTTTGGCTTGATAAGCCATTTGCATTATGTTTGTCTTTATTCAATGTTCTTATTTGATAGTTTTGTGCATCGATTTTTTTATATGGATTCGTTCGTTTGGGCAAGAGGAATCTGAAAAGTAAAAAAGTTATGTTTGAAACTAAAAAATACTGTAATTGAATAAAGACATAATCAAAAAATCTGTCTGCATTAGATTATCTTGTTTTTATTTAGGAAAATTAGCTTTGAACATAATTATGTACTTTTTAGGTTCCCCTTGTAAAAAAGAACCAATAATACTAAAAAAAACTTAGTGCAGGACTACAAATGCGAAAAAAATTTGAACATTTAAAAAAAAAAAAAAAAGATAAACCAAATGGCTTAGACCAAAAATTTGAGTAAAAATCCAATTTGGGTGGTGGCATCTCCAATGGCAAACCCGATTTTTACCCAAATTTATTATTTTCAAAACATCCAAATGGCAATTTATAGCATGACGGTTATAAAGGTCGACTGCAACAGTAAAAGGGCCACATGAAATTGAACCGTTTAGTTCACTTTTCTAATAGCTATAAAGGGCAATTATGTCCATTAGTATCATATTTCATTGATGTCATAGAGAGAGTTTGTTAAATCCCTTAACGGCCGTTCCATGTTAAGGTTGAATATGTAATGCGAATTCAAATGTAAAGGGGTGCGTTCTAATTTCCAGTACAGATGGGTTTGATCTGTATATGTTAGAAACTTCAAGAGTGAGTTTTGTAATTTATCCATATCTATTTGCTTAAATTGTTTGTCGACATAGCTGCATATTTGTTTATTGAACAAAAAATCAGAAGAGAATAAGCTGATAAGGAAATGTTATTAGCCGCAAATAAATAAGCACTCAACTAAACAAGCATGTACAACAAAGTTTTACCAAATATGCATAGTAGTTTATATCTTTCAAATGTCTCCATTTCAAAACATTACTGGTGTTATCGACTTCAATAGAGTCAATTGCGTATAAGCTGATTTACACGGTAAGATTTGAAAATAAAAAGGGTCAGTTTGAAAAAGAGAAACATAAAACTTGGCTACGGCGACTCTGCATCGCGTATGGTACTAGTTTATTAGTAACTGTAATAATCACCCACCTACCCACTCGCCCCCACAATTTCGGGATTTCAAACTGTCACCCTCCTCTCCTCTCTCTTCCTCCTACAAAAATCCATCTCTCCTCCCCCACAGACGACTTGTAAGAATCCAGAAAAGAAAGAAAGAAAGAAAAACACAGAGACACACCAATCAGAGAAAGACATGGCCGCCTCCGCTTCTTCTGCAAATCACATTCTCTCACCACCATCTCCTTCCTTCCCCTCTCCTCCTCCTCCTCCTTCCACCACCAAATTCTCTCACCTCTCCTTCCTCAACTCCTCCTCCTCCTCCTCCTTCGCTTCCAACATCTCCTTCCCTAACCTCTCCCACTCCCTAATTCTTCGATCTCAACAACCTCCCTTATTCATCACCAACGCCGCTCTTAAAACAGCCGAATCCCTCAACATCTCTCTCTCCAAAACCATAGATCCAACCCACATCACCTCCACCACCAAACCTACAATCCTTGTCTCCGAAAAACTCGGAGAAGCTGGCCTCGACCTCCTTCGCACCTTCGGCGATGTCCAATGCCTCTATGACCTTTCGCCGGAGCAGCTGTGCAAGGAGATCTCCAAGTTCGACGCTCTGATTGTGAGGAGTGGTACCAAGGTGTCGCGTCAGGTGTTCGAGGCCGCCAACGGGCGGTTGAAGGTCGTGGGAAGGGCAGGAGTCGGGATCGACAATGTGGATCTGCAGGCGGCCACCGAGTTGGGATGCCTTGTTGTCAATGCGCCCACAGCCAATACCATCGCCGCTGCTGAGCATGCTATTGCTCTGCTTGCCTCTATGGCCCGAAACGTCGCTCAGTCCGATGCCTCCGTTAAATCTGGTATCTTTCAATTCATTCCAACTCACGAATGTTTTGTGTAGGTTCGACATGTCTTTTTGTTTAGATTTGTCTTGGCCCGTTATAGTAGGTAACAGATTTGCTTGGAATTTTATGTAGTTAAGTATTTGGATTTAATTATTGCTCTGTTTATGGCAGGAGCTTACTTGCATTCATGACACAAAAGGTTACAAAAATTTGGAATTACTCAAGGATATATTTGTTTATGTATCACTTCAAATTTACAATTGGTTCTCGTTGCTGAATTGAATATGGTTCTATTCCGTGTATTTGTGTCATTTTTGGAAGTGGAGATCTATAATTGAAATGTTTTGATGGGGCAGCTTCCCACCTTAGAGTAAAATCTGAATCCCGGGTAAAACTAACTCGCACCAAATCAATAAATCTGTATACCAAGATATAAACCTTAAGAAAACATCCAGAAAAATGAACGTACTGTAGTAGATAGATATATTTAACCTCGGTGTTTTCTGGCCATACGTATAGGCATAGAGTGAATCTTGTCCATATATTTACGTTTCTGACATTTATGTGGTGTAGTAAGGAGGATTAGACAAAGCTCAATGGAAAAACAGAATTCATGTAGCCGATCCCAATTGATTGGGACATAAGGCTCGATTTGGTAGTAAGGAGTATTAGAACAACTCCGCTGCCACTACCTTGATCCCCACTGATAGGACGGGATCAACCTCGTTTTTGGTGGAAATTGACCAAATTTCCAGGTCGTGATTGCAGTAATACCAACATTTGTTTTTGTTTTTGTTTTTTTTTTTTTAGGAATTGGCCATTGAATAACTAGTGCTGTGCTTTTCTTGGCTCAAAATCCTGAAACCATGTTCCTTGAACGGCTGTAGGAGGTAGAATGCAGAGAAATGATTAAATAGTAATATTTATGATCTCTGACCACGAGATTATTGGAAATGGATACCAACCATAGTTTCTATTGCCTTAGCATGGAGTCTTTGCACCATTGCTCCCCCTTTGAAGAAATAACTCAATCTTCTTTGTTACTTTTTGCACAAGTTCTACGTGAGTTTTGTCATGTGTTGATGCCTTTTTAACAGGAAAATGGCAACGTACCAAGTATATTGGAGTGTCTCTTGTTGGGAAAACATTAGCAGTAATGGGATTCGGAAAAGTTGGATCTGAAGTTGCAAGACGTGCGAAAGGCCTTGGTATGAATGTCATTTCACATGACCCATATGCCCCGGCAGATAGAGCACGTGCTATTGGTGTGGACTTGGTCTCTTTTGATGAGGCCATCTCAACTGCTGATTTCATTTCTCTCCATATGCCCCTCACTCCTGCCACTTCCAAGGTATTCAACGATGATACTTTTGCAAAGATGAAGAAAGGAGCGCGCATTATTAATGTTGCCAGGGGTGGTGTTATCGATGAAGATGCATTAGTGAGGGCCCTTGAAAGTGGAGTAGTTTCACAGGTATGACTGTGTTGTCAACCATATACCCCGATTTATTTGATTGCTGAAATTTGAATTCAGGCATTCAGTAGCATTTGAACTGCTCATGCAATACCCAGCACTTGAGGTGAAAAATTAGGATCAAAATGAGGTGGTTTGGGGATTTCGTTTTAATAGCACTATTTGTTTGTTTGTTTTCTTATTTCGGGGGACCTTTTCAATATGACCTTGACTTTTATTGCCTTATTCAATAAGGTGGATTTTATGGTGAAGTGTCCCTAATCAAGAGAGGGGGAATGTCAAAATTCCACCCCAACACATGGAGTTGGTAGGTAACAACCTGCACCTTCATAAACCTCATCTTGGAAAACTGACCTGTTTTATCCCAGAAACACGTCTCTATAATTATTTTACAGGAAAAAAAGTTCCTTGGGGGGAAATGAATTCCACACCTACCTAAGAACAATTTTAACTTTTGGATACTGATGTGTAACAGGCAGCACTTGATGTGTTCAGCAAGGAGCCCCCAACCCAAGATAGCAAATTATTGCAATTTGAGAATGTCACTCTTACACCTCATCTTGGAGCTAGCACAAAGGAAGCACAGGTATAAGTATCCCTTGACGATTACTTGAACGCTATCTGCTCTTAATTTGCCATCACTTATAGTGATGTTGGACTCTTGTATTTCAGGAAGGTGTAGCTATTGAAATAGCCGAAGCTGTAGTTGGAGCATTGAGAGGGGAACTTTCTGCAACTGCTGTCAATGCTCCCATGGTCCCTGCCGAGGTATGCAATATCACGTATACCACCATGTGATTACTGCTATGTTACGCCAACCTTGCTAATTAAATAAAAAAATGTGCATTGGACATTTGACACTTGGACAAGGATATGGGATCCATGTCTGAATGTTTCATGAACTTTGCAAAGGATGCGTATATGCATGAAGTATGTTAAGTTCACTCAATACCATTTTCCTGAGACAACAACGGATATATACTGGAGAATAAAATAGAATATATTGTCCCTGTATCCTTGAAATTAAAATAAATTTTGCTGGCTAATTTGTTGCTTTTTATTTGTAGGTTCTTTCTCAGTTGGCTCCTTATGTTCTGCTCGCTGAGAAACTGGGTAGGCTAGCTGTACAGTTGGTGGCTGGAGGGGACGGAATCAAATCAGTGAAGGTGGCCTACAGATCAGCTAGAGACCCAGATGACCTGGACACCAGACTTCTCCGTGCCATGATCATAAAGGGCATCATCGAGCCTATATCCAGCTCATTTGTCAACTTAGTGAATGCAGATTTCACTGCCAAGCAGAAAGGTCTCCGTATTAGTGAGGAGAGAGTTCTGGTTGATTCATCCCCTGAAAACCCTATCGACTCAATCCAGGTCCAAATAAGCAATACGGAGTCCAAATTTGCAAGTGCTGAGTCGGAGCATGGAAATGTTAGCATTGAGGGGAGAGTGAAATATGGGATGCCTCATCTAACGCGAGTGGGATCGTTCAGTGTGGATGTGAGTCTGGAAGGGAACCTGATATTGTGTTGCCAGGTGGACCAACCTGGGATGATCGGACGGGTTGGAAACATTCTTGGTGAGCAGAACTGCAATGTGAGCTTTATGAGTGTCGGGAGGACTGTTAAGAGGACAAAGGCCATCATGGCAATCGGTGTTGATGAAGAGCCAGACAAGAACACCCTCAAGAAAATAGGAGAGGTACCTGCAATTGAAGAGTTTGTGTTTCTCAAACTATAGAGAGCGCTGGTCAGAATTCTTCCACCAATGTGAATGACAGTTGGAGGAATAGTATTCAGGAGACAAAAACACCAACAAAAGAAACTTTACATGTTTTTGTTGTGTGTGGGGTTAGAATAAAGTTAGCTGCCTCTGTTGTGTGTGAGGTTAGAATAAAGTTAGCTGCCTCGCAAATAAAGTAGTGATTTGTGCCCCTGCAGCCTGTCCATGCTTAGTATAGCTCGAATCCCGATAGTGTGTTAGCCTCTTTTCTGTTGTAAGCCCTCTTGTTGTTGTTGCCTGGCTGCCTCGCAAATAAAGTAGTGATTTGTGCCCCTGTAGCCTGTGCATGCTTGGTATTGCTTGATTCCAGAAAGTGTGTTATCCTCTTTTCTGTTGTAAGCCCTTTTGTTGTTGTTGCCTCTTGTGGTTCCAGTGGTTTCACCGCGACATTTATGGCTATTCATCTTTCTAGTGCAATTTCCCTACTGTATTATGTCATTTTCAGGAGGGAACATAGGTTTTCAAGGTGTAATCATGCCTGATTGAGGTGATGAAGTGTAATTATCTTTGGCACTAGTTGTTAGATCGCAACAGGAAGTGTATGCTGCTTTTCTCAAATCCAAGACCCGAGGGAAATTCTTTGACACAAGGCCATTGGAAATGTTAACCTGGTACTTGGCTTTTGATGTAAATGACTTCCCCTTCTTTTCGCCATTCTAAGCATTGTCAAAAAAGTGACTCAAAACCTTAAAATGTCACCGGTAATTATACCTTTGTTCCAATGATGACTAAGCAACAAGAATGTGACTCGTGGAAATTTACAGGAAGCTTCTTATTTCTCCTCTCCCTTCCTAGGCTCAAGTAAGCTTCGATGAATGTCAAAATTTTGGCCTGCTGTCACATAGAATTTATGCAAATATCCTATGAAGAAAGCTATGTACTCCCATGAATAGAAGGAAAAAAATTAACAGATAAAAGTAGTCAACATGCCTATAAAATCCACACATCATCAAGACATGAAACGATAGGAATCATGATAGACAACAGATACAAATTTGCAGCCGAGAGGAGAAATACAAAAGCTGTAAATCATATCCTCGTTTTACATTCGAGGATAAAATGATGCAAGAAGAAATGTCACAGATATCCCAATACATCTGGCTTCACAACTACTGCAAGCAAAAATAACCTGTCCTTTAAGAAGTATCCGCCCTAAAAAGAAAACACCATATCATAAGAAAACAATCCAAAGAAACAAATGCTATATTGTATAGATCATTTAACACCCACCCAAAGCCTTTCTGCTCTTCTTCTTTATATTGACCTCCTCAGCATCCTCTAGAACCAAATTCATGTACTCATCAAAGCCCTAAAACCACAACAAAAAGACCACTTTATTTTCTGATTTAGAAAAGCAAAGATTGATTTAACGCATGACAAAAGAAAAGAGAACTCAATTTCTATCTTGATCTTGTGACAGGACTACACCTATAGTTGAGCATAGGCATAAGCATATCCATGTTAGATGCACAATAATAAAACATTGATATCCCAATGATTCTTTATACCTAAGAAGCACGGATACGAACACGACACAATACAGACACACAAACACGTCATTTCTTCAGAAGTTAGGGTTTACGTTGGCAACACGCCAAACAAAATGTATATTTATGCATTATAGAAGTATCTTATGAATTTATCATGAAAAATAAAAACATCATTTCTATTGAATGAAGATAAAACCCACAAAAGTAAAACCATTATGAAGATAAGAAGCAACGGTTACTGTGTAAATATTCATGAAGCAACCACCAGCTGAAATTTTGAACTCTGGACCAAGTTTTGGACATTACTTTTTGACCTCCTAATGTGTCCTTCATGTGTTACAAGAGTGTCACCCTACTTGTTCCACAGAGTCCACCACGTGTACTTTTAAAAAAAATGCAACATAAATATTAGACACATTTTTAAGCATGTTTGACAGTGTCCGGAGAGTTCCGTGTCATGTCCGTTTCCAACACGTGTAGGACACGGATACGTAAGGCCGATAGACCTGTCCGTACTTCTTAGCTCAATACTTGCACATCAAAAATCCTCAGATAGTGAGTGAGTACATGAAAATGCACATTGCATTGAAATTGCTGAGGCTGATAAACAGACTTCCTGAGAGCAGATTTCATACGTTGGAGAGTTCTGCTTTGATCCTTTTTTAACAAGAACTAGAGTTCAATACTGTCCTTCCACAAATTCAATTCTGTGAGCAAAACTCACTCACGCCAACAACTAATTTTTTGTTCTCATATAACTACGTATCCAGCCCAATGGACTGATACATCCAGGAGATGAATTCCATTTTGCCACTAGCGGATATCCAATTAAAGCCGCGGTGACGCCATAAAATTGACCCAACACAGAAATTGGTAGCACGCGGGTGGGAGTAGAACCTTTCCGCAAAGAATGTAAAGAACCTTTCCGCAATACACCAGCTGGAGGAGGCGAAGGGGGATGGGGCTTCAATCACCATGCAAAATTCACAACATGAATCCCAACCATATGGTAACCTAAAGTGCCTTCTAAAACCACATATATTCAAATGTAGGGTACTTTAGCGGTTAGATTCACTACCAAACGACATGTGTATAAAACAATAACTATTGAAAGCAATAGGTTATATCTGCCCCAACCTTGTAGGGGTAATATATGTAAGATTTTTTCCTTATATGGCCCACATTATGCAAACGGCACATAAGATAATTATATATTAACGAGATTATGAACCATATTTACTACCCTAATTGTTGGTCAAATTTATGGAGAGATTTCCTGATATCTTACTTTGATGGGAAGTAGAATAATTGCTTATATGGAAATATGTCCTCTCTCTGCCTATAAAAGAGCACATAGTCTCCATCACTTTTATGTTACTAAACTGCTAGAAAGAGAGGCAAGAGAGAGAAACTTGTTTTCCTCCTAGGGCGTGATGCTCTTTGTAAAATTATGGTTGCTTCGATAAACTACTGGATCGCTCAAGTTCCGCATCAATGGATCCGGGTACGCTACTCATACTTATTTAATTTCCGGTTATTGATTGTTTTGTGATAATCATGATAGTTCCAGATCCTAGCATCATTGTAGGTTTTTAATCTTTTACACCATTAAGAAAATTTACGTGTGGTATCAGAGCTTTAGATTTATGAACATCATGATTTTCCGTTAAAGAATAATGATACTATTAGTTCTATTTGTGCCGTTGTCAGTTGTGATTATGGAGGAACGAATCACGTCGACTGTATTAATTTTTTCTTGCCGTCGATGTTGGTTTTAGTTTGTAACCTGTCTCGGCAAATCTAATTGGTATCAATTATTTAATGTATGCCGACCACAGGTTCACATTCTGCATGAACAGATTTTGTATGTGGAATTGTTAATTCATGCTACTTAATTTGTTCGGCCCAATCAGCTCTTAAAAGGATGCTGTTTGATGGTCAATGGGTTTTTTCTTCTCATGATTAATGGGGCATGTTATGTATGTCTCAAATAAATTCTTATATACGTACAAACCCGGCCCTGAGATTATAGTGGCCTAAAGCGAATTTTGATAAATGGGCCCCTTAGTTTTTTTCCCCCAAAATATTCAATATAGGTGACTAGTAAACATGGTATTTTAGCTTCGTAAGTTGACTAAAACAAAATTTTTTTTTATACCATTATGGCAAAAAGAATCAAAATAACAAGTCATGCTCATTTTCAAACTAATCACATTGTTAATTTTAATTGTAAGATAGTAATATTTATAACAAGAAGAGAATTCTTTAACATTTTTAATCTAATAGAAAAACAAGAAAAAGTAATATAAAAGACTAATTGATTTTCTGCCAAAAGGAGCTAATAGAAAAAAGGAATATAAAAGGCACAAAAGCCAGAAAAAAAACTTTAGCTGCTACCAAGAATGGAACTCACGCCCTCATGGTTCTCAGCAATGCATGTTGACCGCTGGGACAGAAGCCAAGTTCTGTTATGATTCGGAAAATCATCTATATATAATAAAATTTTTATATATTGGAGTGGGCCCTTGATTTTTGCATAATTTTTTGGGCCTAAAGCGGCCGCACCTCCCGCTTTAGGCCAGGGCCGGTGCTGTATACGTATGCGTGACGGACATCTCATCTCCTTCTGATAATAAATTTGTGGTGCCATAGACACCTTATTTATTTATTTTTCCGGTCCAAATTTGGCCAAACCTGATTAAGATAATTGTTTTGGTGACTGTGTGGCATGGATAAAATATTTATTTGTGGTTTGATGATTTGTGGATTTATCAGTCTTGCCGAACAGTATGGTTTTACGTTAATCCGTGTATGCGGACTTTATGAACAATGATGAAGGACTGTGAATAGTTTTATTTTTATTCACCTAATGATAACACGAGAATTACTATTTGTATTGGTAGTCTACATTATGATTGATTTGGTAGTCACCAAAGTGGCCCAATCAGTATAATTCGTAGATATCAAATTATGCTATATTTATTTGTGAATAATTTGTTATTCACCTTTTATGTCCATAAAGAAAGTTACTGATTTAGAATCTATATTATTTGAGATTTGGTAGTCACCAAAGTGACCCAGATCATAATTGGTTATAGATATCGAATCTAATTATGGAATCGTGAATAATATTAAATTCACCTAATGTTTGTGAAAAATCATTTTTTTTTATTTAACTCTATATAATGATACGGTCTGGTAATCGCCAAAGCGATTAAACCGGCATGTTTGATAGAGGCTAATCAAATTATGAATTTTTTTTTTAATGACCATAATTTTGAGGTGTTAAGATAGTGATAATTTTTTTTTTTTTTATCACGTCATGTTCATGCAAAGGTCATTATCTTGATTGAAATCCATATAAAGTCACGGTTCGGCAGCTGCCAAAGTGACCCAACCGGAATGTTTTGTAGATTTCAATTAAAATTACTGAACTTAACACTTATTGATTTGATATTTATATTATGATACGGTTTGTTAGTCACCAAAGTGGCCTAACTGAAATGACTCATAATTATCAAGTTATATATGAAATTTACTCCCATTTCTAAGTGTTAAGAATAATGACTTTGCAAATTGCAATTCTCTAGTCACATGGATATAGGTAGGCCCAAAGGTGCACCACTTCTAAGTGATTAGTGAATTGGAATAGGATAATTTATAAGTATTAGCAATTGAGATTGGAATGGATACCCAAAGGTAACAAACCTACTTAATTGAGAATCCTTATGGATTAGTCCTATTGGTGATAGGGAATCACCATGACAGTTAATAGTGTAACATTAGATGAACCCAAAGGCAGATCACCGTTACACTATTTATTATTGTTTGGACAAAATTTAGTTTGTCAACTTATTGGTAACTCAAGGCATTATCGTCGTGAGCATAAATATAATTGTGTGCATTGTCAAATTTTTTTTTTCTTCACATTCACATGCTTGGTCTGTTTAGTTTAATTTAATGTTTGAGTTTCTCATGCTGAACGAACAAGATTAGTTTCATTTTGAACACTACATCTTGATAAAGTTTGCTTTTTGAGAAATTATTTATTTTCTTTAAAGTTTAAAGTGTGTGAAATAATTTTAATTTATATTCATAAAATATGAATAAAATGAAACAGACTAAGCCTTATGTTTATGTGAATATCTAAAGTGAGCACTATTATGTTTATTGTGCATGGAATGTTTGAGAGTGCAATTGAAATGTTATATTTAGCTAATCAACTAAAGTACTTGAGAATTAACGCAGGGGAAGCCTATATGGGATATAAAGTTAGCACTATGTGATGCTAATGAGTCTACTAATGATTTTAGACTCGAAAATTGAAATGGATAATTATAGATGTCACTTCTGTAAATAGTTGAGGCATTATTAGAAAGTTCATCATAAATTTAGGAATGATTCGAAAAGGGAAAGTAGTTATTACTATTGCATGTTTTGAATCAAACCTAGCTAATTGAAAATCCCCTTAAGCAAGTGATTTGATTATGAGCTACTGTTTATGTTTATAGTAAGATGCAGAGAGATTTAAAGTTATTGGAAAACACAAGCTCATTGAGTTCTAAAGAACTAAGTTACAATTTTCATTAAAAGAGCTTTGTGACTTATCGTTGACTATTTAAGAGTTGGTCATCATTTATCTTCTCTATAATCTTATGAATTTAATTTCCTTAGTCAAACTTGATTTTGATATGTTTTTTTAAGGTTTGAAACAAAATTTATTTTGGTTGAAGATACCCATTATTGTGTTGTGATATTTTATTATGATTGCACAAAGTAAAGCTTGATGACCATTTCACTAAAAACTCTCCTTATTGTGCATCATAATGTTAATTTTGTAAGTAGCATCATGAATGGAAATTACTTCATCTTGTGACATAAATGATTGAAATATAGTTCAAGAAAATCATGTACATTATAAAGTAAGTTACAAGAAATTATGGGCTTCTTAAAGTAATCCATATAGACCTATTCTATCACAGGTAGATGACTTTTGCATGTTATGTCAATTTTTCTATTGCATGAAGATCTCAATTAATGAATACTCTCAAGGTGCACATTATTGAGGTACAAAGGACAAATAGAAAATAATGTAAAAGTCATCTGATAAACTATGAGTGATGGATATTATTGAAGTCTGTTTCACATTTCAGAATGTGGTAGCTGAAAGGTAATTTATATTATAGACATGGTTAGAAAGTATGTATATAACTCCAAAATACCCATCATGTAGTGGATAAATAATTCTCTAAAGACTCCTGCATTAATATAATTAGGTTTCTTGTAAGGCAGTTTCAATATTTCTTTTGAACTGTGGACGGGAGGAAACCAGATTAGAACACCTGAACGTTTAAGGTTGTTCAGCAGAGGCTAGAATTTCTAGTTCACATGAAAACAATTTGAATTTTAGTATGATCATGAGTGACGTTATTAGTTACTCTGAAAAATTCAAAGCATGTGAGTTTTACTAACCATAGTACGAGAATCATAGAAATCGGTCTTTCAGATTCCTTAAGAATGGTGAAATCAGTGGGAGTGATAAGCCATGTAATGTGGTTACTTAAAAGTTAGGGTATTAGTTCCTTTACCCATAACTTAGAATAATATTGTTGTTCTTATAATTGGTAAACAACATAATGACATGGAACAACAAAGTAAGTTGTCAATCACTCCATAATGATATTGATGTCAATGAAGAAAGTGTAGAATAATCATAGAGGATAGTATTAAGAAAATCTCGAAGGAACATGAGATTTGCTATATGGATGATTATTTGATTTATCTACATAAATGTGTTTTGGATCCGATTTCATTTTCACAAGCCACGGAAAGTGATAATTTTACATACTGAATTGATGTCATGAATAATGAGTTGAATTAATGGAACATAATGAAGTTTGAAATTTCGTTGAATTGCCATAAGGATAACATGAAGTACATCGCCAGTGGGTCTTCAAGACTACACTTGACTTTAGGGGCAATATAGAACGATATAAAGTCAAACTTGCGACCAAAAATTACACTCAGTAAGGTGACACAATAGTAAAGAGGTCTTCTATCATGTATCCAAGAAAGCCTCGCATAAAATTATCATACCATTGGCATTGGTTAGGTAACTCTTTATGTTTTGGAGTTACATTTGGACGTGAAAATTTCCTTTCGAATGAGAGTTGAGATTATGGAGTCTATATAAATCAACATGAGGGTTTTCTCAAGTTAAGTAAAAAAGCTTTTGACTGCAAATTTAAGAATTCAACTTTTGATTTATTAGAATCCAAGCTATTCACAGAAATGTTCAAGTCAATCCAGTCCAAGCTATTCACGGAAATGATCAAGTCAAGGCAATAAGTTTGGCAACCAATCTTCCCATAATTATAGGATCTCTATTGTGTTGAAGACAATCCCATAATTATAGGAGGATCAATCTTAGCTCTTTTCCCATGATTATAGGCAGCTTATTCTCTCCTATGATTGTAATTCTCTTCTATATATTCACTTGTATTGCACTATGAGAAAATAATGAATTTGAGCGATATTCAACCTTAGTTTACTTTCTTAACATGGTATCAGAGCAAGGTCCATGTTCTCTTCCCACACCAAATGAAACCCGAAGAACAAGATAGTTTTAACCTCAAAATTATTTTTACCGACATGGTAGAAGCTCAAGAAAAAATTCAGAAACTTCTTTCTGATCTCTCTTCACCTTATTTTCTCCACTCAGCCGATCATCCCCGCAATCCTCTTGTTGACGTTGTTCTTACCCACACCAATTATGGGTCCTGGAGACGTTCAATCGAGATGGCACTTTGTGCAAAAAACAAGTTGGGATTTATTGATAATACCCTGCCTTGTCCCACCGATCCCGATCTTCAACCATTGTGGAAACGCGTTTCTACAATGGTCCTCTCATGGTTGTTAAGTAGCATCAGCAGCACCATTTCTCCGAGTCTGGCAAGCTGCCGCACACCGTATGAGTTATGGCGTGATCTTGAGTCTCGTTTTACTCAAGGGAACAACGCCACCATTTTTAAAATTCAGAAGGAGATCTCCAATCTTGAACAGAACAACCTCGACATCACCAACTATTTCAACACCTTCAAAACTCTTTGGAGCAGACTTGATGCAATCACCCCTCTTCCCGCCTGCACATGCCACAACTGCACGTGTAATACGGCCGCTACATGGCAAAAAAGGGTCTCGGATGAACGGGTCTATCAACTCTTGATGGGCCTCAATGAACTCTTTTTTGTTCTCCGTACTCAAATTCTCGCCATGGATCCTCTTCCAGACATTGGGAAGGTTTATGGATTATTAATCTCGGAGGAACAAACCAAGCTTTCACCACCAGTCACAACCACTCAACCCACCCAAGAAGATTCGGCCATGATAAGTTACAAACCCCATGCAAACCCAAGGGCAGTCAATCACCACCCTTCCAATCCAACTGGCGGGCAACAGCGCCACCACCACGTGTCCCGCAGTCCCTCCACCAACCAATCTTCCGTCCAAGCTCACCCACTCCACCACAGACCACCCTCTCGGCCACAATCCTTTGCCCCCGCAAATCAGCCCCGGCCTCCTCACAACACACAAATTCCTTCCAACCAACCTTCCTCAAGTCGCACCGAAAAAGACCCGAATGCCTTCTGTACTCATTGCAACCACAAAGGGCATTACAAATCCGGTTGTTTTAAGCTCATCGGGTACCCCGATTGGTTTTACAACCGTCTTGCTAACCCCAATGCAGGCCGTTCCAATTATGTTGCCCAGTCCGAGGATCCGCAAGACAGTGGTTTCTATGATAATCCGTCTGCCTTTTTTACTGGTAACAAAGAATTTCCTTCTCCCGAATGGATTATTGATAGTGGGGCATCATCTCACATGACGCCTCATCTATCGTTTTTTAACTCATATACAGCCACCGATACAATTTTGCCGGTTCGATCCGCTTCTGGTTCTACCCATGCTGTCTCTCATAAACGAGATATAACTGTTACCCCCTCCATTACTCTCTTTAATGTTTCTCATGTTCCTACTTTTCAATTCAATTTAATCTCTGTGCAAAAATTATGTCAAGATCTTAAGTGCATTGTTTTCTTCTTTCCCACCTTCTGTCTTTTTCAGGACCTCAAATCGAAGACTGTGATTGGAGCGGGTGACGCACGCAATGGCCTGTATTACCTCCGCACCAGTTCATCCACAGCCCTTGCCACTCCATCTGATAATCCTACCCTCTGGCACCGCAGATTAGGACACCCAGCTCCTACCAGTTTACCACCTTCTTTTGTTAGTCGTACTACAAATAAATTTCCTTGTGATGCATGTTTGCGTGGCAAGCACACGCGCCTTCCTTTTTTTCCAATTCTCACTAAAAGTACTATTCCTTTTGCTCGTATTTTTGTTGACATTTGGGGTGGATATCATACTTTTTCAACTTGCGGTGCTCGATATTTTCTTACAATTGTGGATGATTGCACACGTACTACTTGGGTCTACCTGTTACGCTACAAATCGGATGCTCTTTTCAAAATCCAATTTTTTATTAACATGGTTAAAACTCAATTTAATACTCGTGTTCAATCATTCCGATCTGATAATGGCAAAGAATTTTTATCAGCCCCGATTCAAAAATTGTTTCATGATAATGGGATTTTACAAGAATTAACCAACGTCGATTCTCCTCAGCAAAATGGTGTTGCCGAACGCAAACATCGTCACATATTAAATGTGGCTTGATGTCTACGTTTTCAAGCACACCTCCCTATCAAATTTTGGGGCGAATGTGTTTTAACTGCCGTTTATCTCATTAACCGCACCCCTTCCAAAAATTTAAAAAATCTATCCCCTTATGAATGCCTTTATCGCCGAGCTCCCAACTACAAATTTTTACGTGTTTTCGGCTGTTTGTGTTATGCACAAACATCCCGTGTCGATCGTGACAAGTTTCAACCTCGCGGTGTTCCTTGTGTGTTTTTGGGCTATCCTCCCCGCCACAGTGGCTACCGTCTTTTTAATCTTGACACGAACACGTTTTTTATTTCTCGGGATATTACTTTTTTTGAGAATATTTTTCCTTTTGATTCTCACAGCCCTCACCATATTATCCCTCCCTCCGATCCGGCCCCTAGTCTCACCAATTTATATCCCACCGAACCATTACACCTTCCCGTCTTCCCTACCAACAATACCCCTACTCCACCCACTACAACTCCACCTGTTCCCATTACTTCCGCTCCAACCAATCTTCCAACTCCCACCAATCAACCCTCCTCCTCGTCTCCTGATCACCCCACCCCACACCCACCTCCCTCTCCCGCTATTACTACTCCCACCCTATCACCCCAACCTCCCCCGAACAACAACTCCCCTAGACTTTCTAATCCGTCAGAACCGATTTCCTCACTCACCTCTCGGCCAACCCGAACCCATCGCCCCCCGGGCTACCTTCAGGACTATCTCTGTCCCACCCTTCCCATGGCCACCACTGCTTCTACCCCCGCTTCTTCACAGTCTTTAGGTACGGCCCATCCCCTTCATAATTTTGTTTCTTACTCTCATTTTTCCCCATCTCATTTTGCATTTATATCTGCCCTCTCCACCTCCCATGATCCCACTTCATATAGCCAAGCCATAAAACATGCTCACTAGCGTGATGCCATTTCCAAGGAACTCAATGTACTTGAACAAAATAACACCTGGATTCTTACTCCTCTTCCCCCTGGCAAAACATCGATTGGCTGTAAATGGGTTTTTAAAACAAAATTAAAGGCAGATGGATCCGTCGAACGCTACAAGGCTCGCTTGGTGGCAAAAGGTTACACACAAATAGAGGGTTTGGACTTCCATGATACTTTTGCCCCTGTGGCCAAGTTGGTCACTGTCCGCTGTGTTCTTGCTATTGCCGCCACCCGTCAATGGCATTTACACCAACTTGATGTTAACAATGCTTTTTTACATGGTGATCTCGTGGAAGATGTTTATATGTCGCTTCCTCCGGGATATGGTACACAGGGGGAGCTACGTGTTTGCCATCTGCAAAAATCTCTATATGGGCTCAAACAGGCATCTCGCAATTGGTATTCCAAATTATCTACTGTGCTTCTCTCTGCCGGTTTTAAACAATCCCAAGCTGATCACTCTCTATTTACGCGACAATCCGGTTCCACTATCTTGGTTGTTCCTGTTTATGTTGATGATTTGCTTGTTACAGGCAATGATCTAGCTTCGATTCGCCAATTACAAGAATTCTTATCCCGCAATTTTCAGTTAAAGGATCTTGGGAAGCTCAAATATTTTTTGGGCATTGAAGTGGCTCGTTCTCATGCTGGCATTTTTTTTAATCAACGCAAGTATATTCTTGACATTCTTACGGATGCCGGGCAATCAGGTTGTCGGCCCGCCTCTTCTCCAATGGAGCAACATCTCAAACTCTCTGCTGATTCTGGTGATCCTCTCTCTGATCCAAGTTCATACCGCAGACTCATTGGTCGCCTCATTTATCTCACTATTTCCCGCCCCGACATCACTTTTGCCGTCAATTTGCTCAGTCAGTTCATGAACACCCCTCGGGTTCCTCACCTTGATGCAGCCACTCATCTCCTTTGCTATCTCAAGGGCTCTCTCTCACATGGTTTACTATTTTCTTCCCGTTCTGATCTCACGGTTACCGCTTACACCGACTCGGATTGGGCTAGTTGTCCAATGACTCGTCGCTCTACTACTGGTTATTTTATCACTCTGGGTGACAGTCCAGTCTCCTGGCGTACTAAAAAGCAAAGTGTTGTCTCTCGCTCCTCTGCCGAAGCCGACTATCGGGCCATGGCTTCAACCACCTGCGAATTATTGTGGCTTCGCGTGCTTCTCAATGATTTGGCCGTCCCTATATCCACGGCTATCACACTCTATTGTGACAACCAAGCTGCTTTGCACATTGCCCGTAATCCCGTTTTCCATGAGCGCTCCAACAATATTGAAATTGACTGTCATCTCATTCGCGAACGAGTTCAACAAGGCTTTCTCCAGCTTCGTCATATCTCCTCTGTTGCCCAGTTAGCCGACATTTTCACTAAGGCTTTAGGCGTCGCACAATTTCGCACTTTGACGTCCAAGATGGGCATTACGTCTCTCCATGCTCCATCTTGAGGGGGAGTATTAGAATCCAAGCTATTCACGGAAATGTTCAAGTCAATCCAGTCCAAGCTATTCACGGAAATGATCAAGTCAAGGCAATAAGTTTGGCAACCAATCTTCCCATAATTATAGGATCTCTATTGTGTTGAAGATAATCCCATAATTATAGGAGGATCAATCTTAGCTCTTTTCCCATGATTATAGGCAGCTTATTCTCTCCTATGATTGTAATTCTCTTCTATATATTCACTTGTGATAAATCCCCAATAGTGTAAATCCAGGGGCTTATCTCGCTCGTTTTGATCACACACACGTGCATTTTGTGGCTTTATATGATTGATTTCGCGCGAGGTTGTGTTTTGGTTAGATGCAGGTAAACTAGAGACTAAGGCATGTTTGGACGCCAAGGTTGAACTAAGGGATGCCCGAGCACCTAAGGCCGCATGGCACTCCGCCACCGAGTCCCGAGAGTCAAGGAATGAAGCATTGAACACGACTCGGGAAGCCGGAAAGTCAAGGCATCAAGAAGTCAAAGGGAAGTGAGAAAGTCGAGCCAAAACGCTAGAACCTGTTCTAGCAAAACCCTTGTACAGGTTCTAGCTGAACAGAATGTCAAAAACCCTTCTAGAACCGGTTCAAGCATTTCCTTTGTACCGGTTCAAGCACCAAAATTCTGGGTTTTTGGGAGCCCGATCAAGACCAATTGGAGGGGCATTTTTGTAACATCAAGCACGACAATTGGGGGCTATAAAAACCTCCAAACTTCTGATTATTAGGGTATTCTGGGCCAGACACTTTCTCTCTCTACCTCCCTTCTTCTTCCCCCACATTTGCTCTACCTTCTCTCTAGTTTTTAGGTGTTTATCTTTTGGATTCAAGGCTATGTCCTTCATTAATGTTGTAAGCACTTCTTTAATCTCTATAAATCCGTAGTTTATTTTCATTTTCGTTATGTCTCACGTTTCCTTGTCATTTCTACTTAGCCTCTTCATTTCTCCATTGATAATGTGTGAGTAGTGTAGCAAGGCTTGGTCATGGGGTGATTAACACCCCATGTCTTGGGTTATTTTTGTTCTTCTCTCAAAATGAGCATTAAAAGTTGTTTGATTAAGGGTTAGGGTTCAATTTTATGTATCAAAATTTAGTCTTGTTAATCTCTTTGATCTTGTGTAGGCAAGGGCTTGACTACTTGCCACACATGACGCTTAGAGCTATGGCATTCTAAGTGTTTGTAAAAATGCCTCTATGAACCCTACTCTTGATCAACCCCATTTTCTAGAATCCGAATGTGCCAAAATGTTAAATCTTCCGGTTAAGCATGTTTAACTACGTGGCTTAACCGTGTAATCTTGAGAGGAACAATGTAATTCAAGTCATGGGTGTTTTGAACCCCTTGACTTTGCCCTTAGTTTAAGTGTGCAAAACTTTCATTTTCTAGTTATCTAGAGGTAGAGAGAGATTTCACCAAACAAACCACCTTATAAGTTGGCCGTCTTAACGCCGAAAATCTCATTGCAAGTCAATCTCATGCCGGTCGCATTTGGTCTCTGTGGAAATCGACCCCGGTCTTGCCGGGTTACTATGCTTTCGACGACCTAGCCCTACGCTTGGGGCGACGCTAACTAAAACAACGCTAGGTATCAAGCATTTTTGGCGCCGTTGCCGGGGACCCAATGGTCCACCGAGCGTGAGTTTCACTTGCCCGCTGTAAGTATTTCCTTCTCTAGTATAGTTTAGTTTACTTATTTTTAATTTACTTGTTGGATTTAACGAGGCGGCGGCGTAGCCCCTCGGAACTGCTTGTGGTGAGGTGGTTGATTAACCCCTCCAGTCTGATAGTGGTAGTGTATGCACGGGCAGCGTGGTTATTTCCGAGACCCTCATAATCGTCGTTTAGTTAGCATTGACACTCCTCCAATCGAAGCAATGGCAGACGATGATGGAGTTCCGCGAAACAACCCACCACCACCACCACGACGTCAGAGGACTATACGGGAACATTTGAACCCCGAACGCACTCCGCACACTTCGTGCATAGTCCTCCCCGACACTACCCCCGCAAATACTTTCACTGTCAAAACTCACCACATAAACTTAGTTCCTCATTTTTATGGGCATGAGCATGAGAGTCCCTACTCTCACATGAGGGACTTTGATGAAATTGTGAATACAATTGTGAGTCAAAACGGCCAAAAGGAGTCTGCACGGCTCAAACTTTTTCCATTCTCTCTAAAAGGCAAATCTAAAGATTGGTTCAATGCTTTGAAACCTGGGTCTGTGCGGGCTTGGCTTGATTTACAAAGGGAGTTTTTCAAGAAATTCTTCCCAGAGCATAGAACTCGTCATATGATGCAACAAATCCAAGGTTTTCAACAACAAAATGACGAGACATTCTATGCATGCTGGGAGCGTTTTAAAGATCTGTTGATATCAGTGCCACATCATGGTTTAGAAGAACAAGATCAAGTGATCACTTTTTATCGCGGCCTCTCTCACGAGAGCCGAAAATTGATTGACACGATGTGCAACGGAGAATTTCTTGATAAATATCCCGATGGGGCTTGGGAGTATTTGGACCAATTGGCCGAGAACAATCGAGCCTGGGATTACTCTAAACCTTCTGAGAGGTCCCACCCGGCCCAAAGTTCGAATACTCCTGGGCCGAGTGCTTCTGGTAAATTCACATTGGATGAGCAAACCGACCTACACCGTAGGGTTGACTTGCTTGCTAAAAAACTGGACACTTTGGAATTGAATAAGGTATCGGAGCTGGCCGCGGTGGCCCAAATGGAGGAGGTTTGTCATTATTGTGAGTTGGGTGGGCACATTTGAAAGGAGTGCCCCGCCTTCGCCGCTTTCAAAGAGGCCCTACGTGGGACCGATCAGGCGGAGGTGAACGCAGTCAATCAGAGGTACGATCCTTTCTCAAACGTGTACAATCCGAGCACGAGAGATAACCCTTTGCTTAAATGGAGGGAACCCAATCAAGGGCAGCCCCAAAGGCCACCCCAGGCTCAAAATCAAGGTTTTCGACCTCCTCAAGGTCAAAATCAAAACCAAGGGCAAGCCCGGTACCCTTCCAATCAATATCCTCAAAATTACCAACACCAAGGCCAAAGCTCTAATGGACACCAACCCCCTCAAAAGCGCTCGTTGGAGGATACCCTCCAAATGTTCATGCAAACTCAATTGGTTGTCAACGAGCAAAATTCACATTCCTTGAGGGAGATTCAAAGCCAAGTCTCCAAGTTAACCACGTCCGTGGGGGTGCTTCAACAAGAAAAGGGAAAGTTTCCCTCTCAACCACAAGCTAACCCCCAAGGTCTGCACTTTGCGAGCGCCTCATCGGGCCAAGACCCAAACAGTCATGAGCAAGCAAAATCCATCACCACGTTGAGGAGTGGCAAGGAGATTGATAAAACTATTCATCCCAAGCCGGTCACTCCTCCAATTTCCTCTCCCGTTCTCAAGGCTCCCGAGTCCACCCCTACGGACTCCGAGCCTACTCAAGTGAAGGAGCCAAGTGTTCCTATCTCTCCCATTCCGGCCCCTTATCCCCATAGGTTGAGGGTGCCAAACAAGCTGTCTTCAGAAACCGAGGTGTATGAACTTTTCAAACAAGTGAAGATTAACATCCCTCTTTTGGATGCAATTAAACAAATACCCTCGTATGCTAAATTTCTCAAAGACCTATGCACGGTCAAGCGCAAGCTCAACGTGCAAAAGAAGGTCTTTCTCATTGAGCAAGTGAGCTCGATCATTCAAACCGCCATCGCTCCAAAGTACAAAGACCCCGGTTGTCCGACTATTTCCATTGTCATAGGGGGTAAAAAGGTTGAGAGAGCGTTACTTGATTTGGGAGCGAGTGTCAATTTGCTTCCTTATTCGGTGTACGAGCAATTAGGTTTGGGAGAGATGAAACCTACGAGAGTCACACTTCAATTGGCGGACCGGAGTGTCCGTGTTCCTAAGGGTTTGGTGGAAGATGTCTTAGTCCAAGTAGACAACTTTGTCTACCCTGTGGACTTCGTGGTTTTAGACACTTGCCCCGTCACGAATCCTTCACACAAGCACAAACACCCATTATCCTCGGACGCCCCTTCCTGGCAACATCCGATGCGGTTATTCACTGTAGAAACGGGTTGTTAAACATGACATTTGGGAACATGAAGATGGAGATGAATGTTTTTAACATTGGGACTCAGATGGGGGATGATGACGATGTCCACGAGGTGAGCCTCATAGGCACACTTGTGCAGGGACACGTGGACACCATTCTTTATACGGAACCCCTTGAGGTTTGTCTTACCACCGAGGAGGCGACATTTTTAGATTCTCCGGAGGTAGAGTATTTATACTTTCTTTTAGATGTTGAGGACGTGTGTGGGACAGGAGTGTGGCCCCCAAAGTTCGAGGAGTTGCCTCCCATTGAGAGCAAGGCTCTCCCATCTAGCGTCCAACCGCCTAAGCTTGAATTGAAAACCCTCCCGGACGCTTTAAAGTGTACGGGGAAAATTCCACGTAACACTGGATCACGTGCTTCCTTGAATCAACCCTAGATCTGCAAGATAGAAAAAGGGTTAGAGCACCTCTGCCTCTCGTTGGCAAAGGCCCTCCGATGCCTAAGTTAGTATCTCGTACTCTGAGTGCTCAAATTACAATGCGTATGAAAATAGGTTTCACAGCGTACCTTTTGTCATGGTTGTTGCCTTGTATTTATAGGTATAGATGTTCTTCATTTTAGGCATCTCGTGCCCCTGTTTCCGATTCTCTTTAGGAATCCATCTCCTAATAGGACTTTCCTATTAGGGACGAGTTCCCATATCTTATGCTCGATCTCGTCTAGCAGAGGTCTTTCTTTCTATATAGGATTCTTTTCCTATATGGGGTATACTCCTAATCACATTAGGATTTCCCATACTGATCCCTTATTTCACGGGATTGCTCCTTATCTCATAAGGAACCGCTGTAGAGTATTCTGGAATGTCTTGCCGCCTTATTCGTGGCGGTGCCGAGCTTCTACGTAGCTCGGTATGACTCGTACATAATCCAGCTACTCACGCCGAGCTGAATCTATGTATCCCAGAATGCTATTTAAGCTTTTCTCATAGCTTTGCTAACTCGGCCATATCAGGGGCATTCCCTTGTGACCTATACCGAGCTAGCACATCCTGGTATATATTTAATTTATTCAATCATTTTAGCCTTATTCATGGCCAAACCAGCTCGGCACAGGGCTCACGAATACCCTACGTGGTGCCGAGCTATTCACCCTTTCGTGGTGACTGCCATGGGCACGTGTTATGCCTAGTAGTAGGGTAATCAGATTTTACCCACTCCAATTGCTCCCCAGCTCTGCCGCTACTGTCACGCATCAGTAGCGTGCAGAGTTTCAACGGTTCTTGATGTACCCTTTGCACGCCTTCCCTCCACGTGGGTAGCAACGTCGTTTTCATATTAAATGTGAATGACCCTTTGGTGGCTCGGATAAGTCGAAAGGACGTTTCTGCTGACGTTTCGCGTACGTCACGTTCCACTTCATGGGTTTTTGGGCGGGATAATGATTATTTTATTTATTTTTTTTCCTTTTCCCCCAAAACCCCCAAAAACCCTTCTCCTTCTTCCATTACATCTGAAAAAAGGCTAGAGAGAGAGAGCACTTCGTCTGACATCAACGCCACTCTGTGCCTTCTGCAACCAAGTCTCGTCGGAAAACGCTTCCCGTTTTCGCCGGAAATTGCCATCTTAGGCCCCCTTATCACGTAAGTACGTCTCCTTTCCTTTAGATTTCCCGTTATCCGTCAAAAACCCCTAGGTTTCATTCCTAGTTCCTGTTCATCTTCTCGACATTCTGGGTTTCTACTGTGAAACCCTCACTTTCAGAACAAATGGGTAGATATAGGGCCCTTTTGAGTACCCCTGAGAGAGTGATAGAATTCCGTAGGACCTATGTGATCCCCGCCGATGTCCGCTTCCGGCTGAATGGATCTGAAGATTTAGAGGAGGAGGGCCAGGATGAACTTAAGATTCATATCCCCTTGATCTTCATAGTAGAGGGCGGCCTGAGATTCCCCCTACACCCCTTCTTCAGAGAAGTCTGCTACAGGTGCCAGCTGAACCCTATGCAGCTCTGCCCTAATTTCGTTAGGGTAGTTATGGGCACCCTTGCCCTAAATAGGCTGCTCGGCCTACATCTTGACTGGTGGGACTTACATTACCTCTATAGCGTAGTCCCCACAAATGATAACAATTACTACTTCAAGGCCAGGGACCCTAATCAAAAGCTCATCACCGACCTGCCGAATTCCTCAAAGGGAGAGGCAGATGACTACCTCATAGTCACCGGCAACTGGGAGCCCAGAGATGCCGAGGGGAGGCCCATTGGCTTCGGCTGCCCTACTGCAACAGGCAGATTACGTTAGTATTTCTTCCCGAGCTGTATTACTTTTCATCTTTCCAAAACCCGTAGTTGAACATTTTCTTTCAATGTATGTTTTGCAGCAGACAATCTTAATCATGGTGGACGTTTGATTCACGGCAAACTCCACTGTGAGGATATCGCCAAAGCTCTCTACTTTGACGGTTTTCCACCAACCCCAGTTGGACTCGGCCGTTCCGCTCACAATCTGCTCGGCTATACTCCGTTCTATTGGGGAGGAATTCGCAGGAACGGCGAGCCGCGTACAAGACATCCCTGGCCGCCAACTGTCCCTTTGACCGTCACAGGCCGACCCTCCGACCAAGAGAGGACTCGTGCTCGCAGGGGCCGAGCTAGAAGGGGATCTGCACGCTCTCGGGCCCAAGTGGACCTCCAGCAACAGGTGACCTTTGCTCACATAGAGGAGATCCCAACTGCCATCCCGATCCTCGTTCGTGCCGACCAAGAACCCAGCACATCTGGGAGGGCCTTTGAGGAAGAAGAAGAAGAAGAAAGAGTTGGTGGGTTCGACCATCGCGGGATCGTCCAATCTTTGGCCGAGCAATCGGACCGTTTTGCAGATTCAGACGATTCGCCGGGCTACTCACCCTCTCCCATCCGTGAAGAAATGCCTCGTCAGCCGATTAATCTCCTGGACACCCTTAGCCTGGGTGGAACTTCTCGTGCTCCGCCCCCTGCCAGCGCTATCACCCCTCCTGAAGCACCCTCTCCTCTATCCGAGCGGCAAAGGGAGAAGAGGCCAGTTGATGGTACTTTTGATGATCAGCCTCCCCCTCAGAGGCGAAGGACAGGGAGCCTAGGTTCAAGCCAGCTTCTCGTTGACTCTCCCCCTTTGGTACAGCCATGGGAGCCTCCCCTAGTCCGTCCTGATGGTACCCCTCTCTGCTCGACCGACAAGATTTCTTCCACTGAGGTGGCATTCGGCGTATCTAGAGCTGCCCTTCTCCCTCTCGATATGGAAAGAGAAAGGAGTAGCTCGTTCGACACCTTGATGAAGTCCGTCTTCCAGTCAAGTGTTAAGGTAAGAATTTTGATTTCTGCTATGTCTTTGAATACCGATTTTCTTCTTTGCCTTCCTGCCTGCAACTATGCCTTTGCAATTTTTGTAGATTATGCAGAAAGCCTCTGCCGGTTTCGACCGAGCAAAAGAGGTCGAAAAAGAACTGAAGAAGGAGCAGAAGAGGGCAGACAAAGCCGAGAAGGAGAATGCTCAATATTCTCAGTCTCTAAAGGAAGCCCGAGCTGAGGTGGAGACGCTGAAGGGAGAGCTTGCTGATTTGAGGAAGAGGTCGGAGGAGGTGGAGCACGGCCTGAGCGATCAGTTGACTGTGGCGGAGGCCAAGGCGGAGGCGGAGTATGACCGAGCCGTCCTGGAGGTCACAGAAAATTACAAGGCCCAAATGCCCGCTGTTCAGGATGCTATTTGGGGGGCGGCGTGGAAAAGATGCCTTACCAAGCTTGGCGTTGATGAATCGTCCCCACATTGGGTTGACATGGAGCTGCCGAGCGAGAGGGTTGCCGCCGAAGCCCAACCTGACACTCAGGCTCAGCTTGATCAGTCCATTCTCCCTTCCGAGCAGCCGCAGATCGAAGATGCCGTTTCCGACCCCACTGTTATAAACGGTGGCAATACTGAGAGCTCCGCTGGAGGTATGGACGCTGATCCCAACGCTGCCACTGCTGCAAATGAGCACAGTGAAGAGGCTTGATGCCTTCTTATCTTTTATCTGTTTTAAACTCTATCCGTGGCCCTGTGTGGCTTTGTTTGGCCGCTTGTGGCCTGTTGCTATGTTGATATCTTTGTTCCTGACCCTGCGTGGTCCTGCTCGGCCATGTGTGGCCTCGTCTTGTTTCTCGTACCTTGGATATTTTGAGCATTTAGTACTTCGTATGCTTATCAAGTTTTGCTGATGTGTTTGTCTGCATGCTAATTGATTTCGTGCAATATTTGTTGCATAAATCCTAAGTTTCTTCATACTTAAAAAATTTTTCGTGCAATATTCGTTGCAAACCCCTAAGTTTCTTCATACTTAGAATTTTTCGTGCAATATTCGTTGCAAACCCCTAAGTTTCTTCATACTTAGAACTTGTCGTGCAATATTCGTTGCAAAACCCTAAGTTTTTTCATACTTAGAAGTTTTTCGTGCAATTTTCGTGCAATACTCGTTGCAAACCCTAAATATACATGTTCCCTGCAGATATATATATCCTCTGCTCCCCAATAGGAATCCAAATTTTTGAAATAGAAATTTTGGTTCATATTAATCAAAATTAGGATAAAAATGCTAGAAATATCAAGAAAAATCTGACTAGCTAACGTTGGCAATTTTACTCGTAATCCCAACCAAAAAACAAATGCCAATTTAGTCATATTTTTTTAAAAGAAATGTGATTGCAATCGTAATCACATAAGCAAATTACTGAAAAAACTTTCTAAGGTTCTGGACATTCCATGGTCGTGGAACTGGGTCTCCATCCAGGTCGGCCAAACGGTAGGCCCCAATGCCGGCGATCCCTACGATCTTGTAAGGGCCTTCCCAGTTCGGTCCAAGTTTTCCATCAGTAGATATTTTGGTGTTTGTCAACACTTTCCTCAAGACTAGATCGCCGACCTTGAATTCTCTTGGCTGCACCTTCTTGTTGTAGCTCCTTCGTAGCTGTTCTTGGTATGCTGCTAAGGTGATGAGTGCACGTTCCCTTTTTTCCTCAGCGAAATCTAGCTGCTCGGCCAGGGCTTTATCATTGCCCCCTGACTCCACCAGAGTAGTGCGAATGGTTGGCAAACCAACCTCTAGGGGGATCACCGCCTCTGTTCCGTAGGCCAAGGAGTACGGCGTCTCTCCCGTAGATCGCCGTGGGGTGGTCCTGTAAGCCCAAAGCACGGCTGGAAGCTCATCTGGCCATTTTCCCTTTTTCTTTTCCAACCTCTTCTTGAGACTCTTCAGGATAGTCTTGTTGGAGGCCTCTGCCTGGCCATTGCTCTGCGGGTAGGCAGGGGTCGAGTAATAGTTTCTGATGCCGTACTGAGCACAGAAGGCCTTGAACTTTTTGCCGAACTGGGACCCGTTATCTGAGATAATAGAGTAGGGCACCCCAAACCTTGTGATTATCTTGTTCCAGACGAACTTTTCCACCATAGCTTCTGTGATTTTGGCAAGAGCTTCCCCTTCTATCCATTTGGTGAAGTAGTCAGTGCCAATGAGTAGGAACTTTCGTTTCCCTGTTGCCATAGGGAGAGGTCCTACGATGTCCAATCCCCACTGGGCAAATGGCCATGGACTGGTTAGAGGCAACAGGTCCTCTGCTGGAGCTCGGATGAGGGGTGAAAACCTTTGGCACCTCTCGCAAGTCTTAACGAAAGCCTTTGCATCCTCTTGCATGTACGGCCACCAATATCCCTGGGATATTGCTCGGTGGGCTATGGATCTACCACCAGTGTGTCCCCCACAAGTTCCAGCATGGATCTCATGGAGGAATTTCTGAACAAGGGCTGGGTGTACACACAATAAATATGGACCAAGGAAAGATTTTCTGTAAAGCTTACCTTCTGGTCAGAGCCAAAAGCGTACTGACTTGGTCTTGATTTTGTGTGCTTCCCTCTTATCTTCTGGCAAAGTCCCATCTCGTAGGCATGCCACTATTGGGTCCATCCAGCTCGGCCCCAGCTCTGTTTCCATTACGACTTCTACGGCTCGGCCAATACTTGGTTCGCCCAGATAGTCTACTGTAATTGTGCGGCGATACTCTGTCTTGACCGCTGACCCAAGACAGGCCAGTGAGTCTGCATGTGCGTTCTGTCCCGAGCTGATCTGCTGGATATGGATCCTGTCAAATTTGTCTAGCAAATCCTTGGCTGCTTCTGAGTATGCAGCCATCTTTTTGCTTTTCGTAGCATATTCTCCTGAGAGCTGGTTAACAACTAGCTGGGAATCACAAAATATCCGTAATTTATGTACCTTGAGCTCCAGAGCACTTCTCAGTCCAGCAAGCAAAGCCTCATATTCTGCTACATTGTTTGTGGCACTAAATCCCAGCCGTAGTGCATGCTCCAGGACCAATCCTTCTGGAGAGAAAAGCACAACCCCTGCTCCAGATCCTTTGTTGCAAGCCGACCCATCAACGTAAAGCTTCCATTCGTCTGGTTCCAGATCGGCCATACTCGTTGGCTGCTCGGGATTACTGATTCGCTCCTTTTCGTGGAGAGTTGGTGGCGGTGGGGCCACTGCTGGAGCAAATTCCGCTATGAAATCAGCCAAAACCTGCCCCTTGATTGCTGTTCTGGGCTGATAATCGAGGTCGAACTGACTTAGTTCTACTGACCACTTGGAGATTCTACCAGAGAAATCTGCTTTCCTGAGCAAGGCCCTTAGTGGGTATTCCGTGAATATGGTGATGGGATGTTGCAAGAAGTAGTGGGGCAGCTTTCTTGATGCAACAATGAGAGCATATACCAGTTTTTCCAATGGTAGGTAACGTGTCTCAGCTTCTAACAATGTCCTGCTCACGAAATAGATTGGAGCCTGCTCCGTCCCCTTTATTCGTAGAAGGACCGAGCTGACCGCATGATCAGATACTGCTAAGTATAGTATCAACCGCTCCCCAGTTTCTGGAGTAGAGAGCAAGGGTGGTGATGATAAGTAGCTTTTTAGCTCCTGAAAAGCCCGCTCCTGTTCGGCTCCCCACTCGTATCCTTCTCTCTTCTTCAGAAGTTGAAAGAAAGGTCTGCAGCGGTTTGAGGACTTGCTGATGAAGCGATTGAGTGCTGCTGCCATCCCTGCTAGCCTTTGGACCTCCTTCGTGGTCTTTGGGCTTTGAAGGCCTTGTAAAGCCGTGATTTGATCTGGGTTGGCTTCAATCCCTCTTTTAGTCACTAAGTGCCCAAGAAATTTCCCCGAGCTGACTCCGAAGGCACACTTGGAGGCGTTTAGCTTTAGCTTGAATTTTCTCAGGATGTCGAAAGTTACCCTTAGGTCGGCTAGGTGGTCAGGCTTCATCTTGCTCTTGACTACCATGTCGTCAATATAGACCTCCATAGTCTTGCCGAGCTGTTCTTTGAACATTTTGGTCACCAATCTCTGATAGGTTGCTCCAGCATTCCTCAGCCCAAACGGCATAACCTTGTAGCAATAGAGTCCCCTGGGTGAAATGAAAGATGTCTTTTCCTGGTCGGGCTCGTGCATGGCTATTTGATGATATCCACGGTATGCGTCAAGGAAACTCATCCTCTCATAGCCCGATGTAGCGTCCACAAGCTGATCGATTCTGGGTAGAGGGAAGCTGTCTTTGGGACATGCTTTGTTGAGGCTTGTGAAGTCCACACACACCCTCCACTTTCCGTTCTTCTTCTTGACCACCACAGTGTTGGCCAACCAATCTGGGTAGCTCACCTCACGTATGGCATCCGCTTCTAGTAGCCGCTCTACCTCTTCAATCACAGCGTCTGCGTGCTGTGGTGCCGACCTCCTTGCCTTCTGCACAACTGGCTTGTGCTGAGGGTCCACGTTCAGGTGGTGGCATATGATTTCAGGATCTATCCCAGGCATCTCTTGGGGGGTCCAAGCGAATACATCGATGTGGACTTTAAGGAAGGCGACTAAATCTCTTTCCTCCAGCTCGGGGAGGGTCTCGCCGATCAGGAAATACCTTTCTTCATCGTCCTCTTGAATTTGTATCCTCTTCAACCCTTCCACCATCTTCTTAGTGGGATCACCTCCAACGTCTTCTAAGGTTGGTTGGTCTGGAACCTCAATCGTTTGTACCTGCTCGGCCCTTGGTGATTTCCTCAAAACCATATTGAAACATAGGTCAGCCACCTTTTGGTCGCCTCTAATGCATTCGATGCCATCTGCCCCAGGGTACTTGATCTTCTGATGGTAAGTTGAAGAAACTGCCCTCATTTTGTGCATCCAAGTTCTTCCTATAATCACGTTATAGGAAGAAGGGATGTCTACCACAAGGAAGTCTGTGCTCAGAACCACTGATCCAGCTCGGACGGGCAGCGTGACCTTTCCCATAGGCCATACTGTCTGTGCACTAAAGCCGACCAATGGAACCAGACACTTTTGCAATGAACTTGGAGGGAGCTCCATCTTCTTGAAAGTATTGTAATACATGATCTCTGTGCTGGCCCCTTGGTCAACAAGAATCTTTTCCACGTCGTATTCCCCTATTCGTAGGGTGATTACAAGTGCGTCGTTATGAGGTATTGATACCCCTTCCAGATCATCATCAGTGAAGGTGATTGGGGTCTCCATGATCCCTTCCACCCTTGGCCTCTTCATGCCGAGCTTCATGACTTGTTTTGCCTGTCCGTTGACCCTCTGGATATGTCTTATCTCGTTGTTTGTGTAAGGGGCAACTAATCCATGTATCATATGGATTGTTCCCTTTGGACCTTTCTCGTAGTCCACCTCCTCTACCAGCTCGGCATCATTCTTGACATCAGCCAGGAATTCTTTGAGATGGCCCTCTGCCACCTTCTCATCCAGAAATTTCTTATATTCCACACAGTCTTCAGTCATGTGTCCCCAATCCCTGTGGTAGCTGCAGTGCTGGTTAGTGGCTCTTCTCTTTTCTGGGTTCCCAGTCATCTTTGGGGGCCTTCTGAACCACTGTTCGTTCTTGATCCTGTATAACATCTTATAGATGGGGATGTTGAAAGTTGCCATAACACTGAAGTATGACTTGGGATCTGGGTCGGCTTTCTCCTTCCTTTGCTGAGTGTAATCTTTCCTTCCTGTTGTGAAATCCTTTTTGTACACCCTTGATTCCACAATCTTCTTTTCTGGAAGCTGAGGTTGCCCTGCCACAATCCTTCCTCCAGCTTGCAGGATGTCATCCTCCACCCGTGCATGCTCCTGGATTCTTTCCATGAGTTTGGCCACCGTTTTCACTGGATGCATAGTAAGTGATTCCCGTAACTTACTATGCATGGGCAAGCTCGTCTTGAATGTCGCCAGAGCATATTCCTCACTGCAATTTTCAATCTCGTTGAAAGTCTCCCAATAACGTTTGGAGTATTGCCGCAGTGTCTCATCGTCCTTCTGTCTCATAGAAGTCAATGCATCAAAAGTCTTGGGAGCCGCTCGGCTCGTTAAGAACCGAGCAGTAAATTCTTCAGCTAGTTGAGCCCAACATAGGATTGAACCCTCAGGGAGCTTGTGGTACCAACTCAAAGCCACCTTTCCCAAGCTGGAAGGGAACATCTTGCATAACAAAGCATCATCTTGCTCATGCATGAACATGGCCTGTTGGTAGTGTTGGATGTGAGCCACAGGATCCGTGCTAGTCTCATAAGGGATGAAGGCTGAGTGTTTCACCCTGCTCGGTGTCTTTTCTGCACGAATCCAGTGAGCCAACGGCGACTTTGAGATCTGGCCTAGGGCTTCTTTAGCTGCCTCTCGTGCAGTTTTGGGACCTCCATCGGCTCGGCCAACGTCCCTCCTTCTTGCGTACTGCTCGGGGATATGCTCATTGGATCCAGATCTCTCGTATCTGTCCCTAGCATGCTTCCTTCTTTCTCTCTTTTCCACGGAAACACTCCTGTCTCTCCTCTTTCGTGGAGAGGCAGCTCGGTCCACGGAAGCATTGTCATGGTGACGATCTTTTCCTTTTTCCTCATAACGCACGGATCTCGACCGTGAACGTAAGTCTTTTTCTTTCTCCTGAAGCTGCTTTTTCAGGTTCTGAATCTCTCGTTCCCGTCGAGTAACTTCACGGGCCAATTCCTCTGCCTCTTGTTCCTTTCTGTCAAGGCTATCCTCCCTCTCTTGGTTCCTCATGTGCCTGTGATCATTCCTCCTTGGGGGGCTCCTGTCCCGTTCACGTCGGGTGGAGGCCCCCCCACCTTTTGGTGGTGTCCTTGAGTGTCTCGCCCTTGGAGAACCATGGCGTATTAGGCGTGTATCCCTGAACTTTGGAATCTCAGGGATATTCCCTATGTCAAACCTCTTTGTTGCTGGTTTTTTCTGTGGTGCTCTCAGTACCGCAGCGGTTTTTTTCCACCCTTGAGCCCTTTCTTGTGGTGTATACCAACGTGGTCCCTCCATCGTCTTCCCCCTCTTGCCTCCGTGGGGTGCACAAAAGGGGCTCTGAAAGCACCATTGTTGATCCTTTATTGGAGGGAGACGAACTTCTTGTCAACTTTTTCCCACAGACGGCGCCAATTGTACGGGGAAAATTCCACGTAACACTGGATCACGTGCTTCCTTGAATCAACCCTAGATCTGCAAGACAGAAAAAGGGTTAGAGCACCTCTGCCTCTCGTTGGCAAAGGCCCTCCGATGCCTAAGTTAGTATCTCGTACTCTGAGTGCTCAAATTACAATGCGTATGAAAATAGGTTTCACAGCGTACCTTTTGTCATGGTTGTTGCCTTGTATTTATAGGTATAGATGTTCTTCATTTTAGGCATCTCGTGCCCCTGTTTCCTATTCTCTTTAGGAATCCATCTCCTAATAGGACTTTCCTATTAGGGACGAGTTCCCATATCTTATGCTCGATCTCGTCTAGCAGAGGTCTTTCTTTCTATATAGGATTCTTTTCCTATATGGGGTATACTCCTAATCACATTAGGATTTCCCATACTGATCCCTTATTTCACGGGATTGCTCCTTATCTCATAAGGAACCGCTGTAGAGTATTCTGGAATGTCTTGCCGCCTTATTCGTGGCGGTGCCGAGCTTCTACGTAGCTCGGTATGACTCGTACATAATCCAGCTACTCACGCCGAGCTGAATCTATGTATCCCAGAATGCTATTTAAGCTTTTCTCATAGCTTTGCTAACTCGGCCATATCAGGGGCATTCCCTTGTGACCTATACCGAGCTAGCACATCCTGGTATATATTTAATTTATTCAATCATTTTAGCCTTATTCATGGCCAAACCAGCTCGGCACAGGGCTCACGAATACCCTACGTGGTGCCGAGCTATTCACCCTTTCGTGGTGACTGCCATGGGCACGTGTTATGCATAGTAGTAGGGTAATCAGATTTTACCCACTCCATAAAGTATGCCTTCCTTGGCAATGGTGAAACATTTCCCGTGGTGATTTCTTCTTCCCTTGAAGGACACCAAGAGTCCAAGCTCCTTGAGGTTTTGAGGCGGCACACTAAGGCCATTGGTTGGTCCATCGCCGACATTCACGGGATCGATCCCTCGGTTTGCACACACCACATATATCTCGAGGAGGATGTGAAGCCGTCCCGCCAACCACAACGTCGTTTGAATCCTATCATGAAGGATGTGGTGCGGGCGGAAGTGTTAAAGTTATTGGATGTCGGGATCATCTATCCCATTGCCAATAGCAAGTGGGTGAGCCCGATCCAAGTTGTTCCCAAAAAGTCCGGCATGACGGTGGTCAAAAACGCCAATGATGAGTTGATACCTCAAAGGGTGACCACCGGATGGAGAGTGTGCATAGATTATCGGAAATTGAACGCTAGCACGAGAAAAGACCACTTCCCTCTTCCCTTCATTGATCAAATCTTGGAAAGGGTAGCCGGTCATGCTTTCTATTATTTTCTCGATGGGTACTCCGGATATAACCAAATCGAGGTCGCTCTTGAGGATCAAGAGAAGACCACCTTCACATGTCCTTTCGGTACTTTCGCGTACAAGCGCATGCCCTTTGGCTTGTGCAACGCGCCCGGAACCTTTTCAAGGTGCATGATGGGCATTTTTAGTGACATGATGGAGAAAATTGTTGAAGTCTTTATGGATGACTTCTCGGTGTTCGGGGACTCGTTTGAGTCATGTTTAGCGAATCTCGAGCGTGTGTTGGAGAGGTGTGAGGAGAAACATCTTGTGCTAAATTGGGAGAAGTGTCACTTCATGGTGACACATGGGATTGTCTTAGGCCACATCGTGTCATCGAAAGGGATAGAGGTGGATAAAGCCAAAATTGACTTAATTGCGAACCTCCCTACCCCTAAATGTGTGAAAGACATTCGGTCTTTTCTTGGGCACGCGGGCTTTTACCGTCGGTTCATAAAGGATTTTAGTGCCATTTCGCGTCCCTTGTGTCACCTCCTCTCGAAAGACGCACCATTTATTTAGACACCGGCGTGTGAGGAGGCCTTCTCCAAGTTAAAAGCTAGTCTCACCTCTCCACCGATTGTGCGTGCTCCCGATTGGGACCTTCCATTTGAATTGATGTGTGATGCGAGTGACTATGCTATAGGGGCCGTTCTTGGCCAAAGGAGAGGGAAAGAGCCGTGTGTGATTTCTTACGCGAGCAAAACTCTCAATGATGCTCAAATGAACTACTCCACCACGGAGAAAGAGTTGCTCGCGGTTGTCTTTGCCCTTGACAAGTTTCGGTCTTATGTGATAGGGTCCCCTATTGTGGTCTTCACAGACCACGCCGCCTTGAAATATCTCATGACTAAACAAGATGCAAAAGCAAGGTTGATTAGGTGGGTCCTTCTCCTTCAAGAATTCGATCTAATAATTAAGGATAAAAAGAGAGTTGAAAATGTTGTTGCGGACCATTTGTCTCGTCTTGAGTTCGAGGATCGCTCCTCGAATCTCCCTATCATTGACACATTTCCGGACGAGCAATTGTTTGGTGTCTCTTCTTGCCCGTGGTTTGCGGATATTGTCAACTATTTAGCTACGGGCCAACTCCCTACCAATTGGACTCCCCAAGAGAGGAGACGTTTCTTAAGTGAGGTGAAAAGATTCTTCTTTGATGATCCTTACCTTTTCAAGTATTGTCCGGATCAAATTATCCGGCGGTGTGTGCCCAATGTTGATCAACAAGGCATCCTTGCCTTTTGCCACACCGAAGCTTGTGGTGGACACTTTTCCGCCAAGAAAACTGCCGCCAAAATCCTTCAATGTGGCTTTTATTGGCCAACACTTTTTAAAGATGCGTTTGAATTTTGTAAAACATGTGAACGGTGTCAACAACTAGGTGGTGTTACCCGGAGGAATATGATGCCCCTCACTAATATTCTTATAGTTGAGGTCTTCGATTGTTGGGGCATTGATTTCATGGGTCCATTTCCGATGTCATTTGGATACCTTTACATCCTTCTAGCGGTGGACTACGTGTCCAAGTGGGTTGAGGCGATCCCCACTCGAACAAACGACCACAAGGTGGTCGTTGAATTCTTGAGAGAACACATCTTGTCTAGGTTTGGAGCACCACGCGCAATAATCAGTGACCAAGGGACCCATTTTTGCAATAGGCCCTTTGAAACTTTAATGCGTAAATATGGTGTCACTCACAAGGTCTCCACGGCTTATCACCCTCAAACCAATGGTCAAGCCGAACTTGCAAACCGGGAAATAAAGCACATTCTGGAAAAAACAGTGAATCCTAATCGGAAGGATTGGTCGACTCGTTTGACCGATGCCTTATGGGCCTATCGAACCGCATACAAAACTGTGTTGGGGATGTCCCCTTATCGTGTGATTTATGGGAAGGCGTGTCATTTGCAGGTGGAACTTGAACACAAGGCCTATTGGGCCATCAAACAATTGAACTATCGCATGCCGGAGGCCGGCAAGCATAGAAAGCTCCAACTCAATGAGCTTGAGGAAATCCGGAGAGATGCTTATGAGAGCACGTCAATTTATAAATCAAAAGTCAAAGAGTTTCATGACAAGAACATTCAAAGAAAAACTTTTCATGTGGGTCAAAAGGTATTGCTTTATAACTCTAGACTTCATCTCTTTCCGGGAAAATTGCGGTCACGTTGGGAGGGTCTATATGTTGTGAATAAGGTGTATCCTCACGGTGCTATTGATGTTTTTAATCCAAGTAATGGTGATATTTCTAAAGTGAATGGTCAAAGGCTTAAGCCATTTTTGGAAAATTTTGATGTTGAGGAAGTGGTTGAGGAGTTGGTTGATCCCGTGTATACGGATGGCCCCTCCGCTTGATTCTATTTGCGCTTAATCGGAGTCTAGGAGACTATAAATCCTTGGAGGTTGAGATACCTCTAGCGTTTGCCGTGCTCGAACGGCTATTGGTGGTCTGGTATAGCCACCCGGAATTTGAGCTATGTATGGAGTACCTAGGATGTCGGAAGTCGAGGCAAGCAGTGAGATCGGGGACAATACCGTCCAGCAATGTTTGATTTTAGTGTCGAGCTCCATCGAGATTGTTTCAAAATGGAGTGATGTTGCTTGGAGTCTAGAGTTCTGGGGAGCACTTTAACAATAGAGTGTTTCACTTGACTCGAAAGGGAGTGATAGCCTATTAGATGATGGCGCCTCTCCTCGGGTTACACCCGTACCTCGTCTATATTGCCGGTCTGACTAATAGGGAAACACAGTCTGGAGTTTCGGGGAGAAAAGTAGTACCCGTTAATCGCGTGAAGATTTGTTTGTTGGGGACTCGGCTGTCATGGAGCGAGTCGGCACTAATCATTTTTCTCTTAGTAGGTAGTTGGCAATTCAGTCTTTTGCAGGGTGACCATGCTACCGCACCAGCCTTGGTAGTTTGGGTCTAACTTGGCGGCGAATGTGGCATTCAGGAGCCCTAAGCAGGGGTGCGACGAAAAGTCGCGGTTGTAAGGCCTACAAAGTCCTTGAGGATGGCCCTGTGCGACTAGCTGTGGTCCCACATGGGGCCGAAGGAGGAAGCCTTGGAAGCATTGCCAATGACGAACGGAGCGGATGATGCAAAATCCTCACACTTGGTCGAGGTATCGGGTGGTTGACACTCCACCTCGTCGGTACATTTTTGTTCCTCCCTCTCCTTATTTTTGTCTCATGCATTGAGGGCACTGCATATTTCAAGTTGGGGGGAGTGGATTAGGCTAATCAATTACGTTTTCAGTTTTTGCATAAAATTTTTTGTGTAATCTTCCCATTTAGTTAGTCATTTCATTGTTCATATACTTCAATTATGCTCAAGTGTGTCCGTAATGGCAAGGATTGTGCATTCGGTTTGATTTTGGTCTTGGTGTGGAATCCCATGTCATATGTATATACATGAACTTTGATGAACAAGTCGAGCTTAAGTCAAATTTGAGTGAATCACATCCCTTAGAGTATTTGTTGCATCATCCCAAAATTTTTGCTTCCGCTCCGCACTTGCGTGAATAATACTTTTGTTCATACACTGAGTAGCATTAATACATAGCATGCATTCCCGTGGAGTTAATTGTGGTTGGAAAAACGATGCAAAGGCATTTTTTGTTTGATTGAACCACATATGAGTCCCATCGATCCTATTTTGAACCAGTCCGAGTCTCCAATTTTTGTTATCACACTTAGGAAGCCGGATGTTTGGATGGATGCAGTGATTGGTACGTTGTTGCTCAAAAGTTGATTGGAGGGTGTTCAGTGATTTGGAGGTGGTTGGAAGTGTTGAGGTCAAAATTTCCAGTGGGACAATCAGAATTTTTGAATAGAGAACCGGTGCAAATAAAAATACGGAACTGGTGCTACACGAACAGAATGTTAAAAATCTTAGAAGAACCGGTTCTAGAAAAACAGTGGTACCGGTGCAACCTTGGTCAATTGTAAAACCTGGACATGACCTGACCCATTTGAACCCCACTATAAATTGTCCTCTTCTTCTTTTTCCCTAACCCACGACAAAACCCACAGCTCTCTTCTCTCTTCCCTCTGCCGATTCCACCACACCACCGTAACTCTCTCATCTCCATCCACCCACACTTCCTACTAACCTCTCTCTCTCTTCTTTTCCACGGCCATAACCCCCAAACCTCCATCACCGATCGGCCCTCCTCTACCCACCGGAAATTTCCACCCTCACTCTCCTGCCCTCTCACCCGTAACTCAACACCCACTCTCACCTCTCATCTTCTCCAACAAACTAAACCCTAACTACCGATTCCCACAAAGGCAGTCAAAAGTACAGGGTCTTCACCATAAGTTTCAGAGGCCGCGTGAAATTTCTGGGTGTTAGGGCTCGAGTTCAAGGGGATCAGAGGGTTTTTCGAGCGCAAACCTTGGGGTTTTCAACAGTTGGGCTGAAATTTCTGAGTTGTTCATCTCTAGCAAGGTATTACATGGCTTATCTCTGCTCCTCGAACCCATTTGAAACCTTTACTCGAAAATCTGATGGGTTCTGAGTTTGGGCTCTGCTTTCTATTGTTAATTTACTGCATTGTGAGCCATTATTGACTGAATTTTTGAGCTGCACTGTTGTCTGAAACTGTGAAGTAGGGGGTCGGTTGGAGTTGCTCGGAGGATTAAACTACATTGTGGGGTTTTGGTTACTACTGTGCTGTCTGTTGAAACTTATACCCATGGACTGGGTGTGAAATGCTTGTCGGTTGCTTGGTCTGTATAGTGAAGATATGGTCAAAAGAAAGCACGCAGCGACGAAGAAAACAAGTTTTAGCGAACAACCAAAGGGTGGGTCCGGACCGAGCCAAAAGCCCGTGGATAAGGACACGGGAAATCAGCCACCACCGGATGATGAGGGGGATGATGAAAGGAACAAAAAGAGGAGGGAGGATGAGGCAGCCGAGAAGAAAAGGAAGTGGGTGAAGAAAACGATGAGTAGGAATTTCACTTGTGAGCGACAAATTAAATGCCATGACATGGAAGGTAACCCTCTCATTGCAGCGGTGCAAAGACAAGGCTTGTCTTTCTATTTTAAGGAAGTGCCGGGATATAGACCTAAAACTGTCAAGCAATTTTATTGCAACATGGAGGTTGATCGGAATAAGTTTGAGATTACGTCTCGAGTTGGGACTAAGACCATTGTTGTAACCCCGGACACCATAGCCGCATACTTGGGCAAGTACCAACGGCCCCATCCTGATGCCATCACTTTCCCGAAAGGGCCCTTGAAGGTGAAACAAGATGACTTCTTAAAAACACTCATGGTGGACCCAACATCCTTTGACTTTGAGGAAAAGAGATTTCCCTTGGGGGGTTTGAATGAGTTGCCTCGGAGCCTCAACAAGATCGTACACTATAATTTGATTCCACATAGCAATGAAAAGAGGCTTAAATGGAGGGATGCGGAGGTTCTTTACGCGTTTGGGTCGGAGACACAAAAAGTGGATTGGGCGAAGTTCATTTGGATCTACATGTACAAGTTTTGGAGGAAGGGAAGCATCAATGGAAAAATCCCATTCCCCGCCATGGTCACAAAGCTCTGTGAGAATGCTGGTTGCAAACCGAAAGATGATCCAATTGAGCCGGGATACCCGGGGCCGTATAATTCCACCTCCTTGAAGAAAAGCAAATCTTTGTCAAAACCTCCTCGCCCGGAAACCGTGGCTTCTACCAAACCCACTGCTAAAACGGTGAAAGAACGCAATGAGCAATGGTTTGAACTTCTTTTCTCCCGGCAGGGATTGATTATGGGAAAGCAAGAGGAGCAGGACGCAAGGCTTAAACGGTTGGAGAGAATGGTGGGCAAGATTGGGCGCGTGTGCAAGTATTTGGCAAACAAGGAAGGTGAGAGGTCGGAAGATCCGTATGTGGAGACAATGGAGGATCTTGAAGTGGACACCGATGTTGAGGAAGATGGAGGAGAGTGTGACTATGACTTGGAGGATGATGATGATGAGGGGGAGGACATTCCGGGTGGCCATGAGTACCGTTTGGAGCCGGACAAGGAGGGGGATGATGATCAGTAGTACTATAGAGTCGGGGGCCTAGGTTTAGGACTATCTAGTAGCTTTTCTTTCTTTCTTTGTAGCTTTGTTTGAAATTGGGCCGGAGGCCATGACTTGGGTGGTTCGGGAAGTGGTGGCCTAGGGGGGGTAGTTTAACCATGCTTTTGGAGGCCACCACACTTTTTGTGTCCCTTTATTTTGTTAACCACGGTCGTTAGTGCTTTAACAAGTCCCTGTTGATTTCTCAAACTCTTTTAACTCCTATCTAATGCATGCTTAATATTAAGGTTGTTCATGGTACGAATTTCTTAGTTCAATTACTTGTCGATAATTAGGTTCAATTTCCTTGAAGCGCGGTTCTGAATAGCTTGCATAACTTTTTGTTCATGTTATTGCAATCCTCGCTAGCGCTATTTTGTGGGATGGATGCGTGCTTTGTTCTATAAATCTCATTTTGAAGCACTCTTCTGGAATTGGAACTCCTTGGGATGTTATTTACTTTTCTGGAATCTAGTAGCATAGCTTGTTCATAATTATTCATGGCATGTATGTGCGTGGGGTGCATAATTCTGGGATTGACTGACGGCACGTGTCCTTGCCTACTCTTTTTTTTGTCCATTGAGCATAAGTGTGGTATCTATTGATTTGGGAAGATTGCATTAGTCATTTAAGGTTAGAATAGATTTGCTTTACTCGGGACGTGTAAAGTCCAAGTTGGGGGGTGTGATAAGTCCCCAATAGTGTAAATCCAGGGGATTATCTCACTCGTTTTGATCACACACACGTGCATTTTGTGGCTTTATATGGTTGATTTCGCGCGAGGTTGTGTTTTGGTTAGATGCAGGTAAACTAGAGACTAAGGCATGTTTGGACGCCAAGGTTGAACTAAGGGATGCCCGAGCACCTAAGGCCGCATGGCACTCCGCCACCGAGTCCCAAGAGTCAAGGAATGAAGCATTGAACACGACTCGGGAAGCCGGAAAGTCAAGGCATCAAGAAGTCAAAGGGAAGTGAGAAAGTCGAGCCAAAACGCTAGAACCTGTTCTAGCAAAACCCTTGTACAGGTTCTAGCTGAACAGAATGTCAAAAACCCTTCTAGAACCGGTTCAAGCATTTCCTTTGTACCGGTTCAAGCACCAAAATTCTGGGTTTTTGGGAGCCCGATCAAGACCAATTGGAGGGGCATTTTTGTAACATCAAGCACGACAATTGGGGGCTATAAAAACCTCCAAACTTCTGATTATTAGGGTATTCTGGGCTAGACACTTTCTCTCTCTACCTCCCTTCTTCTTCCCCCACATTTGCTCTACCTTCTCTCTAGTTTTTAGGTGTTTATCTTTTGGATTCAAGGCTACGTCCTTCATTAATGTTGTAAGCACTTCTTTAATCTCTATAAATCCGTAGTTTATTTTCATTTTCGTTATGTCTCACGTTTCCTTGTCATTTCTACTTAGCCTCTTCATTTCTCCACTGATAATGTGTGAGTAGTGTAGCAAGGCTTGGTCATGGGGTGATTAACACCCCATGTCTTGGGTTATTTTTGTTCTTCTCTCAAAATGAGCATTAAAAGTTGTTTGATTAAGGGTTAGGGTTCAATTTTATGTATCAAAATTTAGTCTTGTTAATCTCTTTGATCTTGTGTAGGCAAGGGCTTGACTACTTGCCACACATGATGCTTAGAGCTATGGCATTCTAAGTGTTTGTAAAAATGCCTCTATGAACCCTACTCTTGATCAACCCCATTTTCTAGAATCCGAATGTGCCAAAATGTTAAATCTTCCGGTTAAGCATGTTTAACTACGTGGCTTAACCGTGTAATCTTGAGAGGAACAATGTAATTCAAGTCATGGGTGTTTTGAACCCCTTGACTTTGCCCTTAGTTTAAGTGTGCAAAACTTTCATTTTCTAGTTATCTAGAGGTAGAGAGAGATTTCACCAAACAAACCACCTTATAAGTTGGCCGTCTTAACGCCGAAAATCTCATTGCAAGTCAATCTCATGCCGGTCGCATTTGGTCTCTGTGGAAATCGACCCCGGTCTTGCCGGGTTACTATGCTTTCGACGACCTAGCCCTACGCTTGGGGCGACGCTAACTAAAACAACGCTAGGTATCAAGCAACTTGTATTGCACTATGAGAAAATAATGAATTTGAGCGATATTCAACCTTAGTTTACTTTCTTAACATGATTTAAACAAGCTTCCCGCCATTGGTTTCTTATGTTTGCTAATACCATTGGTTTCTTTGGATTTAAAGAAAAACACTATTAACTTGTGTATATATCCAAAGATCAGTGGGAGTAGTTTATATTTTTGACATATATTTTGACAGTGTTTTGCTTGCTATAGTGGTCCTTATGATTTGCACTTAAAAAAAAAAAAAAAATTCTCAAGAACTTTTAAATTAAAGATTATATGCTCACATTGAGGAAGTCAGATGATCTTGAGTTTATTAGCTACACATATTCAGATTTTGTTTGAAACTTTGATAGTATAAAGTCTACTTTTGATTAGTTGCTCTTATTAGGTGAACGAGCAAACAAAAGTACTAAAGTAGCTATCCTTATTTCATCCATTATGATGGTTGAGTTGTGGCATACTTTAAGACCACACTCATGAATAGAAGTTGGGAAATTAATCTTAGGACTTGGGGTTGTCGACACCATTACCAAGTCGCTAAGAGTTTATGATTCTGCAACTATTTTCTTTTCTAAGAAAACTTTCAGAAACATATTGTGTCGTTAAAGTCATAAGCACATAGCTTATGTTGCAAATTCACTTATGAAGAGGTTAATACAGAGATGTTTAAGATATGCTAATTGAATGAGTCTAGCATACCTCATAATAGTTGTATGGATTGCATTATGATGATGTTATTTGACACTTGAGAGATCTCATTTACGTGTTTCTGATAAATTCCTGTAATGAACAGTGTACGTACATATATGTAAATGATGAATAATTACAGGAGTAGTCTTTTACAAAAGACATAATCGTTAGACCTTTTGAATATACTCCTCACTAACTGACCATGTTAGACAAATCACTAGTGTTATAGTATATGGAAGGGACTATGTTGTTTATTAAATGTAGAACCGCCATGACTTGCATTAGTGCGTTGTTTAATAATGGTATTATGACAGTGACCAAATTATGACAGGGGTTGATGTGGTTTAATGCGCGCCTAAAGTTAATTTCGTTAAATATGTTGTAAGTATCATATGGGCCAAGTGGGAGAATGTAAGATTTTTTCCTTATATGGCCCACATTATGCAAACGGCACATAAGGTAATTATATATTAACGAGATTATGAACCATATTTACTACCCTAATTGTTGGTCAAATTTATGGAGAGATTTCCTGATATCTTACTTTGATGGGAAGTAGAATAATTGCTTATATGGAAATAGGTCCTCTCTCTGCCTATAAAAGAGCACATAGTCTCCATCACTTTTATGTTACTAAACTGCTATAAAGAGAGGCAAGAGAGAGAAACCTGTTTTTCTCCTAGGGCATGATGCTCTTTGTAAAATTATGGTTGCTTCGATAAACTACTGGATCGCTCAAGTTCCGCATCAATGGATCCGGGTACGCTACTCATACTTATTTAATTTCCGGTTATTGATTGTTTTGTGATAATCATGATAGTTCCAGATCCTAGCATCATTGTAGGTTGTTAATTTTTTACACCATTAAGAAAATTTACAATATACACTTCGAGCTAAATGGCCGGTTAAACAAACTACTGGACTTCGTGCGTAATTTTCTTTCCTCAAGACTCAAAAATAAATAACTCAGATGGTTTTGGGGAACATATAGATCCAGGATCAGCTAAAAAATCAAACACATGAGTAACATAGTAGTAAAAAAATATAGAAAACATACAATAATGCGGCCTTCAATCCTCAAGTCCTTCTGCTCGAGCCATATCTGGATGCGAGCTTTCTGTTTCAATTCAGAGAGAGAGAGAGAGAGAGAGAGAGAGAGAGTTTAGAAATCAACAATTGCAAGCAAACGGAGAAGGAAAAAGAAAAACCCATGATGTGAGGAACAAAATAGAATCCTTACACTCTGAAGAAATCTGAAAATGAGATTCTGATATCAGTTCATGAATCAAAAGATAAAAAAACATTAGTAAATATGAGTTGATATAGAAAGACCGTATTGTGTTACGTAGTAGTACAAAAATGTAGAGTGAAACAAGAGAGGAGATTACGATAGGTTGGGTCATGATCCTCTGGACTTTGGTGGTCGCCATGGCTGATAGTGCTGCTGCTGCTACTACCTGCCTCACTACTAGTTTTGCGACTGAGACTGAAGAGAGAATCGTTGGCCTTGTTTGTTTTGGGTTTTCAAATCCGGTTTTCTCAATTATTATCCAATTATTACCCATATTTTAAAATATTATTCTCATTTTTCTCTCTATCTCTCTAATCATTAATCTCTATTTTTAATTATTATCACTATTTCTTCCTCCAATCATTACCAAAAACCAAACTCAAAACCCAAACCAAACACAACCGTCGAAAACCTTGGAGTATGAAAAACTTAGCAAGGCGAAGAGTATGCAGTAGAATCGTGGTAGTCGGCAGTCGGGTAACTTTTGAGTCGTCCGAAATACTACTATTACTATGGATTATTACTTATGGCCTTGTTCTCCTATAGATTTTAGGTGTATTTTATGAAAATCTCATAAAATGAACATTTTATGGAAGGGTGATAAAATGAAGTTGTTTTCTCAATTGATAAAATGTAGTGGTTTTCCTATATATTTTAGGAAGATTTTATGAAAATCTCATAAAATCACTTTTACATTTTATGTGTTGAGAATGAAGTATCATAAACTGTGGGATTTTATGTCCCAAAAATTTGTTGAAGAACACACCCTGGGCTTACATCTAGCTCCATGGTCACGTGGATTCCATTATTACAAGTGGGCCTAAAGGGAAAGGGAAAGGTAAGAGCATCCTTATGTGGATGAACAAATTAACTTTTTAACAAAAATAGAGAGCCAAAACCCAAAATAAGGCCAAAATCAGGCTCACCAAATGGTTGATCAAATTTGTTAAGTTTCTGACTTTGCTACAGTGCCGCACCAAATTTGGTGCGGCACTGTTAACTCACTAAGGCACTATTCACGTACTGTTCATGCACTGTTTACTTTTTTATTTTTTTATTTATTACTTATGGGGAGTAGGAGTAGAAAGAAAGAATAGTTTGATATAATAAAGTTAGAATAAAGAGTCTGATTTTGTGAGTTTCTAGAAAAATGACTTGCTAAATTTGTAAAAGGTGTTTTTGAAGTTAAATTTGATATTTTTTTTGGTGCCCTTGATAAAGATGCCCAAACTTGGTTAGGGGTGTTCCACTTATTAATGTTGCATTGGTACTGTAAAGGCAATTATAATTATGTTATTTGTACACAATGCAATTACTGTATTATATTACAAGTTTCACATAAAAATACATAAATGCTTAGTTCTTTAATATGTTACATTTTGTTTCATTGTTTTCTAGAAGTTCAAAAGAAAGTAACACTAATAAGAAGAATATTTTCATTGTTTTCTAGAAGCTCAAAAGTAAAGAAGAATATTGTGTGTGTGTGTATATATATATACTCTTTTTTGAATTTAATAACAGAGTTTATCTATGGTCTTGAAAAGTATAAAATTGGTCCTGAAGGAGTGATCGGTTGCTTGTAGTAAATTTCCGGATCCGCCAATGCCTACACATCCAGATGGTTAATATATAGGAGCGCAAAAACCATAAATAAATTCTTGGAAGACCAGTGGCAGTGAAATGGATCAAAATCTTCACAAAACCCATGTACAAGTGAGTAAGTAACTAGAGTAAGGGGGTGTTCCATTAACAAAAAACAATTTTAAAAAAAAAATCAAGACCGGCCATTCTCTCACAATACATCACATAAAAAAACCGTGAAAAGCCAGTTTAGGACAATATTGATGAAGCATTTTCATCCTCTGACAACTTGGCTGCCTTTGGCTTAATTGCCAAAGAGCCGCTTAGGTATGGCGTGTTGGTAAAGTCGTCGTCTCTTGGGCTCGACGTATTGCTCGTACAGTTGCTATGGATTTGAATATACCTGAGGTTATTTTTCAAATCGGAATGTATGAAGCTTATCAGATGTTTTAATGATCCGAATGCTCAAGGGTCATGGGAAATTAGTGCATTGGTAGAAGATATTAAGATCTGGGTGGCGTCGAGAAGATGGCAGCTTGTTTGGTGCAGTAGGGAGAAGAACAGAGCGTCGCATTGGCTAGCTTGCAATTCTCTGAGTAGGAATTTTTTGTTTCGGTTGGGTTGTATTCCGCCAAGTTTAGATGTTATTCTTGAGAGAGATTTTGTTTCTTAGTTTTATTTTTTCATTATATATGAGGATGTCAAAAAAAATAAAATAAAATAAAATGGAAGTGTTGAATCACACTTTAACTAGATACATAAGCACTATAATATTTGTAATGCCTAGCATTTCTACTTTGAATTGCGAACGAAGAACGGAAGAAGAAGTTTCTCGTAAGAATGTACCAAATAATTTGGCCAGTACATGGGCCTAGAGAGGATTGAATTGCGACTTTAATACAGATGGGTAAATATCACTGACACCTCCCCAGGTTCCCTTAGAGTATAAATGCCCCCTCCACGTATGGGAAATTATTTTTAGCTTTATGATATTAGGTGCTGCATTTAGTCAACAATTAGGTCAACTGCTAAACCTTTTGAAATATTCATTTTAACTATAGGAAAAAACATGGATATGCCAACTGCACCCTAGATTGTGTGAGACCCACCTTGGAGTCCAATTTGTCAATAATGTTTTCTTAAGCATCTTTGTAAATAATTAGCTTAGTCAGCTATCGGTAAAGGCTTGATCAAGTTATTAAATTCGTAAATCAAAAATTGAATGAGTTGATTAGGCCTTTACCGATATCCGACTGAGCTATTTTTTTTTTTTCCAGAACCCGTAAAAACATGTTTTAAATAAATCGAAAAGTTTCGATCATTTGTGTGGGTCTCATACAATCCAGTGTGCATTTGGTGTACACCAAATAATGTACCCATAGCTTTTTTTGATAGTTAAACAAGCATTTCAAAAGTTTTAACAGTTATTTACCCAAAAAAAGTTTTAACAGTTGCTGACTAACGATTGGGTGTAATTGAAATGCAACACCAAACCTCAGGGGGTCAAAAATTATTTCTCAAAACTGGAGGGAGCATATGCACTTAAGGAAAACAGATTTGTCTGAACAATTTTGGTCTTTGGCCATGTGAAGATGAGTTACGGGTAACGGGTGAAATTCGGCGTTGATTGAGGTGGGTTTTTTTTTTTCCTTCGTAGTTTTCTGAAAGATGGATCGTGGGAACCAAATGTTTTTTTTTTTGGTAAATAATGGGGACTAAATTTTTTTTTTTAACCGTTTGTTCGGACCAGTTTGCGCACACATCGACTAATTTTGGAGTCCTGAAGATAACGATCAGGCATAACTCCTAGTGGCCCCAAGAGCAAGATGAGGGGAGTTGAGTCTGAGACCTTAAGTGAGAGTAAACCCCTATATTCCAGGACAAGACCACTTTGCTAACTCTTGGGTTAATTAGGACCATATGTTGGTATTGCTTTCCACATTAGTCTGACGTGTGTACATTTCCCCCCTCAATAAATCAAGAATTACGATTTAATTTGTACTAGTAATTTTTTATAGCTTAGGTCGGAGACTCAGCAGCATCTCGAATTAAAGCATCTCTAACCTAGCATCAAATGTTTTGGGATGTCAATTTTTTGTAAGGCTTACGTGACAATTTTATATGTTGAATTTCACACTCTAAAAATTCATATTCCAATTATTATGCCAAATTTCTTTTTATTGTATGTTATCATTTTAGTATTCAATGAAAACATTTTGACATGAGAAAATAGATGTCAAATGCTAGTTCAAGTGCCAATTCATCCACTTGGCATGCCGTGCCAAATTTGACATCATTGGTTGGAGATGTTCTTGGGGCATCCTTATCAGTCTCATCAAAATTTGGATCAAATTTAACTAAAAAGCTCCTTTTATATTTTAGCTAGTCACTTTTCCAAAAACTCACAAACTCAAACTCTCTTTTTTAATTTTACTTTTCTATTTTTTTAAATAATTACAAATAAACTATTCTTCCTTTGCCTCATCTCTCTTTTCGGAATTAGAGAAAATCCAAGAAACCCATTGTTGGCGAGTCTGCCCCCAAAAAATAGTAATAAAATATCAATTAACATGTGAATAGTTTTTGCCAGAACTGTTGAGGTATTGTAGCAAAGCTACAACTTTTTGCAAATTATCCAAATACTTGTTGAGGCTTTGGGGGTGCTTTTTTGCCTTTAACTCAACAAAGTAACCATCAGGAGGATTTGCCTCTCCTGATGAGGATGCTCTTGTTAAATTTGACGGACTTGCAAAATAGGTGATTCGGTTCTTAGAATTACAATTCCAATCAAGGTAATTTGGGGGTTCTTGGATTCGACATTTTCTTTCTTATCTCATATTTTACATTTAAGAAGTTACGACGTCAAATTTATTCTTTGATTACTTTACTCTGCAAAACTTAACAAGTTAAAATATGACAACAATATTAAAGTAAAAAATGATACAAAAATAATTACGCATATTAGTTTGAGTGCGCATTTGTTTGATGCCAAATTCTTACATGTCAATTTCTCACACAAGCCTTCGAAAAATCTAATCCCAAATTTATAGATGTACAAGATTGGATATTGTGTAACATGGCCTAATCCGAGCAAATTACTCAGTCCAAGTTTACATCACCCAACTAGGCTAGTCTCAGTCCTAGTTGGCAACCATTGTACACGACAAATATTGCCAAAAACAAGAGGTAATGTTTACATCCATTTTATAAGAGTCTTACACTGTTAATTTATTTCATTTTCAAAATGAGCTATTTCTAGGGTTCGATCAATTGAGATTTAGTCATAGTGGATGTCACATAATTAATGTAGTGTTTGATCGTTATTGCGGTATCGTTCGTGATGATTCATTATCTAACCCCTCCAACTGATTGTTGTTGCCGAGCACCACATGAAAGCTAGGATAAACCCAGACATAGTAGCTTTCTCGGCATGAGTGTCACAGCTTCCCTAACATTTACTACTCCCAAAGTCCCCTTAATTTTAAGTGTTCAATACTGGTGTACGTGAATTTTTAAACCCAAAAAATATATTTTCATGTAATTTTTAAAATTTTTTAAGGCCAAATTAAAGTAATTGTAGCGCACTTTAATTTGGTGTAAAATTTTTAAAATAATTCCACGGAAATATATTTTTTTACGTCCACAAAAATACATATTCCCCAAAGGGTGTCACACTTTCAAATTTAATAAACCAACTATAAATAAAATCCACGTAGGATAAGACAAAAGTGATACATTTCACCATTGAAAGGTCAAAGTCAAAGTACACTGAGATTCTACAAAGGGTACCCGTACCTATGCATGAGTAATGAAGAGTTAAGAGTTATTACATAAACCAAGTTTAGTCAAAAGATTGAAGAAATTAAAGTTACAAGATCATCTCCCAAAATATATTAACGGTGGAGAGGACAAAATAACTTCATGCCAAAGTATGCTTCATGTTATGCATCCACATGCCAAGCACTCCAAATCATGTGCCTCGCTGAGTACCTGAAAATGATAGGGTGAGCTCACTAGCCCGTAGGAAACTTTTCTACCAACGCTAAGGGTATAGAGAATGAACAATGCACACTAGGAGATGATAATTACAAGTTAATGACCAAAGTATATGTATGGATGAATAACTCAAATGTTAAATGTCCGTGAAGTACCCAAGTGTCCCACTAGTCCATAGATCAACCCTTAGATTATCACAAACGTATCAAGTATCCACATTCAATTTTCTTTGCGTTTAACTCTCATTAGTTCATCATTTTAGGTTTGAGAACATTAAATTTCCCTTCCGAGTCTTGTGGGTCTCGTGGAACCCATGTCTCAAGACCCACCCAATGGTGGTCCGAGTGAACACAAACAATTTTCTAGTCATCATGTCCATTTCAACAAACTCGTGTCCCTCAAGTGTGTCCAAAACATTCACATAATCCATTGCGTTCGAAAACTCGTAGTGTGTCGGTTGGGGCGAAGTTAACATGTGTCCATGAACGTGAGAGATCAAGACAAAACCTAATTCATACCACGATAGACTACCAAAGCTTAGAAGTCGCTTCGAGAAGCTTAGGAAAGACCAATGAAGGCCCGGAGTAAAGGAACATGAAGATGGGGTTATGAACCTCGAGAAAATCTGACACCTTGATAGGAAAAAGAACATTTCTCTCAAAGTACAAAGGCTATGAACATGAGACCAATTGGGTTTGAAAGTAGATTCATAGAGCTTTCCAACGGTTCAAGAATCACCTCAATCGGGAGTTCGGACGAAGCCGGGGTGTGCTCGCGAAGTTGGGTCAAAATCTGCCTTATAAGCAATCGGGTATCGATACTCAAGAAAGCTGTATCGATACCGGGTAACTAAAATCTTTACAGAAACGTTGGGTATCGATACCCATGAAAGGGGGTCTCGATACAAAGACCATTACGAGCAAAATTTGCAGATTTTTCCAAAATGGAGGGGGTTTCAACCCAAGCCAAAAATGAGGTTTCAAACAACAAATAACCATAGAAGAGGGTTATATCAACAAGCAATTCATGGATTTATCAACCAAATACACAAAACCCAAACTCATTCATGATCCAAAGTCAATTCCATGGAGATAATCAAGTTTAACAAGAGTTTTGGGAACAAGAACACAAATAATGCAATCATTCAACCAATATACACTTAGAGGAGGTAGAAGATTGTTCCCTACCTCAATGGTTTAGCTCCAAGGATGGGAGAGTGAAAGCCCTAGCTTATCCTTGCAAACCCAACCGAAATGTGCTTGCTCCAAGCAAAAATCAAGGAGTTTCGAACTCCAAAACACGCGTAGATGACGGATTTGAGGTTGAATCTTGAGGAAATGAGGTGTGGAGGGTGGATTTTGGGAAGGGTTTTGAAGAAACTTTGAGGAGAGGAGAAGAGAAGAGAGAGATGTGAGTTTGAGAGAAGAGAGGGGTGTGTTTAGAGCAAAAATTCTGATCCACATGTGTTTATATACACTCTCACACTAGCACTTACACCCCTCTTATTTCTTATGTGCTTCACAAATACCCAAATGCAATTACTAACTTCACATTGACCCCATATTACATTATTTTCATTTCCTCACACTTCCCCAACATTATTTCCGAAAAATTATTTAAAAACACGAGTCCATACAAAGGGTGCATTTGAAAAGGGACGAAGGGAGTATATGATAGCTTTTCAAAGCTTAATTCACAGATGGTCTTCCTCCACTCCAATATTACACCCTATCCTGTTTTGGCATCACAATAAAAAAAAGAAGGTAAAGCGCCATGTCAAGGGGTTTCATCGCTTGATTTCATCCATTCACAAACCCTATAAATTGATTGGAGATGTAGCTAGGGCTGTTCAAAAAAACTGGTGAACCGTGAATCCAGTCTGGACCGAACCGATCCATACTTTTTGGATTTTAACCATGATTTAATGTTCTGGACACGGATTTGAAAAATAAAAGACCGTGACTTGCGGATTAACCGATCCGGAACCGTGAGATTTTTATTATATTTATTTTTTTTAAAAATAAATACATATGTATAGATAAATAATTATACCACTTTTATAAATATTTTCAATTTGATATTTTGATATGAAGGGCTGTACTGTTATCTCATATACTGAATTCAATATTTTTTTTTTGTTGGACTTTGATGTACTACTGAAGTATTTATATTCCACTATGTAACTGAATTAAATTGCCTTTGTTTGTGAAATGGATGATGAATTGTCTTTGTTGCTCACTATATTACTACTGAAGCGTTTGTTTCAATGTTTAATTTGGGTTTTCGAAGAAGTTGATTTTTTTTTTAAGAATAAGTGGAAAATCCGTGGACAAATCCGGAACTGATCCGTGACTCGCGGATCGGATTGGAACCTAACCGTGAGACTTTTGGATCGGACACGAATTTTATTTTCAAAAAACCGTGACTAGCGGATTAGGATTGAATTCATGTCAATCCAAACCAATCCGGACCGTGAGCACCCCTAGATGTAGCTAGACAGTTCTCTCCTCTCTCTCAATATAGATCATTCATACACTCTCTCTATAACCTAACTTTATTGTCGAATGATCTATGACCGGCCACAACGCCATTTATTGACCTTGTTTTGCAAGTGTCCTTTGGATAACTAGGGACGAGCAATCACAACTTTTGGCATAAAAAGGAGAAAGGTACAGGAAGTAAACATCCAAGACATTATTTCTACATCGAAATATTATAATTATCACCTTAATTAGAACTCAAAGAACATCCAAAGGTATAATTTTTTTGCCTAGCTAGCGGCTTATAAGAAGGATGTGTAGTTGACTTTTGTTGAACTAGTTGCAAGACGCATATATAATATCAATTCCCGCTTTTTTTTATTTTTTTATTTTTTATTTTTTTATATTTCGTATAAGAAAATTAAAATTTCAAACATAACCAAAGAGAATTTAAACTGTGTATATGGCGCGGAAGCTGGACAAATTAAAGAATATGCTGTTAATAGAATATTATTATGCTGAATGTGTGATAGATATTGAATGTGCAAATTAATTCTTGGTGGCTCTTCAAGTTCAAAGATACCTTTGGTCTCCATATATACTAAAATAAAAATAAAAATGGAAGATTCAGCCTCAGCCTCAGCCTCAGGTGGTGATGGACATTAGCTATATATCCAACCAGGGCCCCTGCAGGCTACAAGAATTAAAGTAGTGTTAAGTTTTTCTCCTTTACTTTTTCCTCTAGTGTTTTTTAAACTAGCTTTATAACTTTACCAGCCAGCAAAATGGGTTTGCTTTACGAAAATCCTAGACGTAATATGGAATGTTTATTAGCAAATGGAATCAGCTCAATGTGGTTTACAAGTGATCGATCATTCATGCACGATACACCTTTATTTCCCGGGCCCCCTTTTATTTAACAAAAACAGATCACGATTCATGATACACAAATATTGGATAGCTTATGAGTAGTAGTAGCACATACTAATAAACACCAAGATTAAGTAATGACCAAAAAACTCCTATGACTCCGCTCACTTTCTAACTTTTAAATACTTTACTATTTGTGAAGGGGTCGGAGATGGGATCAAAATAAAATGACGAAGAGAAATTAATTGAAGTAACTGTTTAAGTTTTTTTTTTAAATGACTAAGAGAAATTACAAAATAAAATCACATTTTTTTTTACCCATAAAATTATTCAGAAAGTGAAATCAGTGGCTCAGATTCACTGATTTTACTTTTTGAATACTCTCTCCGTCCCAAATTGCTCGTCCCTTTTGGGGAATCAAACTTTTTGAGGAGACAAAACCGTTGTCTTAGATTTCCAAAACTATCATTCCAAACTGTGAAGTTTATTAAGTAGTTTTAAATTGTTTATATCTTTTAATATGGATATCAAAAAATATGCAATATGGATCTTGTTTGATAGATCTCAATTAATTGTTTTATACAAAGTTTTAAAAATTATGAAAACCATTATACACTAAAAGATATAAATATTGGAAGTTTGACATATTTTTATTGTTGTTGTTTTTAGAAATAAGACTAACAATTTGGGACATCCCAAAATAGAAAGAAGCATCAGCAATTTGAGACAGAGGGAGTAATTTTCTGAGCAATTATTCTAGCTACTTAGCATTTTCCTTCTTTTTTTTTTTTTCCCTTTCGAGATCTATTTAATGGGAGCATATTTTTAGTGTGCACTAATTTCCCTCCACTTTTCCAATCATACCATAGGGAAATAGCACAAACGGTCTCCATTATTTAAAAAATGATAGGTACACTCTCCGGGAGCCACTCCCAGCCACACCCTCTCTCACATGAGGTGTGGTCCCCAGATCTGTGCCCCACACCCCATGTGAGAGAGGGTGTGGCTGAGAGTGACTCCCAGGAAGTATATGTATCGCCGTTCATCGCGAAAAGCAAGAAGCATAAAAAGGAAAGATCAAATTAGGCATATACTCCTATATGTGTAGAGTCTGTCTTGACATTTCGGAGGCCTAAAACGAAACATAAAATGAGACTCATTTTGTTAGACTATTATAAGAGTATCAAAGTAGGAAAGGTTTCTAATATTTGTAAATTTTCGGAGGCCTAAAGCGACCACAATTTGAGCTTTGGCTCAAGGTCGGCTTTATACATATGTGCATGTGGTATGTTCTCATAATCAAAGCAAACTTCAAAACTAACTTACCCAACAAAAAAAAAGACCATTAATTTAGACCTAATGTTTTTGTTTTCCAGTAGCTAAAGGTATAATATATATATATATTATAGCAACAGAGAGAAAATTTCATTGTATTGCCACTATAACATAAGGAAAACATGCTAGCGACAACCGAAGACCATAAAAATGCTTACCTATCGCAACTTAGCATTGAGTCTACAAACATAACACATGCCTCGCAAATAAAGCCTAGCCTGCGTGAGTGTGCATCAAATGAACCGAACAAAAATAACTAAAAGAAACAACACTGCTACAAGCCTACAACCCCGCAACAGGATACAGCCACGACACAGATAATGAACTCCAGCACCACCAACAGTCGTCACTATGCGATGCGCAGCAAACACAGTGTTAGCCTTACTCCCATCCAACTGCTCGAACTATCCGCTGCTCATACCTGCAAAACAGAGACAGACATTGAAACAGAAAACAGGGGCAGGCAGGGGTACGGGTCGGAGGCTTTGACGATGAATGTGGAATATACAAGAACACAGAGATTCGAAACCCTCAAAACGGCAGAGGTATGGAGAGAGAGAGAGAGAGGGGGGGGAAAGCATTAAAGGCACCAATAAAGGTATAATTGTTGTAAAGCCAAATAAATGCCTTCAAAGCCTATAGTTGAAAGTTTCTGGAGAGAGGGGAAAGCATGTGTATCTTTACAGCTGCTCTACAGTGGAGAACTTCCTAGTTAAAGGGGGAGAAAATAGCATATCGATTAATGAACATTTCTCACCAAATTATCCAAAGCTTCTTTAAAAAAATTTATGGTATTGATCTCGCACGATGAACTGCTAAACGATTAATAGGATTTATATATATAAAAAATCTTTAGTTATGTATTGGAAATGTTTATAAGGGATTTTGAACTAAATGGAAGAATATGTGATCCTCTGGGTGATAGGAGTATAACTTAAGCCAATTTTAATTTTGATCAAACAATTTTAGAATTTTCATTTAAAGGTTTTCGGCTGGAATTTTTTAATTATCAAATAAACTAATAATAATTACCAATCTGGAGATTAGTTTTCTAGGGGGAGCAAACACAGAGATGAAAGTGTGTGGTTATCATTTTTAGTTTTTCTAGGAAAGTAAATGGAGAGGGAAAAGAGGGTGAGAAGTTATTGGCAATTTGACATGAACTTTTTCAAATATTTTTCTTGAAAAAAGTGTGACATTTTTAAACTACACAATTACCCATAGTATATGCATAGATAGATTAAGAAATCAAACTACTAAAGTTTCAAATGATAAAGGCTGTGTTTGGTTCACATTTCCAAAAAAAATTTCAAAAAGATTCCTTCCCCCTCTCTCATTTCTCCAATCATTAATCACTTTTCTCTCTCTACTCATATCCTTCCATCCAATCATTATTTTCATTTTTCTCTCTATCTCTCTCCAATCATTATACATCTCTCTAATTATTACTTTTTCCAAAAACTTATCCAAACACTATCTCAAAAAATTTCTCAAAAAATTTCTTCTCAAAACTCTAAACCAAACACAGTGAAAATCTGTCAAATCAACATTGATAAAATCTTTGCTTTTTAGCAAAAATCTTCCTCATTTTATAAAATCAATTGGTGATTTTAGCAAATGTTAATTTTATTAGATTTTATCATTTGGAAAACTCACCAGAATTCTTCTCTACACATAAAACCATAAAAAAAGGGCCTGGTAGTTAAGGTCTTAGGTTTAAAATTTCTTGCTATTAACTCATAACGGGCTAGATCATTTTGAGTTTTGCTTTGATTTTAATTGGCTCACATCTCCTCGTAGAATTAATCGTAGTGCTTAATATGTGCCACTAGGACACATGTAAAGCTCATTAATGACATTAACTAACCCCACTTATGTATAAAATAGCGAAAGTACTTGGTACATTGAAGTATGAAAAGATTTCAATATGGTAAGAATAGAATGCCCTTTAATTTGTTCTTCCCTCGGTCCTTTTTGATCTCCTTTTCACCTTTTCTAACCCTTTCAACTTCCATAAGATAGATATATTCAGACTTCTATGATTAGTTTTCTGCGGCCATAAGGTAAGAAGAAAAGAAAAAAGAATGACTAAAATGATGGTAAGAATATATTTTACCAATATGGGGGAAAGGTACCCTATGTTTTACTTCTTTCATAATTTACTTTATATTAATATTTTGAAATACGGCAATTAGCAAGAAAAAAGATAAAAATAAAAGTAAGCCATGGGTAGAGAACCGATGCTGGTTTTGAGGAGGGAAACAGTATAAATAATTTACTACTCCAATTATTTCAGGAGTTGAATGCGTGTTGGAGAGGATCGAGGTCAGTTTTGTATTGGGATCTCATTCCATGTTTGTTTCTATGCTTTTGTCAATATATATTAACTTCTCCTCCTTTTTAAGTTATGAGCATTAGGGCATCCTTATTTGACACACAAAAAAAACATCAAATTTAACTTCAAAAATACCTTTTATAATTTAGCAAGTCACTTTTCAAAAAATTCACAAAATTAGACTCTCTATTCAAACTTTAGCAAGTCATTTTTATCAAAAACTCACAAAATCAGACTCTCTATTCAACTTTTACTCTTCCCTCCCTCTTCCTTTTTTGGTGAGTGAACAGTAGGTCACCAAATTTGTTAAGTTACTGTAGCAAAGTTAAAAAATTTTCAAATTGGTGAGTTCGTTTGGTGAGTCTGATTTTTGGGGTTTTAGAGGAATTTGCTCTCTACTTTAACTTAAAAGTTAATTTGTTCATCGACATATTGATGCTCTATGTTGATTAATGTTGCTTACCTTATCTTAATATTTCTGATTATTTTTTAGCTTAAAAAAATTACCCGTCTCTCTCATTTCCGCAACTTCTTTACTTCCACAGTTGAAAACCCCCATACCAATTTGCTCAATTTTTAAGAAGATAAATAAAAGGAGTTCTTAATTTCTTTTACTATTCCCACGTCAATAAGTCTACACTCACACCTCATTGTGTGTGACTTACCTTAGGGCTCTTACACGAATGATTGGAACCGCTCAATTTATTTAAAATATCTTTTTAAGAGTTCCTGAAAAAATCAGCTCAGTCAGATATTGATAAAGGCTTGATATGTTTGTTAATTGGTTGATTCGATTCAGGAACTGAAACTTTAATGAATCAATTGAGCCTTTAACGGTATCTGATTGAGCTGTTTTTCCCAAAAACCCTTAAAAAAGATTCTAAACAAATTGAGTGGCTCCGATCATTTGTGTGAGACATCGAAATAGGTCCCACGTAATAAGGTATGAGCGGGGTGTATACGAGAGGTGGTGAACGTAGTAGCGTTCTTCTCACATGCTCTGGACATGTTAGCTTCTTGTCAGCGGGACTCTTTTTATCACCTCCTTTTTTAAAAAAAAAAAAAACTTTTTATCACTTCAATATTCTTTTAAAGAAATGTTACTGTGGATCCGTGATTACATTTAAAGGGGAGTGATTTATACAATCCTCAAAATTGATATCCACACTCTCCTTTTTGTCCCTTTTTTTTTACCTCCTATTTTTATCCGCACACTTTTTTATCTTTTAGTAAAATTTTTATTTGTAAAAAAGTTTCACCAAAAGACAAAAAAGGAGGTGTGGATATCAATTTGGGGTTACAAAAAATCAATTACCAATTTGAATACCAAGAATAGATATCATATGATGTGATATTTTATGTAAATAAATCCCACAAACTATTTTATGTGACAAAGTATCGAACAATTAAATTTAGATGTGTTCAAAGAAATTTTAAGGACATCCAAATCAGCGTCACCAAAATTAGGATCAAATTTAACCTCAAAAGCACTTTTTATACTTTAGCTAACCATTTTTTCAAAATCACACAGAATCAGACTTTTTATTATAACTTTAATGTATTAAACTATTCTTTTTTTTTTATTTATACTTTTCTACTTTTTAAAATAATTAAAAATGTTGAAAACATAGAGTCCGGATCTAATCCGGGACTCATAGTTCCGGATCAAATTTTCATGATCCGAACCGTCCAATGTGTTTAAAACGTATTTTCAAGGGTCCCCTCGAGCAATCATCCAAAAAAAAAATACCGGGAAGGGCTTGATCTAAGCAGTTTTTCATAAAACTGTATATGTGCAGTTTTTGTGAAAAACTCCTCGGATCAAGCTCTTTCCAGTATTTTTTTGGGCGATTTCACGCGGGGGCCATTGAAAACACTTTTTAAACTTATTGAATGGTTTGGATCATGCAAAAACATGTTTTAAAACTTTCAAAACATCAAAAAACCTCCAATCCGGGATCTCAGATTGGATAACTGGCGTGAAAACATATATATTTTTGTTATCATACAAATATTATTGGAAAAAAAATTAAAAATTATAATGTGAATTTATTTTTTGAAAAAAATACCATGTATGGTATATAAGAAAAAAATCTATAAAAATACACTCTTATCGGTTACTGATAGCCTACTGAGATGGTTTTTGCAAGGGTATTGACCGGAGTATTTTCGAAATATCCAGCTTAGAAAACACCACTAGAAAGTTACCCAAGGTGTTTTTGAGACATATGTGGGACGTGGATGGCATATGTGAGACCCCGAGGCATAAGTAAAATATTAAAATAAGGGATAACCAATGAAAAATGCCTTACTAAAATTCTTGAGGCAGTGTAGCAAAGTTACAACCTTTACAAATGGTCCCTATATTTGTTGAGGCTAATGTGGGGGATATTTTTTACATTTGGCTCAGCAAAGCATTCATTGGGGGATTTGCCTCCCCTGATGAGGATGCTCTTAGGGGTGCAAATTTTTCTATAAACGCTGGAGGCTTGACACTTAGCAGTAACCAAATCAAGATGTAATATTCTTGATTTGTTGCTATTTTTTAAAAATTTTTTACTTTTGAGATATAAAATAATTTTACAATTTTGATAACTATATAACTCAATTCAAATGTACCTCAATTGTACTCGTAAAGTTTTTTTTTTTTTTTTTTCCAACTTTTAGAATACTATCATATTCCTAATGTAACATATGTGATCTCGTACTCATAAGATGAATCCAATCGAGTACTCCTTCCGTCCCAATTTTATAGTCCCTTATGGGAGTTCGTGCCACTTTTCAAAGTGCCTGCTTGTCTCAGAATAGAATTTAGGGAATTTTCTATGTTTGGTACCCTGTAAAAAGAATGGAAAGGATATTTTCCTCCCCTTTGTTTAGGTTGAGAGAAAAATAACTATACTAAACTATTGCAACTAAAAATTTTTCTCTTAACTTTCTTTACTCGCCGAACAAAAAAAAAAAAACCTTTCTTCACTCTTTCCTTTTATTTTCCTTTCTTTTCTTTCTCCAAGGTACCAAACAAAGCGTCACCTACCTTCAAACTCCTGTTCGGTCCACCATATGAACTTCTGTAGGCAGCTTAAAGTGAGGGGATATGTGAGGTGTTTGACCATTTACTAAACCACAGGCATCAGGGTTTTACTCGAGGCCCTATTCTGGTAATTTTGCAAAATGTTTGGGTTTGCTTGTAGAGAGCCTTTTGGTGATAGGGAGAAAGAAACCCCACACACCCCCACTCCTCTCTCTGGCTTTTTCTTTGCAGCATTTTGGTGTGGAATGCAAGTGTGTAATTGAAGTGGGGTTCCTAAAACAGATCTCCTACCAATAGATCTATTTTTTCTGTGGTCATACCTGATGTTGGGCTTTTGTCTGCTCTAATACTTTGATATCTGGTTCTCCATTCATGACATGATTTAAGGTTTTCTTCTTTTGAGTTTCTTCATTATTGAGATCTCTGGGGTTTGAAACATGTCTTGTTCCTCTTAAGCTTCGAGTATAATTTTTTTTTTGGTATTGAGTACACAATTATAATACTTTGTTCTTTTGAGTGGAAAATATGGCTCCAAACGCAAAAAATTCCAGTTGGTGGGGAAAAGACACAAGGAAAGGAACACCAGTGGTAGTCACAATGGAAAACCCCAATTTCTCAGTAGTAGAAATTGATGGCCCGGACGCAGCTTTTAGGGCGGTGGACAAAGATAGAGGGAAGAATGCCAAACAGTTCACATGGGTTTTACTTCTCAAAGCACATCAAGCTGTGGGTTGCCTTTCTTGGATTGGCAATTTCCTCTGGGCATTACTTGGCACAATCAAGAAAAGGTTGATACTAGGCCAAGGTGTGGGAATGGAAAATGAGAAGTCTAAGGGAAAGTTACTGTTTAGGGTCATTTTGGGATTCTTAGTGACTGCTTTGGCATTTCTGGGGTTTGAAGTGTTTGCCCACTTCAATGGGTGGCATTATTTCCAAAACGACAATTTGCACATCCCACAAACTTGGGAGATTCAAGGATGGCTGCACAATTTGTATTTTGGTTGGTTGGGATTTCGGGCTGACTACATTGCTCCTCCAATTCAGTCTGTTTCTAACTTATGTGTTGTTCTCTTCCTGATTCAATCTGCCGACAGGCTGATACTTTGTCTTGGTTGCTTCTGGATCAAGTACAAAAAAATCAAGCCACAAATCCAAGGGGATCCGTTTAATTCAGAGGATTTGGAGGGTTCAGGATATGAGTATCCTATGGTTCTTGTCCAGATTCCAATGTGTAATGAGAAGGAGGTAAGTACTTAGTACCCTCTATGTAGATTTCACTACTTAATTTGGCTGTCTTTTTGGTCATTTAACAAGATCTGTAGTTTGAGCTCACTATTTTAGTCTTTAGTAACCCTTTTTGTTAGGAAATAATGACAATAACAGTAGAAAACGATAGGATGAAACTAGAGTTGTGTTTTGTAACAGTGATGATGATGACGACGACGACTCTGGTATTGACATCTGTAGGTGTACGAACAATCTATCTCAGCAGTATGCCAAATTGATTGGCCGAAAGACCGGTTGTTGATTCAAGTTCTTGATGACTCTGATGATGAAAGCATTCAGTTGTTAATCAAGGGAGAGGTTTTGAAATGGAGCCAAAAGAGTATCAATATTATCTATCGCCATCGTTTGGTTAGAACTGGTTATAAAGCTGGAAATCTTAAATCTGCCATGAGTTGCGACTATGTCAAGCCATACGAATTCGTTGCAATCTTTGATGCTGATTTCCAGCCAAATCCTGACTTCCTTAAGCTTACAGTTCCACATTTTAAGGTGGGAATAAATCCTGTTCTTGTGAATCTATTAAAAGCTACTGGCTTTGTTCTGAATTTTCTCTTATTCATCTTGTTTTTTCAGGACAATCCCGAACTGGGTTTAGTTCAGGCTAGGTGGTCTTTTGTGAACAAGGATGAGAATCTGTTGACGCGATTGCAAAATATTAATTTGTGCTTTCACTTTGAAGTGGAGCAGCAGGTTAATGGAGTGTTCTTCAACTTCTTTGGTTTCAATGGGACTGCTGGTGTGTGGAGAATCAAAGCACTGGAGGACTCTGGTGGTTGGCTGGAGAGGACAACAGTAGAGGATATGGACATAGCCGTTCGTGCTCATCTCAATGGCTGGAAATTCATTTTCCTTAATGATGTCAGGGTAAGTTCTTAATAAATTAGTAATTTTTCTCTACTTGAAAAGAAGTTGACCATCTTAGTTTTAATTGTTTGGGCATACAACTATGTTTGGTGTGGAGAAGGAACTTGAGTATGGAGAAATACTTAAATGGGGCACTCATTTGGTAATTTGGCACAGTAATTGGGACTTCTATGAATTCTATTCAGTTTAAAAACTTGGTTGCAGATCTAAAGCATCTCCCATAGCTGCAGAATTCTGTATAAGTAATGTTGTGCGTATATGGAATCAATTTGCAGGCACTTTGCGAAGTTCCTGAATCATATGAAGCTTACAAGAAACAACAACATCGTTGGCATTCCGGTCCAATGCAACTCTTCCGGTTGTGCCTTCCTGCCATCATTACTTCCAAGGTTCGTCTGGCCTTATGTATCTCTGTGTTGCTTTCATTCTATCCATAATTCCATTCTCATTTCTCTAAATTATCACTGGATGACATGAATTGCAGATATCGTTCTGGAAGAAATCAAATTTAATCCTACTGTTCTTTTTGTTGAGGAAACTCATTCTCCCATTCTATTCGTTCACATTGTTTTGCATCATTCTTCCTTTAACCATGTTCGTCCCAGAAGCTGAGCTACCCTCATGGGTTATTTGTTACGTTCCTGTATTCATGTCATTCCTAAGCATTCTCCCAGCACCAAAATCCATCCCATTTATAGCCCCTTACCTTCTATTCGAAAACACAATGTCTGTGACCAAATTCAATGCTATGGTCTCTGGACTGTTTCAGTTAGGAAGCTCATACGAATGGATTGTCACGAAGAAGGCCGGCCGGGCATCAGAACCAGACCTTTTGGCTGCAGAAGAACGGGAATCTAAGGCAATGAATCACCCACCACTTCATAGGGGTGTTTCAGAGAGCGAGATTTCTGAGCTCAACAAATTGAAAGAACATCAAGAATCAGGTGCAAAACCTCCTGTGAAGAAGATGAACAAGCTATACAAGAAGGAGCTTGCTTTGGCTTTCTTACTACTTACTGCTGCACTCAGGAGCCTTTTATCAGCTCAAGGGGTACATTTCTACTTCTTGTTATTCCAAGGTCTGTCATTCCTCCTTGTGGGTCTTGACCTTATCGGTGAACAAGTAAGCTGAAGGGGGAAAAAAAAAATTCCACAAAAATTTAAAATTGAAGAAAAAAAGATGGACTCTTTTCATTTTTTTAGAGTGTTCCAATCAATCATTTGCCAATGCGGTGCTGCAGGGGAAAACTAACTGACCTGCGATTAGAAATAAGTTAGATTCTTCTTCCTAGCTACTAAAACCAACAGATGCTTTTTTGCTCCTTCATAGATTTTTTTTTTGGGGCGGGGGGATGACTTAGGCCAATCTTCAACACCTTGCCATCATCACCACATAGATCTTGTTTCTCTTCGGTTCTTGAAAATTGATGTTGTTGTTTGTTATTCATATGTTCTGCAATTCTTTTCTCCTCTTTTGTATTCTGGGCTGGGCAATATGTCCACGTGTTGTACTTAAACAAATCATCAAGTTTAGTTTTATTTTTGTGTGCCAAAAATTACATCACATGTTACCTTACCATCTGTAAATTTGCTCCTCCATATAAAAAAAAATCCCATTTGATTGGTTACTCTGTCTTTCTGATTCTCCTCTCTTTTGTGTTGCTTTTTTGGTATGGTAGATAAATGTACTAATTACTCCCTATAAAAGAGAGTATTCTAATTAGTGGAGGAAGTCTAAAAACAGTGTCGGCAGGTGGTGAAGGGACCCGGAGGAACGTAGATTAGTGCATGTGACAGAAGGTGATATTAATAGTGATCACAGCCCCTTTCTGGACTGGACCACTTCGCTTGCATCAGGCAGGCCTGCTTAGCTGAACCATTGGTGATTATATTTTGTAGTACTATATTGAAGACAATTTTTGCTTCCATCATATGGTTTGGACTGAGTTGTAGCAATTTTGTCTTCAAGATACATCGAAGCCCAAGCTTATTAAAGGTTTTTCTGTTTGCATTTGTTCAAATGCCGAGAGACAGAATACCCATTGTGTTAAGGAAGCGGGAACCTGGAGGGCGCCCATTGCAGGGCGGCATCTGAGCCGTTAGATGTGTTTTCAACAGTCCTGATTTCATCTCGGCACTTTGTAAATCCGAGTCATCCATTGCTCAGATAAAATCCGAGTCATTAATTGCCAAGATCACGGCTCAGATGCATTTTACAAGGCTGCTCTCCAAGAACCCCGGTCCTTGTGGCAAACGAAAAAATTAGAACCAAGAACTATGCGATTCCATTTGTACAGAGTAATACTGAATCGCAACTGCATAGCCACTTGTAGTAGTATTTAAAAAGTGCTTTCGCAGACAATAACCCATTTGTAGCAGTAGTTTGGTCAGTCATTCATGTTATATTGTCGTGGAAATTATAGCAAAATTCCCAATAGTGAAGATCTTGCGGACAGGACAATCTAACAACCTGTACCTCTCTACTCTCTCTGTGGAGGATACCTTTCTATTGTTTGCCTGCGCGATCACCATTAATAACACCCGCCCAGAACTAAAAAAAAAAAAAAAAAAAAGACAAGAAAAAACAAAGACAATGAAATGCAGGCGCATGTGGGTCGGAAATGATCACCATTCAGCCCAAAGTTCCACCTCCTCCAGTGTGGAAAGCCAAGGAGAGTGTAGGTCAAGTTGTCGCAGTTGTTCAAGAGCAAAATACCAAGGAGAGAGTAGGACAAGGTGTCCCGGTTGGTCATGAGCAAAACGCAAAAGAGAGAGAAGTTAGAGGTGATTGGATAGATGTGGTGAAGAGGAATACTCAAACTCCGGGCTTGTCATTGATCAACTCCTCATCTAGCCGTGTTTGTTCTACTACTAACGCGTTTGATGTTCTTGAGAAATGTGAAGATTCGGGAGCCTCCTCTATTGTGGAGGTGTCAAAGATAGATCTTACGAAGGTTGTATCGAGTGATACTACCCCGATCCTCCATAGTCAAGCTAGTACTCAACAAGAGCCTCCCCACGTGGCTCTCCGTCGGTCTACAAGGTTTCGAGAGCCTCCACGGATTCCCTTGGAAGGCGATTTCATTGGACCATATAGTTCGAACCAGGTGGTGGGTGAACCCTCAAATCCATCATCCACTAGAGATCAAAACAAAAAGAAGCTTCAGGAAAAAATCAAGATGTTGAAGGCTTCAAGAGTTTAGTTCTTGAAGCTAGCTTGGCCTTCTTTTGTTTTGGCGTTACTTCTTTGAAGTGTGTTTTGAGCCTTGTTGACTATTTATTTTGCTGTAGTTTAGTTTTAGATTTTCTCCTTTCCTTTTCTTTCTTTTCCCCTGGGGTATGCCCCTTGTAGGCTGTATATTCGGTTATCCTTTTTTCTATTTCAAGCTTATTTACCCAAAAAAAAAATGATCACCATTCATAGCATCCCCATATCATAAGCATACCAAGAGAAAAAAGTGAACATGAAAAGGGGGAGAGAACTGGATTACAAAAGCCTGCGTTTTATTTATTTATTCTTGGGTTTTTCCAAACAATGTCTACCTTCTGATAATAGTACTCAGCTAATGATTTGGGGAAAAAAAAAACCAAAAATGGATTATTGGTTTTTTCGTTTTGTCCTTATTCAATTTTTTTTTTTTTGCATTTGTTAGTTTTGCGTTAAAATTTTGTGGTTTCTAGATTCTTCTCGACGAGACGAATCTTACAAGTATAAATTTATGGTCAAACCAAATATTTTTTTGAATAAAGCCGAAATACATGGATTATTGGTACAATTTTGGCTTTATTAAAAAAAATTGAGTTTTGACCATAATTTTATACTTGTTAGATTCGTCTCGTCGAGAGGCATCTAGAAACCACAAAATCTTGACGCAAAACTAACAAATGCAAAAAAAAAACTTAAATAAAGACAATGAAAAAACAGATATCTGTTTTGTTCCCAATTCCCACTGATAATATACTCTGTTATTTTGTTTTTGGGCTAACCGGCTGAGCTCCATTCATGGTTTGTAGGACGTGTTTGGATGTCGGAGATGGCACCCGGACAGTGGCGGCTTCAGGAATTCTCGCGAGGGTGTTCAGAAATTCTACTACCATCTCGAAATCATAACTGTACGTAAAAAAAAAAAGAAATTCTACTAATATCGATAATGCCATGAAAAAACAACAAAATATTTAACATATTACAATTGCCCTCGACAACTTTTCATATTTTGAAACTATTGCATATTTTCCTTATTTATTTTGTAATGGACTCTAATTGGGTTAGGTATTCAAATGTTTTGTGTGTGATGAAGCAATTTCTGTTACTCCTTGACCAGCGACCTGCAAAACAAACCAAATCTTAGGACACCGGTGTGGTGCCGGCCGAATAGCCTCTGAAGCCTAAGTCAGTCGATTGTTGATTGAGTGGAAATATCGAATGGGTTGAGTTACCTACCTTCCTTGGATTTCATTAGTTGCTTTTATAGGCAATCAGAGTAGTAGAGTCCTAGTTGGACATGGAGTCATAACTCCCGCCAGATAATGCTTATCTCTTAGAGCCCCAAGACTCTCGTTGAAGATGGTTCTTCTCCCTTTATACCCGGATAAGGCCTTCAAACCCCTTTGGGGTTGTCTATTCGGTGATAAGATTTATCAAGATTGAGCTTGAGGAGACTCATTACGCTCCGCTGTACAGCTCGGATTCCTTAAAGCCTGAGCTGTGTCTCTATTCGAGCAGACCTATGAGCTGGGAAGGGGTCAGCTCAGACCCAACAGTGTGATTATTCATTAGGTTGGGTATTCAAACATTTTGGGTAGGCCTTAAAGCATTTTGGTTAGGGTCTTCAAAATGTCAAAAATTTTAAATAAAATAAAATTTTACATGTATTTCTAAAAAAAAAAAAAAGTTTAGGGTGTTCGTGTGACCACCCTCGGCTTAAGGTGGAGCTGCCTTTGCACCCAGTATTTCTTCTCCTAGCCCCACACAAATCAGGTCTTTGGCTCCCATTTTCCTCCCTCGAACTTACTGTTCAGACTACATATCCCCCTTCACCTGGATTTGGTAACGCTACCCCAGACCATGTCGTTAGCAAACTAGGGGATTTTTTTATGGGTTTTTGGAACTATTCTACCCCTGCAAATCAGGGCATTGTGTTACCTTCTAGCAAGCAAAATCAGAGAGAGGGAGAGAGAGAGTGAGAGGAGGAGGAGATGTGCGATTGGTGATTTTTTCGTGTGAGAGAGAGAGACTATTGCAATAAAGTGGCATATTAGCCCATGCTATTGTGATGGACCCATTCACACACGGATCAAAATCCCAACCCCAAAAAACAAATGTTGCAGAATAAACGGACTGAGAATCTAAACTATCAATATGAAAATCCCATTATCTTAAAGGTCTAAGCGATGTGGAGCTTTTTTCGATAAAGTGCCAACTTGGAGCATTAAAGGGATATTAGATCCGCATCTGAACATGCAAGGAAAATTAAACAATTGAATCCAAAAATGCACTAGAGAAAAGAATAAATAGTGGTGAATCAGCCGAGGTGGAGTTCGAAATAAGCATACAAAGCAAGATAAACCGCTTCGCCGGTCGGAGAACTATGAATACAAGAAACCTACATGGCTACATTGCCGGAGACCTAGGGACCAAAGCATGCAAGCCCCTAAAAACAGAACAATGACCACAATGGCGGGAGGGGATTCAATCGGTGGAAGCACATCGAAGCTCAGATCAACGGCGGAAGGGCTCAAAACCTCAGATCAATGGCGGTAGGCGACTAGGTAGAAGTTAGCGATCGAGTGTGGACGAGTAAGTAGGTGGCAAAAGGAGGATGGGAGAGGGAGGGAAGGGAGCAGGCCCGGCCCTGTGGGCAGGCTGGGGAGGCCCGGGCCTGGGGCCCCCCGGTTTTTGGGGCCCCTTCTCGTAGAAAAAAAATATATATATATATATAAAAAAAAAATTATATATAAAAAAAAAATTATATATATGAAGGGCCTCAAATTGAGAATAGGGTTGGGGCCTCGCAAAACACAGGGCCGGGCCTGGAAGGGAGGCGACCAACACCTCCCTCCGACGGAAAAGCCTACAACAGACAACTTAGGCCCATGAACTCCTCCCTTCACCATTGTCATCCTTTTCATCTTTTTCCATCCTTCACCTCTCTTCTCCTTCCTAAAATCCTAAAATACATTCACTATCCACCCTAGTCCTCATCTCTCCCTCAATGGAGCAATCAATGAAAGGGGCCTTCCATTGACCCCCTACTCCAATTGTCGAAATAGAAGAAACACCAATGGGGGACTCCAATTTTCGATTTCAAGCGGCATGGAGGTCAACAAGGAAGCTGATGGGAAGAAAATGCTAATTTGGAGGCAAAAGCAACACAAGAGGTAAGACCTAGATTTCAAATTTTCTTTTTTGGTCATCCGTAATTCAGATTCCTAGTATGAAATTTTCACAATGTTTTCAGATTTTAAAGTTTGAACTATATACTTAATTCGGATTTTAAGATATGAATGATATGTTTGAAACTAATAGATTTAAATTCCCACTGTATGCTTCATTTTTTTAATCCGAACTTGTTTTCATATTCATATTCAGAAGTTAAAATGTGAACTAGAACAATTACTTCAAGTTTAAAAATCCAAATACGGGCAAAAGTAGGATGTGTAGATTTGAATCAATCACTTCATGTTTAAAAATCTGAACAATTACTTTGGCTGTGTTTGGTTTGTAGTTTAGTTTAGTTTTGATGATGTAGGCAGGTGTAATGAGTGGAGAGAGATAGAGAGAGAAATGAGGGAAATGATGATGTCAACAAAACTAAAACCCCTTACCGAACAGGGCCTTCATGTTTTCCACTGAAATATTTGTGGATTTTTATTTTATTTTATGTTTGTTTTGTTCAGTGTGACGCTTCAAGGCACTGTAGCTAGTGGGCCCATCTCCTTTTGTATATGATTAGACGAAGCATTTTACAACGGATAAGGTGAGTGGTAATTTATATTTTTTCAAATGTAGAAGTCTTAGATATCGATATGATGCTTTTTGTTTCTTTTTTTTATTATTATTAATGTTGGTAGGTGTTTTTTCCCTGATAATGCCTTAAAAGAGTGGATGAAAACTACCGGTGAACAACACGGTCATGTCAATGTGATCAAGGCCATTGAAAAAATTGGAAAATGAAGATTAATTTTGTTGTTCTATGGTGTGTTCCTTCCCAAAGCCGCTGGTTGGTGCCGAGTTAGATGAAGATTTATGTTGGGATTAACATTGGATCACACTCTTTAGCCAAAATATGAATTTGTACTTAAAACATATTGATCAATATAATTCACAAATTATTAATATTATTATTTAATTGACTGGACGATGTAATTCTCTTCTATTCTTACTTGAGCAACCGATGTATTACTTGTACGCTTTTGCTAGTTAATCATGTGGTCTTGATTATTTGATTGCTCTTATTTTTTTCTTTCTGTGATCTACACGTCGGAATTTTTAAAATGCAGGGTTCAAGATACTTTGAGTATATTTGTAACATTGTCATTGTCATTACAACAAGTTTACATCTTCTAATATTATTCTTTGTAGTGGAATAACTTCCTCTAAGGGAGCTGCAAAGAATGAGATGGAGAGATATTTCGAATTAGTAGCTAGCAATATTGGATGTGAAGAATTGAATGACTCATAAAAATATATATTTTAGAAGATGAAGTAGTTACATACAGTGTTAGCAAAAGAATTTAATTTTTCACATCCGAATAAACAAAAAAATTCAGATTTTAAAAATTGATAGACGTATTTCAAGTCTCAAACCTAAATCTGTTCAATTTCTAGAACCTGGAATATATTGCTCCATTCATACTTCAACAACTGAATTCACCAACACATTTCGATTTTTAAAATCCGAATGAAAACATTTTTTTAGGTTTTCAATTAGTTCTCCCGTGAGGGTGAATGATTTATTCAGGTGCATGAGTGAGAGCAGTATCTGAGTAAGAGGAGGGGAGGGAAGTGGTGCGTGTTGTTGCTAGATTGAGTGAGGTAGGTGTTGATGAAATTGGACTGCAGATGAAGGACCGCCATGATTTTGAGACGCAAACAAACCGAAGCAAAGATTTCATAGGTAGTCTCGAGAGGATTTCCATGAGCACTTCTTCGGGAAAGTAATCTGACATGGTTGAGAGAGAGAGATGAAGAGATGGACGATTATTGTTTTGATTTGTTAGATTTATATTTAGGGTTTTGAAGGGGGGTATTTTAGGAATTAAATTGGTTTTGGAAGTGGGAGGCAATTTGGGAAGGTTTGGGTAATTCTTGAGGTTATATTTAGCAAAACATGGTTAGAATTAGAAATTTGTGTTTTAGCAGCTTTTTAATGGATTTTACTTAGCCAAAATGTGGTTAGAAATAGAATTGCCTAAATCAATCTCCCCGAAAAATGTAGACATAAAATGTTTTTACGAAAATGTCCTCTTTAATTTCCTTTTGGTATTTGTGCTATGCTGTGTTTTTTTATCGTTCTCCTTCTTTTTCTTCCATGATTCTACTGATTGAGATTTAGGCTTTGACTGGATCACAGTGAAAGAGGTGGAAAGGAATAAAGAGTTTTTAAATTTTTGCTTCCTTTATTTGGTTCTTAAGAAAAAGAAAGAAAAATATTCAAATTTTATTTAACTTTCTTCTCATTTTTTGTTCAATTTTTCCTCACATTTCCTTCTTAATTACTAGTATTTTCCTTTCTTTTCCTTACTTCCAAAGAGACTTGGATGTACCACCATCCCCAACGGACTCATCATCCTTTGAGCACTATTTCTCCTTCTCTCTTTCCCCAAGTGTTCCAATTGGTTTGACAACGTCAGAAATCTTGAAAACCTTGAATCGATACCACAAAATCAGATGCTTTCACAATCCCAGACTCTCACATCCCGCCTTCCACCTTGGGTCTTCCCCTCTCCCCAATTCTCCAGACCATCGCATTCTCTCTATAAAACCACCTTCAAACCCCATTTCAACCCTTCGACACCATATCCATCTCGGAAATCCTCGTTTCGGACTCTGAAATGCTCAGTTTCTGTGGTTTCAGAGCCTACCCATATGGAATCAGTGAACCACCATAAACCCTTCCCAGCTGAGGTCTCTAGAACAATCATGGAGTTGACTTCTGTGGGCACTCTTTCTACTCTAATCCAAAATGATGCTTGGCCCCTTGGTATTGGTGTTCGATTTGCTGTTGATACACAAGGCACCCCGATTCTTTGCTTGAATGACACCAACAGGCAATTCTCCTTGGATAGGAGGTCGAGCCTCCATGTCCAGGTGCTTCCTTCACCTACTCAATTCACTTCAATATTAAATCTCAGCCTTTTTTATGATTGTTTTTCAGCCAATTTAGTTGAGACTCTGTGTGTGTGTGGATTTAGGCATGATATAGACATATAGTCACAGATGTTAGCGAGTTATCAAGTTGGAATACAGTTAATAGGCGTTCAATGTTTCTTCGTAAACTTGAACCCGAACCTAGCCGGGTTTTGGGAGTTATATGTCTTGATATTTCTCATCTGTTATTAAACAGTTAGAGCAGAGTCGGTTGCGGACTCCTCAGTGCACAATTCAAGGTAGCCTTGACAAACCAGAAGACAGAATGCTTTTGAAGGTATCTAATCATCGTGGAGTGTAATGATGTAGTGAGGTGGTGTTGTTTAAAGGAATTGCATTTTGTGATATAACTGTATTATTGAGTTTACAGAATTTACTGTGGCATTGAAACTTTGATATGCTATGAAAATGCAGTGCAACTGTTTGTGTTTCCTTATCATGTACCCTTGTGGTCTTAAACTTGAGTTGTCCTATTTTTGTCCATGTAAGTCTTCTGCAATCCTTGCCTGATCTTTGCACAACTGGATTGAGTTAATGGGTTGAAAATGATAAATCACCCTTTTCTAGTTGTTTGAACTGAGTTACATCATGTAACTGTTGATAGATAGTCCATAAGTTTCTGCACATTCCAGTAAATGGTTCGGATCAATGATTCTCCTAGTACCAAACCCACCTTCATTTGTAGGCCTACGTATGTCCTCTCAAGTAACTTTATTAGAGTGTTGACTGGCCATAAAAATTCCTAAGCAGTTGCACTATTTCTGAACAAATAGACTTGGGCAAGAAAAAACACGCGCTCTGGAGAACTTGCATGCTGAACAGATTTCCTTGATGATTGAAAAAGACTACCAGTGTTGGAAAGAATTCCATAAGCCCAGTGCAGCAGTGCTTACTGTTTGCAGTAATTTATCAGTGAGGAGGAATAATTAGAAGCTTTAAGCCTAGTAGAAATGTAGGAGCTCCCAAGTACGTGAAAGAACAATTGCGAAGCTGAAATCCTAGAGTGCTGCAAAGGTTAGGCTTTCCATACGAAGGCACCTCAGCACTTGTGATTTGGCTACTCATACCAGAATAAGGTGCATATTAATTGGAATATTTTAGAAGGTGATCGTAATTGGAATATTGTATCACAAGAGCCAGTAGAAATTGTTATCGGTTTATCAATCTGATATAGTATTATGATGTTGATTTCTGGTTATTGCACTGAATGATATCTATTCATCTCATTGATAAAAAGATGACGTGGTTGATTTCTGCTTCTCTCACACAAAAAAGTTTAGGACTTCGATTACCTTCTCATTCGGTTGTTCAAACTGCTTCTTTTGACAGAAGCTTTGTACTACATGGGAGAAGAGGTTTGGAGAAGAAGTGAATGCCGACCTTATATACATTGTTGCTGTTGAAAGGGTATTTCAGATGGATGATTTTACCGAGGTGTGCTAGTTTATTCAGAGGATTTTTTTTATTTATTTAGTGTTACATTTTTGTTCTACAGTAAGTACGATTTGAACTTTTGTGCATGGTCATTAGAAAGTCAAGTGGTTCAATAATATTAGTTGGGCTTAAACCTGATGTTTTGAACCATTTCAGGATGGTGTATGGGTCACCTCATCAGATTATAAATTGGCGAACCCTGATCCACTTCGGGACTTTGCAGAAAGAATTGTGAGTGAGATTAACACACACAACATGGAAGATGTTCGTCGCTTTTGCAACGTCTTTGTTGATGTAGATTTCCAGGTTTGCAGCCTATAAAAGTCACACAGTATTTCAACTCCTTAGCATATTCATTTGACTTGAGGGAAGGTACTGCCCCATGTTAGGAATTATTTGTCACTTGCTGTTAAATTGTTTTGTTTTGCAGGTATCAGAAGCAAAAATGGTTTGGGTAGACCGGTTAGGCTTTGACATGCGTCTTACCTCTCCCCAAAGTGGTATATTTGAGGTCCGAATCCCTTTCCCTCGAGAAGTAACAGACGAGAAGGGTGTAAAATCATCTTTTAACGGGATGTCCCAACTTGCTTGGGAGGTGGAAAAGAATTACCATGTCCCTGATTTCAAGAAGGTGAAACAATTAAAGAAGATCGCATGCAGAGGCCATTAACTAGTATCTTTGTTTTTCCTGTAATTTTTGCACTGGATATATTAACCTTCCTCTTATGTTTTGAGCCATAGATTTAGCTTCCTGATTGCCCATTTCTTCACATGATGACGAAACCTTCTTCTATTGACTGGGAGGCCAAAATATTTCCGAGTTGAGCTCGTGCCAAATACGTGAGAGGCTTTCATTATGGTTGATCAGTCACTGTTCAGATTCTTTGTACTCCAAATGTTTATGGTGCTTGGATTTATTGCCACGATTTTTCACCCTACCGCCTGAATTCTTGTTTCAAATACATGGATTCTCTGATTTTAAAAGGTTCTCCAATCCCTTCACCAGGACCTGGAGTAAGGTTTTACTCAGTCACTGTTGTACGGACCAAGGTTCTGTACCGGCTGCCACATACCCTTTTTGCGCAAAACTGGTACTTGAGCCCTTGTATTCCGTTCTGGTTCAATTACCGGTTCAATTACCAGCTGTACCAGTCGGTACTGGGTGAGTATCGGATGGAACGTGCGGTCATAGTATACGTTGTTCTTTTTAGGGGTACTTCCATAATTAATACTTCTGTATTTAAAAAATTACTCTAATTTTACTCATCTCTTAGTATACGATCTTCGTTATCACTACAATTACTATTTTTTATTGTATACTTTCATGTTGGATGAATGCTTTGACCTTTTCAAGCAATATTAAAATATTATATTGATAGCGTAAAATCTGAAAAGGTAACCTAAATTACACTGGTACATGTACGTACCATACCAACAAGAAAACCAATACCGTATTTGGTATGGTATTCAGAACTTTGGTACGGATCCTAATTAGTTATCTGGCTTTAATGACAGCTTGCAATCAAGAAGAGAAACCTGTTGGAAGCTGCTCAAATTCATAGTTACACAATTGATTTGAGAATCACTATAGTTCTTTGTATCTTGCCCTTTCTAGGATTTTGAACTGCTGTCCCATTTGTTTTTTCTACTGCATTTCTTTCATGAGCCTTTAGTCAGGGACTTATGAACAAGCATATGTTTATACTTGGATGAAAAGAAGGAAAAGGAATTTCTTAAGAGGCTGGTTTTTCCATTTCACTATAATGCATTTAGCAGTTCAACCACCAAACATCCACTGTCTTTATCGGGTAGGAGAGAAGTGAGGAAACTGACAGTGCAAAGACACCCAGTGCATTTTAATAGCTAGTGGGAAAGATCTGATAGAAACATACTTATTTGAGAGAGAGAGAGAGAGAGAGAGAGAGAGAGAGGGTAGTTGAAACAACCGAACTGATGGCAGTTTTTCCATCCATGGTCACAACAAACACCATCAAACCCATGGCCACTATCTAGAACAATTAATTGCGAAAGAAATATACGACAAACGGGCAATCTATTGATTAAGATTAACTATTTACACGATCATGCAGCAGCAGGAGTCGATGAAAAGTGACTGGAGACAACATTTTTTATCTTACCTATCAAGTGTGTGCATTTGGTACTACTACCAAACTTCCCCAGCTTTGGCTGAAACAGAGACCCCATCATATTCTCCAAATTTTCGCCGGTGTATTTTACATACTTGTTTGGACTTGCTCCTCCTTGTTCAATCAAAATCATGTAATTCCCCATAAACTTCCTGTAAACAGGAACAATCATCTCCACCACATTTTGACATGTCTTCACCCTCAAGCTTTTATCGGACACAACCCACTCCGTTTGCTTCTGATAAATTTCATCAAAAGCATCGCGGAATGCCTTCAGTCTTTTTTTGACCAGATCACGAGCAACGATTCGTCCTTCAGAGAACAGAATCAGACCCTCCTCACTTAACAGAGAAGGAAGTTTTCCCCAACTCTCTTTTAAGTAGACAGCTGCATAATACTCCGAGGATTGCTCATGACCTTTCAACCAGGAATCACCCATTAAATCTCCAAGCTTTGTGCCTTTCAAGTTTTTGAACAAGTACCAGTGATTATTCATCATGAAAAGGCAGGATAGTGCAGTGTTATCATATCTCTTTGCCCATGTATCCAAATTCAGCTCAACCCCCCTCATTATTTTGTGGATTTCATTTGAAAGGATTCCCTCTTCGAACTCCTTGTGATTCCAAATCTGATGAATTCCCAGAACTTGAATCAGTATTGGTCTGTAGTCATCCTCAAGCAGCTGGTTACAGTAATCTGTGACAAAAGTTAACAGCCTTGGGACGCTGCCATCGGCAGGAGGGGTACTCTCCCTTTGCAAATCCACTTGAACAGAAAGCTCCTGAAAAATCTCACAAGCCCCATCAACTACCTTTTTGATGAGATCCCTAGTCTGAATCTGGATTTCAGCGCAGGAATTCCCACCAAACAGTCTGTTGAAATCTATTCTCAGCTTGTTCAAAGCTGCAAATATGTCCAATAACTTCAACAGCTTGACTGCATCCTTCTTACCCTTGGTAATAGCGTTACCAAATTTGATGAAAGATTGTATTCCGGATTGAACGGCAATCTCTGCAAAGCAACTCTTCCAAACATCAGATTCAACCTTCTGGAAGACGTCGTTGCTGAGTCTGTACTCTTGATCAAGTACACACTTTATAGCGAACTCCAAATGGTTGCTCCATAGATCTATGGATTCTTCGATTCTTTGCACGCTTTCAAATTCGGATAATGATATGTCGAGGTAATTCAAGTCAAGAGCTTGCATGGTAGCCCTAGCATTTGAACTCCTGACATCGACATAAATACGTATGCAACTCTCAATCCGATTGTTGCCACGTATTCTTTCCAGAATGGCTTGCAACTTCTGGACAACAGGAACCGCCAAAGGTGATGATGCAGAAATATTTCTGGTTTTTTCGCCACCAGAGGTTGATGAGAAAGCCATTGGGAAACTGTTTTCCATCAGGAGGTGTCGAAATTCCGTTTCCAACTTCTCTAATGCATCAAACAGAGGCCCTCCACTGAGACGTGACTGCCCCTCCATCGCCTGTAACTCTCTGAGTATCATCAGAGATTTTCTGAGAGTCGAGAGGTACCAATCATCCTCATCGACTGTTCTGTCTTCAAGGAATTGTTCAACTTCCTCCAACCACCGAATGACTAACCCACAGTTATCTGTGAGAAACCTCAGTGCCTCTTCGAGTTGTTTCACTAATGAAAGGTAGCGAAAGAGATCAGAAGATGGATCGGATAGAAGCAAATTTTCAAGCTCATTAACTGCATCAAAGACCTTTACAACTGCAGCGGCTGGGCCCACAGAGTGTTTGATGTGCCCTCTGATCTCAAGAAGAGAGCACTTGCGCCCGATGGTTTTGATAGCAGCTTCTAGTGATGGCAATCTTTGGTTAACTTCTTGTAGTCTCGAGCCAGTTTTATGTATTTCAGAAGCCACATCTCTTGATTTCTCTAAGCTGCATTTCAGAACTCTCCTTGCAGCTAGAAGATTATCAATGCTCCCCGATTCTTCCATCTCCAGACCTAGACCTTAACCATGGAACTCCAACAAAAGCCGAATCAACTCTAACTGAGTTTTAAAACAAAGAAAGTAAGCATAAGACATATTAGTAGATTGCAGTAAAAGTTTTAGCATGGCTAATTTCTCCAACAACTCACCAAATCAGGTGAAAAGATGAGAACCAGATTCAAACCAACTTCACTGCCACAAGAGAAGAAGAGTATCAGATAAACCCCCAACCACCAAGCAATTAGATTCCTGGATTCAGAATATACTCGATTATGCATGTGGAATAATTGATATGATTAACAAAACATGTTTCTTTACCTTCACTTCACTGTCAACACTTGTTAACCCACCTTCTCACTGCAAGCAATCCTCCGTCACACTATTTTCAATGCGTTCAATACTCAACTAGAAAACCCTTTGATTGGATAAATGTACAAGCAATTAACAACTTGATTGAGGCCTGAGCGACCGCATTCATATTTAATGAACTTCGAGCTACGGTCCCAGAAAACAATGAACTAGTCATGGAAAATGCAAATTAACGTAGACTAGATTTGGAGGTTTGTTAATGAAATTGAACACCCAGCGCCTGAATTTGCATTTTGCAACTGTCAATGTACGAAGCACACAATCCATTAATGAAAATACACAATCCATTAAGTAACTTTGTTAGAGTTTTTTTCCAATTGTGTATGTTCATTAATGGATTGTGAAAGTTACTTATCCTGCATTCTACTTTGTTTCTTCCCCCACCAAATCATCATTACCATGATCATCCATTTGATATCAAAATTTTAGATTTTCAAACCTAACTTTCAAATTTCTTCAAATTAATATTATAAAACCTGAAGCAACCACCAAGAACCAACCCTGACTGGAGAGATGCATGCTTGAGCTGCCAATCTCTCTTAAGTTCAATAGGGCCGGGGTGGGAAGAAGGGAAGCACTTGGGCCATAAATACCTCTGTCTGGACTGAAAGCAATTGACTGTTGCTTTTTTGACTTTGAAAAATATAAAGTACAATTCTAAACAATAATATCCTCAACCGAAGATGATAGAGAAAGAGAGAAGTGGCCTTCGATTTCATTGGCCTCAATAGGCCCAAGGTGCATGGTTTCATTAGATTTTGTTTTTCCTTTCCTTATAGGATCAAGGTGCAAGCAAAACTGATGTGAGAGAGAGAGAGAGAGAGAGAGAGAGAGAGAGAGAGAGAGAGAGAGAGAGAGAGAGAGAGAGAGCCCCACTTGGTTCTGGAAAGCTCGAGTTTGCATTCATGGCTGGTGCAGGTACATGGATGATTGTGACGGAGAATGTGAATCAAGTGATAGACTTCGTCAAACAGCATCAATCCTTGGGATTTGCAGCACATCTGATTGCCACCATCTTCCTAAGCATGGTACAGCTAGCCGTTATTCTACTGCTCATGTCCATATTCATCAGTTGTGCCAAGATGTTCCATCAATATTATTATTGCAATCTTAAAATTAAACACAGACGCTTCTACTGATGAGGAGGAGCTAGCGCCCATTACTGGTAGAAACCGATGAAATTCAGAACGATGGTCTAATCAGTCCTGTCAGTCCCCCATTGCCATGCAGTACAAACCCAATACAACTGTAACTTTATCCATTTCACATTTTATAAATGCATGATCATAATTTGGATTTTATTTCTGTCAATCTTATAGCCTCAATGCTAGTGTGCTTGTTAACGTTGCATGCCTTTTCATGTTCCTTCATCTTTAAATCCAAATATCAATATTCGTGAATTCTCTGCTAACTCTCAAGAATATTAACAAAAAAAGGGTCAGTCCAAGTGGTAAGAATAGCACAAATTTAGTGTCTTAAGGGTAAGGTGGGCACTTGCACCCCTGGTCTTTTCACTATTACTATGACACCTCCATTTTTTTTTTAAACGAAGGAAAATATAGATAATTCATTAAAACACCTAACTATTACAAAGGTGACTCCGTGCAAGATTGTGAGCATCATCTCTCACATCTTGACGGGTGACCTTGACAATATTCAGTATTCACATAGTTAAAATAGGATGGAATGTCCAGTATATCCAAAACAACATTTCTAATGAAGTCATTAGCATAAAAAAAATCACTTAAAACATGAATAACCTCTAAACTATCCGCCATAACATGCAACATCCTGTAGCTTTCACTGATCATCTCAAAGCTTAAGCTTACAAAACTGTCAAAGCCTCTATACCCCATGAATGACAAAGCATGCACATGAGTAAAACCTTTTGCAAAAAGCTGAGAGGATGAATTGGATACAGACCAAGCGGCCACTCCCCTGCACAACACTTTACTCCAAGCTCCATCCACTGCCACATTCACTACTTGCAAAGCATCATCACATCAGCCCACACAAAAAGCTGTGATTCCTCCATTTTGCAAACGGCCACTCATTGCCATAGCTAGCTTCACCACTTCGCTGCAATGTCAGAGTGTTCAGCAACAAAGACAGACTATATATAATCAATATAATTTGCAATACAATAGTCAACCGTGGGCATAGCCAAATCAAAACATGCCCGATTACGAGCACTCCAAATTTTCCATAACACACACACAAATTAATATTAGTATAGTTTTCATTTGACATCTACAAAATAATATTAGTGCCCCGTTAATATTCCAATCCCATTATAAACCTTGCATAAATCTGGAAAAAAGACGACACAACCACCAATCCATGGTACAATTAGGAATTTTTGTTTTATCAGGACTCTTGCATATGCTTTTAATTTCCCCAACTAAAAATTTGGAAAAAAAAATTCACTAATATTGAATGGATGAGAATATTAGGGGCTTACTGCAGAAGTATATATGAAAAACTTTAATGATTAATATGTTATCTTATACATCTTGTTGTTCAGTGTAAAGAGAGAGAGTTTTTCAGAAATTCATTTCTTGAATTGTTAACTAACAATGACTCAATTACAGCTTATATACAGTTCACAGACTAAGCACACACTATTACTTGACAACTTAACCCACTTGCTCCACGTGCTCTGCCACTTGTGCTAACAAACCAGTAACCGCGCGACTTAGTGGAAGAATGATTCAGTGTGGCAGCAGCTACACCTGTGCTAGACTCCTTAACACAATGATGATCAATTTTTGAGTTTATGTAATTTTATTGTTTTTGTCATCATCCTATTAGAAATCCAGCCATTACTCTCGGGGTTTATTGAGCAATTAATTACTTTCCACTTTTGTCTTACGTGAATTGAATCTCCAGTCAACTGCCAACATATACTCCTATGTTCACGCCTAATTTTAAGATTAGATTGTAACTCTAGATTTTATTTGGAATATTTTAAATCTAGTTGACGCAGGTATAGTAATTTTGACCCCAAAATTGAATGTATACATCTAGTTTTTCGAATTTTTTATTTTATTTTATAAATCTGGTTGTATAATCAGATTCCAAGATAACCTTTTCTAAGAATAGCTCAGAATGTCAATCTTAACGAGTTGATTGACTTGAGACTTAGAGAATTGTTCCGCCTTAATATATCAGATTCGATTTTCTTTACTAGTAATTCTTACAGCACCTTGCATTATCAAAAAGAAAGAAAATAAGCTTATAATATCTAGATGGCTTGATGCACCTCAACTATTTTTTCCCCCCGTCTACTAACAATGAGCTCTATTAAAATTAAGACAAAGCAATATATGAATTATCCCTACAAGAATTGATACCACATACTGGTATGGTTCTTCACTGTAAATATAATCGACACGCGCACTTAAAAATTTAATTTTTGGGGACATCACTTCGCCCTGAATGAGTTGATTGAATTTACGAAAGGACCATTTAACTCCGATTAGCTTCATTATGAATGCAATTCTCTCTCGTTCAAAAAAAAACTCCGATTTGGGTAACAAATGTTTTAACTAACGAGGTACACGAGACTCATACACGTGAGAGGCACATGCGTATGTAGGCATGCAGCTACCACTTTTCTTGCGGAAAATGTTCTTGTGACGTTGATTTTTTTTTTTTTTTTGACATTTGGGAGATTGCGACCCACCCGACATGATTGCAAGATATGTGGGCGAGATTGGTGTGCTGAGTAATGTTGGATACTCTATTAGTAATTTGGATGATTGAGGAATTATGTGGACGTTTAGTAGTATTATATTATATTTTCCGACTTCCATGATACTCCTATTTTAATACATGGAATTAGTACCATAATTAAAGGCGCCCAATCGTTCTCTGAGTAGGCGTGAGTGAGAGAGAGTGTCGGTGAGTGCAAAAACGTCACGTTGAAGAGGATATGCTTTCCCCCTCTCTCACTCGACAACTAAATAAAGATCTCCATTTGATTTCAACCACCATTTTAATTTCCCATCTCTATCTTTCCTCAAGTCTCCCTCCCTCATTTGCCCCAATTAATCTCATCCCAGTGGGGAAGAGAGAGAGAGAGCAGTGGTAGACTTCGATTTAAGCATTTGTTGGTGACAGATAGATAGAGAGAGGCGGCGGAGTTTTTGGCGGTTGATCTAACGGAAATGGCAGTGGATCCGAGGCAGGTGTTGGCTGGCTTCTTAACAGTCACCATGTTTGTAATGCTTGGAAACATGATCAAGAGGGACCATTTCGATACCGTTGAAGTAAAAGTTTACTCTTCCTTCCTTCCTTATCTGATGAATGCATATGTTTATCATGTTATTGATTTCCTCCTCAACTATAACTTCAATTTCGGTTTTCCTACTATCTCGACCCCTTCCCCATTTCCTTAAACTTTAACTTCATTCCCTGCTGTGTAGCGTGTGATGTTTACCCATCTTTCCATGTCATACTTGCTTTTGTTGTCATATCTGCATATTGGATTCTTGTATAGTAATTTCTATGGCCATATCAAACAAATTAACTTCCTTTTGCTCTTCCTTGCAAACAAGTTAAAGAAAATGACCTCATCTTAAACAGCTAATAACATCTCCAATAGTTCGAGTGGAAAATGTAACAACTCCTTTTTTTTTTGGCCTAGCTACAGTGCCCAATGTCGCTCCATTGGTAATAGAGATACGGAGAATTTTTTTTTTGTTGTAACCCTTTTTAATGGGGCCTTTAGCTTCTTTATTCGGCAAAGATTTGGTGAATATAAGTATAGTGGCAGTGTGTTTAGCTACCTGATGGAGTTCAGTTTGGAAGATATGATTCAGCCAAATTCTAGGGTTTTGATGAATTCGACCACCCATTGGAGATGCTTTAAAGCTCAACTTCTTTGGAAGTTTCCTTTTCCGGTGGTTTCTCAATAAAAGAAATCGTGTGAACTGTACATAGTCGTGCGTATTTATATTTATACTTCTTGTACAAGTTAATTGTGTTTGTTTAGTACAAACGTTGGCAGTTCGAGAGGAAGATTTAATTCCTATTTATTTAAGTAGGATCGATGAGGCTTTTTTGGAGCTCTCTTTGGTCACCTAATAAACTTGGTTCTACTGTCAATGTACTTCATCCCCATTTTTGGTTTGTTCTTTTCTCTAACATCTTTTGTAAAAGGCAAACCATTCCGGAGCTCCAAGTGGTAATTATGACGATGTCGAGACTAGTGATCGCACCATTGTCACACTTCCTGGAGTGAGAAATGGGCCATGGAAGGAGGATGGTCTACATCTAAAGCCATGTTGGACAAAACCAGATTCAGGTAAGTCAGTTAACTACTGGAGATTCAGAAATATTCATACAGTGATGTGTTAAGTATTCCTTTCGTTTATTCATTCCCTTTCATTTGTTTATCCATTCTCTTCCCTACTTGCTTATGCGTTACATGTCTAACAGAAGAGTCAAGGCAATCAGAAGGTTTTGTCACCTTCTCATTAACCAACGGCCCGGAGTATCATGTCTCGCAGGTATCCAGCTCAACTTGACTCTATTGCCTGACACTTAGCCTGCGTTTCTCTATGAATTCAGAAAAGTTTCACAGGTGGCGAACAAATTCTATCCGTAAGCTTTACCATCAGAACAAAATTGGCCCATTATAGAAATATGGACGAATTCAAATTCCCTTTAATTAAGCTTGGTTTTCAATACTAGATGTCCTCCCAGAGAAAAAGTCAGAACGTATTTGCAAATTTTAAAGCTTAACATTATTCCCATCATTTTTTGCTCTCCAACTATCATTGAGCTGCATGTCCCTCATTCTAAACATTCTATTTGTGCAATAACCACGCCTCACAATTTTGATGGTGCCTTGATTGTCATGCGAAGAACTTTTCTTTAATTGATGCATAACAGTCTATGTTATTGGTGCCTTGATTGTTGTGAGAGGAACTTTTCTTCATTTGATGCATAGACTTGTAGTAACATCTCGACCACGTCTTGCACCCGGCTATGGACTCTTGTATAAATATCCTCTTTTTAATTGATGCATAGCCAATTTTCTCCCATCCTGCTATGCATCAATTCGCTGGGGGATTTGTGTTTTCTTTTGTTTGTTTTCTCCCAGATTTATGGTATCTTGTTACTTGTCAGAATTCTGTGAATTTATTTTCTGTAGCATTAAAAAGCTATTTGTGTTTTCTTTTGTTTGTTTTCTCTCGGATTTATGGTATCTTGTTACTTGTCAGAATTCTGTGAATTTATTTTCTGTAGCATTAAAAAGCTATTTGTGTTTTCTTTTGTTTGTTTTCTCTCGGATTTATGGTATCTTGTTACTTGTCAGAATTCTGTGAATTTATTTTCTGTAGCATTAAAAAGCTTTCCTGTTTTTGTTAATTTTCTCCCATCCTGTTTTCAGTAACTCCTATTTAATCCATATTTATAAATGACTGTGATAATTATTGTCGCATGTTCGAGTAGATGCATGCCTAATGTTGATTAAAAGTCGGCATTGTGCACATAGAAGAGTAGGTTTTCAGGTTTTGGTTGTTTTCCCCCATCCATAGATATGCTCTCTTCAAGTCTGTATCCTTGCTCTGGCATATACAATATCCTTCCCATCCTGGAGTATGTATCACATCCTTCATACATTATTTGTTGTCCATAATTTTGTATTGAGTCCTTGAAAATTTGCCTTTAATTATACTTTTCAATCTTGATGCATGTGTAACTTTTTTTATGTGAGAATCCTAATTTGGTAATCTCTTTTTCATCAATTTGTCTTCAGATTGCTGATGCGGTTGTAGTCGCAAGATATCTAGGAGCGACTCTTGTGCTGCCAGACATAAGGGGAAGCAAACCAGGTGATAAGAGGTTAGTTGTCCATTCCCCAAGTCACCTCATCGGATACCACAAGTCACTTCTTCTTTTTACCATTTCTCAAGAAAAAAGACGTGTGCATAATACCATGAAACTACAACCATCAACCTCAAATGGTCTACTGGAAGATACCATCAGATTTGACTTAATCTTCCCCACAGTAATTCCTAATGCTGCTGCTTCTTTGTTTTATTTCTTCTTTGCATTGGTTTCCTTTCTCCGGACAAGGGGGTGGGGTACAACCTTATAAACTATGTTGCAGAAGTATGAGGCGTGTTTCTCTTTGAATCTTTTCAAATTTCAATTGCCCTCAGAACCCGTCCGGGGTACACAGAATGAGATATGACCTTCATTTTTATGCTTTCTGTTTTGATCTTGTGGGTCTTTGAGCATTAACAAGTAGTTGCACAGAAACAATGATGGTGATAGGCATGCTTTTTTGCATGAAGCGTATTGCCATTGGTTTTATACAAAGAGACAACTTAGTTCCCTCCCAAATTTCTTTGATGCCTGGTTTCACGTGTAGTTGCAGTTCTCCCCTGGACTCCTGGAGTGTAGACCGTTCTTTTATTTTCTCCGTGTTTACAAATTAATTGCTGGTGATGAAACCAACATAAAGTTAATTACAAATTGCATTCATTGGGATACACGAGCTTCTTGTCATGCTGCTCGAATAACTTTTGAATTTATCACTTCTCAAAATCGTTCAACTCTCTTTTTTCCTGGTGTCTTCAAAAACCTTACTCCCTCCGTTCCTTTTTAAGTGTGTAGCTTTGTTATTCCAACTTATTAAGAAAGCATCATCATTACACCTTTCACATCAACTTTTACAATCACTTTCCACTATTGCCCTTGATGTAAACATTATCATTAAACTTTACCCACTAACTTTTCAAAAAAGAATCTACTTTTAAGGATAAAATAGGAAATATACCAACTTTTACCCACTAACTTTTTAACATCACACTTATTTAGGAACAACCAAAATGGAATACACTACTCTTTTTAAGCAATGGAGGGAGTACCATATTTGGGAAGCGTAATGGAAAATAGTTTGCTGCATTTACTGCGGCATTTGAATCTGACTTCTCTGTACAAGTTTCTCAACCGGGCTATCTCTTGTAATGGGTCTTGTGGGGGTGGTGTTCATTCTATGGGCCTAACCCCCTTATTCTTGGATCTCTTGAGGATAAGATGTGTGGAGCTTGCCCTCCTCTTCACCCGGTTCCTACAAGAGAAGCAACTAGTTAGTGCACCGCTGGCCGAAGCTGCCTGGAAGGCACTCCAATGACTAAGTTTGTAATACCCAGCCATGCATTATTTTCCGGTATTTTCTGATATGTGGTATTTGTTATACGGAGTACTAATTTTTACTATATAGGACAAAAGCATTTTTCTAGGTGTACTACACGTGCATGACATGAAATAAATTTAGTGCTTAAGTACCACTACACGTGCATGTGAAGAATGAGTTTGTAAAACAAAAGAAAGACAAAGGGCTTTGGGGAGAGGAAGCTGTGGGGAAAAAGAGAACTAGGGACAACAGAGCTTTAGTCTATTGTGATGGGCAATGAAGCACCGACACTCCTAGGAGGCGCTGTATTGCCGTATGGGACACGGGGACACAGCGGGGACACGCCTAAAAATGTATGGTGGTGTGTCCCGCAAATTTTTTGAGGGGGACATGGTAGGGGGCAAATTGTAATTTTTTATAAAAAATTTGGGGTCAAACTGTAATTATCAATCTTTAAATTTTTAAGTTTTTTTTAAATTTTTTATTATTATATATATATATATATATATATATATATATATATATATATATATAGGAAGGGCTTCTAATGAGGACTCCCTCATTGGAAGTTCCATGCGGACCAAGGGTTTTTTCCACTTTCCGGATCAAATTTTCATGATCCGAACCGTTAGATGTGTTTAAAATGTGTTTTCCAAGGCCAACGATAGCGTTTTTAACAAAAACTGAACGGATCAAGCCCTTCCGGGTATTTTTTTTTCACGAATCCTCGCGTTGGCCTTGGAAAACACATTTTAAACACATCTAACGGTTCGGATCATGAAAATTTGGTCCGGATGGTGAAGTCCGCATGGAAGTCCGCATGAGGGAGTCCTCATTAGAAGCTTACTGTATATATATATATATATATATATATATATATATATATATATATATATATATATATATATATATAGGAAGCCGGTCTCCTAAGGGATCCCTCATACAAAATTCCGTGCGGACTTGGCCCTTTTTCAACTTTCCGGATCAAATTTTGACGATCCGAATATGTACAGTTTTACCGAAAACTGTGTGGATCAAGCCCTTCCGGGTATTTTTTTTTTGAAGATTTTCCGCGTGGACCCTTAAAAATGCATTTTAAAAACATTGAGCGGTTCGGATCGTCAAAATTTGATCCGGAAAGGTGAGGTCCGCACCAAAATTTGGTGCGGGATCCCTTAGGAGAATATTTTCGTATATATATATATATATATATATATATATATATATATATATATATATATATATATATATATATATTGTTGTGTCTCCCGCCATGTCCGTGTCTCTTTTTTCAAAATTGCTATATCCGTGTCCGTTTCTGTGCCACATAGGTGATGGGTTTTAGTGAATCAAATGGTAAAATCCTTTCTGATAGCATGGGAAATTCGGGACTTGATTCTTGGCAATGGAACTTATGTGACAAATGGCTTTCATCTAAGCTTGAGGTACCGGAAGCATAAAATGTGTTCCAAATCTCTGGAGTATTTCCTTGTGGTCCTGATTTCAATTCCTTTTGATTACCTATGTTCATCGAATTCTGCGAATTCTTGTGGAGCTGTGTTATGAGATAAATATGTGTGGTGGCTGGGTGCCATGGAACTGTTTAGTATGCGGCCGGGTGAATTTCCCAATAATTAGGCCAATAGTCAGAAGCCACAGAGTGGGATTGGTGAGATAGGTGAGGTCAGGTCAGTAGTCGTATACTGAGAAAGGCCAGGTATGAGGTCCATAATACGTGGATGCTTAATTTGAATCCGTACTTATTGTTGATTGGTCTCGTTTATTTTTGAGCCGCTTCTATTCCCATTGTGTTGTATACTTTTCGGATGCATTTATTTTTCAAGACGGTGTTGGAGGCGAGGGTTGGACGGGATTAGCTTGTCAAGTTTAGACTTAGTTGTTTATTTATTTTTCGAAGATAGTTGTATTCAATGTTTTATTGGAGTAATATTTAGCTGCTGTTCCACGAGAGTAGCTTTGTAAGGTTTTTATAAAATGGGTATAGCTGAGTTTCTCTTTAAAAGCCATTGTATTATTATTTTTGGAATAAGATGGTTAAAGTCTTATTATTGTCTTTTCGTGGTGCTTGAGGATCCAGGTCATTAAAAAGTTAGTGTCTACCTAAGAGGAGGAAAACACAGAGCTTAGTAAGAGAGAAGAAGACACACCTCTTAGGGTTTATCAAGGGGGTAGTTTTATGAGTGTCTTGCCTTGGAGGCCAAGGTAACATGTGCCGACCTCATGCCGGGTTGACTCACGGATGACGGTTGCTCGCCTGGCATGCAACCGCGCCATGTGGCTGATCGAATACGGCCACATGGTCCGGAATCATTTGGTACTAGCACGTCCTTGCCTCCATTATGTGTCAGAATCGTGACCCAACCAAACAACATGGCCGGACTGCGATGACGGGCGGAGCAGCCCAACTGTCTGTATGGCCGTTGCCTGTCAGTATGCCCAGCCACTGACCCAACACCTCGGCCGGCTCAGGAAGCTCCGGGCCGGGCGATTTTCTTGGTCGCCTATCAGCATAGGCTGTCACGTGGCTTGGGCCTTCTCTTGGACCATCTAGATGGTCCATGTAGACTTCCCTCCAATCCACCCCCTACAAGTATCGAGTATTTTTCCATAAAAAATCCAATTAGAAAATCTGGCTAAGTGATCTGCAGCGGGTGCCTCTCACACAAATGTTGTAGGGTCTAGGCACCATGAGACTATAAAACTTTTATAAAGTCCTCAGCTTAAGAGTGCCAAATGCTTAGCACGTGTCCAGTAATCTAATGCTCTTCATTTTAGATTCTCACCTGGGATTTCTTGATATCGGAAGTCGAAATTATTGAGCTAACTTTCCAAAAAAAAAAACTGCACTTAACAATTTTATGTATACGTGTACGTGCATACTATAATTTATAGGTTTTACTCTGAACTGATTCCAGTTTCATGGATTTCTACGAGCATCTCCAACCATACCTTCATTTCTTCATTTTGAAGAATGAAGGGGCTCCAACCAAGCTTCATTTCCCTCCTTCATTTTGGAGAATCAATTTTGGTTCTAAACCATTTCAAAAATGAAGAACATCCTTCAAATGAGTTTTGCACTAGTAATTTCATTGTTTGTCTTTTAAATTCTTGATCAAATTTTTATAAAAATTGTACCAATAAAAAGATATTAAAAATACCTTTAAAATGAGACCGATATCCAATATATTCAAAAAAAAAAAAAATTGTAGCATAAAATTTGAATTTTTCTTGGAGGGAAATAGAAGGGAAAATGAAGAATTGGGTTGGAGTTAAGTGAATGGTGACATTCTTCAAATTCATCTTTTAAATAAAAAAACAATATTTTGGTTCTTCAAATTGAAGAATGTGGTTGGAGATGCTCTACCTCATAAATGTTACTTGCAATGGTTGAGCCATAAACACTACTATACTGACGTGCTGAAATTTTCCAGGTACTTTGGTGACATTTATGATGTAGAGAAGTTCGTAAAAAGTCTCAAAGGGGTGGTCAAACTCGCTAAATATCAGCCTGGTGAAATATCAGCTCGGAACCTTGCAGTTGTGAGGGTCCCAAATCGAGTTACTGGAAACCACATTGCTGAACATATTGAACCAATCTTTAGTAGAAAGGGCAACATAAGGCTGGCAACTTACTTTCCTACAGTGAATATGAGAAAAACTGAACCAAAAGGCATCATCGATTCGGTGGCATGCATGGCAATGTTTGGAACTTTAGAGTTACAACCCGAGGTTCGTGAAGTAGTGGACTTAATGATTGAGCGGCTAAGAACTTTAAGTCGGAAATCAGGTGGTCAGTTCATATCAGTGGATTTGAGGGTTGAGATGCTGGAGAAAAAGGGTTGCCAAGAGAGTTCAGCAAAAAGCTGTTACAGTCCGGAAGAGATTGCACTATTTTTTCGGAAAATTGGTTTTAACAAGGATACCACCATATATTTGACCCAACCTAGGTGGGATAGCAGCCTAGACGTTCTTAAGGATTTCTTCCCCAAAACTTATACCAAGGTAATGAGTTTCTTCCTTTTTTCCTCAACATGCTGATCATAACTCTTGCAGTGTCTCTAGTAAGTTCAATTTTGTGAAGTTATCTCAATCGGCATTTTTACACTTCAGCTCTGTTTATTATTTGGGCGATGTAGCAATGGGATTGGATTGGGAAATGCTTCTTCTAGCCTCTCTCGTGATTCCTACCAGACCGTGCCATATATTCACAAAGTCAAATAGAATAGTTGAGGGTAAGAAAATTGCCAGGCTCTAGCGTCTTGCAAAAACGGAGCTTGTTGATGAACTGTCAAGTGCACTTTGTTCAATCTTAATATATTTTCACCAGCTTACAAATTTTACTTACCTAAACAAGAAGAAGAAGAAAATGTTTTTGACCTGAAAGCAAGGTTCTAAAAGACGCTAGTCGGTCCTAGGTCGGTCGGCTGCCGACTAGCGACTTTTGGCCTACTAATCGCCGACTTGACCGACTAATCGCCAACCTTTGGCCGACTAGTCGGATTTTGATCAAGTCAAGGGACCTCCAACTAGCGACTCTGGGCCTACTAGTCGGCTGGCTTGACCAATTTTTAGAACACTGCCTGAAAGGAGGTTTCCTATAATGGACTTATATATGAATTGTGCTGCATAACCAATAATGGTATCATAGGACAGAAACGTTGTAAACAAAGCTGGCGTCTCAAAAAGGAAAAAAAAAACTAATAGGAACTAATAGGACAGGTATACACTTTAATATGTTGCAAAGAAGCTCCTCTGTTCTTTCTCTAGTTTCTGATGATGGATTTAACCCCTTTAATGAAAAGGGCTTGTCAAGCATTTGAAAGCTGTGATAGTTTTGTTGGACAAACTCAAGCAGCTCAGAAACAAACAATTCGCTATCAAGCGAATGTTACATCCTTGAAACTGCTTCCACAGAGATATTTCTTGTAAATCTTAATTTTGACACTAGATAGAGGTTATTATATTTTGAAGTACCTATTTGCTGTGGAAACATGTCGCAGGAAGGCATTATGCCGGAGGAGAAAAAGGCAAAATACCTCAATTCTGAAACTTCTGAATATGAGAAGGCTATCGACTTCTACATTTGTTCTCAGAGTGACATCTTTGTACCAGCCATCTCAGGCCTTTTCTATGCCAATGTAGCTGGTAAGAGAATTGCTTCCGGAAGGACACAGATACTTGTTCCTGCAAATGTTCCTGGCTCTGCTTCCTCAGAGGAGTTCATATCCCCTTATGTTTCAAAGAAGAATCACTTGGCCTATTCTTGTTTCTGCTAACTCTGGATTTGAAAGAAACTAAAGAGAGCAGACTGAGCAGTTAAAGGGATGTCTCGACACCTGTATGTCCAATTTTTATGGATCTAGCACTCTGTGAAAATACAAGTTTGGTTGCAGCATTCGTATTTCCATTGTTGTGTTTGGTAGGCACAAGAGTATTTTTCTAGAGGTTATCCAAGTGAACTACAAATTGTTCCAACATAGAACGGTCAAAATGATTGTTAGATTGTATTTTTAAATTATTGTGACACCTATCAGAAGTATAAGGCTTAGTTTTCCATTTGATTTTAGCAACTCAGTTGCTAAAATCAACCATGATTTTAGCAAATGAGTTTAACAGGTGCTAAAATCATGATTTTGAAATCAAAAAATGAAGTGGTTCCGTTTATCGTTTTTCTATTTTTTTCACACCGAATTAAAGTACACGAGGAGTACTTTAATTTGGTGCCAAAAAAAATCGAAAAATGATACACGAAACCGCTTAATTTTGTGATTTGAAATACCTATGATTTTAGCAACTGAGTTGCTAAAATCAAATGGAAAACTATGCCTAAGATGTGTCAACTAGAAAATTATGTCCCCGTTGGTGAAGTTGTTCTTTGCATCCTGTAATTGTATGAAAATTTTCATTTTGGTGTGTAAATTGGATGTGGTTTCCGGACAATATTTTGTCATGGATAAGCAAAATTAAACTGTTTTGTAATGATACAACTTTGTGGTGCCGAATCCTTAGTTTCCCTTAATGCTCCTGGAAATGTAAAAAAAGAGGAAATGTTTATCCATTTGAACCGGTAATGTTAGTTTCCCTTAATGTTTATCTTAGTTTTCCCAAACTTGACTAATAAATCTATGAACTTGTAATGTTTATCTTCCTTCCTCACTTCGTTCGAGTGCTGCTAAGCCTGTTCATCCAATATAAATCTGCTCCACATAATGTGTACTATGTAGACACGGGGGTGAGGGATGTCACAGTGACGAGATTAAATTTCCACATTTCTTGTAAAGGTTGAGCTTCTTGTGATGGTCTATACTCATTAGTGATACATATGACACAAATTCTTTATATCACGAATCATATCAGCAGGGCCGGCCATGCGGTAAGCCCGGCAAGCTCTCGGGCTTGGGCAATCCCCCTGGCCGGGGCAACCAAAACAAAATAAAAATTTACGAAAGATATTTATAAATTAAAAGGAGTTCCACCAAAAAACGTGAAGCAGTTGGTTGGTGTCGTGGCAACTGCCACTCTCTACCATAGTGGAGACCAGCGTTCGACTCCCTGTACTCCTACTATTTTTTTTTAACTTTGGGTCGTTCCTTTATTTTTCAACTTCGTTATTTGCTTTCCTTTTGTTTTCCTCCCAATCCATAATATTACGAAAATCACATTACTAAATTACTTTTGTCAAAAATTTGCATTTAACAAACACAACATCAATGTGTAAGTGATGTGTTCTTACACTTGATTAAAAATTATCCCAATGATTGGAAAATTTGGGGGGGAAAAACCGAGCGATCCAACTTGCTTTATTATATTTTTTTTTGCACAAATTATAGTAAAATATGAAGCAAATTTCTTATTTTCTTCTAAAAAAACCCTCATCTAATTATAGTATCTTTTAACGATAATTTAAGTGGAAGTTGATAAAAACTACATTCATACCACCATATCACAAAAGAGATTAAGTGGATTGCCTATGATCTCAATTGAAAATGAGGCGCGGTTCCACTAGAGGATTTTTGGATCTTTTTTGACTTTTCATTCATTTCGGGATAGGTCATTCTCATCACATATATCAACTATAAAAATCCAAAAAGCCGGGAAAAAAAAAAAAAGAAGCTAAAAATTAGAGTTAGTGGAACGGACCCTGAAAGTTCTTGGATACGTAAAGTGCGATGACTCAATTGAAGAATTTACTTTAAAAAATACAAGGAGAAGTTGGTTTCTTTGAACGGGATCGTGCTAATCATAAAGTGTTGATAGTCATCACCGACTCTCTAGAAGTCTCTAGATGTTTCTAGAATATTCCGGATTGCTCTAGATTATTCCAGACTCTTCCAAAATACTCTAGATTGCACTAGAACCTTCCGGACTCCTCCGGGATGTTGTAGGCCATGCTAGAATCTTCCTGAATCTTAGAGAATATGTTGGGAGTGTCACACCCTCAAATTTAATAATCCAAATATAAATAATATCCACGTGGAACAAGTCAAAGTCTACATTCACCCTTTGAATAATCAAAGTCAAAATAGATACATTTTCACCATAAATAATAAACGAATTCTAACTACGAGTACCCGTAACCCAAATGCATAAGTATCAAGTTTTAAGAGTTATTACAATAACTAAATAGTCAAAAGATTAACAAATAGAAGTTACAAAATCATCTTTCAAAAATATGAGACAAAGATGGGAAAATAACTTCATGCTCGATGAAATCCAATGCTATGCATCCACACTTCATGCATCCATCTCATGGGCCTTGCCGAGTACCTGAAAAAATGATAGGTTGAGCTCACTAGCCCAGTAGAAAAACTTTTCGACTAACGCTAGGTGTATAAACATGATACATGCATGACAAAAGAGTATAATGAAGGACACGATCAATGTATGTGGTTAGGAGGAACGAATGACTATAACTCGACCACCAAGTACCCAATTCTCCCAAAAATGTGTCCACGTGTCCAAAATGTGTCCAAGTATCCCAAAATAATTCTAAGTATCCAACCAAAGTCCAAGTATTCACCGATTTCTGCCAATTTTCGCCAAATACTCCAAGATTAATCCAAATATGTCATTTCCAAAATTTCACAAGATAACATTCATGATCTTAATAGAGAAGTATCCCTCTTCCAGATTTCGTGGGCTCCGTGCACCTATGGCTAGGGACACCAATTGGTGACCTTAGTATTCACATTTATCCATAAAACACTTTTGAATCAAAACCCATCTCAAAACTTTACATTTTGTCTCATCGTTATCATTTGCATCGAAAAGTTAAACCAACTCCTTATATTACCCAAATGTTGCCAAAATAAAGTTGGAGGGATGTACGATGTGTCCAATATTCAAGGGGAGGATAAAGGATGAAAATATAATATTTTAGCGTTTCCCAACCAGTTGGAGGTTTTTGCCCAACTGGTTGGGCCAGACAGAGACAAGAACAATTTTTCAAAAAAGCCCAACCGGTTGGAGGTTTTTGCCCAGCTGGTGGGCAGAGACAGATTTGAGCGAAATTTTCAGAAGCGCCCAACCGGTTGAAGATTTTTGCACTGGTTAGGGAAACTCAGATTTTCTGCTAATTTTTCCCAAAGCATGAAACTTCAACCCAAGTGCATATATGATGTTTTAGGCCAAAAATTAGAAATGTCAAGCAACTAATGGGCATGGAGGGAGAGTAAAACAACCAACAATTGCAACAAACAACTACTCAATCCATAGATCACAAACTCAAATTGAACAAAACCCACTTAGGAAGAAAAATCATGATTTTGAGCATTTGGAAGAGCAAGAACAAGATATATGCAACATATCACATAGATATAATTAAAGGGAGTAGAAATTGTTCTCCTACCTCAAGATTGAAGCTTCAAATGGGTAGAAAATGCAAAACCCTAGGTTGTGAAGCTTCCAAACTGAAATGCTTGATCTCCACGAAGAACTACGGTGAACCCGACTTCAATTGATGCGTAGATGAAGGTTTTGAACTTGGTTCTTGAAGAGATTGAGTAACAGGAGTGTATTTTGTGTGAGATTTTGAAGGAACTTTGAGAGGGGGAGAAGAGAGGGAGAGAGGGCTGATTTTTAGAGAGGGAGAGGAGTGTGTTTTTTTTTTTTATAAAAAAAAAAAAGCCACCCCAACATTATTTCCGGAAAATTATCTAAAAACACGGATTCTTACAAGGAGTCTTCCAGGTTTCTTCGGAAACTTCTAGAACTCTTTCTAGAAGTCATATTCTAGAATAGTCCTTATCTAGAATGTTCCATTGCTCCCTATAAATAAGGATAAGAGCTCATTTGTAAGTGTGTGTAAGGAACACCAAGTCTGTGTGTTAGAGAGAACACCAAGTGTGTGTGAGATACACAAGTGTTGTGAGAGCACAAACTGTGTGCATGTGAGTGACACTCAAGTGTGAGTGAGTGACTATCTTTGAGTGGTGTCTTGTGTACAAGTGTACTTGTGTAATTTTGTATTGAATAAGAGTGAGAATATTCAATACAAGTGTATAGTTTGGGGTGCCCAAACTCAACAATCTGGTATCAGAGCTTGATAGTCAGGGACTTGGAGTAGCAAAGCAATCGGGCGATCATTTCAAGACGTCGTTTGTGAAGTCACAGCGGGGGTCTGTGAAGAGTGTAGCGATCAGTAACCGTGAAAGGTGTGCTAGTCAGAGATCGTGGTTGAAGACATTGGAAAATAGTGTTGTTGGAGATTGCGAAGCTACAAGGGCTAGGCACCAGCGAAATGTCAGAGTTTGGCAACATTATAGGAGGATTTGAAAAACTAAACAATTATAACTATGACTATTGGAAGATGTGCATAGAAACATATCTCCAAGGTCAAGATCTGTGGGAGATCGTTGGTAGTGATGAGACTGGCCAACCGGCAAAAGAAGATGCCGAAGCACTGCGCAAGTGGAAGATTAAGGCAGAGAAGGCTATGTTCATATTGAGGACGACAGTTCAGAAAGAATTGTTGGAGTACATACGGGAGCCTACTACTCCAAAAGAAGTCTGGGATATGTTTGCGGCGTTGTTTTCTAAGACAAATGATGCTTGTCTTCAGTTTCTGGAAAATGAGCTGGCTATGGCGATGCAAGGATCGATGACTGTGAGCCAATATTTCCTTAAGGTAAAGACTCTCTGCAATGAAATTTCTCAACTCGACTATGAATCAAAGATCAATGAATCTAGGATGAGACGCATTATCACTCGAGGTTTAGGACCTGAGTATAGTGGTCTCATGGCAGCTATTTGCGGATGGTCGAATCAACTATCATTGGTGGAGTTGGAGAGTCTTTTGGCGAATCAAGAAACCTTGGTGAAACAAATGGCTGGAGCAAAAATAAAGAACAATGAGGAGGAGGCCTTGTTCTGCAACAAGAGGAATGGAGAATCGAAGTGGTAGAACTCTACGAAGCTGAAGAAAGCAGAAGATGAAAAGTCAGTGTTTAATAGGAGCTATCAAGCAGGGGGAGCTTGGTTCTGCATCAGTCATGGTGATCAAAGGACTGAGGGATATCGAAGGCAATACATAGAATGCTTCAACTGTGGCAAGAAAGGCCATTATCTAAGAGGGTGTCTGTAGACACCCCGATTTTGAACCCAGGATGCACTCGAGCATTCCCGATGATGAAATAGACCAATCGTGCATACCTCGAGGCTAAGAACAAGGCTTAAACTCACCGAACCACCCTAAACCATTCTAAACCCTCCTAGAACAATGCTTGACACCTAGCTTTGTGTTAGCTAGCGTCGCCCCAAGCGTAGGGCTAGGTCGGTCGAAGCATAATAACTCGGAAGTCCGAGGTCGAATCCACAGGGAGGGGTCGGAGCTAGTGACAGAATTGCTTTACGATAGGGGGTTTCGGCGTTAGGACGGCCAACCTTTTGGTTGTGATTTTTGTTTGGTGGAATCTCTCTACCTCTAACGGGATTGAAAATGAAATTTTAAACTACAAATTAAAGGCGGCAAGGTCTAGAGGTTCATACCACCCATGACTAGGGATATTCAATGGCTCTCAACTATAACTCAAGTGAGAGACGAAGTCACTTGCTCTCACTCGGAAGATTTAGCAATGAAAATCATTTTGACTATAGAAAATTGGTTTAACAATGGGATAAGTTCTTTGAGGCAATTTTACAAACACTTAGAATGCCATAGCTCTAAGCATCATGTGTGGCAAGTGGTCAAGCCCTTGCCTACACAAGATCAAAAAGGTTAACAACTCCTAGTTTTGATACATAAAATTTGAACTCACCCAATGAAAACCAATTTTTACCACAAGGATGAGGTTTGTAAATGGAAAGAAACTCTCTTATACATTTTGTCGAACACCTAAAGTGACATAGCTCAAAGCATTGTGTGTGCCAAGTGATTTGTCTACACCCAATCAAGGAGGTTAACAACTCTAAGTTTAGACCAAAAATAGAGTGATTAATCCATTCACAAACCCACAATAAGCATAAAAACGTGAGAAGCCATTGAAACACCAAAGTCATGGGGTGATATTCACCCCATAACCAAGCCTAAACCACTACTCAATCATGCTTAAAGTACACACAAAGGACAAAAACGTGATTAAGGAAAACATAACGAAAATGAAAATAAACACAAGATTTAGATAGATAAAGATGAGTACTACAACATTAATGAAGAGCAATTACCTTGAAACTAAGTGGAAGTACATCAAATCCTAGAGAGAAGTTGGAGCTCAAGTGAGCAAAACAAAAATGGAGGTAGAGAGAGAAGGTGGAAGATGAAGAATACCTAATAATCTGATGTTAGGTGGCTTTTATAGCCCCCAAAAATGTGTACAAAAGGTCCAAAATGCCCCTAAGATAAAAGGGAAGTCGGGCCAAAAATCTGTCTGAAGCGTCTGGGTATTGATACCCCCGCGTCGGGGTATTGATACCAGCGGGTTCTGTTTTTTCCTTGTTCAACTGGTATCAATACCCCTGCGATCTCGTATCAATACCAGCGGGTTCTGTCCAGGCAGATTTTTTTACCCGACTTCACGAGCACGCCCCGGCTTCGTCCGAACTCGGAATGAGGCGATTCTTGAACCGTTGGAAAGCTCTATGAGTCTACTTTCAAACCCAATTGATCTCATCTTCATAGCCTTTGTATCTTGAGAGAAATGAGCATTTTTCTATCGGTTGGTCAGATTTTCGCAAGGCTCATCACTCTAGATTTCTTGTTCCTTTGTTCCGGGCCTTCCTTGAACCTTCCAAAGCTTCTTGAATCGACTTCTAAGCTCCGTTGATTGTCCTCCACGGCATTGCGGGACTTTGGGTACTTCCGTATACAACCGGGGATTATTTGGAGCTTTGGACGCGCCTTTTAGCTCCGATTTTCTGAAACTCATCAAAAACACAACTCGCGCAAAATCAATCATATAAAGGCACAAAATGCACGTGTGTGTGATCACAACGAGCGAGATAAGCCCCGTTATTTACATTTTCGGGGGCTTATCAAACAATCTTAAACCAACCAAAATGACCAAAATACCCTTCAAACCATCCAAAAACCTCTTCAAAACAAACCCAAGTCTATGCCATCTTCTAGTACATTCAAAACCCTCTTTATTGATATATAATTCATCCCAATCCATTTTGAAATGAGGGAGATGTGTCCGTTTTACCAAAATGACTTGTTTTCCCGATCTTCTGAGGGTAAAATGGTCATACACTTGGATGTACAAATTATCTTGGGTTCAAACCACTTGGGTTAGAAAGTACACTCGACAAGCTTTCCAACGCTTCAAACCACGCACAAAACGGAGTTCGGTAGCACCCGGGGCGGCCCCGCAAAGTTTTACCTTTTGAGCAACAGCCTTGAGCGCTCAAGGCCCCAACCTTGAGCGCTCAAACCCAAAAATCTCACCTTAAGCGCTCAAGCCCACGGCTTTGAGCGCTCAACTCTGATCCAGATCAGTTTTCTGTAGAGCATCTAATCATGATATTCTACTGCAAGAGGAGCGTCTACCTATGTTTTATATTGCCTAAATACACTTCCTAGACCCTTGAACATCTCCTCAATCACCCCCCAAACCCAATTCAAAAATTAAACCCATTTCCCTCCCATTTCTCTCTCTATATAAACCTCCTCCACTCCCTTGACTGATCTCTTACACTCTCACACCCTTCATCAGACCTCTCCACTCTCTCTCATCATTTCAATCACGTTTTAGCCTTTCTCTCCTCCATAGCCACCACCATCCATCATCTTCAACCTCTATAACACCCCAAAACCTTCTTTAAAAGGCCTACAACACATGGGTCTTTGAAAAACCAACTACAACAGCCCCTCTCTCACTCAAACAAGCCATTTACAGCCCATACATTCCATCAATTTCGTCCAAACCTAGCTCTTCCATCAAAACCCACCTCATCCAAGCCAAAATCACCATTTTAAGCTCAAATACTCCATCATCCACTCAATCAATCATCCAATCAGCCCTACACTCATACTCTACTGTCCAAAACAACCCACATTACACTTATAAAGACAGCCACTATCCATCCATTCATCAAACCACAAGTTCAAGCCTTAATCAAAGCCAAAAGGTAGAAAGTCATGTGAGAAATCACTGTTTTGGTCTTGCTGAGGGAGACCAGTGGGCTCATTCAAGTTCCTCATACTTGAAATGAGCCTACAAGGTCTGAAAAGTATCAAGAAAAGCATTTTATTTTGGTAGGATTGAGCGCTCAAGCCCAAGGCTCTGAGCGCTCAATCTGTTTTCTAACAGCTTACAAATCTTGTTCTGAGCAAACCATAAACATTGATTTGGGGTTGTTTGACCATCCAATGTCATAAAATAGCAGAATTTGGCGATCTGGAAATGGCTTGAGCGCTCAAGGCCTTACCCTTGAGCGCTCAATCCACTTTGAGCGCTCAAACCCCAACAGAAAGTCAGTCACAGTGTTTCAGCCATAACTTTTTACTCCGAACTCCGTTTTCAACGTATTATATATCAAAACGTAGATAATTTGAAGGGCTACAACTTTGTAGTTTTATGTTCTTCCTGATTATGTCTCAAAACCCTTCAAAAAATGCAAATAGTGTCGGAAAGTCAAATAATTTTGCTCAAAATGGTGTCCTAAGTCCTATTTCTCTCTTTCATTGTCATTTTCTTTGTTTATATCATTCCACCATCGCATTGTACATTGCACAAACATCCACCATCACTTTGTTCATATTTGAATACTTGTTTATGTGTTTTCTCATTCCCATACTCCCCGTTATTTGCTCAAAATTGATCTTCAAACATTTCCAAAATCCCACAAAATGTTGAGTAGAGACCGGTTCACGGACCGGGCGAGTGGGGTGCCGTAAAACCCTTCCCCTCTCGTAACCGAACCCCCGAATCCGAGAAATCTTTGGTTTCGCCATGATCAGTAAAATCTTTTTCAATGGGCAAATGAGTCATTTTTAATTGGTTTCTCGGGTTCGGACCTCAAATCCGAGTGGCGACTCTAATAATCTTCAATCTTCTCAAACGCGAAACCGCACCGATCTCGGTGGGCCGTCCACAGTGTCCCTTTATTAGAAAATCGGTCGAAGGGAAAATGGTGATGTCGAGTGGTCACCATGAAGAAAGCGATGAAGAGTGGGATGCTCAAGCTAGTTATGTAGTCCTCGGGTTTGAGGATAAGATGCATGATGAAGAAGAATGGGATTTCGAGTCACCATGCGAAGTGTTCACTGTGACTAAAGTAGATACTGAAGAAGAGATAGGCTTTGACGCACAAGTGGAGAATGGGTACGAGCCGACTAATGATGAAGGGGCAATATGCACTGTCGTCGATCATTGAGCCTGATGAGTCTTACTTCAAAGGAGAAGCTAAAGTTCAAGAAATTGACTACATGATTGGAAAATAGCAGAAGATAGCCAGTGTGACCGAGAATGGCCAAGGTGATCAAGAAGAGGCGATCATAAAGAATCCAACCCAGTTGCAAGAGAAATTGGGGGAGCTAAGAAAACAACAAGAATATACAAGTGTGTGGCAAGCAGATGCCAACAACAAAACAAAAGAAGCTCACCCAGTTCAACGGGAAAATGATAAGAAGGTTGGGCAGTCGCTAAGGATGCCAACAAGCCGCGAAAAAGCCCCGAAAGAGTTATGCAAGTGATGGAACCAAGAAGCAATCAATAATGTTCATGGAAGGATCACCGGAGTGGAAAAAGATTTTTCAAGGAGATGAAGCAGAGTCGGTGCTGAGAGGGAGTGTTGAAAGTCATCACCGACTCTCTAGAAGTCTCTAGATGTTTCTAGAATATTCCGGATTGCTCTAGATTATTTCAGACTCTTCCAGAATACTCTAGATTGCACTAGAACCTTCCGGACTCCTCCAGGATGTTGTAGGCCATGCTAGAATCTTCCAGAATCTTAGAGAATATGTTGGGAGTCTTCCAGGTTTCTTTAGAAACTTCTAGAACTCTTTCTAGAAGTCTTATTCTAGAATAGTCCTTATCTAGAATGTTCCATTGCTCCCTATAAATAAGGATGGGAGCTCATTTGTAAGTGTAAGGAACACCAAGTGTTTTGAGAGTACAAACTGTGTGCATGTGAGTGACACTCAAGTGTGAGTGATTGTCTTTGAGTGGTGTCTTGTGTACAAGTGTACTTGTGTAATTTTTTATTGAATAAGAGTGAGAATATTCCATACAAGTGTATAGTTTGATGTGCCCAAACTCAACATAAAGTACTATAACGGGGGTACATTTTGATATGATTCAAGCTAAAAGCACAATATAACATTTTTTTTTTGACTTGTACGATATCTTTTTATCTTGTATAACTTAATAGTAAGTGGGCAACCAAGCCGAGAGTCGGGCTTGGGCAACCCAAACGTTAGGGTCGGGCCTGCGTATCAGTAAGCAGCGGATTACCCTCCATTCAAGTCGAGCTGGTTTGGTTCTTATTTCATATTAGAAAGTGCTCTTTCAACGGGGGAATATAAAGTACTCCCTCATCTGCATTTGTTGGTCCCTTTTTGAAATTCATGTCATTTTTTATTGCTTGTATCTCGAAAATTTATAATGGTTTTTATGATTTTGCGAACTTTGTATTAAAGAATTAATTGAGGTCTACCAAACAAAATCCGTATTGCATATATTTTTGAGATCCATATTAAAAGATGTAAGAAATAAAAAATGACACGAATTTAAAAAAGGGACCAAAAAATGCGGAGGGAGGATACGAGGAGCCTTTCGATGCTTCGTCCATTCTCTACAGGAGGATATGTCTACTGGGATAGAGATGGTTGGTCCTACCTTCTTATTTTGGAAACTGAAGTGCTTCTCGAGGTTTTGGTGTTGGTAGATCCTAAAACTGGTGAGTGGAGAAACCTTTATAAATTCGATTTGAATGGGGAAAGGGAGAACAATGGTGACGTAGTGGTCTTCACAACGCTTTTGCCTATTCAAGCACCAGTTATGTTGCTCACAATGTCGAGACAGGAGAAACTTACTCTTTTGGTATGTGCGAGAAGAAGTACACCACCATTCTTCTCCCCCTTCTGGTGTGCCCATGTCAACAGCCTTGCCTCGTTTGATTTGTCACAATAGTTAAAGAATTGTACCCGTACTTGTAATTTTTTGTAGTTATTATTAGTGCTTGTAGGCTTGCCGGCAGCCTTGTTTTGATGACCCCATGGGATTTTTGATAAAACAATGATCAAGTAGTGGAAAAACCTTAACAAATTTAATTTGAGTGGGAAAAGGGTGATGATTTGATTGTCCTTGGTCAAGGAGGCCTCTCCTTCAACACTTTTAGAACTTAAATCTGTTGCTTGGGTGAACAATGTTGAGTAGTCGTCTTCACGACACTTGACTATTCAAGCACCTGTTATGTTGCTCACAATGTCCGATAAACCTACTCTTTTCGTATATCGTAGAAGAATAACACCAGCTTCTGGTGTGCCCATGTCAACAATCTTCGCCTCATTTGATTTGCCACAAATCAATGGTTATTCTCAGCGACTGAAGCAGCTCAGAAAGAAACTGTTCACTATCAAGCAAACGTTACATCCCTGAAAATGCTTCCAGAGAGATATTTCTCGTAAATCTTAGATTTGATGCTGGATAGAAGTGATTATATTGTAAAGTACCAATTTTCTGTGGAAACTTGTCGCAGGAAGGCATTATGCCAGCCGGAGGAGAAAAAGGTAAAATACCTAAACTTTGAAACTTTTGAATATGAGAAGGCTATCAACTTCTACATTTGTTCCCAGAGTGACATTTTTGCACCAGCAATCTCAGGCCTTTTCAATGCCAATGTAGCTGGTAAGAGAATTGCTTCCGGAAAGACACGGATACTTGTTCCTGAAAACGTTCGGCTCTGCTTCCTCACCAGACTTCATATCCCCTTATGTTTCAAAGAAGAATCACTTGGCCTGTTCTTGTTTTTGCTAACTCTGCATGTGAAGGAAACTAAAGAGAGCAGACTGAGCAGTTAAAGGGATGTCTCAGACACCTACATGTCCAATTTATATGGATCAAGCACTCTGTGAAAATACAAGTTGTTTGGTTGCAGCATTCATACTTCCATTGTTGTGATTGGTAGGGACGAGAGTATTTTCTAGAGGTTATCCAAGTGAAGTACAAATAGTTCCAACCTAGAATAGTCAAAATGATTGTTAGAGTTTAGTTTTAAATTATTGTGACACCTATTGGAGATGTTAGATTAATGTGTCGACGAGAAAATTATGTCCCTACTGGTAAAATTGTTTTTTGTATCCCGTAATTGTATGGAATTTTTCATTTTGCTGTTAAATTGGTTGTGCTATATCTATCACATTCCACCGTGACCCATGACCTTCCACCGTGACCCGTGACCTTCCACCCTGACCTTCGGCCACTGTCGCCCCATCACAGCACTTCATCTCTGACTTGGCATCATCTCAGGTGCTTCTCCTCCTCCTCCTCCCCACCTATTATTCTCCCCCCCCCCCCCCTCTCTCTTCTCTCTAAGCCTCCATAACCACCAAAACCTCTGCCTCTTCTTCGATACCCCACCTTTAATCCACCAAATCTCCTCATTGTCAGTTCTTTTTTACCTTCCCTCCTCCCTCTCCTCGCCCCATCCATCCCTCTTCGCTGGTGAGCACTCGTTGTTGCTGTTTTTCCCGATCTCCGTAGAGTTTTTTTGAACTTCAAATTCAGATCTACGGCTACCGGAGCTCTTTCAAGCAAAACCACTTACAGTTTCTTCACCTCTGGGACGTGGGCTTCGCTCTATTGGTCTCGATTCTTCTCCGGCAAACTTTCCCTGCGAAATTTACCAGCGAATATTCCGGAGAACTCTTCCTTCTCAGCTAATCCTCAAGGTTGAGGTATTTTTCTGGTATTTTCTCTAGGCAATGGGCAGTGATCATTTAGGATTGTTCTCTCTCTTTGTTGACAATCTCCCCGAGGATGTTGGTCTTTTCTGGTTCAGGAAATTCTTTAGTCAATATGGGGTTGTTAAGGATGCTTATATTCCACGTAAACGAAGCAAAGTGACCAATATGAGATTTGGGTTTGTGCGGTTTGATTGTGCTATCTAGACTAAGGTGGCTATTTCCAAAGCCAATGGGTTTTGGATTGAAGATAGAATGCTTTATGTGAAGAGGGCCACCTTTAAAGCTCAAAGGAAAAATCCTAATAGGATAGTTGAGAGGCCTTTCAATTGCCTCAGAAATGTTTTATGGAGTCTCATCCTCAGATGCAAGGACATAACGAGGAAAGGCCTACTTAAGCTTAAGTCACTAGAGGGGTGGAACGGTATGGAGAGAAATAGCAACTAGAAGTATTCAGTGTCACTCTATTGGAAATGGTTGGCTATTCGGAAGCACCATTGCGAAAATCTGAAAGCTTCTTTTTGCAGAAGATTTGATAGGTGTCTTCAATTTAGAGAATGTTCATGACGTCCAAATAAATGCAATTGGCAGGAAGATATCTGGTTATAACTTTCGTCAATGTAGAAACCAGGACCAGGGACAAGTTTTTAAAAGAAAGATGGGTGAAGAATTGGTTCAATGATGTTCAACTGTGGAAAGGTGAGCAAGCCAAAGAGGAGAGGTTTGTGTTGATCTCATGCTTTGGGATGCTCCTAAGTGCATGGGCCTCGCAAACTTTGAAAGATATTGGTAGTATCTAGGGTGACTTTCTTGAAGTGGATGAGAACACGCTGAAAGGAGGATCATACGAAAAGGGCAGAATCTTGATTGCGACTAACCAATCACAAAGGATTGATGGGAATGTTGAACTAGTGGAAGATGGAACGAGATACATAGTTAGAATAGAGGAGGAGGATTCTTTTAGGAAGGTGGAGTCAAGTAATTTTCTTGCGGAGAATGATTCGATGAGAGTCCATGAAGACCAGCTTTCACAGGCTCCTAAGGTAGCTCAGCCATTAGAAAAGGGAACAGAAGAGGGTCCTAATGTCTATAGCTTTGAGTCCACTAAAGGTTTGGAATCGTTTGTGGAGGATTCTATGGGCCTTCAATCCCTTTTCCATGAGGCTCATGATGTTGAGACAGTGGAGAAGATGAGAAGCTAATAGATGTCCATTTGGATGATTCGGGTTCGACAGCTAAGGCGGTTTCAGGGGGTTCTGATTATGATGATTGGGATCTTGTCTCAGATGAACCACTTCTTAAGTATGTGGAGTTCATGCGCCATAAAAAGACAAACAGGACCAAGAAAGTTAATAGTAGGAAAACTCTTTGGAGCAAAAATTCTTTAAAGACAATGTTGCTTTCTAGAACGGTTAGCCGAGACAGTAAAAGGAACGTTTCACGGATTGGATTGAAGAAAGGAAGTTTCGTTGAAAGGCTCGATGGTCCCACTCTTTCGGTCCAAGAGGAGGTTAGTAGCGTCAGGTGTAAGAGGAATTCAAATCTAATTAAGGAAGTCCGGGAGAACATGAAGATGAGTATTCGATGTGGTGTAAAATTTCATGGAAGGGAGAGCTTTAATATTAAGAAATTCTTAGAATTGAAGGGTGTTGAAATTTCAGAACAAGAAATTACTGTGGAAACTAAATCTCTTGACTTATTGGAGGGTGATGCCTCCATATGAATGGAGTTTTGATTTGCCTCATGCTTGTTGTTGGGAGCTCTCTAGTGTTTGGAGGTTTTTGGATTCTCTAATTGTTTTCGTTGCTTCTGGATATGCTCGCTCTTGTATGGCTTAGGGGAAGAAGCTCTTAGGTTGTATCTTTGTCTTGTTGTTTTTTGGGGGTGTCTGAGGAGTTCTCTTCTGATTTTCGTTCAAGTTTTGGTTGGTATCTTACCACCCTCCTTGTTTTTTGTTTTTCTCCTTTGGGCTCTTGGCGTTTTCAGTCTCGGGTCCCTTTAATCTTTATAATTCGTTTTCAGAGATTAATAAATTCTTTGCTTAGAAAAGAAAAAAAAATGGTTGTGCTTTCCTTACAATATTTTGTCATGGATAAGCAAAATTAAACTGTTTTGTAATGATGCGACTTAACGGTGATGAATCCTTAGTTTCCCTTAATGTTCCTGGAAATGTAAGAAATACAGGAAATGTTTCTCCATTTGAAGGGGAACCTTTGGAAGCCTAAAAAAATGAGATACTAATAGATTTTGAATAGTAAATTAAACATTTTCAGATCATATTGTGTAAAAGTGTTGGGATGATAGCATTAAATAATTTTTTGCTTAAGAGGGTGCGAAGTATATAATCAGGCTCGGCCCTAACGTTTAGGTTGCCCAAGCCCAACTCCCGGGTCGGTTGCCAACTTACTATTAAGTTATACAAGATAAAAAGATATCGTACAAGTCCAAAAAAAAAAAAAAAAACAATGTTATATTGTGCTTTTAGCTTGAATCATATCAAAATGTATCCCCGGTTACAGTACTTTATGATTAGCACGATTCCGTTCAAAGAAACCAACTTCTCCTTGTATTTTTTAAAATAAATTCTTCAATTGAGTCATCGCACTTTACGTATCCAAGAACTTTCCGGGCCCCTTCCACTAACTCTAATTTTTAGCTTCTTTTTTTTCCGGCTTTTTGAATGACCTATCCCGAAATGAATGAAAAGTCAAAAAAAGATCCAAAAATCCTCTAGTGGAACTGCGCCTCATTTTCAATTGAGATCATAGACAATCCACTTAATCTCTTTTGTGATATGGTGGTATGAATGTAGTTTTTATCAACTTCCACTTAAATTATCGTTAAAAGATATTTTACTATGATTTGTGTGAAAAAATATAACAAAGCAAGTTAGATCGCTCGGTTTTTTTCCCCCAATTTTTCCAATCATTGGGATAATTTTTTAATCAAGTGTAAGAACACGTCACTTATACATTGATGTTATGTTTGTTAAATGCAAATTTTTGACAAAAGTAATTTAGTAATGTGATTTTCGTAATATTATGGATTGGAAGGAAAACAAAAGGAAAGCAAATAACGAAGTTGAAAAAATAAAGGAATGAGCCAAAGTTAAAAAAAAAAAAGTAGGAGTGCAGGGAGACGAACGTTGCTCTCCACTATGGTAGAGAGTGGCAGTTGCCACTGGCACCAACCAGCTGCTTCACGTTGTTTGGTGGAACGCTTTTTAATTTATAAATATCTTTCGTAAATTTTTATTTTGTTTTGGTTGCCCCGGCCCGGGGGATTGCCCAAGCCCGAGAGCTTGCGGGGCTTACCCTAGGGCCGGCCCTGAGTATAATGAGAATCCAAAATGTTTATCTGGAGATGATTTTCTAATTCAACGTTTACTCTTTCTTTGTAATGTATTTTGACAGATTGGATTCCAAAATCACTGGCCAAACACCCACAAATCCAAATAGACAACGCAGAGTAGGATAATGCTGCTCCTAAACATGTCATAAGTTCTTCATCAAAAAAAAAAAAAAAAATTTAACCGACTTCGGCAGAATAGTGCTAAATAGGCAAGAAGATGGCGGGAATGGTGGTGGTGCAAGGCTTCTGAGGGGTAGAGGGGGGAGGCCCACTGATGGTGCTGGAGGCGATTAGTCGTCGGGGATGTGGTGGTGGTGATGGGAAGGGGAGAAGGAGAGGGAAGGTTAGTAAGTAAACGGGAATGATGGGAGTAGTTTACAATTTTGGGGGGTTGTATTTAGAATATAAATGGAAGGATAAAATAATCACATCACCACCACCACCACCACCACCTATACTATAGCACCACCACATAAGCTATAGCAGTGTAGTTGGCCCTCTCAAAAACTCTCCAAATCCCATTCTTAAATTCTTAGAATTTTGATTTTTTTTTCCAAAATTAGGAGAGAGGGAGAGAAATGTGGAGAAGAGAGAGAGAAAGTGGGGGAGGGGTGCCGGGTGGGAGGGAGAGAGAGAGAGAGAGAGAAACCACCTGCTCTTATCTCTAATTGGAAAAGACAAATCAAAATAACACCACCACATGCATAAAAAAAAAATGGGGCACTTAAATAATGATCCTCCGAAGCACTTTAACTTATGTTATCATCCTACCCTAATTTTGGAGTTATATTTTCATCCCCAAACTCAAGTAAACCCAAATTTGCCCTTCGTTGTATATATACTATATATTTTGGGACTAAATCAGATATCCTTTATAGGTGCATAAAAATAGGACCATTATCTAAAATTTGGGGTCCAGTGTTGTAATTGTGGAGATATTCAGGGAAACAGAATCCCCCAAATTTCGGTTCAATTGAAACATGAAACACATCCATTTGAAACCCTTATTTAATATTTATCAATTGCCTCACTTGTCTTCATCCACCATACTCCATCATTTATTGTCGTAGATCATAGTCCTCCTTCCTCCATTGCCGTCAATCGTCGTTCTCCTTCCTCCATTGCCATCGATCACGTCCTCCACCACTGTCTTCCATCGACCATCGCTAGACCAAGTATCAAACTCAGTCAACTTGCTTAATTTCATGAAAAAAGTCAATCATCGGCTACAAACGAGGGTATACAATGGGGCGATTTTGTAAGTGTTTTGGATTATACCATAATCTGATTTTCTTTTTCTTCTGTTACTGTACTTTCATTTTGTGGCTTTTATTTCTTTTCATGTTATTGTGTTAACGTCTAGGGGTGAGCATGGACCGGATTGGTTCGGATTTATAGTAAACCAAGAACCAAACCACTACCTAAGGATTATGAATTTGGAGAACCAAACCAACCCACAAAAGGCATAGAACCAAACTGTAGGAAAGGTCAGCGCGTCGGGCGACGTGGCAATTGACCAGCCCATAACGAGTAGCCACGTGGCTCGAGTGAAATTGAAGAAGACACGTCAGATATCCTTTGAATCTAGCAATCTGCTGATAGATACCGCGAAGAGGGAACTTCGCGGTATGGCATACCTGGACTTCTGTTACTTCCAGAAAAGGATGCCTTCAATGAGGGAAACATCACCGAGAAGAGGTTCACTCCTCACGAGACCCTCAGCGAAGGAGATTAACGCGACGAGGAAGAATGAACGCCCCTGTGAACATACGAACTAGGCTCGCGACGGCACCTGACCAAAAAGCAGGGAAATGGAAGTCGATACGAGCTCAAAAGAGGTTTTGGGCTCGAGGAAAGAGCCTCGCGACCACGACCAACACCGCGGGAACAGGGGAGATACAAGTGGTTTGGTGGCTTTGAGGGATTAAGGGTTGCTGCGAGAGAAAACGATGCACTGGAATGACCTAATGGAACCTTCCTAACGGCCAGTGACATCGCCCACGTCGCCTAGGTATGCGGAAAGAGCACGTGTCACCATATTATTGAGGAAATGTCTGCCGCCCCATGATTGGGTGCAGATCCCTATAAATATGGGACATTCCTTCACAAATTCCAAGAGAGATCTTCTGATTCATCCTAGAGCACGGAAATTCTAGAGAGAGAAAGTGACTCTGAGTCTTGGAAACAAGAGCATTGCTCTTGCTAGGGCTCGCGAGCTCGCATTCTCATCTAGAACTGTGATTTCAAGGGGAATAACGATCTCGAAGGGAATGGACTGAACACTGCTGCCTTCTCTTTCTGTATACTTGGCTTAATCCTTCACCCCTACTCACACTCTCTTATTCCTGTTTGATCACTTATTACTAATTCAATCATTAGCTATTGTTTGCCTCTCCAAAGTTGAATTTATTTTAGCTTAAACGAAGAACCTATCCTACACAAACCAATCCAAACCATTAAAATACGGATCGGATTCGGTTTCGAACCACGGTTGAGTACTTAAAATTTGGGTTTGCTTCGTTAGGTTTATATAGAATACGAATAGGTCCTCATATATAGAAATTTAGGGTAATTAATCATGGTAATGAAATTTGGAAAAATAGAAACGTGATGTGGAATCAAAATTGGAATAGAGAATTCCATCACCGAATTTATTTGCCATGACTAAACCCCTATTGGTGTATTGGAATTAGGAGAATAAGTTGTGAATCTTAGACAAAATAAAATCTTGTCAGAGAAGGAATAATGAATAAATTAAATTAGGAAATTAGTTGACTATGGCTTATATATATAAAATACACACACACACACACACACCACACACACACACACACACACACACACACACACACACACATAATAAATGGTTTGGATCGGATTGGAACCGGAACCGGAACCATGAATGTAAATCCACAAACCAAACCATTGACTACGGATTCTAATTTTTTTTTAAAGCAGAACCAAACCACACAACTAAAAAACTGAACCAAACCAATCGGTTTGGACTGAATTCACGGTTTGACAGATTTTCTGCTCACCCCTATTAACGTCCTCCATCCTCCATTGGTGTTATGATTTTCAACATGCTTGGCAGTTGAATAACCACAACCGCAATTCGATCAATTCTTTCGGTAGTAGTTCTCAAACGTGGTTTGATTTTTCAGTTTGACGACAGAGAAGACTCGAAAATGGAGTTGGGCTGCTTTTTTGGTGACAACAAGCAAGAGGAAGACCCAACGATGCCCAGGAGTAGAGTACAAGCATCAAGTTTTCTGCTGTATTTCATATCATACCAATTTAGAAAACCATTTTGGTGTTGCTTGTTCTCAGAACATTGCACATTATGTTCTTCTTCTTCCTCTCTCTGTGAATTTTTTGATAAGAACCATACAAGCCTCAAGTTTTAGTATTTTTACCGTAATCATTTAAATTGCTTGTGGGCATGTATTTTATCATGATTCAAGAGTTCAGGTTAACTAGTTGTAACAAATTTACCATATTTACTGTTCTGGGACTGAATTTTACCATGATAATTGGAAAATATTGTGGGCATATTTTTTACCATGATCGAAGTTTCTAAATCAACAAATATTACTATGTTTTGTTTTACCTTTTGGGTTAGTTTGGATTTTGATGTTTGGAGTTACTATGTTGAACATATGTATTTTTTACCATGTTAAAAGGATGGAGATCACGAGCCAGAAATCATGATAAAATCAAATACAAACCATAAAATATGGTAAAATCAAATACTCATGGTAAAAATCAAAATGATGGAGATCATGAGCCAGTAATCATGGTAAAAATCAAGTAAAATGCATAAAATATGGTAAAATTTAATTCCAACAACAATTATGGTAAGATGTCATAAAATGATTGGAAAAATATGGAATTCAAAATTCCCTCTTTTATGTTGGAAGGAATGGAAATATTCAAAACCCATGATTTTAGGTAACTTACATTCCACAAAACTAGGAAAACTACATTCCACCTATTTAGGTAACAATAATTAATACTTCTAACTCTTTACAAGTTTTCCAAAATTAGGATGGAGGGAGAGAAATGTGGGGAAGAGAGAGAGACAGAGAGAAAGTCGGGGAGGGGTGCCGGGTGGGAGGGAAAGAGCATACACATATATAAAAAGCTTCAAGATCTTTCATGCCTCAATTTCTCTACGTTGCCACATCAAGGTGCCTTTTCCATTATTACATGCTGCCTAATTTTTCTCAATATTTTTCTATTATGATTGAAAGGATAATAAAATTGTGCATGTTTGATGTATGGAACAATAAAACAAAAGAGCTCACATTAAAACAAAAGAGTTCACATGGAGGTTTTTTTCATTTCTCGTGCATCGAACGGGTTCAACACTATCCTTACTTATACTATATCTCATAATTTGTTCTATTCTATTAACTTATGCTAGATATATTATGCGTGTATGATCAATAAGGTCCACCTGTTACCTATTATGCCAGTGTTCATACATTGTGTACGGGCGTGTTAATCTCGCCAATGCATAGCATGGGTTCAACGCTAGTCAACGAGTAGATCAAACGGGGACAACGCTAGTTGGGTCTTAAGCAAGTGGGTTTGTTGTATTTTGAAGTTTGGTGGTTGTATCTAGAATTCTCTAAAGTAAAACCCATACTGCATATATTTTTATTTTTTTGAACAAAAATATATATTCATAATCAAACATTACAAAGTACAAAGGGACCCAAAAGATCATAACAAAAACGAGAAAAAACAAACTACAATAAGCGAGAACAATCATGCCAAATTGACAACCGCGTAGATGAAGACCAACAATCCACTTGTGACTGTGGCCGGAGGAAGATGGGAGATACACATATCAGCACTTGGAGCTCAATGTCCCACCACAGTCTCTACTGCTAGGCGCCACCACCACTGTTTTAGGAGATCCCACAGATCGGTCGCCGAAGTTGATCGAAGCTGAGGGCCAAATGACTCAGATCTGAATAAGATCTGGGTCACCTCAGTCCAAAAATGATGGGAAAGCAGTGGAAGAACATCTTACGAGAGTCTCGACTACCACACAACCATGGAAAAGGGAAATTCCAGACTGTTTTATAGGAGAATTAGCACAAGCAATAAATGTAGAGAGGGAGGAATAGATTTTCACAAACTAATGTAGCCCTGGGGCATAGTTAGACGGGGTTTTCCATATGAAAACTTTAATTCATTCCGGAAGATCCAGAGACCAAACAAGCTTCTATGCATTCTATCCTTTATGGATCCAGACAGCTGTAGTAGAATTGGTTACGGAGCTTCCTCTATGCTCGTCATAAAGCGCTCTATACCCAGATTTTGTATTATATTGTCTCGAATGAGAAAACGGCCATACTAGACAATAGACAAGGACAGGTTGGGAGAAGGATAGCCAGGATTTTCGGTATAATATTAGTCAGGGACTAGATCAATGATCTTATCCACATTCCATAAAACACTTCAGCTTTCAGCCCCTCATCAAACTTTTTGTGTTGGCATGACTACAGCAGGGCGATGTGTGCGCCCTTGCTTGACATCCTCAATTTGTTTAGTCTCTTCACGATGAAAATTCGTATACAGTCATTGACTGGCTTCATTTTGTGCTTGGAAGCATTCAAGATGATATTTCTTGTTGAATGTAAATTACAATCAATCGGTTTGTCAAAACCATGAAAAATTACTGCTTACATACAAGGAAATGGCAAGATAAACAAAAATAAAATAAAATACAGAGAAATAGGAATCATGGGGATGGGCTAACGGGATTGTGGGCCTCAATATCAACATGCCGAATACCTGGGACAATTTCCTGGATTTCCTTTTCTAGCCTATCAACTTCACTCCCCAGAGCTGTAACCACTTCTTCACCTGCCATGAGAGTGAAGGGAATATCAGTTCTAAACATGTGACACACAATTCATTCACAAAACATATCGTGCATGACAATGCATACCATAGCATGACATGACCTTGAGCAAGCCAGAATTATCCTTCTCCTTTGCAGCTTCTCGAAACTGCAAGTATATAGCACATTTCATCAAATCCTCCAAGAATACACGAGCATGCTAGAAGTTCTGGCCCAAATAAAAGGCATACTCTTTCGGTAGTTAAATGAGTTACTGCGCTGGGGCTTAATTTAGTCAGCTGAAGGCTCAGCAGAATTTAGTATTAGAGTTGGTCTGAGCTTGAAAGGTATCTAAAGCAGAATGTCTATTGAGTGGAATCTCTCCTTTATCGTCTACACGCACCCCGCAACTGTCAGATGGGATGACCTAAAGTAACTTATCAAAGCATTACGTTATGTAGTCAAGTTTATTCGAGTAGGTCCTAGCATATTTGTTATTACGTAAATACATGCTTACAAGTTCCAACACAAATGTCAAATATTAAACCAAGCAGAAAAAGGATAAATAAAAGATTAAAGAGAAAATATCAACCTGTCTGGCCCACTCGTCACGTCCTGTTCTTTTCAAATAATTCTGCACCAGCACCTCACCGTTGAAATCTGGCACATAAAGCTTGAACATATTATACTCTTTCTTTCCAGTTTAACCAATAAATTCCATATCAAATTAAATAGTATCAAAATCTAACTGGAACACGAGACTCAAAAGCTTTTCGTAATGAAGAAAAACGGATAGGGACATTTTTTCTAATTTCCATTCCAAACACAAGAGTTGCCATAACAGTAGGCTGCGAGTTTCTAAAAAAAATAAATCCAGTCAAGGGATCCCTTCTTTTATAATTTATCATTTTACTGGTAAAACATGACAGGCAAGTCATCAACAAATACTGGCAGATTTGAATGGCGCTTTTGCACGGGATGCAGAATACTATTAATAGCAGAGCACATCAATCGAGGTTTAAGAAATTATATCATTTAGAACAGAATAATAGCAAAGTCATGAAATCCATTGACAAAATGCTTACAGCAAAGACAATGTTCGTAAGCGTTTAAAAGGTCATAAAAATCCACTGGCACTGATATACATTTCATATTTCTCAGACCCTGACTTTATGAAAATGCAGAAAGAAAAGGACATGACAAAAAGAAAAGGACCAGACTTTATATCATATACATTTCTCACCTATTTCAGCCTTGAACCTAAAAAATCCAGGCCCAATAACTTCACTTTTGCAATCATATATAGCATCTACTACCTGCAAAGGAAATTCCATTTGTTAAACTAGGACATCATGATAGCACTACTTATTGAGTAGTATCGGTGATCTTACTGGGTCATTTCTCAGAAAATGCAGAACCCTTTCCATATCGTGATTATCAATTGCTCTACCAATCAAAGCATGGCGATTCCTTTGAATGAGAAATATAGCAACCTGCATTGAAATCTCTATAAGACAAGGCACAAAATTTGCTCAAAAAAATGAGTTAAAGTCACATAAAAGGATAGAAGTCACATTAGGTGTCCATACAATATTGAATGGCTGTATGGAAATGATTGTAATGACAAACAAAGCCATACTCTCCGTTCTTCCCCATCATTTCTTCGAACATATTGAGATATGTATATCATCCCAACTAGGGAAAAAGAAGTAGCAAGCAAAGACATTCACTAGATTTGCAATTGTTCTGTGACCATGTGATGGCGCAGCCCTTGATTGGTTGGAGCAAAAGATCCCTCTTTGGGCGCCTCGGGTCAAGTAAAGTGGGAATAAATCTTTTGGTACAATAGTTGTGCTTGGTACTTTAAGTTAATTTTTCTTTTTTTTAAAGAATTTGTTTAGTTTGAAGATAGGGATAAAATTTGATTAGATAGTTTCTACGTTGAGTTTATCTTTTATTTAGGTTATTGTTAGTATATAAATAAGATGATTAAGGTAATGATCAAACTTTGATTAATGAAAAAAAGAGTTGTTTGAAATCAGGCAGGGGCCTTTGTGTGCTTTCCTCCTCTTCTCTCGCTGTCATACATCAACTTTGGTATTGGAGCTTAGGCTTGAGCAATTCCCATTCTATTCTCTCTTCTTATCCGATATCACCCAGTTTACATCGCAGAAGGAGCAATCATCGCCGATACATTACGTCACTGGAGCATTGTGACCCAGCGTTGGAATCACTCGGGCACTGCAGATTACCACTTCCAATATTCATCATCACAGCCAGATCTATCTTCTGCGCATCCGGTGCTGCCGATTATCTCTGCCGATATCATCTGATCTTTCATTCTCAATTAAGATTCTGGTGCAATATTCCATGGCGATACAGACGGTGCAATCAGGTAGCCATCAAAAACCATTTTATATTCCCACGACCCAACTCCAGAACATACCAAAATCTTAATTGCCAACCCAAATGAACACACTTCATTTGGTGCGCCATGTTTGAACAATATAAACAATTCCCTTCCCCTGGAATACTTTCACCAGAATCGTAATTCCTTCAATTCCTACTCAATTTTATCCTGAAAAATACAAGAAAGAGTCTCACTTTGATGTTTTCCTTCCCCCCATGCTGCAGATGGACAGATCTCAACCAACCTGTAACCCAGCTCAACAGGCTTTCATCCAAATAACTTGTGGTTGGCTACATGGAAACAGTTCATTGAATTGATTGCGATAAGGGTATATGCTCAGTCAAATGACTCAAATTAGATGAATTCACATCATGTTTAACCACCAGATCTCTTGTTAATTTAGAGTTTCCCATCTCCCCAGGATTTGATTAACAGTAAAGTACTCATTCTCATTGTTACATCTATAGGATCAAAGAAGCCAATCTATGTTCTTGTCTTTTGGTCTCTCAACTTATCAACAATTGCTGCTATTTGTACCATTTTACATGTGTAGTTATTACGAAATTCTACTTCTTTGGCCTTGTCACCCATCCATCGTAGCATCTTCATATCAACGACACTAAGTTTATTTGCATGTAATTTCTAAGCCGCTAAGAATTAGTACTGCAATGAATCATTGGCGTTACAGTTTGTTCCCTAATTTTACTCAGTATTATTCGTACCCACTGATAAGCCATTGAGTGTGCAGCCAAACACCCTAAATTTTTAATTTTTTGAATTTTAGTAGTAGTGATGTTGGCTTAATTTTTATTTGAACACCAAGGCACTACATGACTACATTATGAAAACCCATCAATCCAGATAGTAACTCATTATTGAACATCTAATACATTAACTCAAACAAAGCTCACGCCCCTAGTCAATGAAAGGAACTTGAGAAAAGAGAAAGAAAAAACGAATCTATTGGTGTAGGTATCATGCTCTGCCTTCTCTCTCAATGTCCATTGACAGTAATCTAAAGGTATGGAAGATTACGTCTAAGTCTAATTTTGAACTCCTTAAATCCCACCAACCAAGTATAAACGATTTTTTTTTTTTTAATTACGTGCAAGTCTAATAGGGTCACATTGATTACCCTTTTACCCTTTAACCACAAATTTACACTTACTCTCCTCTCACCTCCTGACTTTCCACCTCCACCTGACATCCACTTCCGACCGGGGACTTTTCCGGCTGACAAAATTTCACGAGTTTTTGAAATTTAGCTCGAATTTCACTGGTTTCGAGCTCGTGAAATTTCACTGAGTTCGAGCTCGTGAATTTCACTTGGTTTGAGCTCATGAATTTTCACTCGGTCCGAACTCGTGAATTTCATTGGGTGTGAGCTCGTGAATTTCACAGAATTTGAGCTCGTGAATTTCATTGGATTTTAAAACACAAGAACTACCTTGTGAATTTCACTAGACTTTCTGGATATTCAGCTCGAGAATTTCACTAGATTTCAGAACTCAACAATCACCTAGTTAATTTCATTAGCTTTGAGCTCATGAAATTTCACTAGATTCAAACTTGTGAATTTCAATAATTTTAACCTAATGGATTTCACTGTGTTTGAACCGAATGGATACCTCGACTTCATCTTCAAAGGAGTAAAAATTAACTTAAAACTCTCCCATGAACTTTCATCTTTAATTTTTTCCCGTAACCAGTTCTTGTACAGGTAACACAGAAATTTTCAAAAACCAGGTCTAAGTCAGACAATTAATCGAGCACACTGTCGGCATTAGACATTTTTGAAAAATAAGTAAAAGTCAGCATTCTACTCTATAAAATGTTCAAGACTTTCCAAGCACATGTATAAAGTTCTCCTTCCGGAAATCGTGAAAATCATTGGATAGCCGACTCATGTATGAAGGGGTCCTTCAATACAAGGTGATACGAAAGAGCTACTCAATCTGCTATCTATTAAACTTGGCAATTGGCATTGATTCCAGACATGAGCGGTTCGTAGAACGAGAAAATGTGGAGAAATACCAGTGGGTTGGAAGGCAGATATGGCCAATTCGCGGACAAAGAGGCAGCCATGGAAGCTCTGGCAATTCTCTGCAATGACGATTGAACACACAGTGCCAGGAGTTGTGTTACTCGGACTCGGGTGTGGGTGTGAATCTAGGTGTAGACGCCTCAAGATGACAAAATACAGGATACGCAGATATGGATCCAGATTTGGACAAGAGTGCAGGGATACGCCAAATGATATTTTTTTGTAATATTTTTTTATATTATAAATTTAATATATCAAATAATAAATATTTTTAATATTAAAAGTAGATTGATTCTTTTTTCTTTTTTTTTTTTTTTCTAGAAAATAAAAGCCCATAAGAATTATCCACTTCAATTATATTTGACCAATTGTACAAACCCATTAGTAGCCCCAAGGAAACTAAATAGTCCCATTTGTACATACTCATTAGTAGCCCCAAAGAAAATAATTGGCCCACTAGAGTCCTGAAGTCAATTTAATAATTTAATAAAGAAGCTCAAGTTAAATTAGGGTTAAGCTGTTAACCAGCACACCATCAGTTTCGTCTTACACATCACGAGTTCTCAGGCAGCGAATGAGCTGCTCCATCTCGATTCTCTGATCTGCCTCTCCCTTCTTCTAAAAGCCCAGGTAACTCTTCTATTCTCTTCTCTCCTCTCTTCATCATCCTCTTCTTCTTCTCTTGTCTTCTGATTCTTTCGATAGATCGAGCTGAAAAAGTAGGCGTGTCCGGATTTACCTGGTTGTCTGTACGAATCTTGCACCCACAACCATGTCGACAGGGTACTCTACCAAAATAGGCGAGTTCAAGCAACAAAAGCCGGAAGAATGGACGCATAAAATGTAGATTAAGGGAGGGGTAAATTTGTCACAAAGTTTGACAAAAACTTAAGCACAAAGTTCCTGAATTGGGTTGGACAGTTGGTATGGGGAATTTAGTCTCCTGAACTAGACCGGCTGGGAATTGGCCCCTAAATGTACTAATATTAGTATTCATGACATTAACTCCTTTAATTTAATTTTTTTTTTTTTTAACCTAGAGAATCATAGACAAGCTTAAAAAAATTCTACAGGGTTGCAAAACCTGTTAAACTCGAACAATTTTCCTTCTGTATTCAAGAATACAATAGAAAATCCCGTCACCTCATCCTGAAAATAGGGACAAAATAAGGAGAGCCTGTCTTCATAAAGGTTCGTCCCAACCTATTCACCGCAATTTCTTTCACAAGATATCAGTAGATTCATATGCCTGCTTAATATTGGCTCAAATTATGAACACTTGCTGAGGATAAATGTAAAATCTTACTCCTTCCATTCCCAAAAAGGATAAATTACCATTAAGGTAAGAAAACAAATATTTATTACCATTAAGGTCAAATCACTCTTTTTTAATTACCATTAAGGTCCGTCACTATTTTTTTGGGTTTAGGCACTAAGGGTATCGTACGATTTCATAGGGTTTTAGAAGTTTAGGCACTTTCATATGGTTTTGAGGGTTTAGGCAATTTCATTAAGGTACCCTAGGGTTTAGGTTTAGGTTTAGATACTTTCATAGGGTACCCTAGGGTTTAGGTTTAGGGTGCACTTTTCTATTATACGGTTTTAGTGGTTTAGGCACTTTCATATGGTACCCTAGGGTTTTAGACACTTTCATAGGGTACCCTAGGGTTTAGGTTTAGGCACTTTCACAGGGTACCCTAAGATTTAGACACTTTCATACGGTTTGGGGATTAGGAGAGAGAGAGAGAGAGAGAGAGAGAGAGAGAGAGAGAGATGTTGATGGGTGGGTAGCAACAAAAATTATGTTATTTTAAATTTTTAAAATAAAAAGGGGAGAGAGAGAAGTGAGAGAGACATGGAGAGAGAGAGAGAGAAATAGACAGTGGAGTTTTCGGTGAGTTTTTTTTTATTTGGGTTGGAGCTTGCTAGAAATCCCTTTTCCAAATAGGACCGGCCCGTACTTTCCCCTCCCAAAAATTGTCCATTCCGCAATACGAGAACACAGAAAAAGTTTGGATGTTTTTTACAAATAAACTTATTTAAGTACTCATGTTTTTCACAATGTGTATGTGAAGAAATAAGATTTCGTGTATATACTATATATTGTTGGTTAATAGAGTTAGTAGAGTTATGATAATTTCTGAATACCCTGCCACAAATTCATGGATCTGCCACTGTGATAAGCACCACTTAAAGCAAACCTACTCAGCTGGTATAGGTGTGCAGAGGAAAAGCTACACGGCTTAAAAAACAAACAAAATGTTTGACATAAGGAGAGATACTTTTGGAGTCAAATTCTAGGGCAATTGCCATAAACTGACAAACATTAACTTCCAAATATTTCCATGCCTTGAGAGTACAAGCATAAGACAAATTAAAGGCAAGGAACTATAAGCACATAGTTACCATTCCAAGCAGGTTGCCCACAATTATTGAACCAATGGGATCATAGATTGCATTTCCTGTGGTATTAACAGCAACCAATGATGCACCAGCAATGAGAAGACCAGTTACTGCTGCACCATCCTGCATGTTTTAGTACAGCAATTTAAGACAGGCTAAAACAAAGACAGAAGCAGAAATGCCATGATTTAGAAACCATAACCGATGGGTTTTTTGAAGGTACAGAAACATAATTCACATGCAATTTACTTGGACGCAAAAACCAAATTGCAGCAAGCACAACCTTTCAATAGTTGTTATTTAAACAGGTTCTTTTTTTTTTTTTTTTGGTTGTTTCCACAGTGCAGTGCAGCAGCCACAGTGGTGGTTAATAAACTAGATCCCAGCTCCTTATTTGCATACAATTCATATGCTGCATCACATCAGAATTGTTGTTTTAGCTTTTTTTTATGCATATGATACTTGTGATCAATAAGTTTTTTTAGCTCACATGAACATCTCTAGCATCATTATTGATTGCATTCCATTAAGACTCTTCTATTTATTTTTCCCCAGCATTTTTTTGTTTTTGTTTTCATTTCGGTCCTCTTTTTTTGTTCCTTCCAGGGTCAAGTTACACAAGATACATTATCATTAACTTTCCAGGATCAGAAGGTGGAAAAACTATGACCTCCGTCATGACTGCAACAGCCGTGGGATCATGACCACGCCAGACGTAGTCTCTCACAGTCATACCCTCTGCAGCTGCACCTTTCCTGACAGCATGTATGGCCACAACAAGAGAAGCACCTAAGAAAGGCTCGAGTTACTCATGAGAGAAAATGAAAGAAAAGCCAAAAGTAAAAGAATATTGGGACACTCCAGAAGTCCGAAACTTGTTCAATGAATAGTACCTTCAATAAGGAATGAGCCACCAATGACCAAAGCTGCATATTGTATATTTCCAGGGGGCTGAAAAAACAGGCACACAGACCAATTGGTTTATCTTCCTTGGTGGACTTCTTGTCCCCATTTCTTGTATTTTTCTTTATTGTCTTTCAATATATTCTCATTCTGATAAAGAGAAAATGGAATTTCAATTGGCTGATTACCTGCGAAGTCCACAAGTTCTGAATGCCATGAACAATTGTTGCACCAGAACCAAGACAAAAGATACCAACAGCCGATATTAAGGACCAAACAAATCTTTCTTTGGAATAACCATAACTGCGAACATATTAGATTAGGATTCAGCACATCGCCACATCCAAAGGTTCATAATTCTATTATTTCTACTCCGAATCACGAACTCCAGTTTGGTTGATTTATCGAGCTGAACTCATTTTTTGTACTAAAAAAATAAGTAATGACAGGTCCAGATCAAGTTCGAGAAATGAAACTGAAGGCTACAAATGCACATTTAAACAATGGCCATTCAGCACCAAAAGTCTTTGAAGAGATCCAAGAGATTTTGAGGGGTGCTGAGAGCGCGTATGAAGATGCGTTTGGACATCCAAACCAATTGGATACCATATATAGGCTGCTATAGATGTAATCGGTCATCAAATCCTGGATTGTACAGTTTGTGCATATAAAACAATGGACAAGGTCAGTTAATTATGAAACACTCACGGGTGGAGAGCATCTGGGGCACGTCTTGAACTACTTAAACCGTATGCAAGAAGTGCCTACAATTCAAACATGAATTAGATTTTCAGCAATCACTGTCCCTACACATGATAATGCTAGCATGAGCATGTTTCAGCCAGCAGGTGATGATAAATAAGATTACAAGGAGTGTGTACCTGATTTGCAAAATCAGCAACCGAATGAACAACTTCAGCCAGCATGACATGGCTTGAAGTGCCTAACCAGACCCCAAACTTGAGAGAGAAGACAAGGAAGTTGCACCATAATGCTGTTGTTACTGCTCGCTGGCTAGCGAAAAAATTGTCGGAAAAAGTAAGTATTTAGATATTGGAAAACAGGTGCTCAAATTTTGACTAAATTAAGCAACTTTTCATGGGATAGTCTTCAAACTTCTTAAAATAATCTTTCGAAACTAACATGTTCTGTTTAAAAAACAAGAGTACTATGTTTGAATTATGATATCATACTTAATGGACATATTTAGCAACATTGAGTATTTAGGGAACATGGCATAGATATGAGAACAGGATTTACCAATGTAAACAAAGAACATGTAACAAAAGTTAATTTTCAATATGTGAATCCTTACCCTTTTTCTTTGTCCTTTTCCCTAACTACAATTTGCTTCAAATGCAGCCTAATTGCCTGAAATGACAACAACAATTTTTGACTGTACTAAGAGCAACTTTATTGAAACACAGCTTAAAACTACCCAATGTCACAACTCACAAAATTAGCAACCAAACAAGTAGACACATCAACTCAGGCTACAGAGGATAAACTTGAGTTCATCTCTCTCTCTCTCTCTCTCTCTCCCCTCCCCCCCCCCCCCCCCCCCACCAAAGATTATAGATCAGAACCTTAATGTCATCTCCAAAGTTCTACTTCAACAATAGATGTGAAACAGAAACCTAAACAGATAGGTTCTTATACCATTTCTCTCTCTCTTGGACGAGCTATTTGCAATCAAACTAATGTAACCGGCCAATAAGTAATATCAAATTCACACTTCCATCAGTCTAATGTCTGATGCCCCACCCTTAGCAATATCTGTTTGATTACTACAATTTTGACGAGTAAATTAGGAAAATTGCTTGAGAAAGGGACCATACAAAGTAGAGGGAGATTGAAAAAGGAGGATTTCCACCTATTGGTGAATATTGTTATGTTACCCTAGGGCACAGTTGGATGGCGGCAATCTCAAGGGGGAATGGGAATGTGATGTCTTCTATCCATGATTTCAACATTTGGAAGAATCAGGAATGGGAATGTGATGCCAAGCTTTCCTAATTCCGACGTTTGGAAGAGACAGGAATAGGAATATGATTCCTAATGACATATTCAACCAGGAATCACATTCCCAGACTGAGTGGGAATCTGATCCCTTCCTTATCCCCATGGGAATCTTGGATTCATGGCTCATTCATTAAGAAAAGGAAATGTTGACTTTAAAAAATTTCCAAAATAATTGTTTCCCGCAAGATTACTAAATTAATTCAAACGCCGAAATGCAATTCCTCCGGGTATCAAATTTCTAGGAATTTGATTCCCAATAATCATATCCTATTTCTACCCAAGAAATTTCCTAGGAATTCGATTCCCGGTAATCATATTCCTATTCCTACTCAAGATTCCGGTCATCCAAACAAAGAGAGAACAACAAAGAGAGAACGGCCATGGTGGTTTGTCAAATAACAAAACAATGGATGCACTTTAACTTTCTCAGCAACAAGCAACGGATTTGCTCAACCAATAATCCATGGGCTGTAGAGGACGAATGAGATAGGAGAAGATAATCTCTTATGAACTCAAATAATCCCCAAATCAACTACACCCACCTCCTAACATGGAGTCAAGCATCGTCCAATATATATGCTTATTACACCTGAGCTGCAAACCCCATACCCCTGAGTCCCAACCAACTAAGATGCCTTGAAAGGATCCATGATCAGAAAGAGCATACATCTGCCCACGCAAATACACAAACAAGGATTTGTTAGCTCAAAACCTAAGGGGGGAAAAAAACCCAACAACATCAGTGAAGCCCTTGGCTTGCCATTACAGAACATCTACACAATGCTCCTTGTGATGAACTTGGATGAGAGGGAACATGTCACCTATCTGCCAGGGATCATGTCCTCGGATGAGAGGGAACATGTCACCTATCTGCCAGGGATCATGTCCTCGGATGACTAATCTGAATGTACAGCACAATTTCATGCTTGAACCATGACATGATAATCAACTAATCAAGTTTCTAAAACCATACACTAGAAGGTGCATAGAAAGCCAATTCGTCATTCTACTATATTGTTGTATGGAAGTCATTCATCTCCAACCGTTGGTTGAAATCTTCCCTTATCGTCAAATGGTATAACCCCCCCCCCCCCCCCCCCCCCCCCCCCCCCCAAGCTCTGGTTATTATGCAGCTTAAGTGTATCCATTTTTGTCACAAATTTCAGGAGTAGCATTGTATCAAGTGTTTGGAAAAGGTCATCATTTTCCATAGATTCATTGGTTGTCAACCTAGAAATATGTCGCGTTTGTTTCAAGAGAGCAGCATTAAATTCATCATAGCAACTGACTCGATGTTCAAGTTAAATGGCACGGTATGGGGAAACACACATCACCTGTGATCATCTTGAACTTCTATCTTCTTTATTTCTTTAGCTCTGGTGAAAAAACCTGAGAAAAAGAAGAATATCAAACACAGTTGCCCACATAAACGGAGACAAACCTATTTTATACTTAAACAGTGGAAGAGCGTACTTCGGTTGAAGATATCGAATGAAAACGAAGTTGATGAAATGACTGGTGGCGAAGAAGAGTATCCTGAGACAAGACCTCGGTACGAAAATGGAGAAATGAAGAACCCTCGTCCTCCATGGCGAAGTAGAGTATTGGAATGGAATTGAAAACTAGGGCGATTGGAGGGGTTCTTTGAAGGCCCCGAGGAGGTGTCGCAAAATTTCTGAGAGAGAAGAGAGCAGCGAAGGAGGAGGGATGTGGTGGGCGCGGATAGGGTGGTGAGGGCGGAGGAATGGTGGCGGCCAAGACGAGTAAAAAAGCGAGACGTTCGCATTGATACGGCTGACGAATTGTTATTGGTTCTCTCCTACCTCTACATTTTTCCATGAAAATGTGAAGATAAGAAAGGGTTTGAGTTTTGGGCCCATTTTAGGGTTTTTCAAGATCAAAGGCAAGAGTAAACTGCTGTTGATAGGGGAGAGAGAGAGAGAGAGAGAGAGATGTGTGAGTGTCCGACTGGAGTAGCACAATTCTCACTCTGAAGTCTCCAACCACCACCTGCTCCTCTCAGTACTATTCATCTCTCTGTTACAGATCGTTCCTCCCTCTCACTATCCAATTAAAAACGTCGAATGAACGTATCAAATTGTGAAGATATGCGCCCAAAGGGTGAGTTTTCCATTATGCTATGTTTGGGCTTAATTGTACAGATATTAGCGAAGTGTTACTTTAGTCCCAAAATAAAATTTGTCTATTGAGTCTCAACCTTAGCAATTCTCATTCAAATAGTCCCAGAAGCTAACTCCGTCCAAATTAACTCTTACATAGAGGGGTATTTTATGGAACTTTGCTACAAATTGTCCCATCTTCAACCTTTAAACTTCAAACTTCTACCCTAAGAGCATGAACATCAAGTAGTCTAAAATAGAGATTTGGGCAAAATAGACAAGAGGAAGAAGAAAATAGAGGTGCAGCAGGTAGTCTATTTCGTTGTCTATTTTACATTTTCTCTATATTTGCTATTGTACCTCTCTATCTTTAGACAAGCACTGTTCACCAGCAATTGAATTTTTTATTATTTTCTCTCTCTCTCTCTCCCCCAGCCAGCGACAATGGAGTCCCAATCACCGGAGTTGCAGTACCGACGGTGACGACGGAATAGATCGACGGCGACGGGACGGGACGGGATTTTAGATCTACGGGACGGAATAGATCGACGGCAGTCAGACCTTAGACGGCGATGAGAACTTCGACGGACTTCGACGGTAGTGAGAGCTTTGCCAGCGAGGGAGCTGGACGGTGAACAGTGCTTCAGGCGGCAATGATATATACAGGTGTATATATATATATATATATATATATATATATATATATATATATATATATATATATATATGTGTGTGTGTGTGTGTGTGTGTGTGTGTGTGTGTGTGTATTATGTTATTTTAAAAAAATGAAAAATAATATTTTAATAAAAGGTAAGGTAAAATGGATAGATTGTTGGAGTGTTGATAGTGACAGAGTAGCTATATGCACTGTACACCCGGTATTTTGGCCAAATTTTTGGCTTAGCCGCTGGTGTTGCTCTAACCCTAACAAATTGACACGTCTCTCTTTCTCCTCTTTCTTGCTGACAGGGGAAAACCCCCCTCCTGCCTACTCCGGTTGCCCTTCTCTCTCTCTCTCACCGGCCAAATCTACCTCTAGCTTTGGTCTCTCTGTTTCACACACTAAATTCCTCTCCTTCTCTGTCTGGCGGCGATTAAGTGTGGCGGCGATGGTGGGTTCTCAATCTCCAGTCGAGATTAAAGGTAAGAGCTTCAAGTTCGATTGATTTGTGTATCCAACTGAAGGGTTTGGATATCCTGAGCTGAAGATTCTTTAATTACCAAATCAAGGGATGGCATTGCTAGAACTCTACAAACTCATAGCCCAATCAGAAATTTGGTCGAAAAAAATATTTGGGGCACAGAATCGGGTTCCTCGTGGAGAGACGATGTCAACTATGTTTTTCCGATCACAAATGGAACACTGTAGTGATCACACACACCGTCGGCTTTTAACGCGTGTGTGAGACTGAGATCTACGCGCGGTCCTGTGGTTGATGAAGACTGAAATTTATTCATGACTGGTTTTCGATTCTGCTAAAAAAATCCAGTGTACTAAATCTGACCCAAAAATTGAGTTGATTGTTAAGTCTTGTGCACCTTTGTGAGAGGAATCAAACCCCGTGAGGCCTATTGAGAACAGAGGAGTACAGAGGGTGAGCATGCACTCGCCGTTCAATGGCTGGCCGTGAATAACGACTTTCTGTTGAAGAACGAAAACACCTTTTGTCTGTCTGCTTTGCGTTTGTTCAAATGGGGTCCAACTTTTACTACTCGGCATCGGAATTTTTCAACGGAGGATTTAGCAGTGACTGTTTTAGGTGGGATGGGGTTTGGAGTTTTTTGAAGACGTTTAGCGGGTTTTTAGTTGAGAGAGTTTTTAGTTTTTATTTTTTATTTTTTCAGTTGTTTACAAAATAGAGAAGGATAAAGTACGAGAACAAGGGGTTTGACGATAATGCCCTTGTCTGTAATGTCAATTTGGATGGAGTTAGCTCCGGGGACCATTTAAACACGAATTATTAATGTAGGGGAATCAATAGACACGATTTTTTTGGGGGGACTAAAATGACACTTCGCTAATACTTTAGGAACTATCTTTACAATTAAGTTGTTATTTGATACTTATTAAAGAGAGGAACAAAGAAGGAGGGATTGAGGAACGTTAAAGAGGAAATTTTTAGTTAAAATAGTTTAGTTTAATTTTTCATCTCCTTTTCCTCTCAACCCAAACAAAGGAAGAGGAAATCTTTTATTTTCCTAGGTATCAAACAGAGCCTACATGGAAACTCATTCGATTTGAGTAAAAACTTCATTTGATATATGGACCACCCCAATGAACAAATAGCAATTTAAGCATAAATTTGAGCAAGTCTTCATTAATGGCATATAATTGTAAAGTTGAGGAGAAGAAAATGACCATAAATTTTTTGAGTCCTACCTGGTTTGGTTGAAAATTTAAGTAAAACTCAAATTGATATGGATTTTAGTCAATGACTGGAGCAAGATTTTGGGATTTTTACTCAAACTTTGGTTGTGAGTTTAAAACTGAGTGAGGCTCTCCGGCCTCAATTACCTCTCAAACTTGCGATTAATAAGATATTGATAGACAGACAGACAGACGATCCATTCCCTATGAGTTTTTTTTTTTCTTCATATAACCGGATGTTCAAGCCAGTTTGCATGTACTTTGACTAATGCCAGGGTCCTAATGCATAACCTCCAATGAATTCAAGATTTGGAATGGTTGACCTCCTTAGGATTCGAACCAGGGGCAAAGGGAGAGTAGAGCTGGGGTGGGCCTTGGCCATCCCACTCTTTTTTAAAATAATACTTCTGATAGATAAAAAAAAATTTGTTGAGAGATCTCCAAGCTCCCAGGCTTTGGAACAAAATGGAAAATGATTTTTTGTTGAGCGATGAAATTTAGTTTAAAGTCAATCGTAGATGATTTCTGAGATTTGAGAACACGTCTGATTACACTTTGATGGATTGTTAAGCTACTTTCGTTCTAGTTTGATGGATGATCAATTTTGGAAAATGTATTTTAGCTTTTTCTTGGACTATGGAATGTAAGGATGTTTTGTAGTTGTTGTTTTTTTATTTCATTCTTTGAGTAAGGAATATAAAAATATTTGATATTAAAATGTTTTTTTCACTCCGGAACTCTAAATCCTCGCTTCACCACCGATTCGAACATGTCAACTCTAGTGGCATGTTTCCATTTCCTTTGTTTTTCCTCCAGTAATCAAAGATTCATAACCTTCCTTTAAGAGTAAATTATGATTTGCTACGAAATAAAACAGCATTATTTTGTACTTGGATGAATCAGATGTGAGAAGCATCCACGCGATTGTATTTCTCTAGCTCAAGCTACTGCACTAGTCATTATTCTGCATGCCAAATTTGGTATGCAACCGAAACTACACAGCTGGAACTCCATGGAAGACAAAGCGGCGGGCTTCGCACAAGGCATAAGGTAGGTGTCATTTCTAAAACCCAGTTTGAAGTCTTTCAGGGGGAATTCTCAGTAACAATTCACAGACTAATGAATTACTACTTGTGAAGAACAGTATAAAAAGACTAGGAGCTGACAATATTACCATCGTTTCCATTGTAGAAACTAGACATATGAAGTTATACAGGGTGGGAGGAAGAAAGAGAGAAAAAACAGAGGACGATAATGACTTCTGATCTATAATCAGATGAGAAGAGCAGACACAGAATGTGTTACAGGAATATGGTACACTCATAGTTTCTCTAAATTTTAGAAGAGGCAAGAGAGAAGAGACTGACGAGTCTAATTCGTTCCTCTTGTTTCACAAAACAAATCCAGTAGACAAAAGTCTCCCTCTGTTCTTCCTGTGGTAGCCGACTGCAAATGTTGACAAAGACGTCCCTATTCTGAGTCTAGTGTACACCAAATGTACACCGCTTCCCTGGGATCCATTTTGGGGTCCCAAACAAATGATCGAAGCTGCTCAATAACAGGCCCATCTAGTACTACACCCACCAGCAAATCTTGGTTGATTTGTGTTTCCACACTGGTTGCCCTTCCTGTCTCAAAATCGACCAACTCCCTGAATAACTTTCCCACCGTTTAGGACCAATAGCAAAGTTGTAGGTACTACGTATCAAAGTAACAGAGCAAACAAATTCAGAAGACCGTTGCTTAACCAAAACACTGAGACTTGAGTGGTTAAACAAAGCAGTAGCGCGCACTTATCAAATTAAGCCACATACAACAAGACAATAATCGCTGCTGGTATGTTTCAATGAACTCTTCTGTGGTGATCACTTCAGAGGCGAACACAGATTCTTTGTAAAAAAAAACAGCACAACCACCCTTGAAACACTTCTACCCAACCTAGCCTCTCCAGTCTCCATATAGCAGGAGTACTTCTTAGGAACAATCAGTTGTACATACCTGGAATCCAGCTCAAGTGGTTAAAACCACTAGTAATTACTTGTTCATGTCGGGAGTTGACTCCTCTAATACGACTAATCCACTAACAAATATTTTATGATGTTCTTAACCTACATCGGAAAAAATAATTACTGTAACTATACTTGTACTAAAAGTAATTACTGTACCTAGTATTCAAACCAAACATCCCCCCCCCCCCCCCCCAAAAAAAAAAAAACCCCTAATATCTACCTTCTGGCATTTGAATTTCATGGTGATCTGCAGATAATATTATGACATTTTTTACCTATACTACTAACATTGTACAACAAAAATCGGAAGCAATACTTGCAGCTTTCTGTGTATCATATCTAGAGGCCGGCGCAGCCAACCACACAAAGGTCGGCGTAAGCTTACTCGACTTAAGGGAGAGGATTCAAGCATTTGGTTCAGAATTGGATGGCCTGAAATTCTTCTCTTTTCTCGTACTTGCAGCAAAAGACCTGAGGAAGAATGGAACCTGCAATCTGAAAACATGTTGGAGGTGTGCATATACTGTTGACATTCCCAGAATCCCAGCAATAGCTATTAGTTTGCATGGAGAGAAAGTTGTAGCTAGGATAAGTCTTTGCCAAGCGACAGAGATACAAATCACTATAATCCACAAGTTCTATTTAACCACACAATATACCGAATACACTAGCATGTTTAATCCATTTGACATAATAAAAAAATTATAAATAATTTCCTCCTGAAACTTTCAACTCTATGTAAACCAACGAAAACAAACCCTAATATCTACAAACATAAATGAACATGTGATAAGATTAAGTCAACTCAATCACCACCCTTCATTACAACCACCATTCACCACCACCATCTATATTCGGGATTCAACAAACTAACTTTTGAAGGAGCAATACCTGAAATAGCTTAGTAGTACACTTCTACACTGGTATAACATCAATTTTTGAGGCATCCTCACATCTTAAAACAATGCCCTCAAGGCTAGCAGGGAGTATACATTTAGCCCATTGGCATCCTGTGGTGAATGGCTCACCTGGCGGGACTATCATAAGAACATTGTCATTCCTCTGAACAACTCCCATCACGCTAACCGTGCTCCCTTCTTTTATGTACCTAGCACAGCAAAAACAGCCATCCCCAAAGGTAAACACACCACCCTATGAAACTTAATGCAAACCAACACTTTCAAAGACAAGAAGATGACATAAAACTAGAAAGTGGGAAATCCTACGGATCAACGTTTGAAGTGTAAAGCAGAACATTATTGGCTCTTTTGGACTAAAGAAGGAAACAACAATGACGATGAATTTATATACCCTTGACCTTAGCCAAAAGACCAAAAGAAGGTACAGGTCTAAATACCCAATTACTTTACAAGTTTATTATATGTTTTCAACTATCAATGAATCAGAGTTTTAATGTTTCCTTCTTTTTTATACTCAGGTGTCTAGGCTAGCTTACGTGAACCTCAATTAATCCTAGGGGACCAATCCTACCGTCCACTAGCACGCGTCCCAATTAGAGTCAGAGCAAAGCTTTGTACGGACGGACCCCAAAGGAGTTGATAACACCTGAGAAGTTTTGAACCTAAGACCTTAGGAGGGAGCAAAACCCAAAGTCAGGCCTTGACTACCAGGCCAACTCCTTGAGGTTGAGTTTTATTATTTCTTACGTTTAAACTGATGGTTTCTCATCAAAACATGACGGTTGCCTGAACGATGATATTCCAAAACCAGGTGATAATTCATTGTTATTTCATAATGAATTCTTATCCTGACTTATTGCAGCATGTAACTTCATTTTAGTATGTACCAACTGCCAATAGTGGAACCGAAGATGACTCCAACTAAATAGCGAAATTACCCTTCTTTCAATCGCATCACTCGATCATCACTTGAAAGGTTCCTCTCTCCCAACCACCTCATGAATTCTGGAGATAAATCTTTATTCAAAGGGTTAGCATCCACAACAGCAGATTCCTCCACGTAAGGAGTCACCCTCGCTCCATAGCCAGTTTTCACCAACGCTCTCAACCCAGACTGGAAATCAGAGATGTAGAAGTCAACCACACGCCTCTGCCAAGAAAAGGAATAGAAAATTGTGTTAAAAACAGTGAAACTCGGCAGTTCCAGAGATGAAACAGAGAACTTATAGAGGTGAAAAAGCAAAATTTATAGAACACCATACAAGTGTTTAAGAGATAGCCATTTGTATCAATTTGTATTCAGACATTATGATTCTATGAATGAGGCAATTAGAAATGTTTTGGTTGTTTGTCAACTACAAAATCCAAATATTTTGTAAAATACCTTAATGAATTGAGAAAGAATCCAAGGTGATGATACTGTATCCAACAAAACAATAAGGCAATGTTCAGTTACTCACTTCTGATGATCTAAGCCCCCATGTAAACCGACGATGAGTAGCATTGGCAGCTTTAGAATCCCATCCTCGGTACTCATATAAACTTGTAGATGTATAGACGCATCTAGGAACTCTCTGGAAGGATGACTCAAGTGGCACATTCCCACATGTGACTACCTTCAAGAATATTAGCAACCATATGTTAATCACTTCAAATAGATGTCAATTAATTAAGCATATATAACGAGGTAGTATATAGGTGCACATATATATTTTGACGGTTAATTAACAATGTGACGTGTATACATCGTACTAACTAAATCAACATCCAATCAACCGAAATAGCAAAGAGTTATCAATCCCATACCAGAATGTTGGCATACCATTTCAGATTTGTTGCCATAAGCAATATACGTATTTCAATAATAGATCTGATATAATTTTAACATCTTGACAATATTCTATAGATTCTTTTACAAAACAATTTGTAACAACCCAGAGAATAAAACAAAAGTGTTGAAAACAACCTACCGAGCTACTCAGATACTTCTTACATTTATATCAGTCTGAATGAGGTAGCCCCTGTAGGAAGGGGTGGAGAAAATGCCTCGAGATGGGGGTGCGTCAGTAAGAAGGTCCGATTATTCTATCTCTCCCTCAATAAATCTACCACTAGCTTTTATCTAAAATTTCAGAAACCATCAATGTGTATAGAATAAAAGCTACCTTTCTCTCTTTACTTTTTCCTGATAAACTCAACACCTAACCTCATTTCCGTACCACCCTTACTTTTTAACCACAAAGAAGACCACGCACCAAGGCGAGAAAAAAATAGAAAGGGTCAACTGATTCCAGACATTCATTTATTCTGGATATCGTCCATCTTCCCTCTCCTCTTTTTCTGGATTTCTTTTCAAAACCACCAGTGACAACATCTAAATTATCTAAAGATGGTATTCATCCATATCCATATACAACGATCTTCTTAGGTAATGGAGATCCACTACTTTCCTGCTTTTGTCTCTCTTCTTCTAGAACCAGAATTAATCACCTCAAGATTTATTTCCTTTGGGGTCTTTTATTCTAATGGACAAAACAAGACACAAGCGATATGCTGCAAACTCACTGGAATTATCGAAGCTTGACAGAATTACCACAATAGGCAAGGGTGGTACGGAAAACTGACTGAGATGGAACTCAAGGCTGTGTCACACTTCTTTGCACTGACAGTAAATCCCGGCCGAAATGGCACGGGATTCATACATGTTAGAAACTTAAATAATTCTTGAAAACAGTCTGCATACATCAGATACTAGTGTCATATATGTTACAACTCTTAAGGTTCCACAAGAGAGAGTTCAACTCAGATTGTGGATTCTATTAGTAACTAACTAACTATTAAGATCGTATGATCCACGCATAATCTAGGGCACAATTTAGTACCCAAACTTACTTGATAGTACATTCCAAAAATCCAATACCGTTATAATATCTTTTTACTATAATTTGGCAATTGAAAACGATAATGAATTGAAGGCAATAAACCCAAATACATGGTAATGGAGTAAAGTTAAACGACTGGTGATCTTAATCCCTGTTCATGCACTGCTCCTTAAAAGGTTAGGATGACAGGAAAGTCAATGTCTCTGGACATTATTGAGAAACTACGTACCCCCGAGACTTTCACATATTGCCCATTTTTGGCTGTTCTGAGCTCAGCGTCTGGGTAACGGCCAATGAAACCTACAATAGCATTCCTTCCCCCAAATGCATTCCAAGTGAATAGTGCAGCAACAATGCCAAATAAAACCACAACAACGATGAGGAGAATAGGGTTGTGGACTGCACCAAGAATGAATCCACCAGCAATGAAACCCATCACAAAAAGCAGAATCATTGCCCAGAGGATTGGCTTTGGGACATTCCTTCTAAAAGAATAGTCATCATCTTGGCTAAGAATTGTCACAGCCTGGTTGTGGGTGACAGAGGAACCCTGTACCTTAACTGATCCCATTGAGTCCAAAGAACCAGAAACCTTCCTTGGGGCCCCAGACGAATTTAGTGGGCCAGAAGAGATGGGACCAGATGTTATGAGACCTGTTGCAGGGAGAACTGGAGTAAGAGGACCTGAGTTTTGCCGAGCAACTGGTGTTACTCCACCAGATTGAGGGCCCGATGACTTCTTGATGGGTTCCCCATGTTTGTTCAAAGGTCCAGAATTTGACTTCTTTACAGAAGCTGAACCAGTAACGCCAGCAGATGACACAGGACCTGATGAGGAATAGCTAGCCCTAGCTGCAGCATTAGAGATTGGCCCAGAATGAGAAGCAGCACCTGCGAAAGATCCAGTTCTTGAAGGAGGACCGCTAATAGGTCCAGATTTCCTCGACTTAGAGCTTTCCATGGGGATATCAAACATCTTCCCAAGTTCTCCCGACTTCTTGATATCACCGCCAGTGTAGGGCATGGCAGTTGAGCTCATAGTTGGAGTCCTTTCTTTTGGCTGCTCTGGCCTTCCTGATACATATAGTCCATTGCTGAGCTGATGAGATGGAAATCTGGAACCCATCAAGACTCTTCACTCTGCACCAGAATTGTAGTATATTGTTGGGACGCCTCAAAAGCCTTGCAAGAATGAAAGAAATACAGACTTTTCAAATAGTTTCATAAACCAAAACTTAAGGGAGAAGAACTTCAAAATAGATACTTCTAAATCAGGAACCAAGTATCAGAACTCATAAATATTCCTCAAATCTCTTAAATATGCCGTAAACAAAGCATGAAAGGAGGACTGGATCAAAATTCAACATGTACCCAATGATGAGTGAAATGCAGAAGACACGGATACTGAATGAAGCGATCTTAGCATACCAACCTTCCACCACAGTAAAAGCAGATAATAATTTCAGGCAGACATTTATGAAAAGCACATATTGAGAAGCAATTTTTCCCAATTATAACTCAAGAACCATTGAAACTTCACTTCGATTACCCAAATCTTTTATAAGATTTGTCATACCAATTAAAAGTTAAAACCAACTTTGAGTGCTGTTGTGCAACAAAAGGCAGGGGATCCAAAGAAAGTTGTAAACATCTAACTTCCATAATAATCATTTTCCACCAACTTATAAGACACAGAATGAGCATATTAAGAAATAAAGACATAAAGAACGTGAATCACAATAAATAGACATCAAATTCATACATCAACTGTTGAACCAAAAAATCCCTTTGGCACACAAAGCACAATCTGTTTGGCTGCCATTATTAAGAGTTCAAAAAACATGTAACCTCAGTTCCAAAAAGGAAACCAAATCAACATTAGACAAATAAGAGCTAGATCAGAAAATTAAAAGCCCAATTCAAGGAGATTGTACCGTGCATAAAAAAACCTGGACACCAAATCAAAAGACAACAGTTAAACCTTATCAAGAGCACATTTCAGGTAACCAAATTTAAACAAGAAGAAGGGAAAAAAAAAAAAAGGAATCAAATAAGTTTCCAGATTCTCGGGTCTCCCTATGTTCTAAACCAGAACCCATAGTCAACTCGGAAAGAAGGAAGACATTCAGTCCCAACAGTATCCCAGATTCCAAACATGGTAGCACATATGTATGTAAGGGGGGGGAGAGAGAGAGAGAGAGAGAGAGAGAGAGAGAGAGAGAGATGCATTTACTAAAGTAGGTAGAAGTTAAGTTCGGATCAGAAACATAACTGCTAAACCCTGTACACAGCAAATCACCAACAACTCTCGGTCAAAAGAACATCAGATGAAACCCAGCATTCTAGGAGATCCAGAATCGAAAAATCAGAGCACACAAATGACAAACCCAAGCAGAAGGCTAGATATCTATAGCAGAATCATCTATCGTACTAGAGACACAGTACTTATGAGGACCCTAATTTCAGATGAAGCAAATCAAAGTGACAAAGCATACACATTTCACCATTTTGAAGAATGACTGGGAAAACGAAAAAGATCGGTCCTTTTTAGTGGTAGATCGAAGAAGATACAGTTAAAAGAGAGTGTAGGGATAAGATGGGAATGACAGGAGATTTTACTTTTGAATGTACCTGAAGTTGGAGAAGACGTTGGAGTTGAAAACTGAGTGAGATTTGGAGACATGGTATGTATGTATGTTATGTGCATAGGGTACAGTTTTGTTTGTACATGTAAAGGTCTCTTTTTTTTTTTTTTTTTATCAGATGTACAGGTCTTTGTACTAGGAATCCGGTGTGATCTCAACTCATCTCCCTCTCTCTCCCTCTCTCTCTCTCTCTCTCTCCCTTTCAACTCTTCCATTATTCAGACTAAGGTTATTAATACCGAACCGTACCGTACCGGCCGGTATGTACCGGTTTTGTATAAAAATAGTATCAAGCACCCTCAATACCGGTTGGTACCGGCAGGGTACCGGCGGTACCGGAAAATACCGGGAATACCGGCCGGTACCGGAAAATACCGGACCGAACAGAATTGCCACCGTATTCCGGCCATAACTTTTTACTCCGAACTCCGATCAAGGCAAGTTATATATCAAAATTGAAGAGAATTTCAAGATCTACAACATTGTAGTTACACATTTTTTCTAATTCGGTATCGGTGTGACCCAAAAACTATGATTTCTGAACGGAGAGATTATAAAAAAACAGCGTATGTTTTTTAAAAAGGGTTTGTGATGCATGGGTTCAACTTCTATCACTACCAAACATCAAATACAACAAGTATGTACTAAATATACATAGATTAATTGGGTCTAAGGGGGTTACCTTGGTTTTTAAGAAAATTGGATTGAAAATGTCATATTATGTGATATATTTTGTATCCCTTGAACCCTCTCTCTCAATATATATATTTATATATATATATATATAGTTGCGGCAAATCCGATACGGTACCCGGTATTGACCGGTACCGGTACCGTACCGTACCAATAGGAAAACCGGTACTCGAGCCGACACGGTATTCAGAACCTTGATTCAGACAGCCGCAACAACTGGTGGGTTGACTCTTGTCCGGCAATACCCCCGAAAGCCTGATAGAGAATAGGAAAACGATACGTGCACCCCACATACGCGCACCCCAAATGCACACCAGCACGGATAGCCGTCTGTGCGCATTTTTGACGGTCCAAATTTTAAATAAATTGTTCACTCAAACAATTTGTTTGTTTGCGCAAACAAATTTTTTAAAATGCGGACCATTGATTCTTGAAATGGACGATCAGGATGTGCTGGTGTGCATTTGGGGTGTGCGTCTGTGGTGTGCACGTAGAATTGTTCATAGAGAATATCGATACAATAACATAATTATTAGTATAAATATAGGGGTTTTGTTAATGTATGCCCCTAAGGCATATGTTAATAATGTAATAACTCTCTCATTTGGCTCCATTTTTACGGGAAACGTAAGACTAGAATTAGTGTCATTAGTTATGCACATTTAAATAGATTAACTTTTAGGTACTGGACAAAAATACCCCTGCTTTAACATTCTGTGTTTAGCATTTAAGAAACTCAACTCACCAATACACATGACCTCATTCCATCCTGAGATTTGTCTTTGATTTATTCCCTCTCTATGCCATTTGTCAAAATTCATATAGAAGTAAAAAAAAATTTAAGAAATTTCTTGCACTACTTGGCAGGATGATTTTCTAGAGTTGCTGTGAACGAGCCACCAAACATAGTCGTAATTTGGTTTGTCGAAATTGTCTTTGGTGGCTGCTCGTTTTTATTTTTATCTCGTTTGATGGCTACTCAATAAACATAAATAAGTTTGCTAGTCGGTAAGGATGTCAATTTTGCCTGAATAGATGGTTAACCAAAGCAAGCCGACCGATTTTTAACTCATTTTTTAACCGCGGTTATGGTTAATTTTGAATTTTAAAAAACCTAATGGTTACCATCCCTTTTAGCTAGATATTTGGTCCCGTTCACATTCATGCTCGGTCAACTAAAAAAAGGGCTCTCCAATGATGGACAACATCACATGAAGATTAATTAGAAAAAAAAAAATTCAAAACGTAGACTAACCCATTAGCATACTCCTTTGCTTCCCAAAAAAAAAAAATTTAGACTAACCCATTAACTAATCTAATATTAGAGAAAATGAGTAAAAAAAAGTTAGGAAATGTGCGACGGAAAAAAGACAAGGGAAAATGGAAATGAAGGGAAGAGGAAGTAAAAGGGTATTTAAGTCAAAATGCAGATAAAATTTTTGCTTCATCCAATATGACAACTATTTTTTTTATTTCCTATGTGAATGGGGTTAGTTGAACTCATTTATTGAGCATTAACATATGCCTTAGGGGCATACATTAACAAAATCCTAAAATAGTTAAGGCATAGTTTTCCAAAAGATTTTAGCAACCTAGTTGCTAAAATCAACTATGATTTTAGCAAATGAGTTCAGCAGGTGCTAAAATCATGCTATTTCAAATCAAAAAATTAAAGTACACGATGAGTACTTTAATTTGGTGCGAAAAAAAAATTGAAAAACGATACATGGAACCACTTCATTTTTTAATTTCAAAAGCATGATTTTAGCACTTACTGAACTCATTTGCTAGAATCATGGTTGATTTTAGCAACTGAATTGCTAAAATCTTTTGAAAAACTTTGCCTAAAAGACAGGAAAAGTTAAAAAGACCTATAATCCGCCTTCCCAGGCACAGGGAGCTCCTTAAATTTAATACACCCCCTTGATTTCTTTCACAAAATCTTTGCTTCCCTTAAGTCTTCATTTGCCAGATCAATTTTAAAAAAAATAAAGGCCTCATCATTAGCACTTCAATGAACAATCCGTATCTCTTGCGAGACACTAGAGAATTAATTATATGAATTCTTCATGTTAGTTACTCCAGATAAAAAGTTTTCCGTTTAGCTTAGATGATAAAAAGAGAAGCTGGCTTGGACTAGGTAAAGGAATCGGTAATTCCTTTTGCACCGACCACGTACTGACGGTTAAGACCCACAACAGCGTCCCCGACGCCGTCAGTACGTATCGGTGCACCACGGTCGGTGCGGGTACAAGGGTTGGTAAAGGAATAGTTGGCATGTAAGTTACCTCAGACACAAGCTTAGAAATTATATTTCCTACTAAGATTTTGTAGTGTTGTTTCATTTTTTAATTTAATTTGGTATTAGTTACCCTCACACGCACTGATGCATGCACACTGGCAAAATGTCTTATAGGGATTGACAAACGGTAGCAAAAAATATCGAAAACAAAATGGACCTGACTAGGGGTATGGAAAATATACAATGTCTTGCGGGCAAGGATGGAGCCAGGGTGTCACGCCTCGTCCTGAAACGGCACCCGTGTGGGCCCGTGTCGGCGCGGCCACATGGCATTCCAACACAAAACCAAACAACACCTGTTCAAAAATCTCAGAACAAAAACATAGCGGAAGACTTCTAACATATAAATAAAAGTGTATACGACACACCACAACACAAATGCCAAACAACCGACGACTTATTTACAATACATGTAGTTCAAGTACTCAAAGTCCTCTTAGTTTCAACTTAATACAAACCACTACTAGTTCAACTAAAAACAAACTAACTTGGCTAGTTACGTCACTCGAGGCTAGCCCAAAAAGGAACTCCAAAACGACCACCGGTAGTGGACCCACCAAAAAACCACCTGCTATCTGGCAATCAAAGGAAAACCAGGAGTGTGAGACATAAAAATGCTCAATAAGATACAACCAAATCAACAACCAAAACAAAACAACATTATACAACAACTATCAACATGTATATAACCAATCACATGCAAGTGGCACGTCTGCCACATCCTATGTATCCTAGGCCACTGTGGGAGCACACCCCGCTCGTTGTCACCGGTAGCTAGCCGACACAACGTACTCGCGGTGTAACCCAATCCACAGCCCTTTCGCAGATACCAACTTTCACACACAACATACATGCATATCCACAGCTAAAACATCTATTAGCATGATAAATATCCATCTTCACAACAACATGTCATCAACACAGTTATATGTTATTGAACATATTCATGTCAAACACACTCACCTGAGAAATGACCGAAGTATGCCAAACTAACTATGGTTTTGGCAGCTCCTGAATGACCGGCTCTTTACCTTGAATTAGGTTTTACTCCTAATTTTCTCTTCCCTTTTCTCCTCCTCCTTATTCTTCTTCTTCTTCTTCTTCTTCTTCTTCTTCTTCTTCTTCTGCTTCTTCTTCTTCTTCTTCTCTCTCTCTCTCTCTCTCTCTCTCTCTACGTGTGTTTATGACTCAGCAGAAGAAAAGAAACGTGGAAGCCATTTGGGTTATAAAGGAAAATTATTCTGTGCTAGCGCTCCCACAAGGTTTTGATGCTCCGCCCAATAAAATATTTTGTTTCGCACACTTCCAAATAATGTCAATTAACGCTAGTAATGCACGCAATTAAGGTAAACACATGTATAAACCCATAATCAATTTTAGAAAATATGAATTAAACCTAAATACCCGGAACGGGTATTACACAGGGGGCTAGTTAGGGCAGTCGCCTCCCCCCTACGTTTTAAAAAATTCATACTATTACATTGAAAAAAATAATTTAAGATCAAACTATACAGTCCCGTCCCCCTTCCGTTTTTTCGTTAAAAAAATTAATAGTAAGAGCTTTAATATTTGTCAAGCTATGAAACAACTTTGTACTAAAACTGGTTTTAATAAGGTTTAATTACAATTCTTATAAACAAAAAACACCCAAAATTTATAATCAAACTCACTTCAGGGACTCAAGGCCCGTTCATTTTTAAAAACTAAGGCTCATTGAAAATTTGGACATTAGAGGTGACGGAAAAAGAAAAGAGCAAAAGAAATTGGGGGCTCCCAAAACAGTCGATTCTCAATTGCAAGAATTGAACACTCGGTTTAAGGAAGATACAATGGAGTAGCTCATTCTCAGCACATCTCTAGATCCTCGCGATGGCTTCAGATCATTCAACATTGAAGATATTTGTAAACTTGCACAAAAGTATTATCCAATGGATTTCACTGAGCAAGAAAAGCACCACTTAAGATATCAATTGCAAAATTATAAGCTTGATGTGTCCATGCATCCTAAGTTCCAAAATCTGTCAACGATTTCAAAATTGAGTGAAGTGTTGGCAAAGATAAGAAAGTACACGATATATCATCTTTGTGATAGGTTGATTCGACTTATATTAACTTTACATGTTTCAACGGGTACAACCGAACATGTATTTTCTGCTATAAAATGTGTGAAGACAAGACTTCGCAACAAGATCGAGGATGATTATTTAGCAAATTTCTTGATCACTTATATTGAGAAAGATAATGCTCGAGGGTTGGACACAAACTTTATCATTGATGCTTTTAATAACAAGAAAAAATGTCAAGCATAGTTGAAGATGCCTGATTTCAGTAGACACTGGATAGGATTAAATAAACGTTAATACCTTTTGCAATCTAAGTTGATATTAGAAACATGTTTAGTTTCAAATGTGTTGGTGTTATTTTGTAGACACACACGCACGCACACATTTTTTTGTTAGTAAAAATTCATATCGTTGTTTTAATTTAAATTATTTTTTATTGTGTATATCCGTCCCCCCTATGCCAAAATCCTGGCTCCGTCCCTGCTTGTGGGGTTTACTTTTGGGTCTTGCACGAATATTCCAAACCGTTCAATAATTTCAAAACAATATTCCGAATGACACTCCAAAAAAATCAGCTCAATTATATATGTCTAAATGGTGGATCCTAACTTCAAGATCCTAAATTCTGAATGATAAATTGGAATATTGGATCACCCGCTTAAACATATCAAATTGGGCTAAATTTTTAAAATTACTAAACAATTTAGATTATTTATGTAGTGGAATTCAAAAATCGACCCTGAAAGCCGTTGTACTTTTTCACAATAGGATACCATGCGCAATAAAAATGTTGAAATCTAACATAGATATAAGGCATAATTTTTTAAGAAGTCTTTCCATTCTTCCTTTTTTAATTCCATCACTGAATCATTTCTTCCTTGTTTAGTTTGTCTTTCTCAATAGTGGAAGAATCATAGGGCTGGTTTGGATGCGGGATGTGGAGGGCGGGGCGTGGGGTGTTCTATAGTGAGTCTAAATACACCTAAAACGAGGCTAATGGAGGAAACTAACAACAATGGCGTCAAAGTTGGCATGATTGTTTGTGTTTTGTTTATTCAGATGTCTAATTTACTTGTTACCATGTATGTTGTAGCCTCCAATTTTAGAAGTTATTTTTGTACATACAAAGGGTCAATGTTTACCATGAACCTTTTGTTGTAGCCTCCAATTTTAGAAGTTATTTTTGTACATAAAGGGTCAATGTTTACCATGAACCTTTTGAAAATATAGGTTATCATAAGTCTTCCAGAAAACATGGTAGATTTTGACAAAAGCTACCAGGCATACATAGAAGGCATTAGTTTTTAGTTTGTAAACACAACTACACAAGGTATACTATGTTGAATAAGATCAGATTTTACCAGAAAATATGGTATAAAAGCATAGTGTTTAACTTATTTTTTACCATGATTGTGGTAAATGGATCATATCAAGTTTTTTTAATTCTGGTTTTGTAAAATTTACCATGTTTGTTGAGATACACTTAGTTTGTACCATAATTTGAGGTGTGTTACATTTACCATGTTTAATGTTGGACATGTGTTTACCCGTGGTTATCTTTGTTTGGGGTTTTACTTAATTTATCATGATTACCAGTACGAAGAGAAATGGCGTTGGGAGGAACAAAAAAATAGGACTGGGTTTGAGTATTGCTTTGAATTGATGAAAAAAAATCGTTTTGAATTTGGGAATGGAATGATAATGATTTAAAAGCCGTTATATGTGGAAACATACTTAATCCATGTTTTGAATTCTCCCCACCATTAAAATATATCCATAATTATCCACTAATTTAGAAAACACAATAAATTTAGGCATTTATATGTTTGTATATATGTATATAACAATGAAAGGGTAAAAACGGGAAGTCACTTGTAAAGATGATGAAAACGTAACTCTGAAAAGTGGACGGGATGAAAACTTACGTGGTGTCCAAAAAAATTATGATTATTTAATTAACTCTAAAAAAAAGGTACAATGAGATTGAGGGAGGGGAGAAAAACTTGGGTGCTTGACAGATACCATGTGGCAATACCCGTTGCGCATCTTGGCCGTTTAAAAGTGCTTTGGACAACTTAGATTTTTTTCTCTCTCTCTCTCTAAAATCTGGGCCGTCTAGCCAAGATTGACGCTTGGCACCACATGTGCCCGCTTGGCACCCAAAATTTTCTCGAGGGAATAGGAACTTATATAGCACACGCCATACAAATCACAACTACTATAATTAAGACTGAGTTTTAAATAACTATTTTTGTCTTCACGCTAAAAAAGTATCATTAATCCACATTTAGTTCAGAGAAAAGACTTGTCTTCAGGAGTAGAAAAACAAGCACAAATTAGCAAAATACTCAAAAGTACTCCCTTCGTCTAAAAAATAATAGTCCCTCGTTTCATTCTAATCGGATAAAAATCAATTATATCTTTCAATCAGCAATACATTTCATATGCAATATAAATCTTATTTGATAGATCTCAATTAAATCTAAAATATAAAATTTTTAAAATCCCCTAAAATATTATAGATTATAAGATATATGACATTAAAAAGTGGCACGAATTCCCAAAATGGAGTATATTTTTTGGAAGAAGGGAGTATTATTTACTCCTTCCGTCCCCATTTAATAGTTCCTTTTGGGATGTCCAACTTATTTAGGAACACAATCATTGCATTTTTTTAAAACTTACTATTCTTGCTTTACCCTTCAATCATTGTTTTTTCTACTTTATTAGTCTTACAAATTTCAAAATGGAAGGGTAAAAAAGGGAATTTAGTACCTATTGTCTCATCTAGTTACGAAATGAGACAACTTTTTTGGGATGACAAAAAATGTTAACTAGGAAGAAGGGAACAAGTAATCAATAGGGGAAACTAAGCCTTAAGGCGGCATAATTTCGGAGTGGGGGCATAGCTCTGAATTCCCCCTCTCTCTCTATTCCTCTTGCTGAAGTGATTGAAGTGAATCACTCCAATGCGTACCATATGCCGATGAAGCCACGTTCTCAGCCCCTCAACCACCTTCCCTTGTCTTTTTCTCCCTTTTGAACCGCACAAGTGACCACGTCTTAAAAGACTATTTCTCCTCCAACAGTCTCCCTAAATTTTTTTTAAAAAGAAGTCGTAAACAATGCACATTTTTCATTTTACCAATCCATGTCTCCAACAATTCTCTCTATTACCCTCCCTATTTTAAATATAATATGATATATGGGAAAAAAGTAGGAGAGAGAGAAGAGAGATAATTTAAATAAAAAAAAAAAAAGGAAAACGGAAAGGAGGCAGATAGAGGGAGAGAGAGTGAGAGAGAATTAAAAAAGGGGTAGATAGTGAATAGTGCCTCGGATTTTATGGAGGTACTATAGCATTTTGTATTTTAGAGAGGGGTTTAAGGAGTCTCTTGGAGTTTAATTTTGGGAGTTGGCTCCCTAAAATAGAGATGAGATGGGTATAGGCAGCCTTGTTACACTTGTCCTAACGCGATATGTACAGAACTACCAATACAAAATATAAATGCATATATGTGTGTGTATTCATTTACTAAAGTATAGCACCAGACAGTCCTACCAGTAATAGAAGTGGAGTTGTTTATCCCCACCGCTAGCCGAATCCTCCGAATTCCAGAAATTTAGAAGCATTATTAGACCAAATGGATCCTAAACCATATAGAGGATCCGCCATCCCCATCATTATTCTATGCTGCTTGTTCCTCATCTTTCTTATATTCGCGTTAGGAAACGGAAACGGTACGGAAACAGAAATGGAAATCAACAACAACAAATACCCGACGTCGATGACAAGGAGAAAACATCATCTGTCTTGGAAATGATGCTAAGCCGTATGTTCCCTGTTCTCTCCCCGTCATTTCCTGCAGCAGCAGTTATTACCACAAACGGAGGCTATTACTGGGACAAGGCTAAAACGCTGATCCATCGAGTGTAGGCTCACTTCTTTCCTCCCAATCTTGAGTACTATATTTACTAGTACTAATGAAATCCCTGCAATATATTCATTATTCTCATCTTCTTTTTCCTTTGGGACAGCACTACAGGTACATTTTTTGTTGGAACGGTGGGACTTTGGTTGGAGCACTTCCAACCGTCCGATTGAGCTGAAATTTTGTGGGGCCCCTCAAAAAAATGTTTTAAGAACAATGAACGGTTCGGATCACTCGTGTGGGACCCAAAAGTAGGTCCCCGTGTGCGATCGGTACATTTTCTTGCCATTTGGGTCGGTACCCTTATCATTACCGTTTCCTTTGTGGTACTTAACCCTTGAAAATATAAGGTGGGTTGTTTTTTTAATGATTTTGTTGCTTCTTCTTTCTTTTGTGGTTGAAGTTTTGGGGGGGGGGGGAGGGGGGGTGTGTTGTTGAAGTCATCACCGCCTCTCCGGATGATTCCGGAAATCTCTGGGTTTTTCCGGAATGTTTCGGATCTCGCCGGAATGTTCCGGACTCCACTAGAAAGTTCCGGGTTTCTCTAGAACCTTCCGGACATCCGGATTCTACCGGAAAGTTCCGGTACTTGAAGCTTCTAGATTCTTCACCATCATTCCTCATTCTCCACACTTGTCTAGAATCTTCTTGTATTATCTATAGGAGTCCTAACCTAGAATCTTCTAATGTAGTCTATAAATAGGAGGTGGAAGCTCATTTGTGATGTGTTGGTGAGAGAACACCAAGTGAATGGTGAGAGCACCAAGTGAGTGTACTTGGTGTAATATTGTCTTGTGTACAAGTGAAAGTATCAATAAAAGTGTATTGTTTGGTGTGTCCAAACTCAACAATCTGGTATCAGAGCGAGACGGTCAGGGACCGGGAGGAGCAAAGCAATCGGGTGATCATTCCAAGACGTCGTTTGTGAAGTCACAGCGGGGGTCTGTGAGGAGTGTAGCGATCGGGGACCGTGAAGAGTGTGTCGGTCGGAGATCGTGGTTGAAGACGTTGTTGGAAGAGAGTATTGTTGGAGATTGCGAAGCCGAAAGGTCTAGGCACCAATCAGAATGTCGGAGTTTTGCAACATAACAGGAGGTTTTGAGAAGCTAAACAATTATAATTATGACTATTGGAAGATGTGCATAGAAGCATATCTTCAAGGTCAAGATTTGTGGGAGATCGTTGGTGGCAAGGAGACTACCCAACCGGCAAAAGAAGATGTCGAGGCACTGCGCAAGTGGAAGATCAAGGCAGGGAAGGCGTTGTTTGTATTGAGGACAACAGTTCAGAAAGAATTGTTGGAGTATATACGAGAGGCTACCACTCCAAAAGAAGTTTGAGATACATTTGCGGCGTTGTTTTCCAAGACGAATGATGCTCGTCTTCAATTTCTCGAAAATGAGCTGGCTACGGTGACACAAGGATCAATGACAGTGAGCCAATATTTCCTCAAGGTGAAGACTCTCTGCAATGAAATTTCTCAACTTGACTCTGAATCAAAGATCAGTGAATCTAGGATGAGACGCATTATCACTCGAGGTCTAAGGCTAGAGTATAGTGGTCTCATGGCGGCTATTCGCGGATGGTCGAAGCAACCATCATTGGTGGAGCTGGAGAGTCTCCTGGCGAATCAAGAAACCTTGGTGAAGCAAATGGCTGGAGCGAAAATAAAAAACGATGAAGAGGAGGCCTTGTTCTGCAGCAGGAGGAATGGAGGCTCGAGGTGGCAGAACTCTTCGAAGCCGAAGAAAGCAGAAGATGAAAAGTTGGAGTTTAGCAGGAGCTATCAAGCAGGGGGAGCTCGGTTCAACAAAAGTCAAGGTGATCAAAGGACTGAGGGATATCGAAGACAAGACATAGAATGCTTCGATTGTGGCAAGAAAGGCCATTACCTAAGAGAGTGTCCCTATATTAGAAGACCAGCCGAGGGTAATATGGTTACTTCATGTGGTCATAATGATGAGAGTGATGAAGGGTGGGATGCTCAAGCTAGCTATGTAGTTCTTGGGTTTGATGAAGACATACCAACTGAAGAAGGCTGGGAAGTCGAATCACCTTCCACTCTGTTTGTTGTTACTGAAGCTGACACAGAAAAGGAGATAGACTTTGACACACAAGTGGTGGGGGAGCTAATGCAGGCCGACACATGCGTCGAGAAATTGAAAGAACTTTGTCCAAGTTTGCAAGAGAAAATTGAAGAAGCTATACCACCGCTGGGGGGATTGATTAGCCAACTAAAGCTTAATCAAGTGAATCCAATTGATGTTCCAACATGCGGTGGAAGGAAGGGACTCCAAAGCACAGAATTGAAAAGTATACTTCACGGAGGAGAAGAAGAGTCGGTGATGAGGGGGAGTGTTGAAGTCATCACCGCCTCTCCGGATGATTCCGGAAATCTCTGGGTTTTTCCGGAATGTTTCGAATCTCGCCAGAATGTTCCGGACTCCACTAGAAAGTTCCGGGTTCCTCTGGAACCTTCCGGATTACAATGGAGGCCTCCGGATTCCGCCAGATGCATCCGGATTCTACCGGAAAGTTCCGGTACTTGAAGCTTCTAGATTCTTCACCATCATTCCTCATTCTCCACACTTGTCTAGAATCTTCTTGTATTATCTATAGGAGTCCTAGCCTAGAATCTTCTAATGTAGTCTATAAATAGGAGGTGGAAGCTCATTTGTGATGTGTTGGTGAGAGAACACCAAGTGAGTGGTGAGAGCACCAAGTGAGTGTACTTGTGTAATATTGTCTTGTGTACAAGTGAAAGTATCAATAAAAGTGTATTGTTTGGTGTGTCCAAACTCAACATGCGTAGTGGAGGTGGCGGCGATTAATGAAGGAGGTGGAGCATAGATGGGGGGAGCGGTGTCGAAGAGCTTAGGAAAGAGCAAAGCCACTGTTGAAGATTCAGCCTAAACAGCCGCCAAATTAGCTGGGGAGACGGTGTACAAGACGGCTGACAAACTGAAAAGGACCTTCTCTGATAAATCTGATCATAAAGCAGATTATCAGCTTCATCGTCATAAAGAGCAATCTGAGCTTTAAAGTACTAAACCAATCTTTTCTGTCATTGGGTAGTTGATAGAAGAAGATGCTCCAAATGTCATACCTAGGCAGCATTCTTGTTTTTCCAAGCTGCTTGGTTCTTGTTTGTGCCCATGAGTATGTAAAGGAACTTGTGAACTGGCTGTCAAAATACTACTAGTATTTGGTTTCTCTAATCCAATAACAGTATAAGGCTTAACAGAAACACCACACTAAAGCAAACGTACATTTTGCTTTACTTTATAGCAACACTCTTTCCTGTTAATTTGAGACTCATTTACAATAATCTATTTAAATAGTTTATGACAAACGACTTTTTTTCCCTTCAAATTTAATACCATCTTTTTTTTCCCATCTTTTCCCATTCAGAGGAATTGCTAATTTCTCTACATGTCTCATTGCAGTTTGCACTAAGTTGTGCCCCAGAGGCCAGAGCATTGGATAATCTCTCATTACATTGACTTCCTTTACAGCGGAGACAAAGACGCGCCTGTGTTTTAAACAAATGTTGTCACGCAACTGGGCAAATTCCGTGAGATTGATAGAGACATGTTTAACCCCCCAAAAAATTACAGAGAGATAAAGGTCGGTTCCTCACAAAGATGAGAGTATATTCTGATGGACCTTGGGGAGTGCTGTGCATGGGATGCACAGCACCGTGCTGTGCAGCCATGGAGAGGCGGCTCCGGCCTCGTTCCGACGATCGGAGAAGTTCACTGCGTAGAGTTCGTCGAGTACTACAAGTGTACCAAAAATCAACTCGATCAGATATCTTTAAGTGCCTCATCGGAACGCAAATAACTTAAAAAGAAATGGAACACAAATGGATACAAACACGGGATCAAAACCACTTTTTACGTTATTTGTGTTCCGATGAGGCATTTAAAGATATTCGATCGATTTGATTTTTGGCACACTTGTAGTACTCGACGAGCTCTATGCGGTGAACGTCTCCGATCGTCGGAAAGATGCCGGCGTGACCACGCCATGAGGCTGCACAGCATGGTGCTGCGCATTGGGGTGCACAGCACCCCCAGGTTCCTATTCGGGACTGGGGAGTCAACGACTACCAATAAAAGCAGGAGCACAAAACCATAAATAAAGCACCGCCTACATATCAATCAGACAGCCCTGGACAAAAGTAATCAATCAATTCCCAAAACTAAAACAATTAACACCAGGATATTACTAATACATCATGGAGGTTTTGGAAACTTGTTGGATATCAGAGCAATGCTGCTGCATTTTTTTTTTTCTATCATATCTGAGGCAAATGCTAGGCTCGATCATATCTCAGTATCTCCATCATCACCAAGGGTACAACAATCCAAAATCAAAACATAAAGCAATCAACAGACTTCAGACCTACCCAAAAAAAAAAAAACAGACTTCAATGCTTATCCTCCACGAAATCAACCACCCCGAATTTTGCCGAAGCTGCAATTAAAAAAGCCAAGCCCACACATTAAAGCACCACTAGTCATACATTAATGGATATTGACATAGGATAAGATATAGACCCATATTATTTATGGAAACATTATTTCAGTAATAATTTTTATTTACGATTAGTATTAGGAGATTTTATTTGTGTTGTCTGTGTTGCACGTTTTTGGTTAGATTTTATTTTATTTCATTTTAGCAAATAGTCTAGATTTCCAAGTAATGCTTTGCTTGGTCGCCACTCTAAGTAATTTCCTTTTAATTAGGACTTCTACTAGTATAAATAAGGATGTAGCTTATGGGCAAATTTAACTTTTAATCAATCAATAATATTTATGAGATTTTGTCTCTCTCTCTTCTTGGGGATTCAAGAACATCTCGTGGATTCAGGAACCTATTTTGTTTGGACTAGTACGCTAACTAGTTTCTTGTGAATTCCACTGCATCAAATATTGTAAGTGGCATAGAACTGCTACATCATCGTCACTAATCAGAAAAATATTTTAAGAAAACATTGCAAAACATAGCAGCAATATACAAGCAACCACAGACATTAAGAAGTATATCAAAAAAAACACTAGACAAGACACTGCGATATACAGATACGTAGTGAGCAATAGCCTACTGCAACGTCCACAATTTGTATGCAAACATATCACCACTTCCATCATTTGCATCTTACCGAGTACATTTCTATTGTTTTAGTTCCTAACGTATGCAAATTCACTTTTTGGTTAGTTTTAAGTACATAAGCAACAAAACCAAACACTGTTAAAATCTCACTTCATTGTTTCATAGATTGAGGTATGGGTGTTGGATAAAAAATAAGAGTCAGACTAATCTAATTCTCATATCAAGGGCATCGGAGGGCAACACTAACCAAAATCCTGAACACACTACCATAAACTCTTTCAAGGCAACCCTCTAGCGACAACGCAAAATCAAACAACAGTCCTAATGCTTCTTCTGAAAAAAATTGTTGGAATTGTGCCTTAAATTTTCCTTTGTTGGAGAATTCCTATTGTGTTTAAGATTTCTTATTGCATTTAGACTTCTATGATAATGCTTTGATTGTGTTTCTTATAAATAGGAGTCTTGTGGTGTAAGGACCCGTGTTTTTAAATTATTTTTCAAAAACAATGTTGGGAAATATGAGGAATGTTTTAAAATGTAAAGTGGGGTCAATGTGAGCATAGTAATTGCATTTGGGTGTATTTAAAACACAATTGAAACTTAGGGGGTGTGTGTGTGTAAGTAGAGAGGGATATGTACACATGTAGGGGCTGATTTTTTTCAAACAAAACCCATCTCTCTCTCCCTTAAAAAGGCCGGCGGCCCCTCTCTCTTCCCTCTCCCCATTTTTTCTTCAAATCCCACCACAAATTCACCTCCCACACTCCACCTCCTCAAGATTCAACCTCAAATCATTCAACTACGCTTGATTTGGAGTCCGAGACTCCATGGTTTCACTTGGAGCAAGCATATTTCGGTTGGAATGCTTCAAGGGCTAGGGTTTTTCATCTCCAACCCATTTCAAGCTTGATTTGTGAGGTAAGGGACTTATTTCTACTCCCTCTAGTTGTATCAGGTTGATTTATTGCACATATCCTTATATGGGTCTTCAATTTCTAGTAACTTTTGATTTCCTCCATTAAAGTAGGTTTTCTTCCTGTTTTTCTTGATTTATGATATTAGTTGTTAAATTGTTCAATTGGTGGTTGATTTATCATCTCTCCAAGTTTATTTGTTGTTTAGAATCTCAACTTTGAGCTTAAACCATCACAATTTGTAAGGACCCGTATTTTTACATAATTTTCCGAAATAATGTTGGGTAAATGTGAGGAATTAAATTTTGACTTGAGGGGTCGAAGAGAGAGCATTTAAATGCATTTGGGTGTGTTTAAAATACATTAGAAAGTTTAGGGGTGAAAGTGTAAAAGGGTGGGAGTATATAACACATTTTTGTCTTGTTTTTTTCAAAAAAAAAGAAGAAAAACAGCCCCCTCTCCTCTCTCTGCCCGACAGCCCTCTCTCTCACTCCTCTCCTCCATCTTTCTTGCTTCAAAGCTCCAAAAACCCACAAAACTTGAAGTCCCCTTCATAAACCCCACCTAAAATCACCTCCTTTGCGCATTTTGAAGCTTGGATTGCACTCATTTCGCACCAAGAAATCCCATTTCGGGTTGGAGCAAATTGGAAGCTAGGGTTTTCATTTACCCACTCATTTCAAGAAAATTTCTTGATGTAGGAAGACAAATTCTACTCCCTCTAGTTGTATCTACATGATGTATTGCATATATCTTGTGTTTGTTGCTCCAAGCCATCAAATTCATGCTTTGCTCTCATAGTTTGTTTGTTTGAGCTAAATTTTGTGATCTATGAATCTAGAGCTTGTTTGATGCAATTGATGATTGATTTGCACTCCTTGAAGTCCATTAATAACTCTACATGTCCAATTTTTGGCCCTTAGCTTCACATTTAAGTTTGGGTTGAAATTCCACACCTTTCATGGTGAAAATCTGTCATTTTCTGGACAGTGGTGCTGCTGCCCCTGTTTTCCAGAGACATTCCCCTGTTTTTGGGGTGGTTTTAGGCCACCCTTTGATGCCTGTTTGGTCCCCGATCGTCCATATCTTCGTATTTTTTACCCATACCACCATTTTGAACACCGAATCCACTTTAAATTCATAAAATTAACCCTTGGACACGTGAATTAATAAATTTTATGTTTTATGTATCGGACACGCGTCGGTTGACACATTTTGGCGAAAATGGTGAACATTTGGAACAAATGGAATTTTTGGGAACTTTTGGGAAACAAATGGTTTTGAATTTGACTTTATTGGATAAAATGAACTCTAGGGATCATTCGTTTGGTGTCCCTAGCCATGGGTGCACGGAGCCCGCGAAATCCGGCAGGGGTGCACAGAGCCCATGAAATCCGGCAGGGGTGCACGGAGCCCATGAAATCCGGCAGAGGGATATTTCCCTATTAAAATTTATGAACATTTTCTTATGAAATAACAGTTATGATGAATTTGGATAAATTTGGCGTATTTGGTGAAATTTGGCTTTCGGTACGTGAAAATGAAGATTTTGGGAACAACTTGAACTTTGGTTGGATACTTGAAATGGTTTTGGGACACTTGGACACGTTTCGGACACTTGGATACACTTGGTTACTTCGTGGTCGAATTATAGCCTTCCGTTCATTTTAACCTTGTACTTTGGTCGTGTTCATCATCGTACTCATCCATTATGCATGTATCATGTTTATACACCTAGCGTTGGTAGAGTAGTTTTCCTACTGGGCTAGTGAGCTCAACCTATCAATTTTCAGGTTCACGACATGGAGCATGAAGTTGGATGCGTATGGATTGACATTTGCTTGGAGCTCACACATGCATGAAGTTATTTTCCCATCTTGTAACATATTTTTGGAAAGATGGTTTTGTAACTTCTATAGTTTATCCTTTTGACTATTGACAATGTAATAACTTTTAAAAATATTGTACTTATGCATTCGGGCTATGGTCGCTAGTAGTTGGAACTTGTTATTCGTAATGGTGAGACTTTATTGTGTTGACTTTGACTATTCTAATGGAAATTATGAGACTTTGACTTGTTCCACGTGGATTTTATTTATTTTTGAGTTATTAAATTTGAGGGCGTGACACAATTGGACTTGGGTTGAAATTCCACACCTAAAGGTGAAAATCTGCAACTTTTGGAGCCTCTGTAATCTGTCTCGCCGGCCTAGGCGGAATTGGGGGCCACCCGGGAGGGATTTCCAGCAAGCAACCCAATTTTCTGTTTTGTTTTGGGTCGTTCCTTGGTGCTTGGTTGGTCCCCGTTTGCTCATATCTTCGTGTATTTGACGTTTTACATTCAGAAAACCCTCGAATTCACTTTTCAATCATAAAAATGGGTTTTTTGACACGTGAGTTGGTTGGATGATTAGTGATATGTATTGGACATGCACATAATTGAGTTGGTTTGACACCTAAGGTGAAAGTTGCAAGGAATGAGACAAAAGGGTGAAGTTTGGTAGGGTAAGAGATGAATGAAATATGATAAATGAATGAAAATGAGAAGTTGATGCATTAGGGCCACCACTCGGTGAGTCACTAGGAAGGGTTCCACGAGGCCTGAAAGACTCAGGCATGGGTTCCACGAGGCCCAAAGGACTCGGAAGAGGATTTCAACATTCTCAAGCATAAAATAGATGAGTAAATGAGATTGATAGTTTAAAGTGTAAAAATGATTGTAGGTGGATACTTGTGAGTTACGTGATATTCGGGGAACACCATCGGGTAGTTCATGGATATGGTCGGATACGTTGCGGTCACTTGTGGGTACTAGGTGGATACTTGGCTTTATTTTTCTTATTTTTGGACATTTCATGGGTAATTCTTTTGATACTTCAGTATTTTGGGATACAAATTTATTTCACTGAATGTTTGGGTACTTTGAGGGCATTTACCACCTATTTTAGTCATTCATGTCATACCTTGCTCATTTCACTCATGATGTTAAACTTCTTATGCATACATCATTCTTTATACACCTAGTGTTAGTAGAATAGTTTCTTACTGGGCTAGTGAGCTCATCCTATCATTTTCAGGTAATCGACAAGGAGCATGAGATGGATGCTTGAAGTGTGAATGCATAGTTTGAAGCATATGTTGGGGTTCCACCCCGTGTCGGCCATTGGGCTTAGGCCCAGAAGGGAGGGGACTAGGGTTTTTTGATGTACTCTATTTGTACTTGTTGTAGCCTTATTTTATGGGTGTGACAAAAGTGAGAAAGGCAGAGAGTTTGAGAGAGATACACGAGAGAACTTGGTGAGGTTTCATTATTGTGAGATTGAGTGTGAGTGGGTAACACAAAAGACACAGATTTTCTCCGGATTATAGTGAAACCCCCCTCCCCGTGAAACTAGGTCCGATTTGGCCAAACCACGTATATTGTGTGTGTTGCTTTCTCTTGATTTTACTACTTTCTGTGCTAGTGGTGCTTGTTTGGGCACAACAAATTGGCATCAGAGCTTAGGTTGAAGCACCGAAGAGCACATAGCAGTCGAATATTCACTCGGAGGCCTTTGGAGCATTGTTTGCAGACTGGTCAGATAAAATAATTGACAAAAATTATTTTTGATCAGTGGGTTACGTGCGGCTCTCGAAAACGATCGCAACGGTGTAACGGTGGTCGGATTTGGTCACCGGAGGACGAAGCACGAACAGTTTGAACGGAGTAGCGCGGAGGCGAGTGGTAGTTTGGGTACGGCTTAAACTTAGAGTGATCGGATTCATGATTTGAGCACACGGTTGTGTTCGTCTCATTGAGACGATCTCGGAGATAGTTGGAAGGTCGCCGGAAGCCACCGGGAAAAGCCACACGCGCCGGTCAAAGGGCAGCGCGTGGGTGAGACTGAGATCTACTCGCGCACTGTTAATCACATGCAGCGGCGGGCCAAAAGAAAGCTAGGGCTGACGTCGTCAGCTCTAGGCTAACGTAAGCAGAGTTTAGACGGTTCAGGCAAAGGTCCAAAAGGGTCAGACATGTCAGGGTTCAGGGTCAAAGGGGTCTAGGTCAAGATCAAAGGGGTCAGACCGGAGGTCAAAGGGTTCAAACCGGTTCAGACCGATGGTTCAAAGGAAAGTCAGACCCGATTGTGTTTTTTGACCTTTTGAAGGGTGTTTTGATCGGTTCAAACCGGTTGCTGACTCTGTTTGACGTCCCGGATCCAATCCCGAGCTCGGTTTGGGAAGATTTGGTACGGATATTGACGGTATGCTTTATTTTACTGCTTTAAATCGTTCCGGGGTGTATCAGATCAGTTGTGGGAGTTTCTGGGGGTGTATTTTTTGAGATTATCTTATTTGCTGAGATGTCTGAGGTTAACATGAATGCCATGATCCTATTGACGATAGCTATGGTTAAGGATGCTATCTTCAATGAGGAAGCGAGGAGGAAAGAGATAGGGACTGAATAGGTTGACGAGCCACAGGCATTAATTTCAGACAGTAACAGGGGCAAGAACCAAGGAAAGGGAAATAAAAGGAAGGGAGGCAGAAACCATTCCAAGTTAAGGGGCCATAGTTTCACTTGCTATCATTGCCAGGAAGAGGGGCATATAAAACGGAATTGTCCAAGGTTTATGGCGGGGAAAGAGAGAATCCCACCAAATGAGGCATCAGTGGCTATTCAGGATTCGAATGATGAGTTGGCATTGATAGTGTTAGACACTACGGATGTAGGGAAATCGGATTGGGTACTGGATTCGGGGTGCTCATATCATATCTGCAGGGATAGATCACAGTTTTGGGAGTACGAGGCATGCGATGGAGGTCTTGTCCGGATGGTCAACGGTTTAGCGAATCGGGTTGTTGGCAAGGGGACAGTGAAGTTTCGGGTGCCGAGTGGAAAAATTGTGAAGGTAGCGGGAGTAAGGCACGTGCCAGGAGTGAAGAAGAATTTGATATCTATTGGGATGCTTGATGAGAGAGGATGTAGTTTTTTTTTGCTGATTTTGAAGTACTTCAGATTTCTGTTGGAGAGCGGGATATACTCTTGGGGAAGAAATTTGGTGGGTTGTACAGGCTTGCGGGATCTGTCATGACAGATGGGGCTGTTGTTAGACGTGGAACAAGCGGTATAGTGAGATTAGTTGGGCAGGAAAATCGCCATTTGCTGACACGTACACGGAGAGAACAGGGTTGCTAAGGAGTTGTGTGGGATTCTGGCCTGAAGGAGAAGCAATGGGTGCGGGTTGTCCATGAGAAAGCCCAGAGGAAAGAGATAGATATTTTGGGGGCCCCGATGATGTCAAAAGGAGTTTCTTTTGCTCTTGATTTGCTTGATGGTAGTGATCTCTTTGGAGTTGTCGGCACAGGAGGAGAGACACTATCACCAAGGATGTCGAGCCAGTGAGTCTCGGCCGCACCCCAGTTGAGGGGGTGCGGACTCTTCTGTTGGTTGGTGAGCGCAGGCACTTCTGTTGGTGAGTGCATATATCTCGCGTTTGAGGTGTGCGAGTGGAGGCATCCTAGTTGAGGGGGTGCGGTACTCGGACGAATGGAGGCATTCTTTTTGAGGGGGTGCGGTACTGGGATTTCTGATTGGCTGCAGAGTTTGGTTTTGCAAGGATACACTCTTTCGGGATTTGTGTACTCTGTTTGGTGGTGCATGGATGCTCGACTGGTTAGTGACACAGGCGCTTGCCAGAGTTATTTGATTGGAGGAGGCGACATGGGGGTGTTGCAGACGACTTTGCCCACTCGGGTTAGAGGGGGTGATTGTAAGGATTCCACCTTGTGTGGACCATTGGGCTTAGGCCTAGATGGGAGGGGGCTAGGGTTTTATGATGTACTCTATTTGTACTCGTTGTAGCCTTATTTTATGGGTGTGACAAAAGTGAGAGAGGCAGAGAGTTTGAGAGAGATACACGAGAAAACTTGGTGACGTTTCATTATTGTGAGATTGAGTGTGAGTGTGTAACACTCTCCGGATTATAGTGAAACCTCTCTCCCCGTAGAAGTAGGTCCGATTTGGCCGAACCACGTGTATTGTGTGTGTTGCTTTCTCTTGATTTTACTGCTTTCTGTGCTAGTGGTGCGCGTTTGGGCACGACATCATACACAAGTCATGGAGTTATTTTTGTCATCTTGATGCTTAATATATTTTAGAAGACGATTCTGAAACTTCAAATTTTTCTTAAATCCTTTGACATCGAGTTATGTAAATATATTAAACCATTTTGATACTTATGTACTTGGGTATGGGTATCCGTTGGTTAGAGACACGTTGAACTTGATTCAGAAATTGAATATTAAATTTTGACTTTCAACGGATATATGTATGACTTTGATCAATCATACGTAGATTTTATATGAATTTTGATCAAGCCTTGGACTTCTTGAGTGAATCCCTTTGAGGGAGCCCCCATGGGGTTCCCATAGTATGTTAGGGTTTCTCAATTGTTCCATTGTCTTTAACAAACTGGTATCAGACCTTAGGGTTTTAATCCAAGGCTTTTGTTTTCCGCTGTGTGTTTTGTTTTGGGTTATTAGCTCCAGGTGGAGTTTGAGCAAGTCTTCTGTTGTATCAGTAATGGATGCGTTGGGTAAAAGGTGCCCGTTTGAAGATGGTTGCTCGTTTGAGCCATTAACTCCGTGGTGGAGTTCAGTGTTTAGCTCTGAGTGGAGTTTGAGCAGATCTTTGTTTCCATTCTTGAGGGATGCGTTGGGCGGGTGGTGCCCGTTTGAAGATGGATGCTCAATTTGGAGGCATGTGCGGCTAGGTTTTTTGAGTCACGTTTGCAAGGTCAAGCAGTCGTGCTTGAGCCTTGCTCGTTGGTGCCGTTGGCGATCGCCAGTGCTTGGCTGCCCTGCGAGGGGTGTTTGGAGAAGAGTGGTGTTGCGAGAGGATTTCTCTATGGTGTTGAGTTCAATAGAATTCAAGTAAAGGTGGAGATTATTGAAATTGTGCCTTGAATTTTTCTTTTTTGGAGAATTCCTATTGCGTTTAGAATTTTCTATTGTGTTTAGACTTTTATGATAATGCTTTGATTGTGTTTCTTATAAATAGGAGTCTTGTGTCCTCTTGGGGCTTCGGACTTCTTGAGTGTGTAGACGCTGCCACGGGCTCCCGACTTTGCCGATTTAAAAATTTGATTTGATTTTTGGAGTCGCCACCCAGATTTGCGAAGAATAATCCAAGAAACCATTTTCGACGAAAATGTGACTTCCATGCCATTATTTTGAAAATGGGATTTACGATTGGTCATTTTAGAAAAAATATCTGGGTTCGGAGCCAGGTTACGAGAGGGGAAGGGTTTTACGGCACCCCTCTCGCCCGATACGAGGTCGGTCTCTACTTTAATATTCGTGGGATTTTGTAAAATATTTTATAATGAAATTTTATTCAATAAACAAGCAAATAAAATGCATAATATAATGATAATAAACAGTAAAATGTGACAAAATAATCTAAAATCGAAATTAACTAAATTAATTCTAAATTTACAGAGAACGGGGGTGCCCCAAATAAGAGGGAATTAGGGCGCCCTAGTTAAGAATAATTACTAAAATTTATTTTCTCCCCATTTTGGTTCTGATGATATCTTTTGAAAAATTATTTTTGGCAATTTTAAAATGGTTTTTAATTTAAGAAAAATCATGATTTGAAAAGTGAGATTATTATTCCTTCAAAAAGGAAAAATATTTAAAAGAAGATATTTAAAATTGGGGGGGAATAAATTAGAGTAACTGTAAAATCATTTAAATGGCAGAAAATAATAAATTTGATCCTGTTTTTATTTGAAATATAATTTAACTATTTAAAGTAAGAAAAATGATAAAAATCAAGAACTGGGGCGCCCCAATTTCGGTATAACTAGGGCACCCTAGTTATTTATAGTTTTGAAAATTTCGTAATTTTTGATATAAAAAAAAAACTTTATTCCTCCTTTGTTACATTTCCAGTATATATTACTTGAATGTAAGATTAAGGAATTTTTCCCTCAAGACCCAACTATATTTTACCGTGAAATTGCTCTTTGAAATGCACCCTTTAGATTTGTTTGCAAATGATGGACAAGTTGTAGATATTTTCTGATGGTAGAACTCAGTTAAAGTACTGAACAAATTTGGTTTCACAGTGGCTCTAGGTTTTAGGAAAAAATTTCAAGATTGTACTGTTTTTTTTTCCAGAGGATTTTGGTGATGGAGCTTTGATGAAGTTTTAGGAGGGTGACGATGGAGAGTAATAGTGAGAGGAAGGAAGAAGGAGAAAGTGGCAGAGGAGTAAAGTAGTAGTATGTTGGGAATATTTTTGAATTTTAGAGGATTTTTTGATGAAGATCAGAAAGGTGGTGAATAGGAAGAGTAGTAGCAGCAGTGATAGAGTGAGAATAACAGCAAGGGAAGTAGTACCACATTTTTGTGCATCGGGTGGCTATATATAGGCTTGAGAAAGGTTCAAAAGGTCTAGGGGTTTGAAAAGGGTGAGAAGGAACATTTGCCCAGGTTTTGTTTTACACTGAACATTTGAAGCAGGAGAAACACCATAATGTGATTCCTTGCAGATGCTTCTGTATGGTTATCATTTTAGGGGAATTCGGGCGCCCTAGTTGGGTAAAAATAGGGGCGCTAGTTTGATGAGAACTAGGGTGCCCTAGTTGGATGGGAATTAGGGTGCCCTAGTTGGATAGAAATTTGGGTGGATTAGTTGGATAGGAATTTGGATGGATTTTGGGCTTACTTTGGTGGTCTAGGCTATGAATCAATCATTCAGGTGCATTTCAAGATCTACTTTATGGTAATTACGGGTTTATCCTCATCATCGGGAAGGCCGACGAGCCATGGTCCAAGCGTTTGAGGAGCGCAAATTGGGGTGTTTTATAACACCCGTTCCAGATATTCAGAATTTAATTCGCAATTTAGAGTGGTGGTGTGATTACACCCAATAATTTTCCATGAGTGGATGTATTATTAGTGGGTTGATTTCGCGGCCTGGAAAATTTATACGGTTGTTGATTTTGTTTTTTTGAGAATGTTATTGGATAAACCGAGACCGCGGTTAGACTCAAGGTAATTTATTGGAGCCATGGTAAAACTTTTAGAATTTTCTGAGGTGGTATCTAGACTGCGTGAACGGAACGGGGCTTGTTTTCGGGGTCGGGGGTTCCAGCCGCCTGCTGGAAGAGGAATTTTCTTAATTTGGGAGTGGGTCCCACCCCACCCCCATAAGTCTTATCTCTTTCTTTCTTTTCTTCTTTCTTTTTCGTTTCTTTTCTTTCTTTTGATTTGGAAGGGAGAGTAATCAGAGAAGAGAGAGAGGGAGACCAGAGAAGAAGAAGAAGAAGAAGAAGAAAATAGAGGAAGGAGAAGGAAGAGAGACCGGAAAATTTGGGGAAAACCCAAAATTAAGGTACGGATTGGAGTTTAATTTCCAAAATACTTGGGTTATGTTGTTTATTTGCAAATTAATCGAGTATTTTGCATCTCATAAGAATGATTTGGGGTTTGTTTTTACAAAATTCGTGGAAGGGAGTAAAGGTGTTCACTGACTGGTTTTGTGAAAAACCATATCTGCCATGATTTTTGGCGAATTTTAAGACAGAGTTCTTGAAGTCGGAATCTTATGAAATTTTTACAGTAGATACCCACGGATGTTTTGTGTGTGGTGTAAAAATTTCGGGGTTTAATTCGAAGTACAGAAAATAAGAAAATTCGTGACGTAATCTGCTGTCAGGCTCGTGTTTGTGCAGACAGCACTGACATGTCTTAGGAAAACGGTCATAACTTCTAGCGTGGGTATCCGATTGGCACACCGTCTTCTGATTATGAAACTAGACTCGTATACCTTCGAAATGATGTATGGGTTGTGCCTTAATTATTTCCAGGGAATAGCAGTTTTTAGTTTGAAGTTGAAGAAAAATCTGTTTTGGTGAATTTGCAGCAAGTTATGGGTCTGTTTGAAGGTTGTTTAAAAATTGTTGCAGAGCTCAGAAAATTCTAAATTTTGGATATGATGATGAAGTATGAGTCTGAAGTTTTTGGTGAAAATTTCGTGGGAATCGGATAAGTAGATTAATTCTGAAAATTCATAGAGCGCAGCACTGTTGAGTTGTAGGATACATTTTCATGCATTCCACTTGCTTTTGGGCATGAATTTTTGGTAGTGAGCTTATGGGTGATATATAATTGTTATTATAGGTGATGTAATCGTAAGAATGGTCGTGGTTATGCTTTCGGTGCGTGGAGGTTAAGTTGATAGCATAGTTTGTCCTTTTGTGGCAGGTGAGAATGTACAGCTTCTATAATAAATAGAAATGTGTAGTGTTTATGTGGTGTTTTCAAATGTGTGGTGTGATTATTGATGTTTTGAAAACTCTCCTTGTGATTTTTGTATATGTTAAAAGTATTGTGTTTGGACGGATTAAATGATTTTCAGTGATGGATCAAATGATTTCTGGTGGGTGAAAAGAGAATATTTTATGCCTCTTGTGCCAATGTTTAGTTTGCAAGGTTGGCAACTTGCATTCGTGGGCTGTGCCATCTGGCTGTGTGCCAGCATTTTAGCCAAAAAGTTACAAGGTTGGCATCTTGTAGCGTGGGCTGTGCCAATATTTTAGTTTGCAAGGTTGGCAACTTGCATTCGTGGGCTGTGCCAAATGTGAGCAGTGCAAGCTTAGTTCTTGCTTTCTGTGTGGGCTGCACCTACCATTGGTGATAAAGAATGGCCCTCGTCACCGCCACTATATGTGAGCCTGTGAGCGAGGTAACGGTACCGTCATAACTCCCGGTCGTGAGGTTGGCGACTCGTTGGCACATTGGGTAAAATGATAGGATATTATTTTATATTGTGGAAGAAAATGTGAAATATTTTGCAAAACTTACAGAGGTGTGTTGATGAAATGGGCCGGTGGGCCGTGTTTTTGAGATGAGCCGATAGGCTGTGTTTTGAGATGGGCCGATGGGCCATGTTTTGAGATGAGCCGGTGGGCTGCATTTTTGAAATAAATATGGTGGGCTGTGTTTCTGAGATAAAAGTGTGGGTGTGATGTTTAAAATTGTGATCCATCTAAATTGTTTAAGCAAATGTGTTGGTGTGTTGTTTATACTTCGAACCATTTAAACACTTATCATTTCCATTTATTATGTTGCTAAGGTACATTCTCCTGTAACCTTTTTGGTTGCAGATTCTCAGTTGAGCTAGACGTCGGTCCACTACAGTGCCAGGGTGCCAATCAGGTGTTCATAGAGGTTGAGTTTTATAATTCTGTCAGTTAGAGGGTGTTGTAGAATGACTATATAATGTGAGGTTGGTGTGGTTCAGTACAAGTCTAATATGGTTGACTGTACAATTGGTGTGGAGGTGTGAACACCTGTTTATTTTTATTGGTTCTGCTGCGAGCTGTAGTCTAATTTCGAGTATTAATTTTGTGAGAAGCCGGAAAGGCGTACAGGTGGTGACAGGTGTCCTGTCACTTTGTGCAAGTTTTTTTTTGCCAGAGTGGGGTGCGACATGTTTACAGAGTGAATCCCTTTGAGGGAGCCCCCATGGGGTTCCCGTAGTATGTTAGGGTTTCTCAATTGTTCCATTGGTTAGTCTTCAACAAAAATAACTATTTGCTCCAATTATGGTAAACAAAACAAAAGAAACACCAGATAGGAAGATAGCGTCACTTCCCTCGTTAATTATGTTGTCCACTCACATTTTGCACTTGTTCTCCCTCTCACATTTCAAGAAGAAATATGAGCTTGTTACTAACCTTGAAATCCAAAAATAAGAGATTTTAGGCATTGAAAGCGTTAAGAGTTCAACATCAGTCAGCTAATATGGTTGATCAAAGCACTAGATTGAATGTACAACAGTTAGAAAAGGAATTGCAAGTTTGAGAATGCTGATTCAACCATTAGAGCATCCACTTTAAGCAAATAGTGTCAAGGTTAGATCTACCACCAATCTTACATTCTTACGCCTCCTAGCACCTATGTCAAGTAGGCAGGAGACTCCACACTTGGTTGGGTGGGTCTCTTTCTCTGCAATCAGGCTTTTATACTTTGACCAACTGATTCAATTAACTTAAGCTGGCTTTTGGTTTGATATTTTTCAAAAAATTTGGGCAATTCTCATTATTTTTTACTTTTTCGATTTCTCACGTCAAGACGAATTAAAAGTCGCGAGAAGTTTGATGCAAAACTAACAAATGCAGAAAAAATTGAATAAAGACAAACCAAAAAATACTTAAGTCAGTTTGTAGTGGAACAATATGGAGTAACTTAGGTCAGGCTCCAAGCAAGCTCGTGCTAGTTACAGGGTTTTTGGCCGATATATACCAATTTGAGAAACAATTCATCAAAATATACCATTTTTCAAACTATTTTTAAAAATATGTCATGCCGCATGTGGGAAATGCGGCATTCTACGTGGCACACGAACCTCCTATCCCATGTGGAATATGCGGCATTGTACTGTAGTTTGCCGCATGGATCGATCACAGGAAGAACATGGTCATAATTTGGTTTCCGTGTTTCTACTTTCTACGTTAGTTCTATGACTAGCACCGCACTCATGCATCACTTGAAGGCCCTTGTTAGAAATTAATTTTGTTCAAACATCACCACTCCATCTTATTATTGGTTGAGACAGTGTGGATTTCATTAAAAAATAATGTCATAAATGTCATTCTTACAAAAATGTAAATGAAATATATATCATTTCAGCTAATAAGAGGGTGAGCAAAATTGCACTCGGCCCTTGTTCCCTGATCCCGAAAGTAATAAAAAAAAAAAAAAAGAGAGAGAGGTGCTTTTTCCTTGTTGGCATGAAAATGCAAAAATGTTAAATATACCCACCGACCACAAATCTGATCACAAATGTTCAATGTTGGGGTGTGCATCAGACAATTACGAGCCCATATGTGGTCGGATTTGTGGTCGGTGAATGTGTATGTATCATTGCTTATTAAAAAAAAAAATTGAAATCATTTGACTGGATCAATCTAGCATATGATGAAAGGTTCGTTCTTGGATCATGCTAAGCTTTGGGTAAAAAACTAAAAAGTGGTTTTAATTCAAATTTTTTTTGCATTCGTTAGTTTTGCATCAAGATTTTGTGGTTTCTGGATTCCTCTCGACGAGACGAATTTAACAAGTATAAAATTATGGTCAAAACTCAAATTTTTTTGAGTAAAGCCAAAATAAGTGGATTGTTGGCCAATAATCCACCTATTTTGGCTTTATTCAAAAAAATTTAATTTTTTTGATTAATTTTATACTTGTTAGATTCGTCTCGTCGAGAGGAATCCAGAAATCACAAAATCTTGATGCAAAACTAACGAATGCAAAAAAAAAAAAAAAAAAATTGAATAAGGATTTTTTACCCAATGCATTGAATAATACTCTACTCTAGTACTCCACTATAAGCGATAAACATTAATGCCTCTGTTGATTTAACCGTAACAAAACTGAGCAAGGCTTTGTTTTTTAATGAATTTTATCTTATAAAATTTAGTTCTGATAAAATCTAACATTCTCAACGGATTTTAGCAAAACTATATTTTATCAACACTAGATTTTATTTCATTACAAAACACCTTTATCAATTCTAGATTTAATCCATTGGGAAAATAATGTCATTTTATCACACCTCTAAACAAAATTACATTTTAACTCAAAAAATCCATTCAAGAACAAGGCCCAAAATTACAAAATTTTGTACAGCAAACGAACATATAGTGTGGCATTGGCTCATTAGTTGTTCTAAAATATCATCTCATGTAATTATTAATTAAACAAATAGGCCTATTTTTCACATAATTGTGCAAAATTTTGTGTTAATAGAACACTTCATTTATCATTTAATGCTATATGGTGACCGATAGTGAGCACGTGCTCCATGCTATATGAAAAGAGCGAGGCCCAAGGGACTACTTATCATGTCACCATATCTAATTGCTATATGAAAATCAATAATTCAGAGCCATGGTACCACATGTAGCTTTAAGTTCTCTAGTTCTCTCTCTTTTTTTTTTTTGTTTTTTTATTACTTTCGGGATCAGGGAACAAGGGCCGAGTGCAATTTTGCTCACCCTCTTATTAGCTGAAATGATATATATTTCATTTACATTTTTGTAAGAATGACATTTATGACATTATTTTCTGATGAAATCCACACTGTCTCAACCAATAATAAGATGGAGTGGTAATGTTTGAACAAAATTAATTTCTAACAAGGGCCTTCGAGTGATGTATGAGTGCGGTGCTAGTCATAGAACTAACGTAGAAAGTAGAAACACGGGAACCAAATTATGACCATGTTCTTCCTGTGATCGATCCATGCGGCAAACTACAATACAATGCCGCATATTCCACATGCGGTATTGTGTTAATGCCGCATGTCCAACATGCGGCATTTGCTTAGGTGGACGGCCAGGCCACGTGGGATAGGGGGTTCGCGTGCCACGTAGAATGCCGCATTTCCCACATGCAGCATGACATATTTTTAAACATAGTTTGAAAAATGGTATATTTTGATGAATTGTTTCTCAAATTGGTATATATCGACCAAAAATCTGCTAGTTACATGTCATAACCGCTTATTGGAATGCCGTGATGCGTGACAATGATGACATATTGAATGCCTCGTGACATCCACATGACCGATCGGAATCTTTGGCTTGCATGGGGACTCGATTGATTTCGGCCTTATCTTCTCCAACACGGTTCGGCCTAGCCAAGTTGCTCGGATCCGGGCACCTAGGTGGATGCGCACGTGACAGGATGTTTCCTTGAACCAACCCAACGCGTACAGTTCGACCCAATCGCTCACCCTTTTGGGCTGCTGATCCGTTGGGCCCTCACGAGTAGGACTGCTGATCCGTTGGGCCCTCACAAGTAGGGCTGCTAACCAACCGAGCTACTCGCAAGCAGTTTGGGGCTCAACTACTTTAGTTATCGAACAGAGCTCGAGCTCTAGTTTCGGCCTATACAGTAAACAAGCTGAGTTCAATACTCTAAAACTTGGATTTACTCAAAAAGCTTGGCTCGTTTCTATAGGCTCGGCTCGTTGAGAGCTCAGCTTTTTTAAAAATAAGCCGAGCTCAAGCTTCAGTTTTAAGCTCGTTTAAAAAATAAGCGGAGCTCGAAAACTAGAAAGCTCTTCTAAACTCAGCTTTTCACCATTTGTCCCACTACAATGCATTTGAAAAAATGGTCTTGTGGTATTCACGAGTGGCTTAAATGCAAACGATCAGGGAATTTTGAGTTTAATTTGCTTTATTCCTTGTTACTATGTTCCATTAGTAGAAAATGTTATACCTTCTCCCTTATTAGAGCATCTACTTTTTAAATTTAGCTACCCACTTTTTAAAAGTATACTGCATTAGACTCTCTATTCTAAAGCCTAGTTTTTCAAAAGATTTTAGCACCGAGGTGCTAAAATCATGATATTTCAAATTAAAAAATAAAGTGGTTCCGTGTATCGTTTTTCGATTTTTTTGCACCAAATTAAAGTACACGAGGTGCAAAAAAAATCGAAAAATGATATACGAAACCACTTCATTTTTTGATTTGAAAAATCATGAGTGCTAAAATCTTTTGGAAAACTGGGCCTAACTTAATTTTATTGAACTATTCTTTCTTTATACTTGTACGTTCAATTTAAATGTTCATTTTTTAAATTCTTTTTAAGTGTTATATTTTCTTATTGAATCTATTCTAATGACTATTTTCCCAATGGTCATTTGCAACGACTTTATGATAAACGGCCATAAGTTTGTAACAACTTTATTCCAATGGTCATATTTGTAACGACTATATTCTAGCCCAATACATACAACACCAACTCTTGTGTTACTTTCATCTACCTCAACCTAAACTTTTTTTCATTGAATCTTATATTATCGAAATACGGATCTTGAGTCTCTAGACAATATGATTCTTTACGACTCTGATTCTGGTGATGAGTTGGGGTCAATTTAAATTTCATGTGTGTTTGTAATTTTGAAATATTTCATGTTTTAATTTTAGCAGTTGTGTTGTTGTTATTATTATCATTGTTATTGTTCACAGACATGTAGAATTCATTTTTCAATGAAAATAAAAATTGGTTATACTAATAATTTGTGCTTAGTTTTGAATTTGTCCATTAGAATTGTTCATACGAATAAATTTTTTATCCAAATTTTTACCTTCTAGAAGAACGAAGTTGTGAATAGCGAGGCATAGCTATTAGATAAATTAATAAAATATTGAGTAGCGAAGGAATAGTGTCTCGCTAGAAGTTAGAGGAATTAGGCCTTGTTTGGTTTGGTTTTTAAGAACCGGTTTTCTCAATTATTATTCCTATTTTTAAATATTATTTTTATTTTTCTCTCTATCTCTCTCTAATCATTAATACCTATTTTTTTTTTAATTATTATCCCTATTTCTTCCTCTAATCATTACAAAAACTAAAACTCAAAACCAAACCAAACACAACCGCAAATTTTTGCAAGTAGTCCCCGGGGCAAATGAGGGGATTTTTTGGGTTTTGGCTCAATAAACTAGGGGTGGGCTTTATGTTGTGTCATGTCATCTTGTGTTCAAGTCAGAATTCTCTCAGCTCTAACCTGACCTATTTCGTTTTTCGTGTTATCATGTTGTGTCATATTCGTGTTTCTTTTCAGAAATAGCCGGACCCTAACCTGCTAACTTCGTGTCATACTGTGTCATTTCATAAATTCTCGTGTCGTGTCGTGTCGTTTCACCTCGGGTTTTTATCAGAATTCTCTCAATCCTAACCCGACCTATTTAGCTTTTCGTGTTATTGTGTCATATTTGTGTTTCGTGTCAGAAATAGTCGAACCCTAACCCACTAACTTTGTGTCGTGTTACTGTGTCCTTTCATAAATTCTCGTGTCGTTCCGTATCATCTCATACTCCTGTCAGAATTCTCTCAACCCTAACACGACCTGTTAGCTTTTCTTGTTATCATATTGTGTCATATTCGTGTTCTGTGTCGGAAATAACCAACCATAACCTATTAACTTTGTGTTGTATCGTGTTCTTGTGTCTAGTCGGAAATTCCCACCCCTACAATAAACTGTCCCACGGGATTTGCCCAAATTTCAAGGAGGTCAGCAATAATTTGCCCTAATTCCTTAACTTTACTCGGATTTTGGCCTTGTTCATTTCCGCTATGGATAAAACAATGATCAACCTTTACTACCACTGTCAGTTCCTTCCAATCTCTTTTTCTAACTCCTCCTCGCCTCTCTCTCCCTCTAGAATCTCTCTGCAACATCATCGTCATCATTACATGGCCAGATCTATGCATCGAGCCTTAATCCGAACTTGCCAGGTTCCCCGTCCTCTTGTTTCTTCCATTAAGAAATCATCAACAACATCTCATCGCTTGGTCGCCTTCCGAACTCAATCGAGCCAATCGGAGCGCGTGGAAACTAACGTCGTTGTGGAGTCGTCTGATTCGGAGACACTGGCGGTTCAAAGTATAGAGGACGCCATCCACCGCATCATAGAAAGGAGATCCGCTCCTGATTGGCTTCCCTTCGTCCCTGGATCCTCCTATTGGGTTCCTCCGCGTAAACCATCCTACGGGATCGCCGATTTGGTTGAAAAGTTGGCCAATTCTCTAACCGATGACGAGGTCATGTCCCTCGCCACTACTCGCGGCTGGCCTTCCTCCTCTTTCTTTGTCAATGGTAATCTTTATTTATTTCTTTTCTTATAAACTACCCATTATAGTCTTGGTATACTGGAAGGATGACGTCCTTACATAGATAGTGAAGAAGGAAAGCAAATGAGTTTCTTTTATTTTGTTTTCTTAAGTTGATTTCATTAACAAGGAACCACCCAAAAAAGGATAAAGGGGATATCCTTGAAAAGTAAGCAGTACTCAACAACTCCCACACACCCTAGAGGGGTGGAGGAAAAAAAAACAAACACAGAAACCACGCCTGTACTAGCCCAGACTCCCACAGCTGCTCCAAGACAACCAGAAACTATAACACTAGTGAAAGAAAGAAAGCCATTTAGGTGACCCTCTTCCTCCTACTGTTATTAGTGCTCTTAAGAAAAGTGCCCCCGGACTCCTCCTTAATCCTCATTTTCAATGCGCCCGGTACATTTGTTTCAAGGTAAACTTGTTCTAATAAGTAATTGATCTGTATCTATGGAACTTGAATTTTTTCATGCTTGAAGAACTCAATGAGCTCTACAAAATAACCAATTTCGATCATTGTTGTGAGCCCGAGTTTGGCCCAAAAAATTCAGAACTGGACAGCACTGGATGGAAGAAGACTGGACAGGACCTGCTTCCCTTCTTCTCATCAGTAGGACTCTCTATACCTCTCCAAGCAGCATGTCTAGCCTGAATATCCTGCTCTAGAGTTGAGCAATGTTCCCCTCCCAGACAATTGCATCTATTCTGTTTGAAAATCTGGAGTATCTTTCTCGCCAAAGGTGGTAGGTAGCTGCAGAGAAAGAAAATTTGAAAATCATGACTTTGACTGAGTTTCCTTCTCCATGGACCACAGCCAAATTCCTGATAGTAGTAAACCTCTCTGAAACATCCACCATAGCCCCCTTTTTGTACAAAATAGCCTTTTAAACCAACTTAGAGAAATGCCCCTCAAAGAACAGGTGATTGTGAGTCATAATGACTCTCTTATGGGCCAGAGCATAGCGCACAACTTGAATGTGATGCAATGCCCCATTTAGTTTATCTCTAGTGGCAAGTCTACCATGAAAACCCTCCACTGAAATGAGGAACCATTTGTGGGGGTGTGATGTGGAAACCAGACCAAATTGTGCAAATCCACTCCAGGTAGCACATTCCTTATTGCCTGCCAAGCTGACCTTGCACTTAAATTACCATTAGGGGTGAGAGTCCAAGTAACAACATCATCTTCAGACATGTTAGGTATCAGACTACTGGGGTGTTCTCGGTGATCTCTTAAGTCACAGCATTCCTACGTTTGGGCCACCTTCATCCTCCTCTTTTTTTTTTTTTTTTGTGTGTGTGTACAAGAGCTCAAGAGGATGCAAATTAGCTGATCAGAGAAAATCCCCTTCCCATTCCTGATTTGTTGTTGTCCTGTGTTAGTGTTTCTGAATGAATGATGGTGATGTAGGGGAGCGTGCTGAAATAGAAGAACACACACAAGGACAATCACGAATAAGTTCGAACCAAAGTTACTGTCTACGGACAAATGATATTGTTTAAACTTCTCAAATTTTCATTAATCAAATCATAAATAACCAAGTTATAATGCTACCCTACAACTCCTTTTATATTAGTGGAGAACTAAGACAAAAATGGAATGAACAAAGCAAAATAGGAAGCTAAATCCCAGTGAATCACTAATTGACTCAATAGTTACCAAAATCAAAAGATTTGGAATATTTCCAAATTTGATACTAGAGAATAAAAGAAACTTGCCAAAACAGACGACACCTAAAGTGGAATCTTCTAGAGGAATTTATAACCAAAATTAGGGGTGAGCAAGGATCTGGCAAACCCGACCAACCTGACCGGCCTGGCCTGAAGGCCAGCTGTCATTTTGTTTCAAAGTGGCGGTTGGTTGGAGGGTTGGAAGAATAGTTTTATGCGGGTTTCGGGTCGAGTTGCAGGTTAAGCCAATTCAAACCCGTGAAACCCGAACCGACTGACTACAATTAGTTATGGCATTTGCCTGAGATATTTTTGCATTTGTCACAATCAGTCATTACTTTGTTTGAGAATTGAAACTTTGGGTGTGACAGCCAACCCCAGACCACAGGGGAGGAGCTACCTCTAGAATCTGCATGAGCCACCTCTTCAATTTCGGAGTGGGAACAAAGTAATATGCAGAACTAAGTGCTATACCTCTCGGGGGAAGGTTGTTGGGCCAATATGCAACGAGGACGTTGTATCATAAGGTGGAGAGAATGTGACAGCCCAGGACCCACCTGGATGCAATGAAGTTCTATGATATAAGAGAATAGATCATGTCCTAACTTACAAAAGGCCTTTTAAAGCCGTGCGGACGTCAAAGCTTATTGGAACTTCACAGTTAAGTGTGCTCACCGTGGAGCAATCCAGGGATGGGTGACCTACTGGGAAGTCCATGGAGCTTGGACGGCCAAAGTGGACAATATTGTACAAGGCAGGGGCGGGTTGTTACATTGGGACCATCACGTATACAACTATACAGCTGTACCACTGCCATTTCCCATCCGCTGAAAACAGCTATAGCCTATACCACTTTACACAGCTGCCCATTGTATTTCGTAAAAATAATCTCTCGTACAAAACCCACCCCACTTTTGCACAGCCATACCTGATACCACTTTACTCGCTAAATACTCCTGTTCCTCCCTTCGCCTTCTCTCTCTCACTCAGAGTTTCACAAAATCCACCCCACCGATTCATTCTTTCAGGGATAATCTAGGCCCAAGGAAAGAGAAAAAGTTGAAGGGCTCGACAGTAAACCCGCTGTGATTTAGGCGAATGGCATTCAAGCCTTCAAGATTCAAATCTGTTCTTATGCGAGTAGGTTTTACTTTTCATATGTTGTTGTTCGTTGTGATGTATAAGATAAGTTTGGGGCTTGTGGATACGAAAATCATTTCAATTAATTTACTTTTTTTTGAAGTGTGATTAGACAAATGGAACTTTTAATCTACAAGTTTATTCTTCATCTTTTACTCGGACTTTGTTCTTGGTGATGTATTTGTGAGAGACTGAGAGGAACCCCATTTCTTTGTAAACTATATACGTCTCTCCCCCAAATTTTTTTTTTTTTGGCCCAGCCAACCCGACCGATCAATCTGAAAATAGCATATCGGGCAGTTCCAGATAGTTGATATGTTGGTGGTGGGTGGCGGGTCGGCGCCAACCCCAACCCTACCCGACCCGTGCACACGCGTAACCAAAACAATAAAAACTAAATATGCTATCTCTTAAATACTAAGCGATTATTTCCATTCTGCATCGGATGGGAAGGATAGAGTTTTGGTTATGTATTAGTTACTTCTGTATGGTCTTACCAGAGTGTTGGTAAATTTGACTTTGAGAACGAATTGCATCTAGTTGCATGCTCTTGGTTAAGGTGGTGTTGGTAGGGATGATTTCATTCGAAATTCAAAGGGAGGTGCATGAAAAGCATTAGAGGTTGATATATAGGACATCTTTGATTTGTCAGAGTAGTTAGACTGATAGTATCAAAGGATATGTAATGTCTTGGGGCGAGTAATCCCAACGGACTAATAGTGGAAGAGATCAGCAATACCACCCCCCTTTGTATTGTATACCGCATGTTTTGCAATATTTGTTGTCCACCAGTTATGTATTTTGGTCATCAATTTGTCGCCTTCAAATGCCAAAGCGATCCCTATTGATTCGTAATTCAATACTAATTTCCTTTGCCTTATCTGGCCAACAAGAAGCTGTATGTGGTGTTATCAATTTTATAAATGTAACTGTGGTGCTCGGACATTATCAATGTTATTTCATTGTATGTTAATGATTTATTTTAATTTTTTATGGACCATTTTTTACCTCCTAATTGCAGATTGGATATCATTATATGGCCAGTCAACAAGACTTGTACAGTTTTTTTTTTTATTTTTTATTTTATTTTATACATAAATGTAACTATGGTGCTCGGCCATTATCAATACCCTTTATGTTCATTTCAGATTTTGATTTTTTATGCACCATTTTTTACCTTCTGATTGCAGATACATCTCCAGATCCTGCAGAGGTAGAGTCAACTTCCACATGTACATCACAGTCTGTAGATGAGGAAGGATAACACAGTTTTCTGATTAACCTAGCTTATGGGGTAAGTTAGATTTTTCATTTTTAGCTGATTAGTGTTGAGTTACCTTGCAAATTTCAAAATGAATAGCTTTACGAGTAATAGTGTTCTAAATCGGATACATATCATATATCGGTTTTTTCATTTTATAAATCGTATCGGGATACGTATCACATAGCTTATGATAGAAATACTTGCAATTTATTGGAAGAAGAGTAGGAGTTTCTAAAGTTGAGTTGGACGAGATTTTGGAAGAGGTAGAAATACTTGCAATTAGAGTGGCGAAGGAGAGTATTAATATTACACTTGAACTCAAACTTTCTTGCCTTGGTACAAAGTTGCTAGATCCCATCCCTATTTATACTACTTCATGGAAGGCTCTAGTCCAAAGATATTTTCATTCAAGATAAACTTTTAGGTAGATTTTAAAAGTACACATATGACTGATTCTCACAAAAAAATCTAGATATTTCACAAGGATATTCTAGAGCTTCTATATGCTAGATATTTTAGAGCTTCTACAAACTGGACGTTATATCTCCTTCAAAAATATCTTCATCTCTGGGCTTTGTTAATTGGGCTTGTTTGAACTTTATTTTCTTGTGCCAAAATACTAAATTAGTTTATGCTTCAACAACGTTAACCATAATTAATATACTACTAAAAAGTAGTTATACCTAATCATACCAACAAACTATGCACATTTAAATAAAATAAAGTTTTTAAGATGTGAAGTTTCAAGTCTCTCAATTGGAGTCTATCACATTAAGGCTTTTTGCTGCCTTAGTTATGAAAAGAAAAAGAAGAAGAGCCATTATATGATTTAGTCAAAACACAACCAAAGTATGGTTCTTTTTTTTTATTCAAGCCTTACATTAAGGTTGGAGTTCTATCAAATGGTTTGAATGTCACCATAATTAGATCAAACGGCTTATATTAAAGCGTTTGGGGTTCCGCTTCTTAAAATTAGGTCCAACTTTTTTCCAATAAATAATTGTAGGATATGTCCTGACTCAGGATACGCCTATATATCGTAGGATACATGATGTATCGTAGGATTTCTATACAAAAAGTATATGGGACGGGATACGTATTGTTTTCCAAAGGAAGCAATACGAATTGTAGGATACATATCCTCTATCGTAGGTTTCTAACAACTATGGACTAATGACATGCATAATCACATAAGAGACGAGAAATCTATATCGTTTTCTAATTAATCTAATCGCAGTCTGCACTTGAAAATGATTTTATGTGCCCTCTACACACAGTTGATGTCCAGTCAATACGGGAAGGTTACTAAAGGCATATCAACTTTCTGAGTTGATGTTGGAGCTTCTGATTCCGATATATATGCTCCTAGAGATTTTTGGATCTTTTCAGCGATGCCTATTCTGGGGCTACATGTATTCGTAACAATTTTGTTTTTTCAAAACGGTTATAAAGTGTTTCCATGATTTTGCTATTGCATCCTTAGGGGATTATGCCAAGACTACCTTCGTTGGCTCCACTCTTATCCTCATGCCCTTGGTGTGTTAGGATTTTGCAGTAGAAACTACGAGAGCTGCTCTGCCTGCTCAATGTATGCATGAAAGAATGAATGTACCAACTCGTCGGTCAACAAGGATGTTTTCTGTCGTTACATACCCATATAAATCCTACTTAATTTTTTATAATTTGAACTTTTACTAATTAACTAATTCTATTGTGATGAATTCATTATGTTGTCCTTAGTAGGCCTTGCAATTGCCTTTCCTGCTTGAAATATGTTATTAGTGAAACTTCATTTCTGTTGTATTGGAGTTTGTATCAAGGCTCACTATCTTGTCGGCTCGGATTTTGATATTTGGGGGTGGTTTCCCATTTTTGCTAAAAGTGCTAAACACGGATTTAGAGACACGTCATTCTTGTCACATACATAAACTATTTTAGCACTTGTGCTAAAAATGGGAAACAGCTCCTCAAGTTGAAATGCTGATTCTATAAGAACCTCAATGCAGATTCCTATTCCAATTCTACTGCTTGGATGTGCAGGCTCATCAATGCTTTGTAAATTCTTGTTGGATGTGAGAATAGAGAAGTAGAGGTGTCGCTGAGACTGTCTTTCGTTGTGAGGAGCTGTACAGATGCTACCTGGGCAGGGATAGGTGGAGAATGCTGCTTTAATTTATCATCTGCGGTATCAAAAGATTTGAGCTTTGAACTTTATAACTATTTATCTTTTTATTCAGAGACCATGCTGTGGACTTTCCATTGTATAGTTTTTTTGGACACCCTGTCTGAAGTATCTATCTTTTGTTTTAGAATTGTGTTCTTTGCTCCTTAAATTTGCAATATGTAACCAATTGTTTTAGAAGCTTTCGTCTTTCTGCTTCTGCAACTTGTCTGGTTACTAGTTTACACTTTTTACTGTTGGAAACTGCAGGAGCTATGAAAGATTTAGAACGTCCGGTCTTCTTTAATTTGTTTTACGTCCGATCTCATTTTATTTGTTTTGAAACACCATTGGTGAATGTTCAGTGTGCGAGAGAAAGGGGTAACTTCTACATGGAAAGTGGGGCTCTGTTATTTCTGAGAGAATTAATAGTTTGGCCTTCTTTTGCCTCGTTCACTTGTCAAGAAAGTATGGAAAAGGATGAAAAAATTAAATTTCCCATAACTCTTGGGGTTTTCATTTACCAGGAAAATAATGGGTCTCACAAAATTATTTTTTCCACTATGACTCACTTTTCTTCAAAACGCATCCTACAAAAAGGAAGGAATTATGTGTCGTGAGAGTTTTTTTTTTTTGGGTAAGTGAAATTTAATTAAACCAACCAAAAAGAACAGGAGCTAAGGGGCATACCTCAGACACAAAAGCAACAACACACAACCAAGACCAAGCAACAAACTAGACCTAAAACAAATCAGCAAAGTTGATGACACTTTACATGATCCAGCAGCAGCAACAAAAACAACTGCAGTTGCAGCAACAGCAACAAAACAGATACAGCAGCAGATGCAAAAGCAACAATTCCAACAGCCCCTAGAAGCTGTTGTTGCACCACTGCAGATGGGACGCCCTCAACTCTGGATATTCAAAGAACTCACAATCCAGCAACAGCAAGCTGGACAGTGGGTAGAATCACCAATACACCTATGGAGCTCAAATAGCTTCAAAGACCTTGAAAGAGATACTCCAACCAAGACAGAGCAACCTATTCTCATCTGATTTCCTCAAACGTCTCCAAGAACTAACATAAGCTCGAATATCGGCAATCACATCACGAGTAATATGATCAGCATCCAAAGACTTACTTTGAAAGACACGCCGATTCCTCTCCTTCCACAAGTGGTAGATAGCTACAGCACAAGACAACTTGAAAAGCAAATGCTGAAGACTAGAACCACTCCTATGACCTCTAATCCACGCAAACTCATCAGCCAAAGGCATACCAAGCCTAGAAATACCATTCTGCAACAGTAACTTGTGCCACACAATAGAAGCGAAAGGGCAAGAGAAGAAAAGATGCCCATGTGACTCGCTATCATTAGCACACAGAACACAAGTAGAAGAGCTAACAACTCCCCAACTATATAGCCTATCTTTGGTAGCCAAAATCCCCAAACTGCACAACCACTGAATGATAGCCCATCTAGGAACGTGGTGTTTGAACCATATGACCTTATGCCAATCTACTTCTGGGGCACTAGACCTTATAGCATTCCAAGCTGAAGACACAGAATAAACACCATCAGAGGATAGAAGCCACTTAACGGAGTCTGCAGACACAACACGGGGCAAAAAATTACAAGGGGTACGCCCTACAATGTCCCTCAAAACAGTAGACCTGCTCCTAGCCCAAGTCCACCCATTACCTTCAATAACAGAAGCAACTTTCATATTAGAAGCTCTTCGCAAAGTATATCCCAACTGCTCCCCATAGCGCTAAACAAGAGGGCCAAGCGGATGCCAATTATCCCACCAAAAAAAGATATTAGCACCATTACCCACAATATATTTAATCCAAGGCTGCACCAGAGGCCTAAGTAGAAAAGTCGTGAGAAAGTTTGTTTTTACAAATTATACTTTCCTTGAAACATCCTTTACAAGTGAACATTCACGGGAGAGTAAATTTCTCTTTCCTTTACTTTACTTCACTTCATTTCACTTTTCTCAAAATTAACTTTGTCGCATAACATTCTTAACAAATGAACAGAGCCTTGATAATCTGCATGATTTCCCGTGGGCGTGCCCATAAGAATTCCAAACCCTCAGCGGATCTTAGAAGCATTAGTTACCTACAAGCTTTTACTTTCCCGTTTAGGAGTGAGTGGAAAGCAAAAGAATGCCCGATCAATTTGTATGTCGGTTAATTTAATATTTGGACATGTTTTTAAACTTTACGAAAATTATGTAAATCATAGATTTTTGGTCATCTAGATTTATGAAAAAGGGGAAGAAAAAAAAAAAGGGAAAATGCTAGAGGCACACAAAATGACACACCACAAGCCACACGTCTTATGTGGCAGTGGGCCCCATCTTTATTAACTTGAAAAAAAACAAATACTAACAAAAAAACCCAAGCTTTTGGCTCTAAAGCACAAACTCCCCAGCCCCCCGCCGTCGATCCAGATTCCAGACAAAGGGAAAAAGAAGAAGATTGAAGGATGAAGGAGGAGAGAAGAAGAAGATCGAACCAGCCCCAGCCCCCCGCCGCTGACGTCCATCACCGGCAATCACCAGGAATTTCTGTCAACAAAAAAACCAGTTGCTCTCTCCTTTGCAATTTCTTCCAAAGGAAGTTCAAGCATGTCGAAGAAAATCTCCAAATCCTTTATCAACCCTTCATTTAATCCTGTTGATGGCGCCTAGTCACTGGATTCTAAAGTAATTTTCAAAGAATGACACACAGATTCCATCTAAGCAAGGATAAGGTCTAAATCCTCATTTATTGTTTGAGAATGGTCATTCGATTCTTGGACTTTAGCCTAAAAGTTAAGAAGCCATAGTTTAAGCATAAAAATGGACAACAAAAATGAAACACCCTCGTCTCTTTTTAGATCCCACTTCAGAATATCACCTAGTGGAAGATTATTTCCATAGTCTGTAGTTCAAGGGTTGTGAAATTGGAGATTTTGAATTCGTGCAAAATTAGATGCTGGTTTTCATGTGCATAAATGCTCGGTTTTTTTTTTTGTTGATTTTGTTAATCAATTTGTTGGCTGCTGCTGGTGGCCGCCGGTGGTGGAGGATGTCGGTGGCGGGGGCTGGGCTGGTTCGATCTTCATCTTCCTCCATTTGTCTGGAGTGTTTTAGAGGGTAAACTTCTTATCCGGACTTTTTATTTCCGGACCTCATGATCCAAACATTTTTTTGACGATCCAATCCGTCCAATGTGTTTAGAAGGTGTTTTCAAGGGTCCATGCAGGAAATCTTCAAAAAAAAATACCGGGAAGGGCTTGATCCAAGCAGTTTTCGCAAAAAATGTCACATTGGACGGATCGGATTTTCCAAAAATAATTTGCAACACAAAAGAAACCATTTTTTTCTTATTTCCGGGAGGTGTGGATTAGAAGTTTTTCGGTGTTTTAGAATAAGAAGTTTGGGGTTTTTTTTTAATTTTTTTATAAAGGTAATAAAAGGTGGGTCCCACTGCCACATAGGACATGCGTGGTTTGTGGTGTGCATTTTTGTGTGCTTTTAGCATTTTCCAAAAAAAAAAAAAAAAACTACTACCGGACACATATCAGGGTGAATTTTCGAATGGATTTTATCTAGATTTTATCAAGATTTGATAAAATCAAGCTTCGATTTTATCCATTCAGAAAGCTGAGTTGATAAAATCTTAGATTTTTGCATTAAAAAATCTAAGATTTTATCAATTCAGTTTCCGAATGAATAAAATCAAAGGCTTGATTTTATCAGATTTTGATAAAATCCATTCGGAAACTCACCCTCAGAAGGTACTTGACAATTGAAATAGTAGTTTTGGTTTCGTTTCTGCTACTGATCATTGACCAATAATTACCATCTTTGGCCGTTTATTTACTGACAGAAGGGCTCGTTTTGAATTGGTTGTTGCAATGCCAAATGCTTTCGGGGAGGAATCATATACTCCCTCCGTTCCAAATTAAGAGTCCACTACGAAAAGTCGTGCTATTTTTCAAATCAAAAGATGAAGTACTTCTGCGTATCATTTTTTGAATTTTTCGCACCAAATTAAAGTACTCAACGAGTACTTTAATTTAGTACGAAAAAATTCAAGAAATGATACATGAAAGTACTTTATTTTTTGATTTGAAAAATGGTAAGAGAGAGAAAGTGAAGCTCTTATCTAAGAACGGAGAGAGTACTTTACAAGAATCATATACTTTACAAAAGTTATTTTATTTCTTTCCTAGTTAAAATAAATATTAGGGTTTCCTCGTGTATAAATACATAAGGTGGCCACATTTCTAAGTATTTTTGACCTAATTTTTATTAGAAACAGAGTGTGTATTTTCTTATGGATTGCTAAACCCTAGCTAGGGCTAGAGGTAGGGGTGTAAACGAGTCGAGCCGAGCAGAGCTTTGTACAACTTGAGCATGGCTTGCTCGTAAACGAGTCAAGCCAAGATAATTTATTTAACAAGTCTCTCTAAACGAGCTATTTTACAAAAGTTATTTTATTTCTTTCCTAGTTAAAATACTCAGCCATCCAATAGAGGATGAAAAGTTGCCTCAATATCCATAGGAGCACAATGAAGAGAAATCCCCTCGTGTTCTTCATTAGGCACCGCCCTCGCTCGACTCCATATTGGTACAAGACCGAGATGATTCACCTAAATGGAATTTATGGTAATCGGTATCAAACCCAGATGACTCTAGCTCTAAGGGATCCAGATTATCATTCATTTCTTCCCAAATGGATGGAATCTTATCGAAAATTTCTCCAGTGGGCCTAGCCACCATGTTATCAGTGGAGAAGAAGACTTCTCTGGCTCGAAAACTCTGTCCGAAACTCAAAAATCCAGATACTCAATAAACAAAATCCCAGCTCCAAACCCAAGTACTATCTCAGAACCACTAAGAACGAAATCTGAGCACCAAACTGGGTTCCTATGACAGAGACGATCCCTGTGCATTCTTCCAGTCAATTTCCGGCCTGTTGATGGCGATCTACAATTATTAACAGGCAAACTCAAGTATATTTTTTAATTAACAGAGATTATTCAGCTTCATTTTCTTTAAGGTATTTCTTATCTTTTTGGGAATATAAAAGGGTCCCATTTAAAAAAGTTCGCATCTGGCCCGGTAAACTCAGAGTAGGCACTGTATGGGGCATTGGCTCCGGCTTTGATTGGGAAGCAGTGGAATTGATTCCCCAAGATTAATAAAGGTGGGACATAAGCTACCCAGACACGAGTTTTAAAAAAAAATTCAAAACATTACTGAACAAACCAAAGTTCCATCATGACATGAAAGGCCAACTGAGTAACTAACTCAGTTTAATAATAATAATAAAAAAGAGAGTAACTAACTCAGTATCCGCCGGAGCAATTCGGTGCCTCGAGTGGCTAGTAAGGATATCTTAAAAACTCTCAACTTGAACCTGAATAAAGCCAAATTACCATTGCAATTTGGCACAAGTAGTAGATTACTGAGCAAACACTAAAGCATATCAGCCAACAAGTACAACATTTCAGCGGCCAATGATAACCCAATACCACTAAATAAAAAACTGCCAAAGTTCAGATTAGTCAAAAGGGAAAGCCCAACGAAAATAACATTGGTAAGTTTGAGGGTCGTTCATATCATCCACCGCAAAGTCGAGCTGATGTTTGGGCTCAAACCCACATGTCAGCTCTCAGTATATTCCTGGAACAATTCTGTAGGGGACCTTCTCGCAGTATAGTTTCCAATATTTTCCATACCTGCAACCACCACCTTGTCAAAATTTGCATTCAATCATCCAAAATAATTAGCACCATCTTTTGGTTGAGTGTTTGAGTTATAAGCAACATGTCTGGTTGGCATGGGTACTCCAAAGCACAATTTTAATTTCTTTCCCTCACATCGTACGTTAAATATTTGAGGGACAAAGTCCATCAATATGTGAAGAAATCATTAAACAGAAGAGCATGTCTTGCTTACTTTGAGCGACATCGATCATCATCTCTTTTCGCTCGGTCAAAGAGAAGGATGGTAAGAAAAATCACGTAGAAGTAAGGAAGAAACTGCAAAAGCAGAAGGGGGAAAGAATGAATGAACCCATATGGTATCCAGAATTGAAGGAACTGCAGCTATTCTCTAAAGCAAAGCCTTACATGGTTGAAAAGAGCTGGCACAGTCCACAAGAAAGCTGCTAATATTTCTGGTACATAATGGAAATGTCGAGATAGGCCCCACCTGTAAAACCCATAACACAAAAAAGTCAAATCAAACGGTAACTTGAAATCACTAAATTGGAACAAAAGATAGGGCTCGTTTGATACCCCGGATTAAACTGGAACATATTCCCCCTTTATTTGTAGGGGATATTTGTCGCCCATGAGATTAACAAAAGATAGGGCTTGTTTGATACCCCGGGAGGAATGAATTTAATTGAAGCTCCCACCCTCCTCCTCTCTGACTACTTACATTTTCCAGATTCACCTACAGTACCTTACCTTTTTTCCTGCCAATAATTTTGAATGGATACGACACTCATTGTATAGGATCTTTCCCATGGATTCCTAGACCAATCTATTGTTGATGTGTCACCGGCTACCAAATAGAACCAATGACCATTGCATTACAAATGCAATGCAATAATCTTTGGGCTAAGTGGGCTAACACAACACAAACTTTACATTCCTCCAAATCATTTCAGGAAATAGTGCCTCATGTGGGGTACTAGCTAATAGTCTAACACCCCGTTTGGATGCCGGAGATGATTTGGGTGGATTTGTAATGAGGGTGGATTTGGTAATGAGGGTGGCCCCACCTCATAAGAAGGGTGAATTTGTTAGTGAGGTGTTTGGATGGTATTTTGAGAAGGTGGATTTGGAAGGTGGATTTAATAGGATAAGAGAACAAATGACCTATTTGCCCCCAATATTTTATTTTAATAAACTAAATGGATTAATTTTATTATAATAACAATAAATACATAATAATTACATAATAGTTAATAAAAAAATGTTTTTTAAAATTTAAATTTGTTAATTTAATAAATACAATGTATGCTATCTTTTTAGGGAAAATGACCAATAAATGGTTTTTAAAAAAAAATAATACCAATTACATGGTAAGGTTTTCCAAAATGACTGAAATCATGACAAGGAGAAGAATATTTCCACATACATGGTACCCCAAATAACTTCCCTGAAATACCCCTCAGTGAATTAAAACTTAACACACAACCCCTCTTATTGTTTTCTCTCCTGGTGAACACCACCATCTGCCATTCCTATCCACATAGACATGAATTGCCTTTCAAATCCAACATAGAACTTCAAACCAATGCGCCACAGCCAAAAGATGTTGGTTCTACCAGAAAATATCATGGTCTACTGTTTGATTTTCCCTTTTTTACTCGTAAACATGACTCCATTGGGTCTCCGCTAATGGTGAACAACAATAATTTGTACTGCTTGTACAGGTTTCTTACCTTGCATCGTATTAGAAACAGCAACCTGTGGTGCAAGTGGTTTTCCCCCATCTACAGTAAAATCACTTCTAATAGGAGTTTTTTGGTTAATAGTTCAGCTTCTTTGGTAAAGGCTCTTCGGTCACATTTATCAATTTCCTTTCAAGCCGACTGATGGGAGAGATTTATATGATTATGGAAAAATGATGTGATAGGCCAATTGTGAAGAAAATTAGTGTTCGTTGAAATGCCCACAAGGTGTTTGTTGAAATGCCCACTTCTTTAATTGCATCCTGGATTTATGTTTTGGAAAAATGATCGTTGCTCCTTAAGTGAAACAACGTTAAACCTTGAGTTATTGTCTATTTTTCCAAACAAGCACCATAATGGTTAATTTGCGGATCAATAACGCTTGCATCAAATAACATGCTCCTTATATGAAAAATTGTTGCACCTTGTAATAACATGACTCGCACTATTACTCCAAAAAAATGCACTTATTTCAAAATATGTACAACCTTGAGTTATTGTCTATTTTTCCAAACAAGCACCATAATGGTTAATTTGCGGATCAATAACGCTTGCATCAAATAACATGCTCCTCATATGAAAAATTGTTGCACCTTGTAATAACATGACTTGCACCATTACTCCAAAAAAATGCACTCTGTTTTAAAATATGTGCATCCATGTCAGGCCAACCTACCTTGTAGAGTATGGTCAAATCAAACTTTTTTGAAATTAGTTGGATGATTTATGGTTTTGGGGTTAGGTTAGACTTTCTTCTCCAAATCTCCCAAGTTGAGACCATTGCTCTTTAACTGAAACAAAGTTGCACCATCAGTTAATTGACACTGCACCTTTTGTAAATTTCATTGCATCCGACTGAGGAAGATTGAGGCTCGGCTTGGGTAAGTAACTCTTGCACCTTGTATGACCAAATTGTGTTGTTGCTCCATAATGCAGTCTTAATCCATTCAGAATAGATTGCACGTTGCTCCACATCAAAAAATATTATAGTGTAACATTAGTGCAATGCTTCTATTGCTCTTTTTGTGAAAAAATATTGCACTTCAAGTAACATATGTTTGCACCCTTTGAGAATAACATTGCACCGGAAAGATGACAGCTTGCTTGGGGCTTGGCTTGGGTAAGTAACTCTTGCACCTTGTATGACCAAATTGTGCACTTTAAGTGAAATAACATGGCACTCTTTGACAATAACATTGCACCAAAATGAGGACCATTGGGTTCCACCTTGCATGAACAGATGTTGCACCTTACGTGACGAAAGATGGCACCATTTGCCAATCCCACTTTCTGTTGCCTTCACTTAGACAATATCACAAACACCTTGCATGCAAGAAAGTGACTTGGTTGCATATTGTTAAACCATTCTGGTTTTATTAGGTAAATGGTTTTATGCGTAGTTCTACCGTACTCCACTTACTAAATGTGCTACCTTGATCGATTTTTCTTTAAACATGGTATTTGAGAAGAAAATAATGGCATTGTAATTCTGTAATCATATGGGCAGTAGATGGTTTTTCTAGAGCTTTCTGATCCATGATTCCATATACCATGGTGATTCAAAAATTGTATTGGCTGTATCTATTTTTCACTCCTACAATTTTTGCAACAACAATGTCTCCTGGATATTGAATAACTCGAGTTTTCTTCTTCCGTTGTCCAATTGTAGATCCTGGGTGAATATCTGTATCCACTTGTGGCAGCTGGATTCAGAGAAGGGAGAAGGTATTGAAAGTATGCGGGCCGCTGGAGAGAGAGAGAGAGAGAGAGAGAGAGAGAGAGAGAGAGAGAGATTACTCGCACAAGTAGAGAGAGCCCGGCAGTGGGAATCGGGATGGTGAAGGGGATGAAGAAGAATAGCTCTATCTCTGTCTGTCTCTATCTCTGTATGAGTGTATGATAAAGGGGATGAAGAGAGAGATGGGGGTATTGTCGGTAGGGCAAGTCTAAAATACCATGTATGTGGAATTTTTTTTGTGCTTGTCATGCTTCGGTCATTTGCCAAACCATGCCCATGTTTTGGGCATTATTTGCCCCAACCACCATGTTTTGGTCATTTCCCCATCTTTTTATGGGGAATAAGAATTAAAAAAAAATTGCTAAAAATGATTTTTTGCACAATAAATAAAGATAAATGCACATCATTAACAAGATTAAACCCTAATGTAAAGATTAGATTTTTTTAGGGGAACCTTGGAATTCATCAAAATTTGGGGGTGAAATTTATAATGATACATAAAAGTGGGGGGGAATTCTTAATAACCATTGATTATTATACACAGATGTTAGATTCACATTACCCAGTTTTTCTGATAACCAATTCTTCACTGAATTGGTTTTTCACGGCGGCGGTGGAGTCGCCTTTAGGCGACCTGCTCTCTCTCTCTCTCTCTCATCGCCATCATCCACCGCAGCAGCAGCACGAACAGCTGCACAAGAAGAAGAAGAAGAAGATTCCGGCAGACAGCTCCGGCGGTGCCACAGCGAACAGCGAACAGCTCCGGCGGTGCCACAGAATGTAATCTCTCTCTCTCTCTCTCTCTCACACACACACACAGAGCAAAAAAAAACCCCAAATCACATGGATTTGGAGGGGTAAAAATGGCAGAGAAAAACCCAAATCAACCCTCGTTAGCCAACGACAGGGTCAAGCCTGTCGTTAACAAATCCGGTTGCGGCCTGATATAGACTCCCAATAGTGTTCCAAATCCGGAGCACATTTTGCCATCCAAACGGGGTATTAGGGTGAGCCCTGGATTACATATCCGGGTGGAACCCAAATCCGGGTGCCTACTCCCTCATCCAAACAGGGTGTGAGGTTGGTATTAGCTAGTCTGCCCCTTTCGGATTAGATATCCTCCTCATCCAATGGTCGAAAATAATTCTCATTCCTTTATTCCACTCTTTTTTTTTTCAATCAGCCCTTTATCCTACTCTTTATCCCAAGCTACCAAACATAGTACAACTAATCCTGTGACGTACATAATCCCATCCATTATCCTATGCCTCACATGTCTCCTCTATCCCCAACCCTAATCTCGTATTCTCCAATCCTTTCCACAATTAATCCGGGAATCAAATATCAACCCCTCGTTTTGCATGAGCACAAAGTACAGGACTTCAGCAGAAACAACTTTTTATTAACTATTTGACTCATATGGGCGGAAAGCTTACCATCCTGAGGTCAGGAGAAGGCTGGTTTTTGTCTCACCAGTAGTTGTTGTGTATGCCGCCTGAATCTATATAAAGAGTGAACACATATATTCTTACCCTTGAGCTGAAAGCGTGGTATAGAAACCTCTAAAAATGCAAATTAAAGACAAGGTTGGAGATAGTCTAAAGAAAGTAAAATACCTTTGAAGGAGCTTTTCCCCAAACTAAGCACTTGCCATTTGTTCTGCGGAATTCTTTCCTTTGTCTGTCACAGTCATAGTTGATGTATGTGCATAGAATGCCTGCTATCAAAATATAGACAGCAAGCTGGAAAGAAAGGATACGTTTGTTAAGACAACAAAGTGATTATCCTCATCCAATTGATTTCACTCTAAACTACCCCCCCCCCCCCCCCCCCCCCCCCCCCTCCTTTTTTTTCTCATAACATCGGTGTGTCTGGGTTAGCTTTTGCGTACCTCGACTAATCCTTGGGAACCAATCCCACCATCCACCATCAGGGAGCCCCATTAAAGCCAGGGCAGAACCCAGTATGGACTAGCCCCACAAGAGTTGATAGCATCTAAGAGGTTTCAAATCTAAAGCCTAAGAGGGACCAAACCCAAAAGTCTTGGGCCTTAACCACCTTGGTGTTTCACTCTGAATTAGAATGACCGTAAACTAATCATATTGGTGTAGAATCCTTATTCATTAACTGCACCACAGGTGTGCAAGATAAAGCAAATGGAGTAAGTACAAGAACTACTCTTTTACTTTTCAAGAATAAAAAAAATTGAACAGGAAAGAAAAAATAAAAACACACATTCACCTACCCAATATCGGAAAGTATTTCAATATTAGAGAAAAGTACCACACCCTCTCCCCACCTCAGCCCTAGCCCTCACCCGCCAAAAGAACTTGGACCCACTTCTATTACAATTTCTGTATAAAAACGAAAATGCAACCGACGGTGCACCACCACCCATCGCCACTGCTGTTCACCACCATGGGCGCACTGCAGAACCCTTCCCCATGCTCTAAAACATGAAACCCCAACCTTATCACCTTTTCTCCCTCTAGAAATCGATACATTCGAGCCACAACGTAGTTCAATGAGGAAGATGACTGATGAAATATGGTTCATACTTCCATGAGAAAAAAGGATGACTTGTGCATCTTGACCAAACAAATTGGAAAGTGGACAAGACTACTAGTACAGATCTGAATTAAAAACTGGATGAACCGATGAAGTATTTTCCGATATCTGATTTAGTTGATTTTTTATGGGGTACAAGTAAATATTATTTTGAAAAAAACCGGCTCCAATCCTTCATGTGGGACCCCGAGGAGGCCCAAAACAGCAGATTTGTACAAAATCTGTACACAGATTTATGGTTGAAAAGTAACAGTACAAGTGTCAGCCAACCTTTTTTTTAATACAGCCATTTGTGAAAGTGTGTACCTGAGCTCCAAGATTCACAGGATGATTCACTAGGTACATTCCGGGAGAAGTATAGATAGAGGGGACCCAAACCAAGCATCCCCAGCATATGTAAAAGCCAGCTGCAGAAACAAATCACTGAATAACAATATATTTCCATTAAGAGGGTCGGCCTGGAGGTTTGAGTTACCCAAGCCCAACCCCAATCTTGGTTGCCCGCTTGCTAGTAAGTTAAAAAAATAAAATGACATACAAGTAAAAAAAATCAAGGTTAATTGTACTTCTAGCTATCGAAAAAATCATAGTACTATAGAGCCTTTATGATCAGCACAATCTATCAAATTTTAAAAAAAAAAATTCTTATTGCATTTTTTTTAAAGCATATTCTTCAATTTAGTTATCGTACTAAATTATCCAAGAAATTATTTTCAATTGACATCCTAATTAATCCACTTAAAATCCCTCTTGTGACATAGTATACAAAAGTAAGTTTATATTGACTTCAAATAAAAAAAAAAAAATCCTATCTACCGAAGCAACTGTATCCGGAAGTGCTGATCCTGGTATTTTAGGAACCTGAAGCAAACTCTCAATATTACGCCTCCTACATCTTTAAGATTTCCTTTTTAAAACCTTTAGTTTTGTTCTCATTCCAAGATTAATAAAGTTTTTATCTTTCAAAAAAAAAAAAAAGATTTCCTTTTTAAAAAATTACAAAATTATAAAAGTTCAAACTAGAATGATACAACAATTAATAATAAACACAAAAAGATATGATTGTAAGAGAGTTTTTTTTTTTTTTTTTTCTCCGATCTGCTACATATGCACGTAAAACATGAAAATAATGATGAACCAACTAACCTCTATCATGTGCGATGTCCATTGTGTTCCAGTACCCATCCTCCCACCAAAAGAACTTTGAAACATACACTAGCATCAATATTGTATTTATGAGCATGGAATCAGCCACTCTCCCATTCGCTTCATACTGTGAGGTAATGCAAGAACACTTAGAACAAAGTGACATAAATAATGCCCAAAACTCACACTGCATTGGATGACAGTTCACACCTACAAGCACAGGCGTACTGATCAACCCAAGAATGAACCGAAGCTGACCTTCAGAGATTGGTCCGATTTTCATGCTAATGTTTTGGTCAAGTTCGCCAAAATTTCTGGCCAATGAGTAGGTTTGGTTAGGTTCAGGTCTGGGTTGTCTAATTGGTTAACTCCTATTAACCAAACAAGAAGGTTATGCCTTGGAATGAAAGACAATTCCGAATATGCTCTGACTATATACCAGCAAATAGCAACGACTGTTACTTTTGTTTAAAGAGTTTTTTTTTTTTTTAAAAAAAAAAACTGCCTGAATGGACTTCTATAAATTGGAGGAAGCTAATGTTTATATAATGGAATGGGATACAGGACATCCAAAAAAGGGGACCCCCAACTAATTTTTAACTTAACAGTTAGACACCCGGTGGGGATGTTCCTTCACATAACTCGAAGAGAGTTTCTTTCCCTCTGAAATTCTCTTCAAGGAATGGCTATTCCAAATTGTGAGAATGTATCAAAAAGATAAACATTTTTGTCTACAGAATTAGGAGATCGAGCTTGACACAACATGAGAGGACACACAGCTGTGGCATTACCATAGTCTATCTGCAACTTGTATGTCAGCTTTCCCACACGACTGAACAGGAGTAAAACTCTAGCCTAGAGCCAAATCGAGGTGCTATTGCTTGGGAAGGTACTATCCTCTGGCTCTTATCAGGTAATGGTGATGGGTTTTGCAAGATCTAGGGATGCTGTCTTTTGCTTAGTCTCCTATGGAGATAGATTGACATGAAAGGTTTTTCTACTTCTTACCTATTCACTTCTACTTAAACTGTTCAACGTGCGTTGTAACAATCCGAAATATCATCGCCTGGCACAGCAGTCAGCACTGTTCAACTTGTGGGGTGTCACATACCCTACGGACAACAACTGCAGCAGTCAACGGTCTGGTCTCCCTGCCAAACAAAGGGCTGTGATAGTGTGGACATTTGGCCTACCCGGCCACATTTTGTACCCTTTCAGCAGGAGACCATGAAATAAGAGTGGTCTTATTCCACCTCAATAGTTCATAGTGTAACAAGTAACAACAGCAAGTCATCCCAGCATATCCTATCAGGAAGCGAAGGCCTGTATTTTGATTCAGGAATAAAATTCTGGGAACCCGACTAGTAAGCTAACTATTGGCGTAGGCATTGACTCAAACCAAACCAAAACATCTGTTGCCCCAGCATATCCTATCAGGAAGTAAAGTAATAGACCTGAGTTGATGAAGGGCAATAGATGAAGGAATTAACAGGCTAATTAACCTATGGAGGACTACTGGAAACCGATTGGCTTCATATAAGACAAGGCCAGCATCTATACGGATATTATGTGAAGCCCACGTGAATTCTAGAGCAGCCAACTGCTGGCTGGCAGTCATTGGGATAACCCATGCAGAAAAAGAGAGAGAAGGAGATAAAAAAACTAGTGAGCTTTCTTGGTTGCTGACCACGCAAGGAGGCCACCATCTGTTGTTCCCTGGAATTTTAGACGAGATTGGCAAGGCTGGCCAACCCATGAATAACCCCTGCTAGAGCTTGTCCCACATTGGTTAATTATAACCTCCAAAGCTAGTATATGTGCCTGGGTGGCCTCTCCATTCATTGCCAATTGGTTTTGAGTTGGATGTTTTAACATGGTATTAGAGCTAGGCTTTCGAAGGCTTTTGCACAAGACTCTATAATCTATATTGTTGACGGTTGGTTCCCCTTAGTTTGTCGTTGATGGTTGATAGTTGTCGTTTGTATTGAATCGTTGTTTATCTCTCCATGTGTGGGTCAGGGGTCGCACGTGCGGGGGAGTGTTAGAGCTTGTCCCACATTGATTAATTATAACCTCCAAAGCTAGTATATGTGCCTGGGTCCACTCATTGCCAATTGGTTTTGAGTTGGATGCTTTAGAGAAAACACCGCTAGGTAATTCGAAATTCACATAAAGAACAATGTAGGAACATCTACCTGCTTTATGCAATATGTGACAGCAAGAACTGCCCAGGACATCATCCCAAATCTGCAGTTTGTGAAAACCTTTATATCAAAGTTCTCGCCTATACGAGGATAAAGCTCCATACCCTGCAAGGACCAAGAGTCATTATTGAAGAGCATTTAAGATGATGGTAGACTGCCTGCATTTCGAGAGATAAAGGGCAGGCAGTAGGCACACATGCAAATGCTTCAAGGGATTCAGACGTCTTTTGCATCTAGTTAGCAACTCACAAGATGAGTTTTTAATGCATTCTAAGAACATGAGAGGTGATAAAACGTGTGGCAAGAGCTGAAATTTAGTGGTATTGACACAGAAACCCTTAATTTCCATATTATTGGTCGACATTTTCAGCATATATCAGATCTTTGTTGTGGATAACATTCTTAGAAGCTTCACTATCAGTTAGTAAGATGATTCATTAGCAAAACATCCAAAACATATTCCTGCATTGTGAGAGTGCATTTGCAACTGATCACTGCACTTCTCTCGCAAAATCATCAATTGTCACAGCCACAACGTTAAAACAGGGATAAATGAGAAATTAAAGGAAATAAGGTGACATAATATAAATAGCATAAATTGACTATACTCACCCAATAGAAATCAATTATTATGTTTCCACATGAACCCGAATCAGTGGAAGATGGTGCAACACGACCCTTGTATGCACAAAGTATGAGCATCAGAAATTAGACAGATGTAATATAACTTGATATCTAATCCAGTCAAAGAAAAAACTTACTTTAATATACAGGAAAATACAAAAGATGAAGCTTCCGAAAATAAGTGCTGAAAATATCTCTCCCAAATGGTCATAAACAATTGAGGGGTTGAAAATCCCAAACCTGTTGATAAACAAATTGAAAAAATATCAAATACACTTGAATCAGGAAGGCATTGGATCCATGGGAAGTAAAAACTAGAGACACTGCTGTTTCTCAGGAAGCAAGTTCCAAAGATTGTCAATCTCTCAACAACTTCTAAAAGAGTGCAACACCACATGATACCATCCTTGTGCCCCAGGATTCTATTTTCTTAAGGAGCGCAATCAATAGTAAGATAAAGTTGGTACATGTACAAAAATATGAAGCCCGTGAAACAATATCAAACGTTGAAACAAGCATACGGCATCACTGTTTGGCAAGAGCAGAGAACAAAAATGAGAGAGGTTTCTTAACTGAAAGAGCTTGTTGTCCTCTGTGGGAACATGAAACGTCTTGCCATGTATACGATATAGAACTTTGCCATATTATTCAAGTAACACATGCTTCTGAGTTCCGACGACTCAATGAAATTTACAAGCATGAAACCTCTTAATATGCCTTATCCAATCTTAGCTCTCTTTAATGTCTGAACTTAGGGTTAAGGAATGCGGAAGCATGAAATCCAGAGCACTCTTTAGTAACAGTCAACCAGAATTTCTATTACCCAATCCTAGCTATCTTTAATGTCTGAACTTAGGGTTAAGGAGTACAGAAGCATGAAATCCAGAGCACTCTTTAGTAATAGTCCACCAGAATTTCTATGCTTCTGCATAACTCCAATTATTAAAACCGGCTTATCAGAAATTAAAACCCTCTAAAAAAAATGTACAGATAACCAACACTTGCATGGATAATAATGACTGGATCCAAATAAGAAATCCCTACCACCAAAGGCTGAGGTAAGTAATCAATGTCACTGCATATGCTGCCACACCATTTGCCTGCAATAAGAACAAGGTAGATTACATCAATATAACGGGAAAAAAATCAAGGATAATATCTCAAGCACCAGTAAAAATAAGTCATTCATGCACTACTTGGACAGATGCAGAAATTGTTGATGGGTATCAATGAGATGACATCGCATAACAATTACCTTATAGACAGGCTTGTTTCCAGCGGGAGATAACGGTCCTTCGACCCTTTTTCCAGGTAGAAAGATTTGGAGTAGAGCCTCAAATGCTGAATAAGATGCAATTATTTTCCATGCAATTGCAGTGGGTTTAGGCCAAATGTTAATCAATCCCTGCAAGCCATGCAGTCTTAGGTAACCCAGAGTCTGAGATAGAGACCCGTCGGCATGGACCATTGTATACCATCTGCATAAAGTATTAACTCTGTTTACCTTTCACCTCCGTCGAAAAGATCATAAATTCAAGGTTCCATAGAATAGCTCAAAGTTACATTTTGAAATACCCTACTGAATGCCATATTAACTCTTCCGAATGTAGGCACTACTAGGAATCATAGAGTATTTGTTAAAACTTGAAAGTATATGGACTGTTTCCTGCGGTGTAAAATAAAGCTTTTGTTTGATAAAAGAAAAATAATCAAGATTGGAATGTAAAAATTTATTTCCGGGACAAATGCTTAAAGAAAGGAAATTTCTCATTACTAGAGGATAGAACTTGTTAGCAGTAATAAAATAAGCTTGCACACAAGCATGCTCTGCCTTCTTCGTCGTTTTCTGATTGCTTTGATAAAAACGGATCTCACATCTGCTTTACTTTGGTCATTTGTTATCATGGCTCAATGTTTGACTGGAGTGTGAAATGTATTACTAGGCCACGTACAATCACCCACTCAATTCAAAGCAGCATAATTCCATGATAGTAAACAAGTTGAAAAAAATTCTGTCCACTCAGAATCCTAAGGAACCAAAGGCAGCGTGCTTTTCGTAGATTCAAAAGTACACATTAAATAACGAGATCTAAACATAGATGATCATTTGATTCAATCATAGAAATTCTTTCGATAAGAGATCTTGTAAATCTTACTTACAGTGATCTATATAAGTTTCACGTTCAGATTACAAATAAAGAAAAGAGAAATAAAGGATCAACCAAAAGGAAAAGAAAGAAGTGGTATGAGAATTAGGACGTACAAGAGAATCACAAAGGGGGGGCAGAGAGTGAGAAGCGAGAGCACAGATACGTATGTAACTAGCGGAGAGTGCACCATCTTCGACTCTGCCATTCTTCCCTTCTCTCTCTCTCTCTCTCTCTTTCTGTCCGTGTGTTTGAAGTCCGCGTTTACTTCACCCGCTCATCCTCTAGGGTAGGTTTCAGTCTAGGCTATTTCGAGTCACTGACCCTGCTCTTACTCCAGGGTACGTCTCAGTCTAGGGTATTTTTTTCCACTCCTCCAGATGTGGTATGGCCCACTCGGACCTTTATACACGTGCACCATCCTCAGCCAATCCTTAATGCGTACTAATTGTAACAGTTCTGGGGAAGATAACATTTGGTATTTGTGTTAAGATAAAGAGAAAATATTTTTTATACCGGCGATGCAAATTAAAATATCCTTCAAAACTATTGTATTGCGCCATATGTTCAAACAGTGGTCCTAAAAGATAGAACATGGACACAAATGAATGCAATAGATTTAGAGAAATCTTTGATTTACATCACCCGTATAAAGAATGTTCTCTCATTTTCCTTCTTCTGGATAAGTATGTTTAAGACCCATATGTACCTATCCAATACCTAAAATTGAATACCTAAAATTGCCACTTCACCTTTTGATTATTCATTTAGAAGATGGCTAGAGTTGACAATGTAATAGTCGACAGTGACATAATCAAAATTAAATACTATTATCACCTTTTCAAATTAAAAAAGAAACCAACTTATTTAAAAAAACTGCTTTTTCAGTCAAAACTGTTTTTCTTTTCAAAAACATTTTAAAAACAATCGATTTCCAATTTTTTTCTTTTTTTGAAAATATTGTTGAAAAAGAGAGAATGGTGTAATTAATGGGTGTATTTAATTGAAGAGATGTGGGTCCATTAAATTAAATTCAGTTATTGTGAAAAGGTTGGTAACTTTTATGGGATGGTTTTGAATTTGATAAATTAAAAAATTGATCTCGAGTATTATTGTTATCATATTATTCGATGAATGTAGTCATTATTGCACGGTATCATTCACAATAATTTAGTGTTTTTGAGATGAAAATTATTCTTACCTTTTGATTATTTTTGTAGTTTTATTTTTATATATATATATATATATTTTAAAATTAATAAAAAAATTACAAAATATATGCTAAAATAGAAAACCAGGGGGGCCGGGGCCACCCCTAACCCCTACATGCCTCCACCACTGATTGCATTAGGTAATGCTTTATATATAATGTAATGTTTTATACATGGTTACTTGCTGATTCTTGTAATTTTGTTGGCTTGCTAATTGCTAATTCATTCTAGAATGTAATTCGTGGATAAAATTAGAACTGATTTGTGACTTACAAATTGGATTGGATCCGTACCATAAGGTTTTCGGTTCGGGCATGGATTGCATTTTTTAAAACCGTAACTTGCAGATTAGAATTGGATTCAGAGGAATCCGATCTGATTTGGACCATGAGCAACACTAGTGGTAACCCCTCATGTGGTTCTTCATGTGACGCAAAACAGGAGCGATCATGAGCCCAATTGATAATTCAAACAATTCATTTTGTATGTCTCGATATACTTTAACATCCATGCAAAAATCAAGTTCATCAGACATCTACACCCATTTGAACGAACCATATTTGCCACAAAAGCAAGAGGCAATCAGCCTCTATACATTTTGCCGACTCAAACTACAAACATTCCATGAATAAGGATGTACTAATCTTATTAGTAGAATGCGTGAGAAAGGCCACCACAATAGGCTTTGATTCCAATCTAACTTAAGTGAGGTAAAACATATCACATGATAAAAGCTAGAAGGTGATGTGATAACCGGAGAGAAAAAGTTATGCATGCTATCAATGAAGCGCTAGGAATGTACTCGAAAGCTATTATTCACAAGTAAGGAGCAAGTTATAACTAAAGTGCAAAAATATCTAAAATGCATCATACGGAGTCACAAACGTACGTAAGATCAACTAAGGACTTATTTAGCTTATAATGACCTTGGATACAAGGAAATGGGAATACAAAATGAGTGATGGCCTTATACTTGCTTGGATCACTTACCCATTGGCCACCACTACAATCCTAACTACCCAAAAGATGCCTAAACTACTAGATACTAGACTAAACCACCGACATCACTCGCAATCTTCCTTGTCGTCCTCCTCATCCAAACTATTGGTTCCCGGATGTCTCACCAAACCTCACAACACGATACTCAACTCTCTTCTAATTCCTCTTTGGCTCTTTCACAATATACTTCTCTTATTTTTTTCTTGTTTTGTTTTTTTTTTCTCTGTACAGACTTAGAGCCATCAGAGGTAACATTTGTGGTGTGAGAGAGATGGCCAATTTTTAGGACTTGGAGAGGTGGGAGATAAAACTTTGGGGCTTTTGGTTTCATATATTTGACAGAGAGATATTACACAAGATTTTCGGATTCTTTCTCAACTCGTCAACTCCCACTTCATTAAGATCAACCCCAATTTCATTAGAATATCACAACACACTCCCTTAACATCCCTCTAAACATACGGTTGACTAAGATTCACTATGAACGGGACTTAGACTTGGTTCAAAATAAGGATCAAAGTGACTCATATGTGGTTCCATAGCAAAGATTGTCTTGAATCATTTCCCAAGTACGCCA